>CM068494.1:18545000-19757916 GCA_034769265.1 Remorina albescens
GGGGAGAAAACAGCAGGATTTATGGCAGGATGAGAATTCAGAAATAACCACTGTGTTTTGAAACGGGGTATTATTTTCAGAGGAGATGGTGAATTGATTTCAGTTTGTAAAAAAAAACAAAAAAAACCCCAAAAAAAACCCGTTAATCTATCACCATAAAAATCTGCTTCATATGGAGAGCAGATCAGTGGCTTAAATGTAGAAAATATTATGTAAAATATATTGAAACAAAAATGTCAACGCCTACGAGCATGTGTTTACAAGCACATCAGTGGCCATAAAATGAGCTAAAATGAAGAGACACTCATATGTTTTCCATCTGCTTTGTCCTTGACTTGTCCCGGGAACAGAGAACAGATTTTCCCCTATTTGTTACTCCAGAGACAGCAACTGGCTGTGACTACAGCAGAATTTAAAACAGTAAATAAGTAGGTAATGGGCTTTGAGGCTACTGTCATCTCCAGTCTAGCTCTGGCTATCACCCAGGATATTAGCAGATAAATCTGAACGGCTTCCATCTGAGGCGGTGCACAGCGGTTATTGATCAGACAGAGTGGGGGGAGAGGAGCAGAGTTTATTAATTAAAGATTGAAAGCCAATTCCCTCTTCTTATTCACAGACAGGACAGCTTGGGAATTCTGATGAGCTGTGCCCTCTATGCATTTGTCAACTGAGTTCCACGCTGCCTGCAAAACACAATAGCACGACATGGCTATAAGAACACACAGAGGGAATTGGAAGGATGACCCCCGCTCAGTGTTCATAGGCTGCAAACCTGGGCACAAAAAGAGATCAGTTGGTTATTCAGGTGTAAAATGACAAACCAAACTGTTGCTCAGATCTCCATTTTCTTGGCCTCATGTACTGGAGGACATCCTGAATGTCCGCATGATGTCATCACTTTCATTATCTGCTTTGCTTTTCAGATATCACAGTCCTGATCCTTTTTGTACAGTTATTTTTTCACATCATGTTTTTCGCCGTTCTCAGTGACTTTCCTTCCCACTGTTCTGATGGCTATATGAATGTCTTAATGGCTGCTCTCGAGCAGCTCCGCTTCTTCTCCCTAAACTTGACTCTAATAGGATACAGAGCTTTTCCACTGATTGGGTTGCTAGAGAATAAAATTGGCTCTTAACTGTACCTCAGTGCTGAGCGGCACCCTAATCCAGCCACCCCAGGCTGCCAGGCTCCGTTGTTCTCCCTCAGCTCTCCCGTATGCTCTGATACAGATCTGATCCCCTGCGCAATTTCATGCCTGCTTTGCCCTCTTCTCCTGCAGCAAAGCATCAATTACCCTCATAAAACATATTCTGCCCCCTTCAGAAGCTTCAGCCAAACACCAAGCCACCCCCCTCAACTCCCATATCTTCACAGAGGCCAAATAGCCATAAGTCTCTTGAAACTTTGAGCTTGTAGTGGAACTCATGGAACAAGTTTAAAAACATGCATTTAAAAAAATGACACATCACAACTTCAACAGCGCGACTTCAAGTAAAATCTGCCATCCCTTCAGCCAAATCTCAAATCCTTGAATGGATGGTAGATCATTCACATATGTGCAAAAACACCTTCCCACAAATAATCTTGACAATAAGAGATTTTTTTTTTTCCCCCACATATATAAGAGGAAAACACAACATTTAAATTCAGGGCTGGTAAACCAGACTCTGCAGCAGGGCGACTCACTTACTCTCTGACCCTTGACTTCCATCCCTGCCAAACTAATCCCAGGTTAATGAGTAGGCCAGAGAACGTCCGGAGGGGACATAATGGTCATCTTAAACACATCGCCACACACATCCTAACAAAACTGCTGTAGACCTTTTGAAAACACTGTCAATTCAGATAAGAAACAAACCTCTCAGTATTTTAATGTTGCAGTCCTTTTTTACAGTGATGAAAGAAATACTCAGAACCTTTACGATACAGTCCTTTACACTGTAAAACATACTGTTATTACCAAAACTACATATACAATAGATATGACATTGTTTGATGATAATTTTGCTTCTCTAATCAGGCCTACTGATGGGCGGTGGAGGTGATGGAATATCAAGTAGGAGAGTTCTCAAAAACACTTTATTTTGTTTGCTTTCAACTTTCTCTTTTGTTTTCTGTTAACATGCACAAACAGCAACAATTAATCTTGCTGTTCCCTGTGCCCTTGCTCCCATTTCAACAGTTCACCAGACTCTGTGCCACAGATTTACAGAATCATTCTCCAAAGAATCTATTGACTGTGTATCAAGGTCAATGGTAATTCATTACCTGCTCTTGTTTGAACAATCTACCTGCAATTAATGCTTAAAAATTGAGAATCAAACGCTCACTTGGTTAAGGTTTTTTTGGTGTCTTTAAATGACTTATTGAGCATTTTCTTTCATGTGGTAATTACCAGTCAAATACTGAAGGTACTTAATTTCAAATCAATTATTGTTTGATTGACTGGCCCACATGAAAAAGTTGCCAGCTCCTCGATCTGTTAAACCCTTTGTGGATTTCTGTATGAACGGATTTACCTGTGTGTGTTGCGTGCGTATGTGTGTGTGTGTGTGTGTGCTTTGAGTGCATATACCTGCTCTGTTTCTTGACGCAATGTTTAGTATGTGAATATGCATAAGTTCGTTCATGTAGTAAGTACAAAAAAACCTTTTACCCTTCACTGCTTATAAAAAGGTCCTTGACGATTTTTTATTTTCTGAGGAAGGCAGGCAGTCACCAAGTTGCAGCTGGACAGCATTAGCTGTGCAAAGTGATGCTGTAAATGGAAGGAAACATTGCAAACACGTATTCTATCAATACAATCACTTTCACACAGATGCACATGAGCACTCTCTCTCTCTCACACACACACACAGTCACTAACAGTCACTCACATGACATTTGGCCTTCACAAGGCTCTGAGATCATGATCTTTCTTGTAGTGGGGATGAGATAAACAAGAAACACTTTCTGCAGTAGTCAGCTACTTGGTCCTATCAGCCTCTGCTTGGTATTTATCTACAGAGAATCCGGTGCACACTGAAAACGCCTTGAGATTTCAGAAGTTAATTACAGCATCAAATTAAGTGCATGACAAGTGCCAATAGAAGGCCATTGGAAGGGTCTTTAATCCGCTCTGCTGCCCGGACTCTGCTCCACAGCACCTCAAGCACCACCTCAGCCACTGTTTACCAAATTAAAAAAATCCCAGCTGTAGAAGGCAATCAACAAGCACATGGATTTACACTACTCCATCCCCCTCACTTGTTTGTTTGCATGTTGCTGAAAGGAAAATGATGCATGATTTAATTGAATGAGGTCCCTTTTTACAGTCAGTTTAAGGGCTAAATTTGATTGCAGTTTTAATTAAACAGCACAGTTCACCCCTTTCATTGGTCCAGGGGATTACAATTATTAACACAATGAAACAGCAGTTGTGCAGTGATTAGGTCATTTGTAATCAGGTGGGGGCTGTTCAGCTGTGCCTTTAAAGATGCTATTCACATACATATTAAAGGCAGTTGCAAGGGAGATTTAGGGGCAGTTTTAATCCAGTATAAAATGGTGCAGAGTTTGATATATATGCAGAACTACAAGTTTGAAAAATAACTTCTGTGTTGTTATGAAAGGAGTAAGTTAGGGGAAGAATTTAATGTCACTCAACACAGTTATTTATAGACAAAAGTTATTATTATTATTATTATTATTATTATTATTATTATCATCATCATCATCATGGCCAAGTGCTGCCGGAGCACACCAGAGAGACATCTCCACAAGAACAATTTAATTTACCATAATTCATGCGTAAGTTTGCATGCTTAAAGATCCAACCATCATTAAAATGTATTTCATGCAAGAGAGCCAGTAAAAATACTGAATAATCAAGTTTGCTATATTGATATTTTAGATGTGTACATTGAAGCTTTGGTCAAATAAAAATTTTTGTCATGACAAATTTCTCTGAGGATTTTATTGTCACAATTTTATTATTAATTTTGAAATACAGGAGAAAATCTAAAAGAAAGAAATTCTATTAAATTTTTTGAAGTCTCGATTCCTATTTTACAAATTTTTGTGTTTTTTTAGCTCTAGTAAAAAAAAAGATGAGTTTTTTCTAATTATTTTTTTTACTTAAATAATGATGGGCAGAGGCGTGATACTCACCTTTATTCTACAACTTGAAAATTAAATAACTGAATAAATGAAATAATTAAAACATTGATCAATAAAATAATCAGCTTTAAAATCAAATATTGGCATGGAACAATCATTAACCTGTAGAACCCATCATGTGCACTTTGACCAAAAGTGACCTCTTTCTCTTTGTAATAGTATAAGCATCAATCAGGTTTCTTGCACAGCTCAAGACAACAAGAGGGCATGGCAGACATAGACATATCTATATACCGACAAGCTGCACCCCCAACCTGTCCACCACCCATCCCCCTAGCTCCTCACTCTCACCCCTCCCTTACTGTAAATGAGCAGCACTGGTTTAGATCAGCTCCTCTTGGCCAAATAGGTTTTGTCAGCTCAAAGAGAACATCATCATCACACCGTTTTTGTTTAGACTGGCACTCCGCTGGGAGGAACAAGCTAATGCATTCCAATCCGCAGACACACACCCCACATGCACACATACACAGATGCATGCACACACGTTAATGAGATTCAACACATCAAAGTCGCTTGAGAGAAGTTGACATAGGTTGGACAGAATTTAGATAAACTGAAGAATAAAGTCAAGACAAGGCTGAATTACCTCAAGACCCCTCTCAGCACGACTGCACCGTCTTACACACACACACACACACACAATTGTGCACTCACTGTAAACACTGAAGCAAGAATGCCAAAATGTTCCTTCATGCGAAGGTTACATCAATATGTTTTGGCACACATTTGCTTTCCTACCCTCCTTCTCATTCTGGCTGTACAGTTTTGTGATACAGCACAGGGCCCTGGTGACAATGTGAGCTTAATGCTACACTGATGAGGTCAAAGAAAGAGGAGAGTCAGGTTAATTGGGAGCTGCTCAGGAAATCTCAGGTTGAATGATGATTACAAATCCTCCAAAAGTTAACGGGGTAAATGGGATAAATATAGCTTGTAGTTCAACTGAATGGGAATATGGAACAGAGTGATGACAGAAAGGATCCTCCCAGGAGATGGTATCTCTCAGAATTAGGTTACGATAGTGTACTAGATAGAGGAAGGGACAATTATCAGTGATTGATAAGACGCTCTGTGGGCCCTGGGTGCTGTCACTGTTCACTGATGTTCACTGGTGTGTGTCTGAGTTGACCAATCATGTTGACACACAAAAAAAAAATGCAACTAAAAAACAAACTGAAATTAATACTTAAAGGACAGCTAATAACAAATTGGTCGATTGTAAAATCCTATCATAAATCCTGAGAGTCAAGTTATTCGCACGGACAACAAATAACAACAACAAAATGGACACAATGCAGTTACATTTCTGCAACGAGAGAGCGTGCAAGAGAGACAGAGAGTGAGAGAGCAGTACTGGATAAAAGCATCAAATCCAATATGACTGATTAAGCAAACAGCCTTGAAGCCTTTAAGCTTTGATAGTTCATTAAGTTTTAGTGATATTTCTCTCATCATGTGCCTCTTTGTTATAATTGTTGAATGTTGTATTTATGTTGCCTTTGTCCTTTCAAAACCTTGAGTTTCTTAAAATTGAGACAAAGACTCTTTTAAAAATGGTGATAGATCGAAGTGAGACACTGCCCACCTTGGACAAAGGCACCCTCCTGGGATAACGGCAGTGGGAATTCCTACTCTGGGGGTGAGCAATGGGTCATTTACAGGAACACAATTTTAATGAAAGAGTCACAGCATCATTTACCTCTTGGAAGAACAGTGCATGTTGGAGAAGATCCAAATCGAAATCCAAAGCATTAGGCTAAGAGCGTTTGCTTATGTCAGGTGACCTGTTAGAACATAAACCATTAAGGTTCACTTCTGACCACAACGGCCAAAACTTATGCTTGACCAGCAGCATGTCATTGCCTCTCTCTTTCTCCCCCTACTTCCTGAACTACTCAAAAAAAAAAAAATCAGTAAAAAAACAAACAAACAAACAAACAAAAAAAACTGTTGCTGGTGCTTTTGAAAAAATGGGTAAGATATTTTGTAATCATGTCATAAGCTTATTTGTAAGCGATAAATGGGATTTCCTTCAGTCAGTTTGTATATCCTGTAATACTCCAGGGGAATCGTAAGTGTCTGTGGTGGTTAGTACTTAATTTGCAATGGAATGGCCTCTTTCTCTAATGCCACTGATTAACTGAGCCAGCACAGATATTACTGAAACATTTTGCCATTGGAAGTTTTTCCTTGCCACTGTCGCTAAGTTCTTGCTCTTGGAGGGATATGTTGGGTCCCTCTAAATACTCCACAAAGAGTTTGGTCTAGACCTGCTCTATGTGTAAAGTGCTTTGATGTAACTTTGTTATGATTTGCCGTTATATAAATAAATTTGATTTGATTTGATAAGTGGTTGAAGTTGAATGAATGAATGAATGATTTGATTTGATTTGATTTGATAATGTCTCTCTGCCAAGTATCTCAGAAGACAGAAACGTCAATTGCAATTCAGCCTCTGCTGAGCCAAGGTATACCCGTCCACGTAATACCTGCCAACGTGCATGACTAAACAGTAACTGACCTCTGTAGTGTTTCCTTTTTTTCTTTTTCTCTGTATGAAAGAGTCAATATTTGCTTGCATTAAGCTGTGATGTATTTACCATTAGCCTCTCACCTTATCACTGTTTGTGACAACAACACAGTGGTTTGTCATGGATGACTACATTTTCTGATTGTTGTATATAATGATTAATGGATTATGCATCAATTGCAGCAGAAATGTGAAAACCCTCAACGTGCATTCACATTATCCTGACCTGAACCTCCGAAACTCTTTTTACAGCAACAGGTTGCTTGGTTCCTAGCAAATTTTGAATTTTCAGTGTTTTTGGACTCCACCAACTTCTCAGGGAAATATCAGGCATATTGCTCTGTGTTCACTGAACGCTGCTAACTGTGTCCATCTGGCAGTTTGTTCTGCAGAGAACTGAGTTAGCAGTTTTTAGAGATCCATGTTTCGCCTGTAAAGAGCACTACAATAGTGGTGAGTGTTGAGATTTCAAATAAACAGATCTGGACCAACAACGCAGACATGACAGACAGGAAAATCATTTAAATGTTTGGTGTCAGATATATGCGCAGGTTACTGGAAAAATCTGAAGCTGGTTTGGTTTGGGTGTGAGTGTGGCAAATTTGGAGGAGGACGACAACAACAGACTGGGATACATCATAACACAACTATATATGAGGAGCTAAATTGCTTAAGACCTTACTGCTGTGGGGTCATCAATGAACTGGTGAAGATTGGCGATAAAAAAAAAAATTCTCAATTTTCAGTAAGTACTGGAAAGGCACAACTGCAGAGCCATTTGCAGTAAAGGGTCACTCAGCAAAGAAGATAAGCATAATTTAGTTTTACTTGCTTGTGCACTTAATTTTATGGCCTTCAGTTGTGCCACTTTCATCCGTTTAGAACGCTTTCCTGTCCTGGATGTTAGTCACAGAGATCATTTTCAAAATACTTTCTTTAAGGGTAAATTAAGTTTTATTCTGAGTTTGTTTTAATATATTATTTATTTCTTCTCCTTTTAAAATACTAATTTTACTTCTGCTACAGGGCCTCTATTATTCCATCTACAACTGGATATGCTCATTTATTTATACAAAATGTTTTCAGGCACCTGTACCATGAAAAAGGACAAAAGTGCATATAGACATTTCAATGAATATGCTAATGGTGACTTTTCTCCTTAGATTTGCTGAAAATGACAAGTGCTGCTGTTACTGCATTTTCACAGTCATTTATATGAATTTCTTCCCTCTGTTCCCCAGCTCAGAGTCTCCCAGGTGTGAGAAGCACCAGCAAACATTGTCTGCACCATTTGCTGCTGGAGACCTTATCTATGAGAAGTGTTTGTGTAATGGCGTTTTTCACAGGCTGGGGCGGACAAAATTGTGAATAGCAGGTTATTGGCCCTTATCGTTCCTTACATAGTGGCTTTTCTGTGTGATGTCTCTCATTGTGTTACAGAGGTTGAGATTTAACTGAAGGCAGGAACATACACACACACACACACTATATATATATATATATATATCCTTTTTTTTAATGGATCCACATCACACTGTTGTTTGATTTATTTTGTTTCTTTGTTGCTGCAAATTGTGCATCAATTCAGATCTCAGAAGCATCGCTTGTCCTTTCTCTTTCACTGCATTTCACATACACGTATGCACACACACGCACGCGCATGCACACACACACACACACACACACAAAATGTGCTATTTCGTAGAATACTTCCCACATCTCTCCACCCACATTTCCTTCCACACACAGAGATAGCAGCACATGTATAATTGCAGTGTGCAACAGTGCGCACCTTAGAGGAAATAATCACCAGCATAAAAAGAGCAATTACTAACCTGGCAGAGAGTTGCAGTGGATTTTAATGCTTCTGCCAGCAACGTCTGCTCACATGCCCCTCTTTGTTTGTTTGACTAATGGTTTCTTTTGAAGGATAAACAAGCCACATTTACCAATACCTAAATTCTGTCTGTTTTGCACACACATTTAGACATGAACCAGGTTCTGTGACAATCAGAGTTAGCAGAGAAAGCAGCAAGGAGACCCACAACTGAAGGTTAATGCAAGTTTGAATCATATAACCCAACATTAAAAGCTTTATAAGAATTGACTACTGAGAAAGGCCTGCCTCAGTTCAATACTTAATATCCAGTTTTGATTAGCTCGTGTGTCATTCCGATTCCTTTCATCTGTTATGAATAAATGCTTGCCGAACTGGCTGTCAGTGTAGGACAGTTATTCATTTTCTTCTTAAATGTCATTATGAGAGGATCACTACAATGATAGGAGGACCAGAGTGAGTGAGTGAGTGGCTTTGTGATTTGCATTACAACTGCTGGGCTCTGTGTGCATAAAATGAAAAGATGCATTCAGGCACATAGTCTTGTACACGCTTCATTAATGAAGAGAAAAGGACTTTTTTTTTTTTATCTACTTCCGGCAAACCACTTTGAGAGAATTAATCACAATGTCTTCTGTGGCTGCTTAAGAGAATGTGGCCATCAATCAAAGCCTCTGCTCATCTGGACCAGACCAAAGTATTCACTGATCGTCACACAGCTATTGTCTCTGGGCTTCATCAGTCTAATTTTTTTTTTTTTTAAACAGCTATCTGGGATTATCATTTGGCATCATATCCTGCATGTAACTGCATAGTATTGACTAATACTAACTCTTATTCAAGGTGACAAGTGAAGAAATGAATAGTAAGACTTCAGCTATCAGTGATCATTTGTAACAACTGAAAAGAAGCAGGTCAATGAATCAGTCAACTGATGATCAATGAATGAATCAGCACTTGGAGGTATAACAAAAACTAGGTGACACTACTAACTGGTCAACAGAGATCTGCGTTGAGGAGTGAGGCAAACTTTCCTCAGACTGATATCAGAGACGTGGATGGCTACAAGAGGCATCTCACTGAAGTTATTTCAGCTATACGGTGTAACACTAACTATTACGGGTGTCCTAACTTCTTCAGTTTAACTTTTGTTTAATGGGTAAAACAAGGTCAATTTGTCATGTTTCCCTGGCATTAAATTACCTTCTTTTCCAGCGATAAATAAAAACAAGATTAGACGTCGATATGTGAAGATTTCTGAATAAAGAACTAAATATTCAATTTTTTCACATGACTGTAAACAAGATACATTTCAGTCTCCAAATGGAAGAAGAGTAAAATTCAAATCACCGATTACCTCTTAAGTAATAGAGAAATGCCTGAGACAAGCAAAACATTTTAACAATGTATAGAACATATTTTAACATATGTACATAAGGTGTAAATAAGAAATGAGTAATAAAGATAATACCAATGCATCAGTTAGAAAATATCAATTCAGACTACACCCAGCTTAAGTGTTGTATCTATGTGGGAAATATCTATACTTGCTTTTTCTATTCTGTTCTTCAGGTTCATCAAGGAAATCACCCACTGGATGATTTGACTCCTGACCTGCGGCAAAAGAGATGCAGAGAATTTCAGCTACAATTCAGAGAGAGAAGCAGAGGCAGTGAGGGAGACACAATGAGAGCGAGCAAGGAGGAGAGGAGGGGGGGACTCAGTAGAGGGATGGAAAGAGAACAAGAACAGGAGGAGAGAAGATGCCATGAAAATACAAACAAAACATACAGCGATTGCAACCTGTTAGCACTAAATGTGCAGTAGTAAATATTAGCAGTCGGGGAGAAGAACAAGTCACAATGGGAAGTGAGTTGTAGTGTGTAATGAAAACTAAAGGTAACTCTTGCAGCAGCAGGTAGTGAGCAGAAATGACTCAGCACCTGTAGGACATGGACTGGAAAAGAGAGGACAGGAGGGACAAAACACAGACTGCGGGAAGAAACAAAGTGAGAGACATGTAAGGTTGTAATGTAGGAGAGAGAGAGAGCCACAGAGAGACAGAGAGAGGGAGAGAGGGAGAGGGGGAGAGGGAGGGAGAGACAGCCACAGAGAGACAGAGAGAGGGAGAGAGGGAGAGGGGGAGAGGGAGGGAGGGAGAGAGAGAGAGAGGGAAGGAGGGAGGGAGAGGGAGAAAGCGAGATAGAGTTAGAGAGAGAGAGAGGTGCTCAGTGCAACCCCCAGCAGTCCAGGCCTAGAGAGGCATGATTAAAAGAAAAAGAGTAATTAAACCTTTAAAAAAATGGTTTTATCTGTCATGCCATTACGGTCTTCTGTATAAAAATTAGTGATGCTGCTTTAACTGCTAAGGATTATCATGCACAAGTGGTTTTATGTTATCTTATCATTTCATGTATATTGTTATTGTTATTGAGTTTGTGTGGTGCATTTTAGTGTTAAAACACTAGCAGAATGACTATAAGACAGATTGACGAGACTCTTTGTAAAGACTTTCATGATGTCCAGAGGCTGAAACTCACTGCTGTTGGTGATTGCCTGAGTTTTTTCTCTTTTGCTGCCAACAGGTCAAAGTTTTCACTTATCCATTAAAATGTCTCAACATATCTAATATTGACTGACAATGTTAATTTGAATGAAGTGAAATTAACAAAATAACAAATGAATAGATTATCATTCATTCATTCATTCTACCACTTATCCGTTTCTGAGTCGCAGGGGCTACTGGAGCCAATCCCAGCTCACACTGGGCGACGGCGGGGTACACCCTGGACAAGTCGCCAGTCCATCACAGGGCCAACACACAGAGACAGACAGAGACCAACAACCACTCACACTCACACGCAGACCTACGGACAATTTAGTCACCTGTTAACCTAAACATGATGTCTTTGAACGGTGGGAAGAAACTGGAGTACCTGGAGGAAACCCACGCAGGCATGGGGAGAACATGCAAATTGCGCACAGAAAGACCTCTTGGTGGGTATTGAACCCATCACCTTCTTGCTGTGAGGCGACAGCGCTAACCACTATTCCACCGTGCCGCCCCGTATAGACATGTCATGCATTTCCACTCAGATTGTTTATGATTGCATATTACCTGAAAAAAATATTCTGTCAATCTCATCTGTTAATTCTTTAATTCCAGTAAATTGCTAACTTTAGAGTTTAGCTCCAAGGTGACTGTGAACATGTAATAGTTTTTCCCCGGTTTGCTGTTTAGAAATGCCACAGTTGGGGCAGTACAGTAGCATCACTGTGTGCGCACTTTGAGGTGAGACTTAGTTTGGGAGGGAGGCCAGGCTTTAAATATGACAAGTGCGAGCCCGTGATCACATTCCCATGATTCAGCACGCTAACAGATTGCTCGTCTGGGTTAGGGAGCGATTAGCATCACTCCTGCTAGCGGTTTAAGTAACACAATCTGGTGTCTAATTTCAAACAGCTGTCTGCTCCGCCACAGGACAGGAGTGGGGGGCGGTGGGCCAGAAACACCTTGATGATTCATGGCCTGCGAAATGAAGATGAATATTTTATATGAACTGGCATTAAGAGATTTCAACTCACTCACCCACATCAAACACAACAGCCTGGCAACCTAGTTCTCCACTGTCTGTCTGCGAGGCTGCCGGCTGCAGCACGGTCAATTATATGATGGGCTGCCTTATGGAGAGGAGGTTTAATATACATGAGTATTTCCTCTTACATTAATCGCACAAACCGATACAAATACACTGATACCGTTTTAATCAGTAATGGCTGGATGCATTTGAAAATGCTCCTTTTTAAATGTCATTTTATTTTTTTACATATTCATATCTCCTCTTCAGAGTGCTGAAATATTTCATGCCAGTGCCTGAAACCGTGTGTCATTTCATTTTATTGTAAAAATTAGAGATTTGATTCAAATTTTGCTTTGATTTAATGTCTTTAATCCTGTTAACTAATGTTGAGTGGGTTTTTACAGACGCATACATGCCACCCCACAGCAAGTGTATGCCACGGTGTTTCTGCACTAACTAGGTTTGCAGGGGTAAATTGAGTGTGTGACTGCATATAATTCACTCTCAGAACAGCCCTGTTTTCTTCTGCCCGCCTGCTTGGTCATACTGATTCAATGCACCATCAGCAGTGCAAAATCCATACCAGTAAATTTCACCTCCAAGGGCTTGCATGTTCCATCAGCTGGGAATGCCCCCCCCCCCACCAGAAACCAAACCATAGCTGGTTAGCCACAAGGAGCAGGCTGCGATCACTGCTTGGCGCTGAACCAGGATTGCTTTTACCCTTCATCTATTATGGTTTATTGTTATGGTTACTTAACCTGGGACAGTGCCTTCAGAAGACATCCACGCTCATCTGCCAGTGTCATCAATGTTTTAATAAAATGTTGTTAATTCAAGGCGAACACGCCAGGCTGACTACGCTGGTCATCTCATCTGGACTGTAATGGCTGAACGCTGTCTCCATGATTGATTCTGCTTATTTGATGTGCATCCCGACGAGGGTCACGGGCCAGGTTTAGATGAGCCACAGCAGTCAGACTTCAATACTCTGATGTGAAGCATGCACCATTTCTACAAGTAACAATTTGGATTTTATACATAACAGTCCCTTCACACGCCATTAACCTGCCCATGGTCTTCATATCATTATCGATTCACAAAGGCTACATGGGCTGTAAACGTTCCTGATGCCCTTCAGAGATATCACTCGTAATCATCCTGGGACACTCAAACACGCTCAAAGAAAAGGCTCCTCTACACAGAGAGGTCCACTCTTATTGTGGTCATTTATGTGCGTGTGTGTTTGTTTCATGCAAAAAAAACAAATAAATTGTTGTTGACAAAAACGATCTGCTTTTGCTGAAACACAGCCACATGCTGCTTTAGCACTACAGAGCCACTGAGGAAAACAAAACCCGCCAAAGTGAGAACTGAGCGGTTTAACAATCTGTCTCGACGGTTTGGCCACTTTTCAGATAGGAACCACAAGCACTCCCTCATCACTCTGCCGAGATCCCTTAGAGGCCTCATTAATATTCACAGGCAAAATTGTAGTTTAGCAAAACATTATCATTGCTGATTAACTGGGGATTGCAGCAAGGGCCAGATTGTCCCTGGCATTTCGATTCATGTTTTGATTTTGCAAGCATGTTGAACTTTGGATGCGGTGCTTCACCAAGGCACTAATTAATGCTAATGAGTCTAATTGCACACAGTGAGATAACAGCAGTGTCTCTTTCTTAAATTCCACAGTATGCCTGTCCAGACTTGTGTGTAGTATGCCTCCTCCTGTCATAGGTGGAGATATTATGGAACTACATGGTGCTGTCGCTCCACCACAACATTTCCTGTCGTTTGACATACGTACAAATCCTGCCTGTTTATTCCATTCTCCAGTTGATCCAAACCACAGCTGCCATCAGCAAGGGGAGTTCACCTTGTAAAGAGGGACCAGAGGAAATGAGAATGGGATGGCAGGCCTCTCATACAGTAGCTTCACAGGTGCTATATTTTCATGGTAGCACCACATAAGTCAGCCGTCTTCTTGGTAGCTGAACACTATTGACAGCGCGTTATGATGTTGTACTGCAGTGGCAGTCAGTTTGATTAAGTTGTTTAATGAGTTTTTGTTAGAAACGTCAGAGTATTATTATCATCATGTATTCACTTGACAAAAAGTCTTGACTGTTATTATTGGTGCGCAGCTTTGTTGTCTCTCTCTCCCTGTCTATCTCAACTCAACACTACCTACTAAAGCTATAAAATGGCCAAAACATAATTTCAGGAGTTGATGTCAAAATAAATCATTGACTAATTCACATAATGATGTTTAGAACATTTTGTTCATGACTAGAATTTCAATAATGCATGAGATATCTGATTTTGGTTATTTAAAAAACACAAAATATCAACATCAGCTGTGGTTAGTATTATCTGCCAAATTAAGATTTGCATTAGATGGTGTCCCAGGATTAGATATTGATCACCTGAGACCTTCATCTACATTTAACCAAATATCAAGGTGTTAACCAATAATGGTCTCTGAACTATGTTGACCTTTATCGACTTGACTGCATCATGAACTTTAACTTTGTGAATAGCTGTTGGTTTAGGAACATTGTTACCTTCAGAGATATCAGAAAATATGGCAGAGGGACTTCCAGCTCAGGAAGTGATATACTTGATAAATATCCAGGCATTTCATGTTGTCACTTGGTCGCTAATGGACCAATAAACAGGATGATAGGAACAGATGGAAGATGATCGAGTAAAAGCCCCTTTCTCTCTCCCTCTGTCCTGTGAACGTGGTCGACAGTGTTATCATGCCTCTCTTTAAAGTCATAGGCCTTTTATGGATGATATCTTTTGGAGATTCTATTAAGGGCTGCTGAGCAATGACCCATCTAATAGTTAATGTATATCTTGAATTGTTGTTAATATTGCCACACGACATCAGCAACAGCCTTATTAGATAAAACTATTAATGTCAAAAAGTGGATGAGGACGGATGATAATCTTCGTATTAATACTGAAGTCCGCTTGTCACGTATTGATTCATGATGGAAATAAAGGCAGAGGGAAAACTGTCTGTTCTATTCAATGAGGTCTGACCACGCCGAGGTGTGTGCCTTTATGCTTGTGTATCGCTGTGAGTGTGTGAGTAATGCAGCAAATTGTCCATTTGCAGTATATCCGATGGGCTCAGGGATGTCATTAGTCACAGCGTGCTCGTTCTCATTAAATAGCCCAGTCGCCATGGCAGCCCCACAAAGCACCCCCCACTACCCTGAAACCCCCCACCCCCACCCCACGGAGAGTGACAGGCCAATTAGAGTAGGGCACTGTGACACGCGGTCTGTTGTGATTACAGTTCTGAGGAGAGAGGAGCCAGGCAGGGGACGCTATACACCGGCAAGGTCCCAACAAGATCCATCTCCACACAAACACGATGAGCCAAGGCCCCTGGAGGTCATGTTGGCTCAGAGAGTGTGACATCCTCATCCTTCCATTACATGTGGCACCTGCCATCAAGGGCAGTTGGCTGCGATACCAGCATAGAGAGCAGTACAAACTGCATCACCCAGAGGGCTTTGGGAACAAATCGGATGCCGACAGGTTGATCGTCCTGTATTGTTCTGTGCTGACGATCTTTATCACCTGTCAAACACACTACACATACTGCTTCTCAGAATCAGAGTCAGAAATTTTCTATTAATCCCCAGAAGAAAGGTGTTATGTTGTGGTCTAAAATCTTTCACCCCTTGGTGAGGATACAAGTCATGGAGATGCTGCGAGAGAGTAAAGAAAATATTCTAATCTTGACAGTGATAGGATGATAACAGGGAAGAGAAAGTGTGACAGAGGAATGCGGTTTTGAGTATGTCAGCTCCTCTCTATTATGTATTCAAGCTATAACAAACACAACAGACTGATGCAAAAAGTGTTTACAAATTTAAAAAAAGAATCTATCATTTACTGAACCATATTTACATTTACTTATTTGGCAGAAGCTTTTATCGGAAGCGATTTAAATGTGAGGAACATCACCAAAGCTACAGCGTCATGGGAAGCCTTGGCCTAAGTGCTAAGTACTACATCTATTAAGTAAGTGCAAGATGATCAAATGAATAAGTGCATTGAAAGTGCAAGTTAGGGTGTTAGGGTGTTCAGGGGAGGAGATGCTCTCAGAAGAGGTATGTTTTCAGGGGATTCTTGAATATAAATAGGGGCGTACCATTGCTGATAGCATCCCATAACTCGGTCTACCATCAGGGAGGACAACATTTTGGGCTGTGATTTCTTTGTGGGAATGCATACCAATACCAGATGACTTTCGCTGGGCACCAGGAGGGAGTGTAAAGGTGTATGATAGAGTTGAAATAGAGGGGTGCAGTGTCAGTAGCAGTATTAACAGGGCCATTTCAAGCTTTGGGGGGGCCGTATGCAAGATGTTGTTTGGGGGCTCCCATTTTGCCAAACTACGATAGATTCCAATAGTTAGCACAAAGATGCAATAATCTATTACATTTTCAGAGGAGAGCAGTCTCATGAAAACCTCTCTCAAATTAAAATCAAACAAATGACCCAACCAAGAAAGTTGAACTGATAGAAAATGAAAAAAGTCAACATGGTCCTCTGTATGTCAAGAGACGAAACTGTCGCAGTTTTATTATTATTACTGTTATTCTACTCTTATAAGTCTAAAAAATGTAGTCAGTTTAACGCAATAATTCATTTTTTTAGGAGTCGTTAATAATCCACTCAGAGCAATCACACACTTCCAATAAATATCCACAACAGGTATAATATGTTTCAGTGTTGTTCAGCACACATCACATCAAAAACCTTTCAAGTGCTGTCACAGTATAAATGAATCTTAAAGTAGTCCTAAAGTAATGTACGTCACGTAAATTATTCGTGCTAAACATTGAACATACCTCCCGGAACCCACCTCATGGAAAAAACTTACCTTTACTATCCTGTGAGCTTTCTTCATGCAGTTTCTTCTTCTTTCCTTATTCTGCGCCAGATTGACATTTTCTTTTTGACGCCATATTCGACGCTGTGACACGTCCTTGACTGTCACTGTTGTATGTTTACACTATAAATAAAGTTTATTATTAAAAAGTCTGACTCATCACTTTCCTTTGTTGCATTTTTACACTATAAATAAAGTTGTTGTTTTTTTTTTTTGACTTCTCAACCTGTTTTACCTCTGAAGGGGGCCCCTGGTGGTGAGGTGGGCCATTGCATTTGCACAGCCTGCTTATAGCGCTGTTGCCTCACAGCAAGAAGGTGTCGAGTTCAGTTCCCGGCCCTGGGACCTTTCTGTGTGGAGCTTGCATGTTCTCCTCGTGCCTGCGTGGGTTTCTTCCGGGTACTCCGGTTTCCTCCCACCATCCAGAGACATCATATTTAGGTTAACTGGAGACTCTAACTTGTCCATAGGTGTGAGTGTGAGTGGTTGTCGGTCTCTGTCTCTGTGTAAATATATCTAATAAAATCAAAGAAAATTATTTTAAAAAATCTCTGAAGAAATATGTACAGCACACAACACCCTCTGTCTTCAGACCTTTGAATAGAAGCGTGTCTAGACTACAGGTATGTGCACATAAACATGGAGAGAAAATGAATTTAGCTGCTGTAGGCCATGTCTGCTGCAAGAAGAAGAGTTAAATGCCAGTTAAAGCTTTTTCTATGAGCCACAATACAGAAAATAGAAAAAAGGGAGAAGAAAAAGAACTCTCTGTCTGGGCAGATCGGCCACTGGCCTCTCTCACTGCACATCTTTTGTGTTTCTGAAAGAATGGTTCACTGCCTTTTCACAATAAAAACCATTGGGGAAAAAAACCCCACATAATTTTCTCCAGACAATGCTTCATTCCTTGCTGCTACATGAACAGCCTCACAAAAAAGCAGAAAATTGGCATTTTGGGCGCAGTTTTGTATGAATTGCGTTTCCTCTTGTACATAAACAAATTTTTTATATTCATTCATCCAAAAAGGGGTGGAGATTACATGGATGAAGAGAAAAGCTGTGACAGAGTAATGATTTAATTGCTCGTAAGAAGAAAAAGTAAGTGAACGAGGGGAGTTTGGATGATTTTTATCTTGTAAAAGAGAATACCACCCAAACAAACAAAAAAGACAATTACAGAAAATCATATCATCAGCTTCTGTGGTCCACTTCAATTTTTTGCAAATACGCAGAAATTGAATTTATGCAGAATCCTTCAGATATGAGAGAAGTAAATAACCCCCCCCCCACACACACACACACATATTAATACATCCATTCCCACATATATAAATTCCTGAATCAACATCTAAATACATGCTTCAGAGTAACTAATTGAATAGCTACTTAGGCCGCATATACAACAGCCTGTGATACTGTACATGACTTTGTTTCACAATGTGGAATTTCTTCCACTTCCAGGTCCTGGGGGGTGCTGGAGCCAATCCAAGCTCACACTGGGTGAGGGCGGGGTCGCCCTGGACAGGTCACCAGTCCATCACAGGGCCAACACACAGAGACAGACAGAGACCAACAACCACTCACACTCAGACTTATGGACAGTTTAGAGTCACCAATCAACCCAAACATAATGTCTTTGGACGGCGGCAGGAAACCCACGCAGGCACAGGGAGAACATGCAAACTCTGCACAGAAAGGCTCCAGGCCTGGGAACCAAACCTGCAAACTTCTCATTGTGGGGCAACAGCGCTACCCACTATGCCGCCATGCAGCCTTGTGGAATTTCAACCAAAGATATGTTGAAACCATTATAACTATAAGTGATTGTAACGTCTCTTCTAAAACAGCATTAATGGGAAATATAACATCCATCATTTCTCATGGAAGACTTTCTAACATGATTTAAGAATCAGGCCGCAAAGCGTTAGTGGTGTCTGGCTCCCAGTCTACCGGAACAGATCCCAAAGTTGGGTGGGATTGAGGTCAGGGCTCTGTGCAAGCTTCTGAACACCAAAATCAGAAAAACATATCTTTATGTACTTTGCTTTGAGTCTACCACAAACTGTTGCAAGTGCACCATCTAAGACTGGCTGTACACTGTAAGAGGCCCTTTATGTGTTTGGGAAAATGCCCAAACCATAATGAATCATTGTGGTATTTCATGATAAAACATAAAGAATATAAAGAATATAATGATCCCCATGAATGGGTCCACCCCAATCTGCAGAAAAAAATACAAATTCATTCTCTAAATAATATCTGTGCATATCAGCTATACATTGTGGTCATGAATGGATGAGGTAAATGAAGAGAGAGGTCCCCCCAACCCTCCATGATAGGACTCACAGTCTGAAAGGCACATGTCCGTCTCTTTGGCCATTCAGTGTCTGTTTGTGGTTGTTTTCCATTTCTTTGTGTTAACTTGCTCTATGACATTCATGTAAGAGACAGTAACAGTATATATACAGATGCTTCAGCGCAGGACCCCTGTTTGTTTGAGTTTCAAGGAAGATTGTGATCACATTACATAATAAAGTATACTTTAATAGTGGATCTCTGATGAGACACAGTCTCTGGTATCTTGGATGAAGGGCAGATGATTGGTCATGTTACGCTCTCATCCACCTTCTTGATCACCACACCCTCATACTTTGATTTTGTGCCTTTCTACATAAAGAGAATACTCCGCCCTGCATCGGCACTGCAACAGTGCACTTGAGTTAAAATGTGATTTTCCCTGCTCAAAATAATAGCCAGAGACACTGCTGCTCAGGGTAGTTAGGCCCATACAGGTTAACACACAGATAAATATGAACTTTGCCTATCTAATAATATACTAACCATAAACTGAAACATTTGGCAACTTATTTCATGTTTGCGGTAAAGAACATATTTCTCTCTTATCTTCTTTTTGTTTTTTGTTCTTTCTCCTCATGAAGTGTGACATAAATCTAAGATGACAGGACAAGGTGAGTAAGGATAGGAAAGCCTATATCATAAGAACGCTGACAAGAAAAAAAAAACAGAAAAGGGAGAGAAACATAAGCCTGGAGTGAGAGTTGTAAGAAATGTCTTTGAAGGAGGGAGTCTGGAGCTTTGGAAGTGAAAGGAGAAGTGTAAAAAGAGATAGTGAAAGAGACAAAGAGAAATTGAGCGGGCGGTGGTTGAAGGGTTAAGAGGGAAGTTGGAGTCTGTGTGACAGTATCAAAGCCACAGGAGCAGCAGAGAAAAGCTGTTAACGGGAGCTCACCATGCCTTAATCGATTGTGAACAGTGCTGCAGAGCACAGCCAATCACAAGAGCTCCAAGAGACTTCTCTAGGTTAGAGCACTTACACGCTGTCTGCCACCCGATCAGGGAGACAACACAGGGAGAAGAGAGTGAAAGAGACAGAAGGAGAAAGAGGGGGGAAAAAACAAAGAGATGAGGGGAGGATGGTGTTAGTCAGGGACAGAGAGGAGGGGGACTTTTGAGATTTTACTCTGGTCTTTTCATCCTTGTGACCTTGAAAGCTCTTGTTAGGGGATGTATGTTGGAGGGTGTAAGCATCAAGGCTCCCTTCTTTCCTGTATCTGTCCATTTCTCTACCGTTCTCTCTGCCTCACTTGATTTTAGCCGTCTTTCCTCAACTTCACATGGGCCTTTTTCCAGATGACAATATATTATTTGTATGACCTTTAAAGGCATGCCATGTGGCATCAAAAAGGAGATTTGAACTTAAAACAGGATATGACATTTTATTTAGGAGTTTCTGCGTTGAAAAAAATTTCCTCTGACACAAAACTTCTGGAATATCTTTCTCTTGTAGAATACATATATATCTATAAATATATATTTTCAAAAAGCCCCCAGACATGTCATGAATACACCATGCTCAGTCATGACAAAGAAAATATCCCTGCTTAAACAGACACTTCAAAGCCACTTAAATGATCTCGTTCTGTCATCTTCATTGATTTGTTTGATCTTCCTGTTCTGGGTTTTGACACTGTAACCACCTCATTAGTTGGAACAACTCACAAAGCATCCGCTAAACTCCACAATCCACAGACTGATGTGACTTGAGCCAGAATTTACTGACTAAACCTATAAAGTCTCTTTGTGATGAGCCTGGGTATCATTTTCATACAGCTTTATGTCTTCGGTCTAATTAACTTTTGCTTGCTGTAATTGGATATTTGTAAATTAGTTATGTAACAGCTACAAATATAACTCAGTAAATTGGCACTTTCTGTTTATTTTGGGGATGTTACAGCGAGATCTGATGCATCGGCTGAGCTGAAACACTGAACGAGGATGTTGTCAAGGCTGCTTTTAAACCACGAGCTCTCGCAAAAATTTATGGCTGTAAACTTTCATTCAGTGTGTTGTCAATACAATTTAGGGAATAAATGTATTTTCAGAGACATTGCCTTTTAAAGTCTGATAAAATAATGAAGTAACTCCAAGCAAATAGAACTAAGTCATCTGATCAAAGTTGAATTACTGCTGACTTTTGCTGCACTAAAAATAGTTTCACCGGCGGATATTTCACAAGTTAAAAGTTCAGAAAATAAATTGGGTCCAATCTACTGTGTCTATCCAATCTCTTTAATAACCTTTTTAAATCCAACTGTGCTTATATGGAAAGAACTGAATCTAAATGAAATTGTCTCCTCTCTTTGTTCTTCTTACAAACATAACTGCTGTATTTGATTTGCCTGATGGATATTATGTAATTCTATTTTTCTTTTTTTATTGTTAAATTGAATTGAGATTAGACCAAAATTAAAATTAAAATTATATTAAAATTATATCTCACTGTCCAACTAAGAAGAATTAAACAGATGGATCATGGATCATTCTGTTGCTCTAGAATAGGCTTGATAAATAAATCAAGAACTGTGTGGCTCCATCAGCACACAATATCATAGTTTGGGAGGAAGCACTGGTAAACTTTAACACTGTGATAAATGCTCACTCATTGTAGATTTAGTTTTAAATCCCCTTTCTATCAAATCCATTAACCAAGAGCAAGACTTAAAATTCAAGTCACATTTTTGTTCCAAGTTGTTTGTCAGGATTATTTTCAAATCATGAGATGCTCCATTTGTATTGTGTCTGGAGCTTTTTTGAAGTGAGAGAATAATCCTGGCAAAATCACCAAAGATACTTCAGGGCTTGGCTTAAAGAGTAAAATAAAAAAATCGCCCACTCTAATGCATCATGATAAATGTAGTATCTAGTTTCATTGTTCATTAATGTTTTTCACTCCCTGTCCCAGATTTCACAGCTTTGATATTTACTGTCCTTTTTTAAAAATGTATCTTCAGTGGGCACACAGTAAGCCACCAACCCTAACATTTATGGAAAAGCAAAATTAAAAAGCTGTTTAACAGACATTTTAAGATTTGTGCGCTCACCAGCTAGGGAAGGTTGGATAAAATGATAATATTGGCTGTACAATGAGAAACCTGTCACTGTAAATATACTGTATGCTTCATTACTCACTTACACCAACCAAAGTCAATACAACTAAAATTCAAGAATATGCCAGCAGTTATGGTGCCATCTTGCAGCAGCTCACAGTTATAATTATTATTCTTTATTTTTCCAAATGTGTTGCCCTGAGTTCAGGATCAGAGAAGACACTCATCTAAAATGTACCATCACCAAGCGTCGAAATTATTGCATGACCAGTCTAAAAGTGACAGCATTTGTTTAGTTTGGGATCAGTATATGGGTACATAGGTTTTGCAGAACAGAATCTGACCCTGTATGCAATATGGACTAAAGCAGGACTTGTAACTGTACCTTAACTGTTAAGGTTAAGGTACAGGTATTGGGTAACCAAGCTATCTGTTAAGGTTTAACAGATGGCTTAGTTACCCAATACCTGATGTGTGTCTCCTTAAAATATCCTTAAAGCTACACCTCAAATATATGGTGACCACATAGATAACATGCCGAAAATGATAAAAATGATTGGTCAGCTTTGGCTGTTTGTATTCCCCTTTTCAAGCTTCAGATGCAGCGTTCAGGGCGAAGACAACATTTAGCTGGTTGAGGAAAGGCTCGATTATCTTCTCCTTTTCAGGGACAAACATTAAGCCACAGCATTTGCAATGCAAACCTTCTGCTCACCGTGATAACCATTCTATGTCCACATTTCATTCTCTGTGATACAGTGACTGTGACAATGTAAATACTGCGGTTTTTTCATCAGTAATGAAGGATCATGTATAATGCAGACATTTAGTGTTGCAGTAGTTCTGTAAAGGGGTGAAATCTGACAGTGAACTATTAAATTCATCTCAAAAATCTCAGTATCTTTGCCTGAACTTGCTCAATTCTGACAATATTTATAAAATCTGTCCCAATTAAAAATTCACGGTCCTAAAACTGGGCAGCATAGCAATATACAATATCCAGCACATCAAGTTTGAGACTGAAATACACTTTGTTTTCAGCATGAGACCACCACTTTACCTGTTTTTTCAAACTCAGTCATTTACATGCCACACATACACTAAAATATCATCTCTTACATACAAAAACTGTGCTGCTATTCCGAGGTGAGAAATCCCATTATTTTTGCTTGACTGGTTTCACCTGTTGGTGAATAATTTTGCTGTAATCATCGGTTGGAAAGAGAAGATCAGTTGCCAGATTGAGGCATCAGGCTCTGTGTTGATAACAAAAAAAAGCATTCAGGGAGGACCCTGACTAAAGAATATCATAGGAGGAAGAGGAGGAGGGAAGAAAATTCTCCACTTCATTCATCTTAGGTGGTTTGATTTTAATTTGGTGGTGTGGTGGTTACACTAGAGGATGCCAGTCTCTACATAAACCTGTTATACAGTTACTCTACTGACTCTACGGCTACACCTACACAAGTGCTGTGCTGCCAGCTGGTATGAGTTTGCTCAGTACAGCCACACTCCCCTTTTAGGCTGATTTCCCACATTAAGCATAAAGTATGACTCAAATCCAACCTCGGTGCAAATCTTTTCTTCAATTAAAAAGCACAAAATAAGGCAAAACACGGCCTTTTCCGTTTAAATCCACCCTCCAACCAGCATTAAATGTTCAAATGCAGCTTGTTGCTACGGCTTCAGCTGTCATGAAGACAGTGTGCTTTTGTGGATTGATGTTAGTGGAGTAAAATTCAATGGTGAAATGTTGGCCCAAACCATTTAGATGAGTGCTGGGCAAGGGCAAACAGTCAATAGAGCCATCCCTTTACATACCTATTGTCTTGGAAACGTGGGGCAAAATGGAGGATTGGGGTGCTGGCTGACTAACACAGTGGCCACCACAAAGCAACACCAAGAACAGCAACAGCATGCTTGCGTGAATGTCACTCCATGAAGCAGCGCTACTCCACTGAAGCTCTGAAAGCTGCAATTCAAGCAAAGTGAGGGGTAGAGAGCCGTGGAAAATGGGACAGACCACCTGATGTTATAATCCTAATCTTTAGTGTAATTCATGAAGAGTGTGGAACTCACAAAACATGGAGAGGGAAACTGTCTGAAAAAGAAAAGGTCAAAATAATTGACATTTCACACGTTTACTCGGCAGTTAATGTTTCTCTATCAACACGTCTTGGAAATGAAAATTAAATCAACAGAAAAGGGAAAAAATATATGTCATTAATGTTGAATGTATGAACCTCTTTCACAGCAGGTCTGGTGAAAGTAAAATTCTTGCACTAGACAGCCTCATATCTGTGTTTATTATTATTTGTGTATTCCTTATTTATTTATTTTTTTTTGTGGTCTACTAGTACACTAGTACACTATGAAACCACCTATTACACTCCAATTTTATCTTCGTAGAGGCACAAAATTGAGTTGACAAAATACTCATGACCTCGCCCAGATATGATGCAAGACAGCAGGCATCTTGGAGGCGAGTCAGTCACTGTGTCTCTCAGAAACTCTATTCACTACTGCCCTCTGCTGTGAAAACTGGCATCCACGGTTTAACGTTTTAACCAGAGGACACAGTGCAGGCGTATCCTAGAAGAGCAGCATCTAGTCCAAGTCATGATGAAGTAAAGGCAATATTATCTGTGTGTGAAAACGTTTTAAATCAACAAAAGTAGTTCATTTGAATGAAGAAGAGAGAAGAAAGCACATCTTCCTGTGATAATCTCTAAAATGTTTCAGCCGTAAAATGCCGTATAATGCTTGACTTTCCACAGATACACGAGTAAAATACTGAGACAAAAGTCAACCCCGTGTTGAAACAGCACAAAAGTACAGTTCGAAAGAAAAGGCCATTCAGTGCAGGTAATTATTTGTACTTTGATTTGACAGTGCTTTATTTTATGTGTCTGCCATTTCCTCATAGTTCTTTAATGCATTTTGGTACTAATTACAACAAAAATAGAGACAGTATCTTTCTTGTCAGTTATATTAGTTGTGGTGAGTGATTATTGGTCTCCAGATGAATTTCCATCGAAGAAATTTCGCCGTTTTTTCCATCAGCCCTGATGCATATTTAGTATGCCTTTATGTTTTCCTGGAAATGTAATTCTTCATGTCCTCTAATCATCATCATCATCATCAATAACTGGAAGCTATCAATGAATACACATAAAAGTTTTGGATTCTTTTCCGGTTGAATTTACAAAATTGTAAAATACTCGTCACCTTTGATTTCTTCAGAGGATAAAAGTGGACGTTAATTGACTGACTAAGGCTCACACGTTCAGCAAGGGAGCTGGAAGGTAGGAATCATTCTAACTTTTC
Organism: Remorina albescens; assembly: GCA_034769265.1. Taxonomy (NCBI): domain Eukaryota; kingdom Metazoa; phylum Chordata; class Actinopteri; order Carangiformes; family Echeneidae; genus Remorina; species Remorina albescens. Next base: position 18,570,769 of record CM068494.1, read on the forward strand.
CACGGTGACAAAATCTTTTAACTCTCAAGCCGTCAAACAGTCAAAAGCTGCCTATGAGCTGATGATGAGTGGTCTTAACTGCTGATGAAGGGGCTGGATAATGCTAATTTTATGGTCTCATGGTGAAATGTTACCTTGTCCTGTGTTCGTGTTTTAGAAGGCTATATATTTTACATATTTTTACCTGCGTCACACATGTGGCACAGAAGATGGGAATAAGTCTACCATGAAATTTAAAGCAAATACTTATGCTCATGAGACAAATAAGAATTCTGTCATTTTTGTGCGATTCAGACATTTCCCTCAGCCATGAGGTTTAGATATGTGGCTCTGAGGTACATGTCTGAGGAACTGTTGGATGTTTTGCCATGAAATTTAATTAACACATTCATGTTCATGCTAATGCTAATCTCAGGAAATGGTAGCATTGCCATTGATGTTAGTGTGTAACTCAAAGCACCGTGACTAAGAAGGCCACAGTCCCACAGCTGCTAGCTTGCCTGTGCATTAAATCTCGATGTTGTGTTGTTGTTTTTGTTGTTGTTGTTGTTGTTGTTGTTTTTTGTTGAAGTCAGTGTGTGTTAAGTTTCACTTTGCTCCAAAATAAATTTCACCCAGGGACAATTAACCAAAAAGTTTAAAAGTAGGTTAAAGTGACAGAAAATGCATCCAAACTTCTAATTTTCCCGACGCTGAGTAAACTATGTTCTCATGTGACCCTAAGAAAATAGTCACGATGGAAGAAAACAGCCCTGCAGCAGCCTTCCTTTTAAATGTAACATGGTTTATGTAAAGCAGACCTTCATTTGTCTATCCAGGCTGACATCAAGTATGTCCTCTTATCTCTGTGGTTCAAGCAAGGAGCTGGCAACTCATGACCAGTAGCGACAGACAAACATGTCAGCACATCTCCAAGCAAAGCCGTCATTAATACCACACACCACATTTGTCTTTGTTCCCATAACTTCTTCACATCCTACCCCTCATGCTGTAGCTCACAAAAAGAGCAGATGAGTCACGTCAAATTGATTTTTTTTTTTCCCTAATCGCATTCTGTGTTATGTTACCTCACATTTAAGTCCTTTACTCTCAAACACACAATGATCCCACTCCTATTCTCCAGCCACAGCTGATTAATTGAGGGCATGGAGATGCAGATACGGCGGGACGGATCAGACGCTTGATACTTTGCGGCATGCCATAGTGCTGGTGTTGCTGAACAATGGAGGCAAGATAGCCGGTGGGCATAACTTGGATGGGGACCTTTCAAATTCAATCGCATCGAGTTGGTCCCCATCCTGGCCCAGCCATGCTATCAGAGCAGATAACATGCTCTAGTAAAGGTTACGACTCACCATGACATTTCTGTTGAAACCCAGTAATCTCTGATTCCTGCAGACTAATCTTGAATTCATATAAGTGCGTGTTTGTGTGTGTTTCCCTGCTGGGGTGAGTGTGTGGACGGGCTCCGCACTCTGTTGTTTGTAATAAAAGGTTATAGAATAAAGAAAAACAGTAGGTAAATGAAAATAGGGGGGAACAGACAGTCGATTAAGATAGTGAAATAGAAGTCATGCATCCCATTAAGTCACATTCTGTTGTGTATTGTAAGTTCACTGAGATCGTCAGGAGGCCTGAGCATGTAACAGAGGCAGAAAATGACTGCTTTACCACTTTGTTGACCTCATTCATATACATGTTGTATAAAGTAGTCAAATCATCAACAAAACTCATATTTGTTCTTTTTCATTGCATGGACAAGTATTTTTCAGATTTGTTTGAAAATGTAGAAAACGAGTGTTAATAAAATTGCAGTGTTGGGTTTTCAGACCTGGAGTCAGAAACATGATAAGAGGACAATCATTTCAGGACATAAAAAATGTGAAAAAATGAGATTACAGTGTCTACAAAAGGAAGTTTGTTCATTCTTTCAGCTTTATCAAGGCCCTTTTGACTTTGATTTCACTCATATGGAATTATCAAAACATCAGTTCTCCCACTGTCTCTGACCACTGTGTGTTTGCTGTCCTTGTGTATACACGTCAAGGAAACAACTTTGAGAGTTAATTCCAATAGTTACAAGATTTGACATGTTTATTTTTTAATCTTAATATCCAGGGCATGGAGCAGCGCGTTGGCTTAGTGGTTAGCGCTGTTGCCCCACAACAAGAAGGTCACAGGTTTGATTCCCAAGCCTGGGGCCTTTCTGTGTGGAGTTTGTATGTTCTCCCTGTGCCTGTGTCGGTTTCCTCCCACCATCCAAAGACATCATGTTTGGGTTAATTGGTGACTCTAAATTGTCCTTAGGTCTAAGTGTGAGTGTAAGTGGTTGTCTGTCTCTGTCTGTCTCTGTGTGTTGGCCCTGTGATGGACTGGTGACCTGTCCAGGGTGTACCCCGCCCTCACTCAATGTGAGCTGGGATTGGTTCCAGCACCCCCGGCCCAGAAACAGATAAGCAGTAGGAGATGAATGAATGAATGAATGAATGAAATTATGTGGGGGAAAAAAAACTAATTTGCAGTTGGTGCTCTTGTTCAGTGGAGCTGAGGTCAGAGCTTCTAGTCCACCCATCTCTAACACAGATTTAGTTTTCTTATGGACGTGCTGTCCTAGAAAGAGGAAAAGGCTCTCCGCAAAGTCGAAATTCATTGTGCCTCTACAAACATTCAGTAACGAAAGAACACTGTGCCAGCCATTGCCAGTTACAGACTAAATAACACAAGCAAGTAGAAGATGCGAATTATGCCAAGTGTTCCAATTTGTGTGCTGGTTGCAGATTTTGATGATGAAGAGGCAGTCACAACAGATTTTACCTCAGTACAGAGAGGATAGGACATGTGTGGCCAAGGCTCTGCCATGTCTTCCCTAACACTAACCATGTTGATACACCTGCCACTGAAGATCAGCAGAGAGCGAAAGTTTACACTGGCATGGGCAATAACACTGTGTAAGCCACTCCCAGTGAACTACATTTAATGTTCTGACACTGATTCTGGGTGTGACTGTAGCTAAAACACACGGTTAACAATCCACAGGGAGTCAAGATGAGGACCTCTCTTTAGCATCTGAAGCTGTTATTTCAGACACATCTGGCCTTTCAGTTATTCAGTTCCCTTGCACGGAGACTCCATGGGAATATAATTGCTCAGTGACAAAGCGAAATAAATTTGGGTGTCCTCTGCATAATTAAGATAACTGATGTTATTCTACATAATGTTTATTTGAGGGTCATCTTGTAGGTGCCGACTGAATATTGACCAAATCACTTTCCTAAATAGAGCAAGTCAAGTTCAAAAACCAAAGACAAACATGGTTGTGATACAATCTAAGATTGTTAGAGGTGATAAGGCTCCCTCCCCAATGCTCATCGCTCTTGATAAATTCTTTCAAAAATCTTTATTGGTATTCAGCATTAGATTGAATCTGGTATCCAATCAGCAATTTCCCTGCTGAGGTGACCAGTGTGACGCTCTTTTGTGCCACAACGGGCGCCACTCTCATAACAAAAGCATTTTTCTGCAGAGATCCACTTCATTACCCAGACTAATATGGAGCAAAATGTTTATTCAAATGAGCCGAGATCAAATCCTATAAAATGAATGAGAAAAATGCTGAAATGGATTATATGCTTACAGGGAAAAAAAATATCATATTTGAATTAATTACATTCTGAAAAGGCATTGGGGTTGAAGAAAAAAATGCTTATTCTCTTTCCATTTCCTTAGTTATTTTCTCATTAGCTTGCATTTATTTACTCTCATCATCCGTTACTGCCCAAAGTCATCAATGTGTGTCTATGAGAACAGAGAATAGGATCAACATGACAACGATAAGCATTGTGACTGAATGATTGGCCGTTATTTGGGGGAGAAGGCACATTGTGAGCTTTTGATTGGCTGCTACCAGACGAAAGACGTTTTATTTGTGATTGATTGGGTAGAATAATTTTCCACCTGAATGGCTTCAAAGTGCGCACACACTGGCCGGGGCCACTTTTGTACAGTAAATGTATGAATGTGAGTTTCCTTTTGCCCTTAAATGCTATTCAGTGAGCTCTGATGGGGTCTTGGAGGCCCAGGGGATGGGGCACAGTAGCTAACCATTGCAGGGTAAGTCACATGAGAGAGTCTGTCAGGTCACCTCTCATCAGGGGGCATACAGTCAAGAACAACACATCACACACATGGGCACAAAAGACACAAGATCTTTTTTTTTTGCTGTAGGCTAAATCCCTCAGATGCTTTTCTTTGCACTAATTTATGTCCAAATACACAGATCACTTTCAGCTCTTCTGCATCTAGCCATTTGACACACTAATGCATGATGTGGTCTGGTAGTGATTCTGCCTGTCGATAAGCAGCCTCAAAAGTGGTAAGATATGCAGGCTCCATCTCCTAAGAAATAGGACACGCTGACCTCTTCCACAATCTGCCTTTTTGCCTTTTCCTTTCATGTGTCTGATTCACTGCTCCGATTTTCTTCTCTTACATAGAGATGAGATAAAAGGGGTTTCAAGAACTATGCCCATCAGTTCAGTTTTTATAGCCTGTTCGCTCTCTGTCAGTTGATTTTACTTTGAAATAGTGCCGTATTATTGCAGTTCATCCAAAAGGTGCCGCATTGCCAAATGCATATGAATGATCGTAGCCAGAGCTGATTTTGTACCTGTTATGATGAACGGACTGCTTTCCCTAAAGGGATAGTTACGCATTTTATGCATAGTTATACAAAAAACATCCACCTACGTCTTGAAATCACACTATTAAACAGACTTATTACAAATTAACACTTGAGCTTTGTTGGTTTAAACTCAAAGTCAATTTTCCACACCAAGAAATTGTCCAGCATCCTTTTGTTCTTTTTCGAAGTATAACCATGATCATCCCAACCTCAGTGGAACACAGTTAATATTACCAGTATGAATTTCATCAATTGATGTATTTATGGCAATATGGAACTTATTTCTTTAGGGGACACGCAGACTCACTTTTGGCCAAACTAGCAACTAGCTGCTTAGCGCGCTAACAGCACAAAAGACAGCACTTGGCAGGTAAAACAATTGTGCAACATTTCTTCTAAAGTGGTCAGTACACAACATTAATACTTAAGTTGGGTATGAAGCAAAATAGAAACATACAATAAGCATATTTGTAAATATTCTGACCTAAACCACGACTTTTCCCCGTATTGTGCCTAAAGCTAATCAACTCTAAACCACAGCATTGTTGCCACGTACTCAAATGGATTCATATTTCAAAGGAGATTTTCCTAAAGTTTTTCGAGTACAGACAAACAATGCCATCCAATGCAAGTACAAAACAATTTTTGGATATCACATTTTTAAAGAAACTGACTTTGATAGCCCAAATAAAAGCCATGACTTCAACCTAAATACATAGAAAATCATGTAAACAAGTGTGCATCAGATCTTTAAGAGCCTGATCTGAGAGTCGACTCCTCTGAAGGACACAGACTCAGAGCGTGACAAAACAGTTATTAAACCAAGAGCGAGCAAGACAATCTCTAGACAGAGCAGCAGGGAAAGAGGAGACGTGACCATGGAGGGGTGACAGAGCGAGACACTAAAATGAAGAAATACAGAGATGAAAGCATAGAAAATAAAAGGCCTGCCAGACCTGACAGGATGGAAGAAAAAGAAAAGGACCACTCCAAATACGATAAACAGGTCAAAATGGCTGCTGTTCGTGTACAGTCAGTTATGACAGTGAAAGGCAATTTTCAAGTTTGTGATAATTTAAGACTCCTGTGACTGGGTGAAATTCGCTGTTATACCAAATAAAGCTGCATTTGAGGTTGGAATCCATTTAAGTGTCTGCAGACAGGGGTGGAAATTTCAACTACGACAATGCATTTTAGAATATAATAATTTATATTGTTTTTAAAATGAGAAATTATTCGCAGCCTATTAAAACAAAACTGTGCAGTCCCCATTTGGACAGATTTGATTTTAGGCTGCCAAGGTGACGGAAACAATAATAAACAGAGAAGAAGCATCACGTGTTATTCATTATAAGAGCCATGTTTTTTCCTGCCATTATTACAGAAGGAAAATATTGTTTCAGGGTATAATTTTGTCCTTGGTGTTTGAAAACCAATTGAAGAGTTTGTTCTGTTCAGAGAAACTGAAACACCAATGCCAAAGACCGAAATTATTCTTTAAAAAAGCAAGGGTTGCTTTCTCCACAACTTAAAAAGAAAAAACAACAACCCCTTGTATCTCTTCCTCATTTCCTCCCAATGCAGCCAGTGATGATAAAGCCGGAAGTAGGAAACATTGCGGGGTCCTGTGGGACTCTGTTCTTCCAGCCCACAGAGTCACAGGGGAAGGAGGAGGGAAATTACAATCAATGTCACCATTTGAAGCAGCAGTGGCTATCAGATAAGACAACGTTGTACACGCCACTCATGAATCAATCACATGTCACCCTGTGCTCTCTTTGGTTCTGTGCCACAGTGGGTTTAATTCATTGTGGGGCCTTCAGCTGCTGCAGAGCTGAGGGATGAACTTATCACAGCCTGACATACTGAGTCAAATATGGTTTTTTCATTCACAGTTATTTGACTCTTTCTGCGATAACACCCAGTGCTCTGACCTTGATGTATTTCCTTTTCCTCTCCTCAGTTGTCCCACGACACCTCCTGCTGGTCGTATACCTACAAACAACATTTTAAATGAAAGCCTCAGCATGGCCTTGCTCCCCCCAGACAGGGGTGAAAACAGTATTCAAATTCTTTGGTTTTGCAGAAGTAGCAGTACAGGCCATAGAAATACTACATTGCAAGTAAAATCTTTACTTTGGAAAAAATTGAGGCAAAATGGCCTCTTCAAAGACTTTACTTCCAATAAAAAAAAAAAAAGTAAATTACTGGGTTATTATTACTGATGTAAGTAGCTTTTTAATGTATTTCATCAAAGTAAAGACATCTTTAACTGCTGTAGACACTACTGGCTGGTTTGGCAATAAAAGATTTTACCGCCTGATGATATGCTGATATAAAAATGTATAGTAAATGACAAATGACTGTATTAAGCAGGACAAAATATTTCCTGTAATGTCGTTGAGTAGAAGTACATAAAAAAAAAACTATGTACGAATTACAAAATTTTACTTTACCACAAGTTTTGTTGGCCTTAGAATGAAGAAATTCTCAATAAGTATATATGCATAATATAAAATAGGCTTACACAGATTTCAAGAGTGTGCTTCATACTACTTATCTTCACAACGAAATGCATAAAATTAAATGCAAAAGAAGAAAACAAAGAGAGATTTCAAAATATCTTTAATTAAGCCCCTGAAAGGTTGTTTCTTCAGTCGGAAGTCAGAATGTTTCCTTGTGAAGTCATTGGAAGTTAATCACAGAGTCTATTTCCTCTAATGGACTCGCACACAAGCTCAAAACCAACTGCTCTAAGGGACTCAGGTTTATTGATGTAAGTGGTTTTGTAATGGACATGACCTAGACAGCATCCCCAACACTGCCAGCATATTCATGTCCCACAATCTGCTCCTCAAGTTTCTGTTTAGCCACAAACACATCCACAGGGGCGAGTGTAGCTGCTTATCAATTCACTGATAGCATAATAATAATGATGATTATCATTGATCATTGGTGTCTGATATATTGTTTGGTGTACACTTGAACTGAAATCTTCACCTGTCAAATACTGCATGTATTTTGTATAAAAACAGAGAAACTCAAATGTCCAAGTGACGTGACTTGTAAAAATGTTTGAGGCTGACCTTAAGGAACGGTATTAATATAAATACTTTTAGGCTGAATTGTGAAATTGTCGTCATTTAGTCTAATCCATGTTCACCTCTACATAAAAGATAAGTCTGCATACATTAAAAACAGGGTGTGTATTTATAAAACCTGCAACATTATCTCCTATATAACTAAAGGAAAATTACAAAAGCAATTAATAAAGAAAACACATTAGTCAAAGACTGGCAAATTTATATTCACAGGAGATCACGTACACTCATGCAGAAAACTATCTCTGGGCCAAATAAGCCTCCGCCTACCTCTGCTCTGGTTAATTTTGCATTTTCTCAGACTTTACCATAATTTATTATGCCAAGAACTGTCACTTGACCTTTAAGGAAAGTCCTCTGTCTTGATCGGTATGGAGCAATTCTCACCACTCCATCCAGACAAACACTTGCACTGAAACTCAGACTTCATGAATGTTACCTCTTGTGCCTTCATTTGTCCTAAAACTCTAAAATTTACCCTCCCATCTGGATTCTTCTTCTCTGGCACTACCTTCCATGCAGCGGGGTCGAGGTGGAGGTAGGCAGTTGAGCTCGGAGTCCTCCTCCGACATCTTCCCTGAGAGGAACACAGGATCCGGCTGCACAAGGTGGCCGCTGAAGTGACATTCACCAGGTAAGGACCCAGGGTCTCATCAATGTAGGATTTGGCAGCCTCACATGTTGCCTGAGAGGAGATAAAAGGAAGCGAATTACCACCAGAAAGCTTTAAACAACTTTAAATAATGGGCAACTCCGTTTGAGTGACAAAAATACTTTATGGGCTAGTAAAAATACCTGACTGCAAATGTGTAAAATGGCAACACTCTAATAAAAAACGACCTGTGTCCCAGCAGGGCGGCATGTCATGTGACCCCAGCAGCCTGAGCATAATTAAATATGTTTTCACTGGGCTGAACAAAATAGCCATCTGCATGAAAGCCCCTTCTCAGCAAAAAAATTATACTTATATAAAGTCCTACTGACGCTGTTGTCTCATTGGATAAACCTGGTGACATTGTTAATCTACTAAGTATCATTTGTGTTGCCAAATATAGCTTATTCTTCCCCAGTGGCTGACATATGCCTTTAATACTGTGAACATCTACTGTTTATTCTGACTTATCAATACCATAAATACCCACCACAGGTCTAAACATGTTTCAACCTGCAGTGGAAAATTCTGACACTGATGTAGTCCTGTTTGAGTAATATTCCGAGTGTTTAGAGAATTACTGAGCCGTTTTAATTGTACAGCATACATCCGTGATCTGTGTTTTGAGGTGTATGTATTTAGTCGTATATAATTAGCTTTGGGCAGAGAAAGCATTGAAACAATTGTTTGGTCTTGTCATGAGCTGTTATCAGTGTGAGCTCCAATTTAAATCAATCAAAAACATTCTTCTTTTCCAGTACACCAAGCATTTCTTTGTTCCTCTTAAACTGTTTCCCGCTATCATCAGTGTCATCATGATCAATCATATAAAATCACCAAAGATAGATAAAATTGCATAATCATTGTTGTTTGAGAACATCTTTCATAAAAACATTTACAACAAAAATATGAGTGGCCATAAATGTTAAATATTCCACATTAAAACATTAATTGCAACATTTCCTCAAATTTTTCATAGTTTTCAAGTTTTCATATTCAATATTCAGTCCGTCCCAAAAACATACAGCTGAAAGTATTTGGTGAATAAGACCCGATGTACTGAAAGGGAGCACGGTATTTATTCAGTGATTTGTTAGTTATAGTACCTGAGACCTGGAAAAGGCATGGTCGCCCCAGAGGATCACCCCTGCACATCCCAAAGCAGCACTTTCTCCAATGGTGTAGACAAGGTGCTCCTGCAAGAAATAAAAAAAAACTAATTTGGGGATAACATAGGATACAAAAACGTGATGGAAATTTTCAAAGCACTGAGCTCAATAAACTACTACTTGCCTGAGAGAGGAAATCTAATGTGTAGGTGTAGACGATGCGAGCGTAGGGGAACACAGGGGGGGTCGGTGGAGTCGCCTGAGCTCCCACTCTCATGGCCTCCAGGATACGATGGTGAACGTAGAGGAGCACTTCCCTGCCGAGGCCTCGCTGCTCCAGGCTGAGGTAGATGTCAGGATACAGAGCAGAGGACCTGTTCCACATCCAGAACAGCTCATCATTCCTCTTTATCTCAATTGGTGGACACTCCCCTGAGTAGTTGGTGCTTTTGTCATAGTAGTTGTAGCAGTTGGGAAAACCATAGTAACCCCACAATCCATTGGGCCTTTCTTCCTGCCCCAGTTTCAGTGTCGCCTTCATGAATTTCTTTCCTGCTTCCTCAAACTCCAGCCGGGCTTCAGTATTGATCTGTTGAGGGCTCCAGTCTGGATGCTCAGACCTCACTAGTTCCCTTGATGCCTTCCAGTACACCTCCTTACTATCCCAGTTTCTCTCCCATACAGGTCTCCAGCTCTCCCAGTCTATGACACCCAAGCCTGGGAAATCTGTGTCGGGGATAGAGGTGCGAATATCTTCTGAAGCGTGTCTGAGATGCTCTTCAAGACTGGCATTCTGCGGGACTCCACCATGAACAGCCTCTCCTTGGGTGGAGTACCTGGGGTACAGCCCAAGCTTGTCAGCATAAAATATGGTTATGTTTTCCCCCATAAAGGTTTGGTTTTGATTCTGGACGATGTTGAAGATCTCCAAGTTGAGGTCCACGCCATATTCAGAGAGGCACCTGGCAGTGGGGGCATTCCACACAGTGAGGAAAGGCTCCTGGGAGAGAGGTGATGTTTCCACATGCAGCACAAACCCAAGGCTGATCAGATTTAAGATCAGCAGCATCTTAGTAAGAAATGAAGTCATCTCTACAAGGAAGTGAACAACAGCACAGCTAATATTTCAGATCTGTGTTGCACAAGAGGTCATGGAAAAAACAATGCATTTTTTGCTCTTCAATCACACTCAGTGATCAAAATACCATCTCTTTCCAATTTCGCAATGTGCTTAAAAGATTCGAAAATTTCCACCTTTTGATCAAACATATACTGTTTTCCTACATTTGAACCAAATAATTAAGCAATACAATGAGCGCTCACTGATTTAAAGGAAAAACCACAAACACTAACTTACCTAATGAAACACTGGATGTGGATTTTGAAAAGGAATTTGTACTTTGACTTTGTGGTCTGAGTGTGCAACCAGAGGTCTCATGATCATAGTGACACATACAAGAAAATGGGAGGGAGTTCAATGAGAACTGCTCACAGGTTTTGCAGCAGCCAATGAAAAAAGAGATGCAAATCATTTCCCTGGTCAGGCGGATTTAAAGTCACAGGCATATTAAAAACCTCATCCTATTACTATCTTTGACACAGAGTTCTCATTACGTTTTAAGAAAACATTTCAACATAATTTGAGATAATCTGTTTCTTTATAAACTTTGAAAGGTTTGACTCCAAATGTCTCTCTCAAAAAACAAACAAACAAAAAAAAACAACCCATAATGAACTCTGCCATCTCAAAATTTAAATGTATGCCTGCTCAAGCCTTAAAAGTAGTAAAAAATAACTCTGGGCTTAACAGCACCCTATAATTACATGGGGAGGGGGGCATGAGACTGCAGCCTGTAAAATGTGTTCCTCTCTGAGGACTAGCTGGTTTGGCTTCCCCTCTGTGACTAATTGTGACACAGATTTTCCCTGAAGCTTCATCTCTATTGACTGCAAATACCAAAAAATACCTGAATTATTGGCAAAACTACCTAAAAACTTTACTAATGTTTTTAATGCTGGTAGACAAATCATCTGCTTTTGTGTGATCCTTCAGGTTATTTTGTTCTGTAGTTAAGATCCAGTCACTAAAGGGTGCAAGGAGCCTACCGAAACTAAAGCATTTATTTGGATGTTATGAACCAAAGAAATATTACACAAGAGGTAAAATATAATAGGTTTATTTACTTTGACTAAAAGTCTAAATTTAAGAAACAGCATGAAGACAGAGGCCTTAATATTAGTAAAACTGTGGAGGACACAACATGTCTAAAAATTTGCATTGTACTTTACATCGGTGTACGACTTTTGTGCTTCTGAATAGCTGCTGACTGGAATTTCTGGCATAAATGGAGCAATGTCTGTGTCTTGAGAGAAAACTAGTAGTCATGTTTTGGACATAAAAACAATCAAATATCATATAAAATACCTAAAAATACATTAAAATAAATAGTAACACTTTAATTGCTTCCATAAAAAAGTCAAAAAAGAGTTTGTGGTGAGAAAAAGATCAGGCACTTAAAATACATTGTGCTCTTATCAGATTTAAGTGCATCAATTCTACTTTCACTGCACAATGACTGACTCATTCTTACATCTCTTTCAAAAAAAAAGACCAAACAAAAAAAAACCAAAAACGTGCTCCCTATGGGTAACATGGAATTTGACACCTTGGGAAACAGTGACTGAGAGAAAACTGAGAGCAAAATGTAAACAAGGTTATTTCCAGCAGGCTCTCCGTCGCTTAAAAAGAGATTAAAAGTCATAAACAATTATAACTTTACAAATTCCACAGTGTTTTTAAAAAAAAATTTCACTTTGTGCCATCCATAGTTTACAGCAAGTGACTCCCAAAAACTCTCAACCTTCATTTTATATGCAGCTGTGCCTATTGTATTTATGCTGCATTAGAAGAGGAACAACAAGATGATCAGTGAGATCACAGATTGCAGTGCTGATGCCACGGTTTGAGCTGCTGTCCCTCTCTGGTGTACAGGGTCCGTCTCATCGCAGCCCTGTCCTTGATAGCCACTGTAGCACTGGCACTGAAAATCAGTTTGAAAACTCGTCATTGCAGCGTCACCAATCTCACCGGTGACAGTCAGCTTGCCGTTCACCCTGGTCATACTGTGGGTGAGGGGATCCAGATGCAAGTAAACATCACTGTCTGCGTTTTTGCGCAAACAGCGGCCGTGAGAACCACACAAGGCCTGGCTGCATAGCTCCGCTGCCGTGGAGACATTCAGGAGGTATTGACTCAGTGGACCCTGTAGATACACATTAAGGTCGTGGCAGTTGTTCTGGAAAGGGGAAGAAAAAATATTTACTCACTCAACTAGGTCAGGATTCAAAATCAAAATGACCTTATTTTTTATTCAAACTCTCATGGGTGTGAGGTTCAGGTAACTTAACCAGCCTTGCTGATTAAGTTGGACTCCTTCCATTCATTGTTATTCTTTCTGGTGGAGCCACATATTCAATTCTTTAAACAATAAATTTATCTGAAAAATTAACCTCGTCTTGACTGCTCATAACAGATCACATTCGTGAGTGAAAATAACCAATTTTCATTGTGAGGCATCTGTTCACAATCAGTGAATGTTCTGTGAATCAAAAATAAAGACAAATATACAGAAAATACAGCGCATTTTCACGGAAGTCATATCCATTATCCATTAAGGGTGTCTAAAATGTGCTCTTCCTCTTCTCATACCACAAAGATCAAATTAAAGGATCTGGTCCCTAAACTGTTTACCAAAGCAGAGTAAAGAGAAGCAGCTCCACTGAGTATTTGTCCGTAATGCCTTTTTTTGTTTGTGCTAGGTCATTTCCTGTGGATATTTGTACAAAGAAGATTTCAGACAAAAGCAACCCACTCAAACCAGACCTGGAAAGAAAACACTACAATGCAACTGGTTCTTCTCAATCATGAAAAAAAGAACTGTTCATATCTGGTATTTGCGTGATCTGAGATCTTAGTACCTATGAGCCAAAATGTGACATTCATGTGACTCAAGCCACTGTCTTTGAACTGTAGCCCAGAGGAATGACCGTTAGTTCTCAAGTGACGTGACGGACAAGAGCAGCAGGTCAACACTTACTAGATTCTGACGTTTGCAGCTAATTTGTGAGTTGTGTCTAAGTGATTAATACTGTTTTATAATTAGTGTGTGGGTACTTACTTTGCTGCTTGCATAAGCTGCATCTCCCCACAGGATGATGCCAGCTGCACCCAAAGCAACGCTCTCCCCGATGGTGGAAACAAGGTCAGTCTGTAAAAGATATCCCAGCATTTTAACCCCTATTGCATTTAACCTTTTCCATTTTTCAGAATGCAGATCAAACAGAGGGAAAGGACACTTTTAAGTATCAGTTTAGCCGGGTCAAAATGTTAATGGGCCATAAGCTACCGTATGACAAACGCATTACCAGCTCTTATCAGTTCATCCTCTAAGGAATGAGTCTATAGGGTGTTAGCGAAATTTTCAACTTGACCAACACCCATCCTGCCTTCTCATACAAATGAGCGCTATTGGTGTGTCTGTCTGCTACCAGAACAGGAAGGCCCTGTGGCCGTCGATAAGGAAAAAGCAAAGCGCTACAGCTTCATGCAGCAAGCACTGATCAGGGAAAAAGAGAGCGGGGAGTGAGCGGTAGTGTTAAACTTTAGAGCCAGTGTGAGTGAAAAGAGTTGTCATCCACTTCAGAAGTGTTAAGTGGTCATACATGACCTACTGTGTTGTTAGAAAAAACAACAACAAAAAAGAAAAATCTGGAGAATAAAGAGAACTCAAATTCAGAGCCAGCAGTTTCTAAAGTTAAAGCATCACCTCAGTCAGCTGTTCCACAGAGTTGGCGTAGGTGGGTCGGGTGTACACAAAGACAGGACGTGCCAACCCATCACCTGATGACGCCAAGCGCATTCCCTCCTTCACTCGGTTCCGGACAAACTGCCGTCCAGAGGTCGAGGAGCGCAGCACAGTGCCCATGTAGATGGAGGGGAAGAGGGCTGTGCTCTCAGTCCACAACCATTTCAGCTGCTCATTTCGAGCCACCTCCACATCAGGACAGCGCCCTGTGTAGTTCTCCAGAGTGCGCCTGTAGTCGTGGTTGTAGCAGTCAGGGAACAGGTAGAACCCCCACAACTGGTTGGGCCTAAGGTATTTGGCTCGCTTAAGAGTCTCCAGCATAAACTTCCTGGCGGACATCTCAAACTCCTGTTGTGCAACTCTCCCCACCTGCTCTGAAGGCCGCTTTGGGTTCTTCTGGCGCACCAACTCACGAGAATGCCTGCGGTAAACATCTTTGGTTTCCCAGTTACGTATCCATAGTGGGCGCCACTCCTCCCAGTCAATAACTGCCAGACCCTTGGCTCCTGGTTCACGGATATACTTCTGCACACTCTCGGGCATCTTGTCTAGGTGCTGTGTGAGGCTGGCCAACTGTGGAAGCCCCCCGTTCACTGGTGTTTCATCAGGCTCAAAGTATGGGTACAAGCCCAGGCGGTCCTTGTAGAAGATGGTAAGGTTCTGCTTGACAAAGGCCTCGTTGGGTGAGGCCACGATCTGGAATTGGTCCAGCTGAAAACGAATACCATGCCTTGGGGCACAGTCTTCAGTTGGGGCATTCCACGCAAGGAGCAAAGGCTTTTGGGAGTACAGTGGCCATCTTGTGGGTTTTAGGCCCAAAGCACTGAGGCAATCGCACAGTAGAACAATCAGCAACAGTACTTTGCAGTCGCACAAAGTCCAGTAAAACATGTCTTCAGATGTGGATCGACAGAAAGGGCTGTCACTCTCAGCTCTACAGATCACAGAAAAGAGATTTTCTTCGTTTGATTATATAGCTGTTGGCACTTCTTTTTCCATTCATTAATTCACAGATTAATGACAACAAATACTAGTTGTATTTTATATTTCACTTATAAAAATAACTTGCTGGCGAATAGTTACTAAATACTGGAGGCTTTCTATTATAAGATGTGAGTTGACCAGGCCTGTTACTCTGCTCTGTAACTCAGAGGAGATTAAACTTGATTGTTTTGTCTGCTATTTGTCTAATATTATCATTCAAAGTAATCAGAAGTGGTGGAATGACACTCCACCTAAGTAAACAATGCCAGAGAATAGAAATCAAAGTTCTGCATTCAAAACTTTTACTTCATACAAAAGTATTAGCATCAATATACACCCAAATTATGGGTGCATGATGCAGATTGAATCATTTCAGAAAGATATGTATTATATTACTGGAGGATAATTATTGGTGTGTTCATTCTACATCACTTTACTGGTGCAGCTTGTCTAGCTTAATCCATATAAAGGCACATGGATAACTATTTAACAATGGATATTAGTTGCCTGAATAATTTGCAACTGATTCTGTCAAATAAATGTATTGGAGGAGGGAAAAAATATGAAAAAAGTATTAATCAATTCAGAAAGAAAATACTTAGGTACCTCAAAATTGTTCTGAAATACACTACCTGAATGAATGTATTTATTTCATTTCCACCAAAAGCTTCTCAATAATAATTTATAATTCCTAAAATGAAATAACTACGATATATTCGGCTCTACTTTAATCAACTACTTGATAACTGACTTTGAGCTTTCATTTATATATAAAAAAAAAGGCATCATGGATGTGCACATTTCTCATGCTCGTCCAAACTGCACCTACCTCAACATTTAACCTTTGTTAGTTACATAAACTGACTTCCCCCCCCCTCCTTTTTTCTTTTTTTAAAAAGGCAATGAATGAGCTAAACTTGTTGCAGAAGCAGAGTTGAGTCCCTCCTGCAGCTGGACGGACCTACCTTCACTGGCACACTGAAGCATTCCCAAAAAAAAACCCCCCAAAAACCCAGAAGCTCCTTCAAGCCGCGCTTTGGTGTCGCCTCAGGACAAATTGGAAAAATTCAAAGTGAACATTGTTTTTGCGGTGAGAGAATGACGATGGGAGAAGTGGGGATGAAGGAGTGAATTTTAAAAGATGGGCATGCGAGTTATCTTTCCAAGCCCGGCAGACAAACTTCAGCCCGTCACTGAAGTTACCCCCTGCGATGTTGGGAGCTTCTACTCGCCCACTCTGAGGGCCAAGCCACTTTTCAGGATGTTCCATTGACGCCGGGAAAACGGGGGGTGGTGTTGGCAAAGCATGCGGAACATCTGAACAACTTCTCCGGCGTATCTAAAAAGATTCAACAACTCCCACCGTTAAGTCTGCATATAACTTAAAATATAAGCAAAGTCCAGTTTAGTTGTAATTTTGTTGTGTGAGTGTCTCGTTTTTAAAGACACCCCCCTCTCTCGTCCCGGTACGGCGCAGAATGAATCCGTCCAAGAAGTTTGCCACCACGCTGCGAAACGGATCTACTGTAAAGAGCAATGTTAAGATTCATGGGAGGTCACAGGGGGTCAAGTCTGCCGCTGTCCTAAAAATAACACCACCGTCACCATTTCATGGCTCTGTTCTGGTGTCCTTTCTGAATTACAATCAAATATGGCCTATAAATAACATGCTATTCGGAATAATGATTTAAGACACAATGTGTGAAGGTGGTTTCCAGGTGGGAGGTTATCAGCCTGTCATGGGATTCAGATTGTTATAATATTCTCAAAATAAAATATCGTAAGATTATGACTAAAGGGTAGAAATATCTAACACTTGGTCTTCAACCACTGCTCTTCAAATCAGTAAGAGGAGACAGACAAATCACACAAAGACTACAAATACTGAATCTCTTGTGTATTTTGCTCTCACTTTGGAAAAATGGTTTGGTTATGAGGGACCCAACCGCCCACAATATGAACCTTTTTTTTTTCCCAAGTAGTCTCTGAAGTCTTGGGTTCACAACTCCCTTTGAGTAAAAGTACAGAAACAAAACAAAGTTTTCAAGTAAATGCTCTTTGAAGTAGTTTGCTTTCAAAATACAGCAAAGTAGAACTAAAAATATAGATAAACAAAAATGCTGAAGGAAATGGACCTCAAAAATTTTACATAATTCAGTGCTTGAGTAGCTACCTGTCCATAGTTATATTGTACAACTCAATTCAACAATAATGTTCCAACTATTCCTCATCATCATAATAATTGTAATAATTATTTTTCCTGTTATGCCAGGGTACATTTTTCTGACAGCTCATTTATATAAGTCAAATGGTGAATACAGGTCTTTTTCAATACATTTCTTTTTACTGATGTGTTGCCACTTATATTGAGATTTTTTTTTTTTTTTTTTTCACATTAAGGCTCAGAGTACACTTCAGACGGTGGGCACAAGGCATCTGGCATGCAGATGTCACTGCTGCCTGAGGCATGTGATGACAGCCGCTGGCAATGGCTCAGTGAAATCATCAAGTTCCACATGCTGTCAAGTCGCCAAGTACAGAAGATAGGACAGTGTAGAGCTGGGATTAGGTGTGGGGAAAACATGAGAGCAGAGGACACACACTCACACATTACTAATTTCACAACCTGTCTCCATCCCCAAAGTCAGATTGTGATAAATTGTGTTAAAGGGTTGCTTGAGCCTGGCAGTCAGTGGGTGGGTTTTGAAGAATGGCGTTCTGATGGTTGCCTTGCAGATACACGTGAGCTTAAGGATGTCTGAACACATGATCGGGCTGAGGTGGGGGCCTGGAAGTGAAATGTTTTCCTGTGTCGGAGTCTATTCCGCCATTT
The DNA here is from genome assembly GCA_034769265.1 of Remorina albescens. Lineage (NCBI taxonomy): Eukaryota > Metazoa > Chordata > Actinopteri > Carangiformes > Echeneidae > Remorina > Remorina albescens. Next base: position 18,588,994 of record CM068494.1, read on the forward strand.
GTTTTTCAAGTTTTGCTGACTCACTTCAGTATGTCATCAGTTTTTTCTCTCTCTCTCCCCCATCTCTGCGGTTTGTTTGAGGAAAATGTGGGCCATACGCGGCTCATGTGAATGGAGATGGAAGGAAAGGAACAAAGGAATGGCTCGGCCTCCCTGTGGGTTCATCTTCCTTTTGACCTCTGTCTCCTGAACATTACATCAGCAGAAGTCAGAGACCGCCAGGAAGCGAAAACAATGGCAGGGAAATTGGAAACACAGTTTGTCACTTTCAATGTGCGTAGCAACCATTGACAAATTGCAATATATGCAATATATTCTTGTGAATTAGTAAACTGGGATGAAGGAAGCTCCCTTGGAACAGATTTGGCTTTAACTAGGTTATTACTTAATTCAACTGACCAAATGAAAACAACTTGTGGAAGAAAAAGTGAATTATGGGTGAAAACCGCCAAAATGTACTGACATGTATTTTACTGCTTGTTTGTATCTAAATTGACTCGTATGGGCTCATGTATCCATTCCTGTGATAAGATACAAAGGACATGACTATCAGTCCTAGAGAACTACTTGTTTCTCTGTACATTTGTCACATGGAGTATGTAGATCACACTTCATCGTAGTATTAAGTAACATTATCCAACTAAACTCAGATGAGCTACACTGATCACTGCTGTTTTTTCCGGTACAGTTTCAATTGGTGTATTTTACTGTCTATAACTCAAAGTAGGTTTTCATGTTTTCCCAGGCTGCTGATCATTTGTAATGTCCATCTCTCTCATCCACAAACAGATGGGCCTTTCTAAAAATAAACGTATTGATATAAGGGCAAACACATTTCATGGATTATAAAGTTTCCTATTCATGAAGATTGTATGATTCGACAAGAGAGAGTGCATCCTTTCAGAGTGGGGACAGACTGTGAGCAAGACATCAAAGACTAGTGGAGAGGAAATATATCAAAGTGTCTGACCTCTGGCCCAAAAACACACCAGGGCACATTCCACACAATTACAGAAACCAGAGAACTCCAGCACAGGAAGCTCTACCCACTTTTTGCTAAGATTTGTCAACTGTACACACTGAAATACGTTCAGATCGCAATTAAACTTTGATACTATGCCACATGACTACGACCAGCCTCATTAGATCAGTATCAAAATCTTTAGAATTTTTAACTCAAAAAATTCATTTAATTATAATTTCAATCTTTTGAAAGGTCTAACTGGGATTATAATGAACTGGTAAGTGAAAAATAAATTGGGTACAACATTACAGTGAGGTTACAGGTGTAGATTCCTGCTGCCATCTAGAGGTTGTCTACCTTACATGTTATTTAAGCATAAAGCACTAATTGTATTTCAAAGTAAAATCTGCAGGTTACCTCATCTTTAAATAAAAACCAAAAAACAAAAAACAAACCTGGTTACAAATGCACACAGCAGCCTTTCAGCTCACCGAGGTGGCGATATTCAGGAGGGCGATGAAGAAAAGCTAAAAATAAGCCAGAATCTAGATGTCAGGGTTATACTTGGAGCTGCCATGGAAATGCTGAAGAGGGTTAGGGTTAGGCTGGCTATGTGTTTAAAAGTCACCAGCTGATTGAATGAGCTATAAATATTACAGCATGCGTACAATGAGATTTTATTCTAAAAGGTTTCCTCCATTTATCTGGAAACTGGTGCTTAGTTTGATATTTAGGTTACTATATTTATTCACTTTTTAGATTAAGTTGGAAGATCAATAGCAGTGCCACGGTTTGGTTACGAAGCTTCTTACCTAACTCTTGGCAAGAAAAACTAGAAAAAATGTTGGACTATGCTTTAAAATGAGAAGTTTCTCATTAGTGTTCCACCAAAGTTGGAAGTACAAGACCGCAAATGTTATGTTACAAACTACCTACACACTAAAATAAAAAAAGATTCTTGACTCGAGGCATTCAGCTCAGTTAACCATTTATTCAAGTATTTCAAACTAAGAAATCTAAAATTATTTACAGTACATTATATTCACTAGTGTAGGTCTGAGCTGTAGTAACTGTGACACATTCAGACATAACAATACAGAATGCGACCATATATACAATAAAATTCACAATCCTTCATTCCCTAATCTGTAATTACATCTTGCATCCGTCTTACACAGATTCGCTCAAACAAACCTAAGTGCACACATGTACACATACAAAGATAAATACAGAGTCTAACACTCTACATCTGGCGGAAGGCATTAAATTGTTACAGCCTTTTCACATCAAAGATGTTTTTTTTCCCTGCAAAAGAAACTCAGGAGAGAAATACAACTTGGTCTGGTGTATCCTCTAAAACTGCTTACATAGCAGCTGGGTAGTGGAAACACAACCTGTACCATCACTACTTTTGTGAATATCAAAATATTTAATTTTGGAAATTGGGCACTTTGACCATAGCTGGATTCAAATGTGCAACATTCAATTCAATATATCAATTTAATATGACAGTTTGAATGTTCCTTTTTCTCTCCAAACCACACTTTCGATCTCGACTCTAGTTAGAACAACACTTTGCTCTGAGAGGAGTACCTGTGGTTGCACTTCGTATTAGATTGGCCCTGTGCAGTTCTTCACACTTCACAGAGGATGATAGGGAAATCTACATGAATACAGGGGTGGTCAAGCTTGATGATTCCCTGAAAGATAAAACAAACAACACTCAAGTTGAACAAAAATTACTATTTGGGCAAAATATCTTTAATTCACTTCATCATTTTGACCCCAACTGACCTGTGGAATCAAATTTTTCTGAATCCTCTTCAACTTGGACTTTTTTCTGCCATTTTTTGTCACCACTGTCTCCTCATAGAATTCATGGGCCAGGTCACCATCTTCATCATAGTATAAAGAACTGCCAACGCAGCAAGTAAAAAAAAAAAAGATCATTCGATCATTAATTTAGAACCACGTGGCAGAAAAGGAGTGTTGGCACCCATCAGAGACAACCTGATATGCCTCACTGACAACTTGTTATATTGAGCTTAGTTCTTTAAAGGAAAGACATTGCTGGAACAAAGTGCTGGTAGCACAGGGTGTGGATTATCCTGAGGAACCAGGACATTATCTCTATAAACAAACAGAGCAGCTGAGCAATTACAAAGGATATTCTGTTTGGGGAACCCTTGTGACCTTGCAGTAAGGGCTCTGACCATGAACAGCAATGCCAATGTGCACTCAAGGACCTCTGTTGTATATCATTTGCCATCTCTCCCAGGCCTCAAGTTGTGTTACCGCTCACTTTTCCACTATAATAACTATAATAATAGTGTCATAAAGTATCTCTTTTATACAGCCGTTCCCCCCCATTGCAATTGGGTGTCAGAAATCCTAGACATGCATATTTGGCATAGACCAAAGCTACCTGCATGGATACACACCATGAAGCATCTGTGGGAAAACCCGATGCAATTTGGGCGACCTGGCCCTTTACCATTTTCCAGTGTTACATATATATATATATTTACCTCCTCCTGGTAAAAACAAACGGTGTTGCATTTCTGGAACCTTTGAGACGGGCCAAAGACTGCTCATTCCCCTCAGTGGATAAATCCCCTCCAGCTCCACTGCCCGAGAAAGGCCAGACTCCTTTGGCTTTGGATCCACTTCCTCCCATCCTCAGAGGTAAGGCATAGTTAGCCTCCAGCTAAAGCTTGCAGTCTGGTTGGTGACCAGATGATCTCAATTCCTCACCGAGGCCAGGATCTGAAAAGTGATGGTGCGCAAAGAGAGGACACATACCCAACATCACTGTCTGGTTTTCGTTGTGGGACAACTTGTTATATCTAGCAGCTCATTGATGAATTATGAGATATACCAGATTTATTACACAGTTAGCACTGATGTAAATGTTATGAATGCCAATTTTAACCCTGAAATACCCAGTTCCACTCACGCCTGGCTTGCATTTAAGCACTATAAAAATATAAAATTCACTAAAATTGACCCTTCCAGGGCGTCGTTTTTATACATTTTTGCGTTATGCTAGCTGTGCAGGAAGCTAGCTAGCTAACCGTCTGAGCTATTTAAAAAGCTCCCAAGAAAAGCAAGTCACCTGATGCACAGCTGAGATCACACTTCTGTTCCAGCTATTAAACACGGACACTTTTAAAGCCTGACAAATGTAATCTATCGGTCATAACGCCACAGTTTGATACTCTATTGGTGTGGCTAATAATAACATTACCTGGACGTTCAAATGAGTTAGCCTCGTTAGCTTCAGCTACTGACGCACTACAGAGACGATGCTGAGCTCAGTCTCTCGAACAATCACGGGTTTATTATCGACCTATACGACCAAAAACAGTACCGTCGTAATGTACGTATGATTAATATCCCATCGTATCACACAGTCTTGTCCAGTCATAACCCTTTCGCCGGCAGCTAGGTTTAAGCTAGCCTTAGCTGTTTTGGTCCTTGAGATGAGGCGATCAGCTGATCGGACAGACCGGCGGCGGCTGAGCGGACTCTTCTTCTTCTTCTGTGAGCAGATCACCTGACATTCGTGAAGCTGCTTCACTACCACTGATCGGAGTCATCCAGCTCCTACAGTCAGCCGACCTCTAAATCTTTTTTTATTAGTCCCTTTTCCCGTAAGATCACCATCGTGTTATACAAATAACTGCCGGATAAAAATGCATTTAACAGTGTGCCTCAAATTTTAATTGTTGCGTTTAAAAACGCACTCATATCCTTGTTAAACAGATATTTCAACTGATTGTATTTATTTTAGCTTTAATAATGTGATTTTTGAAAAATTACAGGAATTGTCAGAAATAGGAAATTATTTACTGATTGCAGTGCACATTTGTCACATATTTTGAAGCTTGCTACAACGTGTAAATTTGTACATAATGGATACAATGAAAAAGGAAAAACGGAAGAGGACAGAAAAAACAGATATAAGGAATGACTAACCGTTTTCAGTGAAACACATGTATACCAGTATTCATTCATGATTCCAGTCAACCCGAGTGAATTGGAAATTGCTCTCTGACATTCATAATTGCATACAAATGTCCATACTCACAAAAAGAAAAAAAAAAGAATGAGTTGCACCTATCAGGGTGTAGAGAGAACATGGCAGACTTTTGAGACTTGGTTTCATGAAAATCCAAATACCTTACCACAGCAAATGTGTTTAACTTACAGGATAGAAATGTCAATATGAAGTTGAGTAATGTGTTAAATATAAGTATGTTTTGCATGGTAGGTTGCTCAGGACCAGATTGAATGCTGGAATGGCGTGTTTCACACGTTATCAGCCTTTTATAAACAAAATCATGTTTTTAGATTTTTAACTGATTTTCTGCTCAACCATAACACAGTTCTTGCACTTTCCAGTCACGTTAAACCCACAAAAGGGTTGCTTTTAACAGCTTGCAGTGCCAGAAGACATTTTCTTTAATGTTAAAGTGACATAGCTGAGGTACGGGATTATCAGAGGACACCCAAATATGGACACAACCACTGTCTCATCTGCCAGTCTTCATGTCTCTCAATTCATTCTCGCAGGCACATCAGACTCTCCAGGTGTAAGGCACTTCATCTTTCGCATCACTTCACACGCACATTCGCGCTAGCTCTCTCTCTCTTTCATTGTCTTGCGCCCTGTCTCACTCTCTCGTTCAACCAAGAGGCGTTTTGAGGTGTATTCTCTGGGATCTTTGGATGCAGCAATGACTGGCAATCTTCAGGCAATTGTCCAGCCAAGAGGTGCACGTTTAACCCCGGGCATAGATGTGTCAGCCAGGGGTGGAGCCAGCCAGGGCCTCCTGCATTTTGGTGCGGGCCAGAGCGTATCTCTGCACTATCTGCTTTATGTGCTCCTCCTCTTCACGCTGCAGAATGCGCAGGAAATTCTTTAGCTCAGGCATGGAGAAGGCATGCCACTGCAAATGAGGAGAAAACTGTCTAAGTCAATGCAAAGAACATTTAACATGTTTGTACACTTTCAATGTGCAGTTTGAATATCTCAGACTCTTGCTCCTTTTGCACTCACATTGACTTCCCCGGTTTCATTTTCTTTGAGCAAAAAGCTGAGGACTTTCTCATTGGGCCCAGCAGCTAGACGCAAACGAAGTGGATGCTCGTCATCAGACAGCTTGCGAACATAAACTGATGGACAGACAAAAAATCAAAATGAATATTACAGCAACGACAAATTCAGATAAAAACAACTATAATATGAAAGGAGTTAAATGTGAATTTAATTAAACAGAAGCTATACCCTGGTCATGACGCTCGGTGCGTTCAAACAGTGCGAATTTGCCAGGATTGTCCACCACAGTAAACTTTTTCAATAAAGCCTCAATGACCTCACGAGCTGAAGTGCGTGAGCTAATGTGCAGGTGCTTGGATGCATCCTTTGGCAGGTAGAAAGAGGTGCGGCGCTTCACTCCACTAGCCTTCCTTCCTGGAGCATCGTGGCCTCCTTTCTTTGGATGTGGAACTGACACAGGTCTCACCAACTTAAACTGCACCTTTACGAAGCCAGTGTAGGAGCCATCCTTGTTCTGGTGATTAAAAATAACAACAGCGCACTGAATAGAAAATACATTCCTTATAAATTGAATTGGTGTGGTGTAATTATCCATACTCACCACGTTCATGAAAAGATTGCTGTTGATTTGAGCATTGTATTCCTTCACTTTCTGCTGAATATCTGCAGTGGTCAGCTCTTGCTTTCCACATTCGATTTGTTCATCCTAAAAGGAGAGAGTGGGAGAGTTACAGGGTTAAACCACCAGATGTCAGTGCTCTCCTCAAAACCACAACAGAAGAGAAGGACAATGTGGAGACCTACAGCTGGAGCATGGGGTATGACATTAGTTTCTGAGAAAAGTTGTGTTTTGTAAAGATTTGCATTGTTAATAATATCTCACATTCATCCGATCATGAAAACACTACATATGAATTTGCACCTTCTGAGAGGAAATTAACTTCACAAGGGCTTTTATCTCATGTGAAAACTCCCATTACAGCATGAATTTTGTTTTGAAAATATTGTATATAATGTATAATCTCAATACATTTCTCAGGATGTGTGTGGTTTCACAGTGTGGCCCCTGAATCAGATAAAGAGGAAAACCAAAAGTGAGATCAATATTGAATTTTACTACATTGAAAAAAGGATTGGTTGAAGTTGTAAACCCCCCCGATTTTATTGAAGGTGGCATTTAGGGGCTTTCTGTGAAGCTCAGTTTCTGACACTGAGCACCGGTTGCATCAGACTATCAACTTCCTGACAACGAAGCACGGGCAAAAACGATTATGTCAGCTCTGCCCAGTTGCGTTGGACTGCTCCAATCCTTCCATGTAGGAGGAGTAAAAGAAGTACAGAGAACAAGGAGGAGAGAAGTGGGGGGGATGCTCAGCTTGCAGCTGTTTGCAATGAGTGCGTCCAACGGTTCTGCACTGCATTCCTTAACTTGGTATTCATATATAAATAGCCTCCCCACTCAAGCTGTGGGAGAGACAATGCCCCCTCTTGTTTTACAGGCACATCCTGTAAAGTCATGTGGCTCATCAACCGCACACTTGTAGTCATGTTTCAGTCATGCAGATTTGGCCTCTAGCCTCTGGGTGACCATCAGCTCAATTAGGCCTTTTCCTGTGTAGACCCATCAACGGGCATTTCCTGTACAGAAAGAAAATTGTACTCTGCAGCGGCACAAATTTATTTTCCATACGCTACTCCAGCTAATTTCTCATGGTGGCAGCAGGGACTTTCCCACACCAAACATCAATTTCCATACATTAACTTGGATGCTATTATCATTGGCAGACATTTCTCAGTCATTTTGAACATTTTTGTATAATTACAGGGAAAAAACATCACAGACTGCCCCAGACTAATCTCATTGGAAAATGAGATTAGATGCTAAACCAGACTGTTAAATAATTAAGGCAAAGTTGTAAGCATTAGAACTGCTGAGTTTCTCATATTGATGTCAAGCAGTACAGGATCGATGGCGGCAATCCTTAGGCAAATTGAAAGACTGTGGAGTTAATGTGCAGCTATTAACAAGTCAATAAATCAATGCAAGGGCCAAATTGTGCTTTCCAATATTGTAACAGTAGGATGAAAACATGTAAACCAACTGTGTTTCTAATTGCCCACAAAAGGAGCATCACATAAACATTGTGTTATATGCCAGCAAGCTGAAATAAAACATGTCTCCACAGCACGGTGTTATAATGGTGAACGTCGGTGAGGCTTGCTGTGAACAGTATTTGTGTGCTGAGAGCTGTGTGGGCGTTGGTGACAAAAACACCATAAGTGAACAAATCCAAAACACTGCATGACTAATCTGTGATTGAGAAATTAGTGTCACAACCGGAGAGGCAAGTGTGGGAATGAATAATGGGTGTTGGAAACGGGCTGGAAACTTGAGATGTGAATGCGTCACAAAACATGACATTTGGGTTTGGCTGTTCTGCGCATGAGTTCAGCTCAGGGTCTCTGCTTGTTGCAATAATAATCCTAACAAAATGCACTAAAGTGTGTGTGTGTGTGTGTGGGGGGGGGGGGGCAAGGTTTTCTCTGCTTATTCCAAGTGCTGATGTGCATTTTGCAAAGTTCACGCAACTCAAGCTCCAAGTCTGTTTACGCAAAACCGGCCGGACCAGAACTCCACCCCTTGGTGCCTGGGTGCCCTTGGGCCAAACACACACTTTTCCCACGAGCAGCGAGCTGCTGTGCACAAAAAAAGTCTGTCCAAAGTGCAGAAAAAGCAGAACTAGTCTGTAAATGCAGAAACTGCCCATCACCCACCGCTTTCTGCTCCCACTTCCCCTTTACAATCAGATGTCTGTAACCAAGCGCTGGCGTATTTGAAATGCTATTATTATATATATATAAATATAAAATAGCATTTAAAATGTTCTAAATATATGATTTAGTTTAGATTGCTGCTATCATTCCCTCCCTCTCACCTGCTTTACATCACTTAATTGAGGCTTCCGGACTTTGGGGAAGAAAGAGGTCCGGGCGGTGAAGAACTGCTCGAACTCGGAGTCCGGCTCCTCCTCGCTGCAGTATCCGCTGCTGGCCGAGCTGCCCCAGGTCATCTCAAAGGAGGGGGCTTTATCCGGGCTGCTGCTGGTGTCTGTCATGTTTCTTCCTTAAAGCTGTTTCTCACAAGGATCTACGACGAGGACCGAAAGTACGACGGCTACAAGTGATCAAATAATTCACGCTTGGCTGAGAAAAAAATGTCGGGGTTTAGAAATAAAACTGACTGGAGGCGGAACCGATCTGAATAACGACGATGTTGTCTGATTTCTCTCGATGAAATGTCTCCGATAACGACTGAAATCCGACCGGTTCTTTCCTTTAACTTGTCCTGCCGGCCACGTTTTCACTGTACAGGCTGAGTGTGAGAAACAGGATGTTCAGGCCCCCGCCCTTACTGCCCCCCCAGCTCAGGCACCGCCCCGGTCCGTTGGGCTGAGTTTGGAAAATACACAAATCCACCGCAGCCGGCCGCGATTGGACGACTGGAGGAAATACCAACGTCTTCACCTCCTCCACCCCCTCCATCACCCCTCCATCCCCCCTCCATCGCCTCCATGGATGATGATGGTGCTGCCTCATTCGTTCATTCATTCACTGCTGTTCTAAATGTTATGTCATTTATATGTTATTCTTATTGCACCAAACTTTTGTATTTGGGCACTTTTATCCATCTGGAAACTGGAGGAAACTGGAGTACCCAGAGGAGACCCGCACACAGGGAGAACATGCAAGCTCCACACAGTCATATGATGACCGGCCTGGTCAGTCACACCACCCACAGTCATCCACCACATGTGGGCTGTACAGATGTTGAACCCATTCACACCAAGATGGGCCCTGCCACTACTGCTCTTCTGTTGTCTACGTGTTTATTGACCATACTCAGGGACATTCAGCCACCAAGACCCCAAAAAGGCCAAATTAAACGGTTAAATACCACCTGTGGTGGAGGAAGGACTGAGATGAGTAAAAGTTCAAATAGCACACGTAGAAAAAGGAAAAATAAATACTCTGTCACAAGTAAAATATCATCTAAGTTAATATTTGTAGCCTATAATCAGGATGAGGACTTAAAAGTGAAAGCATTAAAGGGGGAAGATGTGCCCTGTGACTAATTTAGACTAAACTAAATCAAATTATTATTAATGTATGTGCAGCATTTCCTGTTGAAGCTGGTTGAGGTGGAAAGAGTTTTGAATACTCGCAACATTTAGAAATGGTAAGAAATGAATATTACAATCAAGCAGAGTCCAAAGTAACACCTACACATGTTTACTTTTGTAACTGTAATAAGGTCATTTCAAGGAAAACCTGACAAGTTCTCACATTTGTGGAGCTAAATCCATCCATAGTTTTAGTAAACGATCAGCCAATCATTCAATCAACAGACGAGGGCTACAATTATTAGACTTCCACAAACCGGAGCACTCACAAGGGGCAGATAGAAAAGAAAATGAAATCAAAGCAGCAGAGCCTGAGGTACGTAACCTAACTTTGAGTTAATTTGATACAAAGGTTTTGCTACATAGATGTGTGTTTCATTGAAAGCTGAAGTGAAATTGGGAAATCTAGCTGTTGTGTTTGTCAAAGCGGCCGAGAGAAGCTGTACTTCCCCTTGATTTTCTTTTTCAGATTGGGGGGGAGTCATTTTGATAAAAATAATTGTTTCTGTAGTTTCTCTGTGCTACCGCCTCGTCTACTCTGTTTTCTGATGTATTTACAATAAGGGAAACAGCTCCCCCCTAAATTTCCTGCAGTGAATCTGTTGTGAAACTATGGTGGCCATGAATTATAGACTATATCACATAATATCACGTACATGAAATGTCAACCATATCACATCCAAGAGTTGCCTGGGTTCAATTGGATGAAGGTGCAGTCATGCCACTGTCAAAGTGTGATTAGTTAAGACTATGCCAAGGGAGCCAGCAACACTCTGGCTTCATACCAGCCAAATCACAGCATTAACAATGTAACTGAAATAAAATAATCGGACGAGATTTTCAATCTAATCAGCAGATTTAAAGTCTACAATATCGCCAACACACTGAGAGAGAGTTGCCTCCAGATTCCCAAAATGTTCTCACATATAAAGGTGTAGGTCTGATCTTTAGGAATTATAGTACTGGCAACATTATAATTCACTGAAGTGGAGGTATTGCCAGACATATAACAGGAGGAAATACTTTGGAGCCTCCTAGTGTAAAGAAATGAGTTCAAATGTGTAGTCTGCTATGTTCACTGAGAACACTTTCACACTGTTGTAACGACAGCGAAACTTTTAAATGATGTAGAGCTTAAAGACATAAAAATGACAAAAACAGGCAATCGCCCATCAAACATCAATGATCACATCTTACCTTCCACGTCATGTTATTTACATCGCAAATATTTCAGCATGTTGTAGCAGGAGAAATTCAGGTGTCTTTAATGACACGAGCTATAGCTGCACTTTACTGAGGTGAGCCAGCTTGAGGGCTATGATTCACTAGATCACTTTATAGGAACACAGCTATTATCAGTGTAACTCGTTTAACCGGTGCTTTTGCTGCCATGTCAAGCATAAATATCTCCTGTGTAAAAGGCCTGTGTGCACACTGGCTCAAGCACTGATAATGTCTTCATACACTAAGGTGAAGAGTTTGCTGAAGTTTTGAAATTCCTGCAGTCCTTGGATAAGCAATAGGTGCCTGACAGATCAAAAACCAAACCCCTCTGCCTTAAACATCATCTGGCAGCCTTCACTTCCCTCTCTACAAAATGACATGATTTCGGTGCAGAGACGGATAGTCAAGACTCCTCTTCTACTAATAGATTTTAAAAATATTAATTGAATAATATTATGATGATTTTTTTTATAAAGCAAAATGTGTATTTGGGTGTAACAAAAAGCTTAAGGACTCTGAAAAGAGACGCTTTGCTGTAGCAACTAAATGTACTAAGCCTGTTATTGCAAAACACGTTCATAAACTGTCACATTTTGTGTTTCCTCACCACAAACTTCCCTTTCCTAAATCCATTTATTTCCTTTTACAAATTTGATGTTGCCATCAGTCCTGACCCCCTACGTAGTGGTACCCTGCAGGACAGCAAGAGATATAATATAATTGATTTTGAAAAGTTCAGTCACTCCTGTGTTGAGCCTCTGTCGCTACAGGAACTGGGTAAAAAGTGTAAAGCTATTGCCCTGTCAAATGTGTCCTGTTTTTGACCAATAAAACAACTGATATGTTCTTTAAAGCATTTCATAAAATAAATTACCTGGTAATCCGATCAGATGGCAGTCAATGTAGTTGACTGTGAGATGCAAAGTGAGAAGCTACTAGCTTTCACTCTCATTTTTCAAATGAAAATGAAAGAGGCGATAAGAGGCTAAACGTCTTCTTAGACAAATCTAAGTCCAGTTGCTTTCGATTCAATTGTTGGCCGGATATAAAATAAAATAAAAAAACTTACATGGCACAATACATTGATAATTTTTTGGTATTTGAGAAACTAGAAAATGCAAATGAACGGTGACCAATACCGCTTTTGATTGTGGCAAAACTACACGTAAACTACTGATGAATGCAAAGACAATCATAATGACAGGGGTCCTTACCACATTTGTGTCTGTTTCTATGGTGTGCTCCACGACACATGCCTGGTCAGACACAGAGCCTCGGTCCCAGCTGCAGTTCAACTGGATCAGGGCGCGGCAGCGGTAATGGCAAGTGAATCTACAATCTGTGAATGCAGAAAGCCCCTAAATTTAGAGACATGCTGCCAAACAGATGTATACAATTGGCAAATATCTCAACTGTAAAGGTATATTAGGGTGCAATTGTAAATGGGTAATGCTGTACACTGGTCATTAAAAGCCACCGCAGTTACTGTATTTTACTCTGTGTCTTTCTGTTTCTCAAAATACATAAATAAACTGCAAATATATATATATATATAGTATATAATGGGTATAAATAATGATTACTTCATTTGTAGACTTGATCGCCTTTGATATCAACAGTGAAAAGTTTGTGTTTGTGGTTTCATGTTCATATCAGTGTTAACATGCCTTTTCCTGAACACTCTCTGCCTTAAACAGACCAGAGAGTAATTTCAGTGGTTTTCAGTTGATGAAAAGTTTAAGACACACTGGTGCTCCAACATGAGTCCTGAGCAGAAAAAGCAGCCAAGATGACCCTGTGTCTTGATGATGCATGTGTTTGTGATGGTCGCAGTCCTAACATTAAACCTCGCTGATAAATATCTCAACTGTAAAGGTACATTGCAGGTGTCTCTGACAAACAGCCTATTTATTTCTGTTAAAATACAATAAAGGATATTTATAGCTTTACAAATCATGCATTAATTTTATGATTTCCAATGTTCAGCCAGGTGAGCACAGGGTTAAGTAAGCCCTGTGCCCATATTGGTGGCTTTGTCTCTTAAACTGAATTTCCGCTCTCGATTTCTTATCATGCAGTTGCACACAAGCAACCATACATTCACACGTTCAGATGCACAAACAGCCCACATAAGCCAACTCACTGACACACCGCAGGCTCTGCTTGTAAAGGCCCCAGATGAAGTCTCCACATAGGTCACACCATGTAGGCTGAGCGTGGCTGCAGGGTTGGAAATTGTGTCCCTCTCCCTTCTCCTCTTTGAACGGGGGGTCGTGGGTGCTGCTCAGGACTCTGATTATGCCCGCCCGACTCAGTAGGTCTGGCACCTTTCCTGGGCTGATCCTCAGGGCGTTGGTTCTCTCCAGGCGAGGAGGTGAGCAGGGCGAATGTGTGGCAGTCAGCTCTAAGTGTTCTCCTCTCGTGCGCAAGTCACGTAGCTCAATGAACTCCCCAAAAGACATTGTGTCACTCAGAGTGTGGTTTGGCCCATTATCACTGTGAGACAGGAAAAGACCACAATAGAGAACAACGTGCCATGAACACTCAAGATATTGTGATGTTGAAATCATAAAGTTGCTATTTTTTTTTGTTTTTGTTTGTTTGTTTGTTTTCCGAGTTGGCCACTGAGATCTGCACCATGTAATAAGGAAGTGTTGATACTGATTCAGTGATTTTGAAGAAGTTACATTTTAATTCATAATTAAACCATAATTTAAACCAGAATGGCCCTGACAGAGTACAGACCTCTTTTAAGACTAATGCTTAACATCTTAGATCAGTCTTCAGAGAGCAAATTTCATATTAAATGACCCAGAACTAAAACACAAACACAAAATATAACCTGTTTATATCCTTCATATAACCTATTCCTTTTATTTTGGAGACTAACTAATTGTTACTTCGTAAAAGCCACATGACATGTATTTAAGTTTAAATATACAGCATCTTTAATTATATTTGTATTATAATGACTCTATGTAAATGTTATTTAGGTGTTATATAATGCTTGTTTTCCTGAACCAGACATGACACATTTCATCCATGTGTTTTGTTTTTTCTTTTTAAACAAATGGTTCTAACCATGTGACATATAATTTGTCCCACACAGCGAATCCTGCTCTCTGGAAACGATTACGAGATAATAGATCATGTGTTTAGTTCAAAAACATCAGAAATACAAGAAATGTTGGCCTAGTCTGAGACAAATGTGAGATAAAAGTAAAGGACCTTAAGCTTTTTACGGCAGATTTACGAGAATGATTTCTCAAATACTTAGTCCTAGACATCAATTTGGATGAAAGTTAAAAAAAAAAAAAAAAAAAAGTTGAATGTTTTGTCAAACTTACCAAGGCGGTGGAGAAAACAGCCCGGTGTCGATCGCTTTGTTTCAAGACCTCCTCCAGAGAAAGTTTCCGCAGACATTTCTGACAGTTTCCGAATAACGGAGGTGAGCTGAGCTGTCCGGGACTCATCTCTGGAAACAACCCGTCAGCAGCTCCCAGCTCCGGCTCCGGTCCGAGCAGAGGCCCAGCCTGGACGGACACACAGCCGGCAGCATCAGACCCACTGCGGCTCCGGAGCACAAGCCATCTTCTGATCTGTGTCAGGCTCCTGTGGTGGAGGAGGAAACGGCCTGCTATGGAAAAAAAGAGAGTGAGATGAGACTGAGCTGCACCGACATCCGGAATGCTTTCACATAGGGGGTGCTTCTGAGCCCGGGGAGCACGGCTGAGAGGAGGCGCTGCAAAGGCCTCCACCCTCCAGACCTCCGGCTCCAAGAGTGATGGATCCGACGAGACAGCTCTCAGGGAGGGTGAAGTCTGGACATTACAGGCAGGAATATGAACCAAGAAGAGTCAGCACAAACTCTGAAGCCACTACTTCACCTGACTGACTGCAGAGTGAGTGAAGGATTCAAACAGATGCAGAGCAGAAGCTTGGAAATGCCCAAGTGCCAGGTTTCTTACTAGAAATGAACACGAAGACAAAGTAAAGGGAGCCATTAATGTAGTTTTATTTGCCTCTGGTATAATAAAGTGAATGGGAACCCCCCCCCCACAAACACACACAGATAACCGTTAGTACAAACAGTACTTAAAATTAATGGCAGAGCACACACTCTATTAGAAAGAATATATTTTAAACCAGCATTAAAAGAAATATTATTAATTCTACAATATATAGGAATCTGCATTGTCCACATGCAGATCTGCTCCCCTCACATCTTGTGTGCAGTTTTTCTTTCAGCTGTCAGTGTTGAGGTCTCTCTCTGTGGACTCTGCCATGAGCTGACAGGCTTTCTTGTGTTTGGGCCAATGTTTCACCTGACATTCTCTGCAAAAAAAGTATCAGAGAAAACACATCTTATATTTTTGCCTGAGGCAGAAACAAACACATCCATCCATCAAGGGTATCTGTAAGCCCTCCAGGGGGGAATCCAAGATCCAACTCAAACCAACTGAGCAGGGTCCTTATAACCAATAGGAGCAGTTGTTGCTCCAGGCTCAGCTCCCGCTTCACTACAACATCCCTGTCCAAAATTACTGCTCAACTCACATATATACACAAGACTTACCTTTGGCAATACCATTCTCCCCGACACTGAGAGCATCTCTTTGCAGCCTCTTTCCCACAAGATCCACACTTTGGTTTCTCAGGGAGTAAATTCTCCATCATATCCAGGTTGTACGTTTGAGCCAGTCTGGGAAAAACAAACACCGATAACTTCTAATAACCAAAGTGCAGATAAACTGTAATCATTAGTGTTGTTTTTCTGTAACTCTCATGCTGCATTAGACCAAGTTTCTGGTCAATGAGTTATGCTTTGCTTTTGAACAATCTGAATCACTTTTTTTTTTTCCAATCACACACATTCTTTTTGTAGGATAAGCCATTGTAGCATGTTTTTCTTGAAGGCTGGCCAACTACTTATTTGGGTTAGTCTAAATTGATGCTTGGTCACCAGTAAGTTGGAAAATTTCTGGTACATTTCCAGTGAATTAATAAAAAAAAAAAAAGGCTTCAGGCCTCTAAAACACAGTAATACAAGACCATGCCCAAATATATCATTAGTTAGCTAACCAATTGGAATAGTGGAATATTTAGCAGTTGATGGTGGGTAAATGAACGGAAATAGGCTAGATGAATCGATGAACACTTCTCAGCATGCTAATTCAAAGTATAACCTACATTCTTGTATGATGACAGAAAACTGACTAGCACAAGGCCTAAGAAACAAAGTTTCAGGATTCTCGTAATTTTGCAATGCTAGTCACCAGCGAGAGTAAACTGAAATGTAGAGCCAGTTGGTTTGTTACAACTTGATTAAAGTTCGAAATTCAAGTCCAAATTTCATTGGCTTCAGACTCTCTTAATATCTGGAGACTTGAAACTTGACTCAGACACTGACTTAGGAAAAAAAATCGTATTGTCAGTATTTTTCTGTGAAGAAAGGAAGAAAAAGGAACCAAATTATTTCAATAATCTGTTTTATAAAAGAAAATTAAAAAAATATTTTCCTGTTGATTTTTATCAAGGAAAATGGTAACATTGACTGGTTTGAGGTTTACCTTTGTGCCAGTACTCTCAGGTCATTTTCAGATGGGTTGAATGTTTCTTTCACTTGATATTTTGCTATTGCCTTCCACTTCCCAGAGTTCTCACTCACAATGTGGTTCCACATTTCTGGAATCTGTCAGTGGAATAAAAATGGGAGTAATTTTACAGGGCTATACTGTAGTTTGATACAGAGGTGTGCACATGTTAGAGAGTGTACCTGCTCCAAAATTAGCTCTTTTTTTGGAGGGGCTGGCTCTGTAACTGCGAGATGAGCTAGGAAACGCTGCAGTTCCACCAGATTTGGCAGCTGATCAACTAACACCTCTGTCAAGAAACCTCGTAGCTGTGATACATGAACAATAAGCTCAGAAATAATACAGTAACAAGTACAACAATATCAACCTCATCAGGATAATCTACGTTGAGTTAGGGAGACTCCACAATGACAAACATGTGATTACAAAGGGTGGACGAGGCCTTATGGTTATATGACTTGTGTAACAGGAAGAGGATGAGAAGAGGATGTATAATAGGAGGAAACGTCTTGGTCAAAACAACCTTTAGAAACGAAACCTGTGTACCAACAAGTGATATGCTGTTAGAGGACAATGATCTGGCATTCACACACTTCCTGAGTGTAGGTTTAATATCCAGAAGGAAGAGGAGGAGTTGATCGACCTGATTGAAAATCAGGTTGTATCTAGATTAAATCCATTGTTTGGACATTTCACCAAACCTCACCTTTAGAAGCTGATTCTTGTTGAAATTGTTAAAGTCATATTTCCTTTGACAGTCCTCCTTTAGCAGCAGATTGTAAAGGGCAATCCAGACCTGGCCATCTAGTTTTGTCATCTTTAACTTGTCCTCAGGAGGAATCTTCTGCCATTTGCTGTTTATGTACTTCTCCATCTCACCTACAGGGAGAGAGAGGCACAAACATGTTTTAAGGAGGTTTTAATTTTTAAGAAAATTTGAAAAAATATGTGACTAGCAAGAGGTATGTGATATACCTTCTCGGCAACGACTCCAAGGGCAGCAATCAATCAGCTGAACCAGTACACAAAGCATGTTATGGGTGCACAGCATGCGATTTACCACACTGATACTGTAAAGAAACAAACATATCTTTATTTTCTCAATGTCAATAAGTCAATGGACAAATAAAAATATTTACATGATGTTTCAAAAAATTGGTGAAAATGAATGTTTAATTATTGAACCATCATCATTTATAGATTATTTGTTTAAGTATAGTAATAAAATTAATGATCATTTTGTCTTTACTTGTTTTTGGGAGTAAATGTTAAATATTTAAGACCAATTTTCTCACCTTTTATATACATAATAAATGAATTACTTGCTCATAATTAACCCAATGATTCATTCATTTTCTGCATTTCAGAATGTGCATGTAAACCTCTCTGCACCTTAATGAAGGCTCAGACACAGCCATACCTGTTGGTGTGATCTGTGATGTAGCGCAGCACTGATAGAGCTTTCAGTGAGATCTCAAACTCCAGTGCAGTATTCTGAATCTGCAACTCCTTCACAGAGTTAAAAAAAAACAAACATCACTAATATGAGTGAACGATGACTGTTGTATACTGTGTGAAACTGAAAAAAGAACCATAAATTTCCTACTCTTCTACCTGTATAGAAGATATAGCTGTTGGCCCCGTCAAGTTGGCTTGGTTATAAGCTGTTGTGCCCTCCCTGGTCGCTTTGCTGGCCAGCAGAGTGAGTTTGCGGTGGCAGTAATCCACCAAGTCAAGAAGAGAGTCCTCAGCTGCCTGACATGAGTCCTACACAACACACAACACAAGTCTTTGAAGTCACAATTAAACATACAGAGAATGACTTCAGAGTCTACAATGACATCAAACAAATTAAAAATTTGCTGCAAAGGCATTTGTGCATATACTGACCGTATGAAACATGACTGTTTCAAGTAGATTTATTATTGTAGCTTCGTGGTGGATCTAAGAAGACGAGAAAGAGCACATGAAAACAGTTAAGAGTGCTACAAGCTGATCATCCTTTTACATTTCATTTTACACTCACCACCATGTAAAGCTGAAATGTGGTTGTTGGATTGAAGTCCTGCAACTGACATAAGATTGGGAAGACTTTTTGCTTCCACACTTCAATGAGGATCATCTCATGGACCAAAAGAGATACCTAGAAAGGGGAGAAAAAGAAAACCAACAAACAACTGTTTGTGTTTTACTGATATCTTTTTAAGACTTTTTAAGATCTCAAGAATTTAAACAATTGCAACTTTGAAATGTCTAATTAGACTGCAGAATTTATGAAAAAATCTTATTATGGGGTCAGTAGTCACCTTTCCATATGACACCAGGAATTCTTTCACAAACTCATCATGCAAGGCAGAAGCATTCAATATTGCCTGCATGTTAAGTTTTTCGATATTCTCATGCTGCCTGAACCACCTGTCAATACATGGAGTAAAACAATGTGAAATAGCCTGGGATAATCTGAATCATTATATTCTCACCAAACACATTTGATACAGTAAGCCAACACAGCAGACATTTCTTAAAACAAACTAATCTCACCCTCACAGGCCTCTAATTACTATATTCAATTTACCAGCAAGAAATAATCTAAATTTAGGATCTAATAGTAAACTAAAAGAAGCCTGTTGGGTTGTTAGCACTTGATTTCAGTAGACTACTCCTTGAGACTTTCTATGGTGTGTGTTTGTTTGTGTGTGTGTGTGTGTGTTTGTATCATTGTCAGTGGTTTTATTAACAAAAAGAATTATGGGAAATAACCAATAATGCCATCCCATTACTGAATTAAGGTATTTATGAAAGAAAAACATTAAACATTGTAGTTTCGGGACGCCAAATGTGAAGGTTTGCTGCTTTTCTGTATTATACACAGTTTAAATTCAATATCTTTTGTGTTGAACAGGGAGAACAGGGAAAACATGCAATTTCATTGCACAACCTTGTTCTGGCATCATGTGATGACTATTTTCAGACACATTATGAACTTAATGAGCAATCCCATTCATTGCTAACAACTGTTGTTCTTCCCAGAAATATTCCCGTCAGGAAGAGACGGCAGTTTTTAAGATAACAATTAATTTACGTTTAATTCATATTAATGCAAGTAAAAACAACGTATCGTACGCTGTTTTCTTCGTTACTAAAAATTACACTGCAGAGTCCACTTTTCATGGAGGAGTACCGGCCCTCCGAGCAATGTGGTCCGTTTAGCTAGCAGCCCGGTTAGCTGGTTAGTGTTACCTGTTCGAGCCCACATCCTTTAGAGAAAAAGTTTCCAAACTCTGAACAAACGCTTCTGCTTCGACCGGGAGAATCTCCGACGGCTCCATTTGGCTACAGGGAAAGCTTTGGTCCAGTTACCGGGTGAAAGAGGGCCGTCAGATGGATCTCTTCAGGTCAAAATGTCTCTTAAGTTCACCCTGTAGTTGCCATGGTTACCCCAAACCAAGCGCACACTGAGCGCAGCGGCCGATTTCTGCCGGAGGGGGGCGGTGCAGGTCAGATAAAAACTATGAGCAGCTCCACCGCTCACATTTTATTATGAGGGAAATATTCCTAAAAGTAACGACACAATACTTTTAGTATAATTATTATTATTATTGTTGTTAATTATGTTGCAGCTGGTTGAGGAGGTGTCGTTTCATTCACAAATATTTATCATTTGTTCCGCTGAACTAACATTTATTCTTAATTTACATATTAAGTACTTTTCCAGAAACCTGTGCAGTGAAAAGCACATTTCCCGTTTGAAATGCTGAAATTAATATAAAACAAAAATACTCAAACAAAGTATTGCAAACATATCTGTTCAGTACTTCAGTAAATGTGTTTAGTTACTTGAGACCTTTACCTGTACTTGAGTAAATTAGACATAGGTCACTGTTTAAACAAATCTCCTGAAAACAGTGCCCAAGCAAAAGTACACAAGGTAAGTGTATTCGTACACACTGAAGAGTAATATCACTGTGGATGTTAACATGCTTGTTATTGCTGATAATTGCATGGTTTTATCTGTAACCAATCTATCATTTTTATAGACTCATCATACCATTTGCTTGTGAAAAAACAGCAATTAAGAACTAAAGTTGTCGAATTAATGTACAATAAAAGCTATTTCCCTCTGAAATTTCAGCATTGAACTAAAATCCGAGAACAAGTATTTCTAACTTGTGCAGTACAATGCTAAAATTTGGGGAAATAGCTTACATACTGATTTTATGGTTTAAAAAATGGATCAATAATCTTTCCAACCGGCAAGTTTTTTGTATCTGCTTGTTCTAATGGGCCGCTTTGAGGCTCCTGTTTTACCTCCAAAGTAAAACTCTGAATGGTAAGAGTATCATGTTATTGTAGTGTCATTGTTTGTTGTAATCTAGCCTCTTAAATATGGTGTTATCTTCAGATCAGCAGTTTGCACGGGTACATTTGCCAAAGGGGACGTGGCACCAACCTTTCACAGAAACTTTGCTCTGATTTGTTGTGTTGAATAGGTGGAGATTGACCTCATGAATGGATACAACTTATATAATAGGACTAAGCAACGACAAAGCAAACATTAGAAAACTGTACATCATTTGACATCAGGAGCATTCCTTTCATTTCAGTAATGTATAGTACTGTCCAAAATTTTAGCACTAATTGTAAGGTAAAATTTCTTTCAAAAACAAGGGTATGAATCCCGACAGCCCATCTATAACTCAGTACATTGCACACAGTAACAGGAAAAACTAACTAATGCAGGTAATCCCTGAAGGACTCCACAACATTGGAATCAGGGCTCTGTGAGAGTCAAACATACAGACAGTCTGTCACACTGTTATAATTTATTTTATTGATCACATTATTTTTTTCTACAATATTAATATCCCCTTCTTCACTTGATCACTCAATGATCCCAGTAGTTGAAAAATTCAGATTACAGTCAAAAACACTACCATAAAAAAATTACAAAATACTACGTTACTTTCTCTTTGCATGGTTAGTCCAAGATAACTCTTCTTCTAACTGAAGGCATCTTTGGTTGAGGCATCTTTGTATCTTCCAGCAGCTTCCTCAGCATAGAGCAGTTTTTTTTTTTTTTTTGCTTTCAATTCAGTCCATATCACATCACTTCCAGCAGACCACAATGTTTGGATCATTTTCCAAACGTTCATCCAATTCCTGGTAACTCATCCCTGTAAAACACCAGCCCAATTAATATACATAAGTTTTTGACTTTCAAAGTGCATTTCTTTATGTAAAACCTGCCTGTTTTGCAGCAGATCTCATCATAACTATGACAACCAGTGTAGAGTCGAGGCGGCCTGCTCCTCTCATCACGGATCACCTTCACTGGATATTTCTGCAGCCGTCGAATGAGGGACTTCATCAGTCCAAACTGGATCAGCCTCCTGAACGGCAACACATGAGATGACAGATATGTCAATAATTTTTCAGCAGTAATAAATTGTTTTCAGGAACTAATACAAAGAGAGCCACCAACCTCTCATCAACCCTTTGAAGCTGTTGTGCATAGCGAGAGCAAAGATCTCGGACAGTGGTTCCTGGACTGAGGCCACAGTACAGCTGAAACACATCTCTGACACTGGCCCGCTTTTGACCTGACAAACAAGCAAACACAAAGCAGTACAATGAGCACCAATCAGTCTTTCATTCATTTTCAGCCCTTCATCACATGGCTGGCAAGTAGAGACATACAGAAATGAACAACAGTTCACACTCACATTCACATCTACATGCAATTTTGAGTCACCAATTAAGCTAAACGTGCATGTCTTTGGACTATGTGAGGACGCGAAGACAGAACCCACACAGCCCCAGTGATAACATGTAAACTCCACACAGAAATACCCCACCATGCCAGCATGCCACCCATAATAAACACCAGATAAAGGAAAAAACACTTAAGGTTAATAATCACAAGCCTCGTTTACCTTGCTTGGTGACATAGTTGAGGCACTCTTCCTGAATGGACTTGTCATCTATAAGGCTCTGGACTTTGGGCGTCGTGCAATACACATTTGAATACTGAAGAGAATAAAATGGCACAAGACAATAAACAAACTAAACAGACCTTCAAACAGTTCCAACAAAGTATTAAGCCCACTGACATTTTGAGGATGCAGTGGAAATACATGTATAACAGTTCAAGAATAAAGTTTAAAATATGTGGCAATTAAAAATAAATGAAGAAAAAAAAATCTCAATCTCAAATCTTCCAAGATTTTGAAACTTACTTTTTGGTAAATTGATGGGAAGAGTGTGTAAGCTGTTAAAGTTCTAAAGTTATAGGACTTTCTTTAAATATTATGGCTATTTTAAGATAAATGTAAGGTTCCTCAGAAGTAGTAGTGCCACAGTATATGACAAACAGCTCCAATGTAAGAAAAGCAGTGTGTTGAACCATGTAAGTCTGGTTTTATACCTGGAAAATTGAGACCAAGGTCACAACGTCGTAATACCTGTGAAGGAAAAAGAGGTTTTGTATTTGGTTTCTTTAGGAAACAATGTTTTCAGCACAGTGAGGTACAGCAGACGGCAGCTGTTAAATAAATATTGCATCATTTGAAACCATTAAATCTGATAAAAGCAATAATTCGTTAAAAAACAAGATCAGAAAATTTGCATTAACCCACTATGAGGCTCAACAAGTTTCCAAAATGTACAGCACTATACAGAGTGAATGACAGATCTCATGCGCATCTGATGCCTCTGGTGTGGGTTATCTTATATTCATTGAAATGTACTCACAATAGATTCTGCACAGCAATACGAACAAGATTTAGCTCTACATCCGCTTCAGCTGATATCTTCTGGATGTGTCTAAATCCATCAATATAGGGCAAGATCTGCAAGGAGCAAGTTTTGATCGATGTTACTGACTTCTAACGAACTCCATGACGTGAAATGTAAACTTAATATGGCACCTGAATCCTTATCTACAAAGCACTTTATGTCACTATAGGAATTGCTGATAGCAGACCTTTCATTACTACTTTTTTTGCATTTGTGAATATACTGTATCTTACCACAATGTTCTTTAATATCAGCTACAGTCTTCTGAGGGAGAGAGCCTACCTGCTGAGTGGTGAGATCCCACTGAGATTTGATAAAATGGTCTTTACACTGTGTGAAGACAGGAACGTCATACTCCTGGACTATCGGTGGATCCTTTCGCAGCTGGATCAGCTTTAGATGCATAGTGTTAGACTCATCTAAATCACAGACAAAGAATGGGTGAGAGTCATAAAAAACGATTCTAATAGCTATCACTGCCATTAAAACAAAATTAGAGGATTACCTACTATGTAATGTTTGCAAATTGAATGGGTTAATATGATTTCTACATTGTTCATGCTCGGAACTTCATTATCTCTAAATATTTTGAGCCTGCTCAGATTTTTTAATCAACAGGATTATGGGACAGCACATAGTTGGAAGAAAAACATAGTTTGTATGTTGTGTTTGAGAACCCCATGAACAAGCTAGTAAAGATAAATTTAAAAATTGACTATAACTTGTTAACTATAACTTCGCCAATGCTTCACCAAATCCTAACAAAACCCCAGTGTTTTCACAGCTGCTTATATCATGACGCTGTTTAGTCTTAGTGTTTGCTTCATTTGTCCCTTAAGCAGCAGGAATGCTGCCACAAATGCTTTGAAAATGATTGTAACAAAAATGCAACTGAACAAGAAATTTACAAGTACGTCTTCAACACACCTTTACAGCTAATCATGTCATCAGGATTGTTGCCTGTAGCAAACACACATAATTTGCATTTTGCCACAGCTGTCAGCATTTATCTCAAATAAACAGCTTTAACAATTTTTGCCACAAAGAAAGGTGGAAAATGCATAGTAAAAACTGAAATATTACCTATTGGTAAAGTACAGGCTCCTGTGGCATTTAGTTCTTCCAATAAGGTTGACATAATGGGTAAAAGCTTCTGCTTGCTCTCCTTGTTGGAAATGAAGCCACTTTCCAGCTGCAACACAGGAAAGCAAAAAGGTTTAAGATCATCTCTGGGATGTCTTTCATACTGGGTGTTAAACAAATATCAAATTCATACGTGAAATGGACAGAGGTAAAAATGCATTATGCAGTACCTCCAGAGTCGTGAGGTACCCAGACAGCTTCTTCACAATTGGCTCAAGGGCACATGTGTTGGTTTGAGCATCACAAACAACTCCAAGGTTAAAAAGGAGGGCGTTGCGGCTATATTTTTTATGTTCAATGCATACAGGACACCCAATTAACTTTTTTCCCATGGCAGTGCTACAGCAGATATAAAGAGAACAAAGGATAGTTTTATTATAAAGAAGAGCAACACTCAATTCCTTTGGGCATATAAACACACATCTCAAAAGGGAATAAATCAATGAATTATGGCAAGGAGGCAAAGGTGGAGTGTTACATTACATACACTGTTATCAGTTTGTTTTGCAGTTCTGGCTTGGTGATAATATAAACCTGAACTGTGTCAAAGAGTTCCCGTGAAATGTATTCCTCTGGGACCTGTAAGGAGAGTACACAGGAGACACTGCATGACAAAATACATCATAAGAGGTGGCTAACGAGTTTATCTTATGTGCAGTTGCAAGATCTCACCACAAAAAATATATGTACAAGGATTAAATACACTTTTCCATTAATGGAATTATTATTCTGATTTAAATTTGCAGATATAAATTCAATCACAATGGTTCATAGACTGGTCAAAGATTGTCTGTCCAGGGGCTTGTGTCTAACTCTTGTTTTCCTTGACTAGGAAAAAGCAACACATTGTAGTGCTTTATGTGGTGGTTAAAACGCATTACATGAGTTTGAAATGACAGAAAGTCGTGGGAATATTAGGAACAGAAACACTGTTGTAGCTCCATTCTTTATTTTTCAAAGTATTTTAAAATACTCATGCAGTTTTTTTATTTACCTTGATGACAAACCTCATCTCAATATTAGGGCTATATTTAAAGCCTAATATTCTGATTTATTAGTTCTCTGATTATTTTCTTAGTTAATAGATTAGTTATTTGATAAATTAAACTGAAGTAAATTTTAGATACAGAAATTCAGATACCCCAAAGAAGCTTCTTAAAATTTCCTGTTCTATTTGATAAACTGCCGAAAACACTGTGAGATTATTTATGTCCAAGAAACTCACAACCATGAATTTTGACAGGTTTACCAGAAAAATCCCACCACAGATGGTGCTTGACACTCACTGCTTTTACTCTACCACTGGTTCACAATATGTCCATCCATAAAAATGATAATGGATGAAATTAGCGGCCATTTCATCAGTGCTACCTTTGTCAGAGGGTGAACTATGACTTTGAATCTCACATCACTAAACATAATATTCACACACTTACCTGGTATGTTATCTTTGGGCCCAGGGTGGGGTGAAATTCACTGAAAAATATGCACTCTATTCGAGTGGTCATACCGATTTCAGACTTTTCAAGGCAACTTCACAGCAGGATAAACCACAACGTTGAGCCCGAAGCTCTGAGTTTGGGATGGAGGTCTCTGTCTGCCCTTCCTGTTTTGGCTCAGCTGTTATTTAGCAGCCCCGGCTAACTGCTAGCTTCAGGCTCAGTACGTCAAAACGAGCCAGTGAGCTTCTGTCAAACTCCGTCTGCACTTCAGCCGTCTGAACGGCTTCATAGTTCATCTGAAATTAATCACTCAACTTCACGAAAGTGCTGCCGAACCGAGAGCAAACTATTCAACAAAAATAGTCTACACATTCATACACAACAGACAACAACCAACTGATGCCTTTCACGGATCCTCGGAAATTACAGTTTTTAATGATTGACGTTGTAAACGCTACGTAGCGCACGAAGTTATGGCGCGTAAATATGGCATTTTTTTTCACAATAATGTCGATAATATCTATGTTTCAACATCAGCTTCACTAAATAAACTCTCTCGAACTTGGATCTTTTACTTGCCTGTTAAAAAAACTCTCTTCAATGCTGCGCATTAAATTAGTGAGCCGACTCAATCATACACTTTAGCCTACAACAAACACATAAATAAAACCTTTGTTTTATTTGTTAATAATTATAATTATATCAAGAAATGGAACGACGGCATCCTAACATGTAGGGATATCTGTAATTTTTTCTTGATTTCATGCTGACAATAGATGTATGTGTGTGTGTGTGTGTCGCCACAGATGTCAGGACCAAGACCTTCAGTACTTGATTGAACGTGGTCCTTTTTTTAACTTTCGACGGTACTTAAAGGCAACACTGTTTATTATACTCAGTACTGCTCACTAGTGATGGGAAGGTCGGATCTTTTTACTGACTCGGGTCTTTTAATCTCGTTCAGTAAAATGGATGAATCTTTTTTTCAAGTCATTCGTTCATTTCGTTCATTGGAACCAGTGTGGCGCTGTTGCTGTCATTTGAGTAATGACTGAAAAAACACAGCTTTCAAACACTGAAGCAACACGGTTTGTTTGACAACTCAAAGCTCATTTTTTCCCAAGTTGTTTAGAATGCAGCATCACCTGCTGCTGGATCTGTTTTGTGTTTGTAAACCTTTCATCATCTAATCTATACAAAAACAAGCTGTTTGTCTGTCATGTTGGGAAAGTAAAGCCCATTGCCCCCCCCCCAGAGACTAGACCAGACCCCCCAGAGACTAGAGACTAGACTGGACCCCTCCACAGAGACCGGACCTTCCAGAGACTGGAGACTGGACCGCCCCAGACCCCCTCCACAGAGACTGGACCCCTCCAGAGATGACTTGTTACTCCCGAGTCATACAAAAGATTAGTTCAAAATGAACGTATCGTTCACGAACGACACATCACTACTGCGCAGTTTGCGCCGCGTGTTAAAGCGTGCTGCGCCATTAGTAGGAAATACTATTAACGTTTCAACCAGGTTGACGTCCGGTTACAGAAAATGTTGTTAAACTGTCTTGTGGGACGATGAGTGTCTGCAGGAGAATGACAATAATACTGTAGGACAATGAGGAAGGAGCGTCTGTTTGTATGAACCATGTGGCTGAGATCAGTGCGTGCAGGCTGCAGAAGCAGTGTTGGACTGAAGGTAACTGTGGTCACATTGATTTTTCTGTTTTCAGGAGGACGTGGACATGTTGTATGCTTCTGGTTTGTAAACTGAGCATGAAACGAAGAACTAATGGATTAATGATTAGCGAAAAATAAATGTCATTACTCAACTTTGCCCTGCTTGATTCTTTGTTGTTTCGCGTATTGGTGTTTCTTGGTGTTACATTTTCATACACACATTAAATAAAATATTCACAACGTTTATTAAACCAAACTGCAACCAGGTGACGCTAGAATTAAACTTGGTTTGGACATTTAAGGGATCAAACAAACTTGGTATTTTGCTAAACTGTAGTCCTGTCAAATTTACACTTTAGTTCATCATCGATTATTTTGTACACCATATTTTAGAAATTGATTGCTCATAAATTTCAATTAGGGAAAGCAATAACAATAAATAATAAGTGTGATCACAAGTTTATTCAGTTTCCGGTGATAAGAAACAAAAAAAGAAGCAAAAAATACAAATCTAGGAGCTCAGTTAAAGGGCATAAAATATTTAAAAGAGTATCTTTGTTCTGCTGTAAATGGCAGAACATCATTTATTACATGGTGAATGGCAGAAGAGCTTCTGAAAAGCATTAAATTGTTTATATCCAATAATCTCATGTAACTAAGTGGGCACATGACTGGATCTCCCAGTCCTCAGAGGAAGTGATGAAATGTTTATGAATTGTTTGTGCCAGAAGATTGAGCTGGATTTGAGTTTTCGCTCCTCAGCCTCATTTTAATATTGAAGGACGAGCCAGTCGAGGAATTTATCAAGGGCTTGTGTAACTGCTGGTGGAGCGCACAGAGGGTTTTCTGATTTGAACTTATTCAGAAACTCTTTAATCAAATGCTTTTTAGGGAATTCGGGGCTCACATGAGGTTTGTGCATGCAGCCCTCCAGCCTTACCTACAGGCAGGATCACAGGACTTCAGGCCATGGAGCTCTGGAGAAGGCACTTCGAGGAGAGAGGTGTGACGGAGCCTGACCACTCCAGTCACTACATCATTGCTCATTTGCTCGGGGCCAAAACCGTGAGTTGAAAATTTCTGGGGTCATTCTACATTCCATAATGTAATCTCTGTTAAATGTTAAATATCTGTTACAGCCTCTCGTAATGCTCCTACACACCTTGTCTTTATCCAGATAGAAAGTCTTGAGCAGAGAAAGTTGACAGAGTTTCTGAGTCCAGAGAAAACAGAGCAGATATGGAAGCTGTGCGTTAGACGTCTCTCCAGGTATAAAGCTTCTAGATAAATGACTATATAGAAACATTCTTTCTCTGCATATCAAACATGAATGTGTGAAAGAACTACTAAAGTAAATTCTCATAAATATATGTGTTTGGTGCAGGATGCCAGTGCAATATGTGATTGAGGAGTGGGACTTTAGAGACCTGACCCTGAAGATGAGACCTCCTGTGTTCATACCAAGACCTGAAACAGAGGTCGGTTAGAAGGAAACAGGCCACACTTGGGTTCGATGCACAATGAAATCCCAGTGCCTACATGCACATAACCTGAGCCATGCTCTCTTTGTGTTTTCTGTGCAGGAGCTGGTTGAACTTGTGTTGACTGATCTGGCGAGTAAGTCTGGGAGTGAAGTGGGTGCAGAGATTCAGTGTACGTCTTTGGAGGTGGGATGTGGTTCTGGTGCCATTTCTCTCAGTCTGTTGAAGAGTCTGCCTCAGGTGAGGGCTTTGCTTATAGTAGGAAGTATTTATGATTATGAAGTGAATATACTGACTTTTTAGGCTGCTGATCAGATTCATTCAGTCATTTTTGGACGTCATAGCGTTTTTGTAATTTAAAGTAATTTTAACTACCCAAATGAAAAAAAAAAAAGCTCTAAAATCAGCAGGTAATTTTGTAATGATAAATACCATTAGTCACAGACATACAAAGTAGACAGATGTTGAGAAGTAAAAGGGCTTTGTAGTAGAATATACAATTGTTTTCACAGTAACACAGTCAGCTCAGTGATCCAAACATACTGTCTGCTACTTTTCCCTTCTTTCTCTGTTGCTAACAGATTGTAAGATTTTGTAAATATCCTAACTTTCACATGCACGAAAACATGGGAATAGACACAGTTAGATTAGTTTTCCTCAGAGGTTGCTGTATCCAAAGATAAAAAGAGGTTTTTTGTTTCCTTTTCACCAGCTTAGAGCCATCGCCTTAGATCAAAGCCAGGATGCGGTGGATTTAACAAGGGAGAATGCGCTAAGGTGATTGTATTTAAGCACATAAAAAAACTAACCATAAATATTTTAATTGATTTCCTCGTAATTAAAGGCTTTCAAGATCTTACGTGACTTTTTTTTTTCCTTTCATGGAGGTATAATGCATGAAGTCTAATTAGGGCTTTTCTCTGCAGGTTGGGGCTTCAGGACAGACTACAGGTATATAATGTAGATATACTGAAAGGTAAGTGAGAGCAGTGCATAGCATTCATTGAAATCACATTTGAAATACACAGCCTATAGACGGATTTGATTTGTGTTTTGTCAGATGCTGACAGTGTTCTCAGCCTCTGTAGCCCTGTTTCTGTTTTGGTCAGCAATCCTCCATACCTGTTCTCTGAGGATATGGCGTCACTGGAGCCAGAAATATTAAGGTGGTTTTAATGCACACAGTCACACATTTAGTTTAGATTTTATTAAACATCCTCACAGTTAGTAAACATTTTTATTTTGTCTATAAAATACTGGTATGCAGCAGTTAATGCCCAATATAATTTCCCATAATGCAAAGTGGCATCTTCAGATGCCTTATTTGACAGGCCAACAATTGAATAGCAGTAAGAATAACGATGAAGTCCTCAATGAATTGTTTTCTCATTTGTGCTGGAAAATTGACTATAATGATAAATTGATTATTTTGCTGGTTCATTTTTGTGCAATTGAATATCTATTATTTAAATTATAACAGCCACACCTCCAGGTCAATATTCATAACTGGTATATAATCATTTATGAATGATCGATAACAAATTTAGTGTAACACAGTGGCTATCATACATGTGAAATTGTTGTTATATCACTGCACACATGAAGGACATAAAGAATTTATAATGGGGTTATACAAATAATTTACTGATAGGTTGGGGACATATGCAGCTCATATGTGATTACAATATGTCAGCAAGCTTTCGTTAACTGTTCCTATGCCAGCTAAAGATGCTTTGCAGGAGAAGTCATTAAGGAAAATCCCCCCTACACGTCTGTTTTGACCTGGTGTGCATTACGTCTTCCTAAAAAGAGAACTCAACAGTTAAAGTGGAGAAAAAGCAGACATTGCCTTCCTTGTTTTAGTTCTCATTTGTTGACTACTTTGAGGTTTAGTTATATTTTGCATTACCTGTAAATTGAGCACTACACAATCATATAAATAATGTATTTCTTTGGCATGAAGAAATTCTATATGTTAAGGGAGATGTCAACAAGTCACATGCTGATCTTAACATCTTGACTGATTACATTAGTGCTGCATTTCAGCTGAGTAGACAATGTACTGGGTTCATATGTACTATTAACAATTTCGTTGAATGTATTTACTGCTTATTAATGCTAATACCGGAGATTAAAATAATTTGTAAAAGTTGAGAAATGAAATAGCACTCACTACATTTGGTGTTTGTTTCAGTCTAACCAAAGTCAAACCTGTGTAGAATTAATATTAACTGTGTACTCTCTGCTCCTCACAGGTTTGAAGACCACTCTGCATTAGCTGGAGGGGAAGATGGCCTCACAGTTATCAAACAGATTTTAACTCTGGCACCAAGGATTTTGTCAAAATATGGGTACAGAACCGCTCTGCCCGACATCCACACACACACACACACGCACACACACATACATCGCTCCACCTGGGTTTAATTCCTGACAGCGGCAGTGACTTGTCACAAGAACAGCATGTTCTCAAAAACACACGTATCGTGTTGCCACTTTAATGAGTTAAGATTTTTAAAAGGCTTCCAATGAATACAATTTGATACATGCACCACTGCCCTCCACTTTTTATAAACCTCTCTTGTTGTATATTAAATTTTAATCTGTTCTGTGTTATTTTCCCAAACAGTCGTGTTTGTCTGGAGGTGGACCCCAGACACCCCCCGCTCATTCAGCGGTGGGTGGAGACGAACGTGGAAGAGCTGCATTATGAGGAGACGAGGCATGACATCAATAGCAGGTCAGTCAAGAAAACCTCTCAAGCTCTAACTCTGTCATCTGGGAATCATCAGATCTTTGTGTCAACATTTAACCTGCTGTTACTTCAAGATAAAGTTGATGTCATTTTGATCGTTTAGTCCATTAGTGTCTCTTAGAGGCCTAGTCCAAGGCTGCGCTGATAAAGTCTTACAAATTGAAGCTCAGTGCACCATTGCTTTGTGGTTCTTTCCAAACACAGCACCTTTGACATTGACTTGTTTATTTTTTATTTTTTATTTTTTTTAAGGCCACGATTCTGCATCCTTCAGAAAAGAGAAGTCAAAAAAGGACCTGAACTGGATTTGGACTGAGAAGCTGAGATCCTATTACGCTGGCTTTAGCCCAGGTTGCCACAGCCCCGGCTCCCCTACCCCCACTAACTGAGCTACCAAGCATGCACTTGCACTCATTTGGTGACCAGAAATTCACAATTTTCAAAAGCTTAAACCGTGTTTTATGTCACTGTTGCACTTTAGGTCTGGTAACATCACATTGTGTGCCACAGTAAAAAAAAAAAAAAAGTGCAAGATGGCACAAAAGCAGGCTCAAAGCTGAAGGTAATTACGGAGGCTTTTCTTAGAACCCTCCCTCTCAGAATCTCACCCTCTTCCCAGGAAGTGTTCAGTAGTTCTGTGAATCTGCTGATGAACGATCCTCCCCTTCGCTTGGTCACTCGCTGACTCAGATGCAGGCTGTATGCATTGTTGAGCAAAACACACACACATGCACATGCACACACACACACACACACACACACACATACACACATATACATACACACACACACACACAATGCGACCTTTACTTCCTCACACAATTGGCATGTTTCACACTTTTGAAGCTCAAAGGCCACAAAGCCTTTATGTATCAAAGGTCATTGAAGGTGAAAATGTTTCTTAACAAGTGTCACATGGAAGTCATGATGTACCGGATAATAATGATGATGATGATCTTATCTGTGTTTTCCCTTTTTTGCTGGGATATAAAGCAGTGCATGAGAAAGTTTGACAAATTAGTTATTTTAATAGAAAAAATGTACACATGTAAAAGGTAGAAAAAATGTTTTACTGAGAAAAATAAAATGTCTTAAAATTATATTTCGGTGCAATCAGTGTACTTCTCAGAAACAGTATGAACATCCAAAACTGATGAAGGTAAAATAGGTACGGAGAGTTTCCATATCTGTGATAAAAACAAGTATAGATAGATTACAGTACAGAGGTTTTCTCACAAGTTGTCTCTCTGGGAGGCTTCACCACCCAGTCCATGACAAATTAGGTTTGAAACAAGACACATCAGTATTAACTGAATTTGTACATATCTCATCAGAAAAACATGAACTTCGTGTTCAGTTTTTTTTTGTTTGTTTGTTTGTTTGTTTGTTTGTGTTTTTTTTTTTTCTTGTCTTTTCTTTTTTGGACTGGCCTCCAGCTGCTGGAGCAGCAATGTCGTTTACAGGCATAAATGACCTGTTTAATCTTTTGGGGTTTTTTTCAGTCATCTGCAAGTCTGCACTAATAATTAAATTGAGGGGACCCCCACCCCCACCCCTTATACCTTGAAGGGGTAGTCCTGGATGTAACGCAGCAGAGGCCTCGGGAGTGGTAGCTGGTCATGGCAGTCCGAATGTCTGTTAATCACGAGGCGTGTGAGGTGCTGTAAGGAGGGGAGACCTTGGGGCTTATACACAGCCCGCTTCAGTTTTAGCACCACCGACGGCTCCTGAATTGTCTGCTGACAGGGCTTTGCAGGAGACTCCACATCCACCTTTCCCTCCTCTGCTTTCCTCTCTGGTCCCATGTAATGCTGAACCAGGCAGGGCACACTGGGGAAGGACGATAGGCTGGGCCGGGCTGGGGAGCTGGAGTCAAGCAGAAACTGGGCACCGCTGTACTGGATCCTTATGCTGGTGGGACCACGGGCAGTCCTGACTGAGAGGGTTAGCATGTACATGGGGTGGCTGCTGTCCCGTACCAGAAAAGCTCCTTCAGATGCCTCTTGAAGTGCAGCGTGAGCCTGAGCGGCAGTTATTGCTCCCCAGTACCATCCTACGCACACAGATTCCTAAATATTAGTCACTCTGGATATCGACTGCTGCTATGTATTTTATTTGATGTTTATTTTACAGTAACTAAACTCTTACAGGAGAGAACAATGTATGCGAGCATATGAATTTTCAAGAATCTCATTAGAGATGTTCAATGACTGCAAATGTGAAACACATTTCATACCACACCTGAATTTTCTAGATAACAGAAGTTGGTGGCAATTGCCTGCAGATCTTTTGCAGGGTCCCATCTTGGAGGGGTGGGTTGAAGACAAGGGGTATGAGGTATATTTTCCACCCGCATGCCCCGTGGGGCTTCAGTGGACAGAGCACTGGGCAGAAGAGCTGGAGGTCTGGAACAAAAAAAGATGGCCAATATGGTTTAAATGGCATCAAATAAATAACACATGCAGCAAAATAGTCATGACAGGCTTTCCGCCCTCAAGTTATTACACAAATCTACATCAGATTTTCTTTGTAGTTCATTGTTTATTGGTACACAATAATACCACAAAGAAAACCTTCACTCTGATCTGTTTACTATTGAATTTGGCGACCACAAACTGTATTAATGATTTTATATTCAGATTTTTATTTAATCCAGATTGTCGAACACATCTTTTGTTTTTCTTTTTTGTGTCTTCATCAAAACACTAGAAATAACAACCAGGTTTTTCCGTTTAAAAATGCCGTTAGTATGATTAAGCTTCTGTTTATAATTAACAAATGAACAGTAACCTGTCAATTTTAGATTGAACACAGTTGTGTTAGGGACAATAAGAATAGATTTATAATTTACACTATTTGGATATAAGTTTACACTAACAGGGCACTAGTGTGACAGACAGATTTGGTTACTGTTTTTAACAAAAGCCAGAGAGGAGGAAGAAAAGCCATGAGACAAAGAGAAGCCAACTCACCCTGGTACACAAAGAATCATGCTATTTGTTGAATCGTCGGGGCTAAAATCCAGTCGGCGCTACTTCCTCATAAAGTAAAAAAAAACATAGAGTCTAAGACAAAAAAGTGCCTCCGCGAATAATAAGCTTTAACATGGATTTGATGAGGGCAGGTCTGTAATAAGCGCTAAAAAAAAAAAAAAATTAACGCGAAACCGTCCGCGTCCTGACTCGAGGTCTGCTCCTGTAGTTTATATAAGCGCACTGAAAATACAGTAGCTCTACAGTAAAGCAGCGTTCATCTGAAAAAATAATAAAGAAAATCAAGGAGGCGAAGAAGAAGTTAGAAAATGTGTGTTAGCAGCGGCCGTCCTGGAGTGTGTTGTCACCACATCGGGACTGAAGTGTGTGAAGGACACAGTGTAAAGGCTCGGCTTTTAAAATTTACTGTTTCCTAGAAGTCTATTCTGAGAACTCTTCTCAGCACCGGCGGCTCTGACGTCACACCGGCCGCACCAACTCCCTCTCTGCAGCGACAGCCACAACCAGAAGCGGCCTCAGCGGAGCTCCCGCCGCCTGTATGTTTCCTTTTCTTTTTTTCTATTATTTCACTTTGTCATTCTGTATTTTTCTATATGGTTATTATTATTTTTTTCTTTTGTTTTGGTCCACCGCATCGTGCCGGCTCTCCCCGCCTCGGCCCGCCGGCTCCTGCATTCGCCGAAGCTGCGCTCTCTCCCTGGAATGGCGCGGCAGCTTCCCCCTATCCGCTTTCCAGGAATGATTGCAGGATTTGACTCCGCCCCGCCGGGCGGCCCTGACAGAGCCTTCATTCTGGGAATTCACCACCTCGACATTAAAGATAATAGGAATGCGCTCAGGCTATTTCCAGTAATATAGATTCCCTCGATCCTGCTGCTGGTGGAAAAACACGGCGAAAGCTTTTCTGGAAGGGTTGCTGGAGTAATTACGCTTGAGAAAACAAGTTGTTGTTGTGGCAATAAACTAAAGGAAAACGGCGTAACCTGCAAATGTTAGGCCTTTAGAATATGTCACTTTGTTTCACCGGCTGTTATATTAAATTATGTTTGAGCTGTTAAACCATCCCGGGCTTGAGATTTTTGTCCAGCTTTCACGTCCTGCGTGCGGCTATTCATGTCTGATTATTGTGGATCAGCCCGGTCATTAGAGAAGCTGCTGGTGATTCATGTTGCCTAAAGCCCCTTTTTTTTCTACCAACAATGGTCTGAGCCCTTCTCACACACACATGTGGGAGACCTGAAACAAAGACACGGAGTTGTGGTGTATTGTAATCCATCAGAACCCGCTGATCCCAAATACCCGAATCTCAGCTTTTTCCAAGAAAAGCTGAATGGAGCTTTTTTCTGAGAAGTCTTGTGAACTTTATTTATTCCTGTTCAATGGCTGTTAGACAAATACAGTATGTTTTATTAGTGCAGAGGCCACCGCAATTATTTTAAGGAGCTTTTCATTTTTACCATCAATTACGTACCAGGCACCCTGACATACACACTAGATTTACACCAATCTCATGCAACAAATTAAAACAGGATCCGATTGCAGGGACAAAGCATAACGTCTGTTTAAAGGCATTACATCTTACAGAAAACATTTTTTCCATGTGGTGTTTGAATGTCTGACACAATGGCAGCTTTTTCCAAATGAATGTTGTGTTGAAATACATTGAATTCCTGGGATGCATGGAATCAAAGGTCAGTTTTGTGAAGTTGAGCAGAGATTATAAAACGTTGTCCATCTGGATGTAACTTGAGAGTCTTTAATGTGGTAGACAGAGAGTTTGCCAGGAGTTTGAAAATAAAAAAGCTAGAAACTGAAGAAACCTCTGAGGAAGCTAATTCAAGCTACCTGAGCAAACAAAGAAGATCCTTTCTCATATGAAACAATGCTCAATGTAGAGCTAACAATGTTAGTGGTCTAAAAACTATTTTTATTTCTGATGAATCTGAATCAATACATGCTTTAGTGGATGATATATATATAAATTTAGAATCAGCATTTATTCACATTTAAACTGTTAGAATCTCATGTTTTGCAAACTGTCATAAAAACTTGAACAGATCACCAAAGTAATTTAAGATTTATGATGTGGATTCACTGACCAAATCACCAAAGCTCCAACTAGGACTTTGGGAACAACAATTGTGAACCACATTTCCAAAGTGGGCTTGAAGGAAAACAGATGTGTCCCTTTGATGACAAATGCGAAGCAGATTAAAAAAAAGAAAAAGCAATGTATCACTGATCCTTTAACAAGATATTATTGTGGCCTGATGGAAATCTACTAATTAGCAGCCAATCATCATTTTAGCTGGTTTAAATTTTTTTTGCATGTGGACATACCTGAGCCTTAGTCAGTGTTATGTTTGCTGTGTCTCAGTCCTGCACTACAAACTAACATAACTTTACACTTCATGGAAACAGCACAGATAGGACGCACCCAAATACAGGCAGATTGAATACAGTGAAATGTATGATATGGTGGAAAACAGGCAGATGAGACAGGCAATAGGATAACACACACTGGCAGCAGGAACACTACGAACCCACAGTAGATAAGAAGCAGCTGAGCCAACTTAGACTCGGACAGAAGATGAGAGTAGCAGTTTGGGTTATGAGGGACCTGACCTGGGTAGAGATGTGTGACTTGAAAGGGAATTTCAGGTGATTCTAGTGTTATTACAGTAAAGCAGCTGGAATAGTAAACAACAACACATCTAGCAAATAGGTGATGTAATGCTGGGCTGAAAAATTAAAAGTGACACAAATATTCTCAGAAAGATTACAAGGTTTTATATATAAAGATGATATAAAAGACTTCCAAGATCCTCCTGAACTTCTCACACCACATCTGTGCAAAATTGTAACTGTTTCCAGTCGTGGCTACCTGTTTCATTTCTATTATGGGTTGCAGGACCCTGGTGTCTTTCAGCACCACACTCTCCAAATCAACACCATGCTGTCTCACATATCTACAGGGTGATATCCCACATCTACCTCGCTCTTCCTCTGTCAACGAGCTGCATTCTCAGAACTTACTAAGAATTGGTATGTGGAATGATGTTTGTGATACAATGAATAACTGCTGTGCTTTTCCAACATGGAGGGGAAAAAATGGGCTTTTCCTGAAGGTTCTGAGAAAACCTTCAGTCCCTGGAATCAGTATCATAAATTCCTTTATTGGGTCTTTGACAGAAAACTTTATTCATGAGCTTTGATCACAGGGAGCAGCCCTTGGAACAAAAGACTATTTTTACAAGATTTAAGCTAACTGCTAAGTTGATTTAATTGACACAACATATGAAATGCATGTTTGTCCTTTTGCAGGTGACCGTGCTGGAAGTTAAGGTTCAGGATATTAAAAACAGATGTATATTTGTGAATATTTAGATGCAGGACGTCAGATTTCATGATTTAGTGGCCTTGCATTAAAAGTGTAGAAATTAACTATGTGAATCTATCTTGTAACCAAGAACGCTAATTGTCGCAGCTATGGTTGCAGATTTGAACTGTATACTCTACACAAAGATGAGAACTGCAGTTTTCATAGAGTTAAATCAGCAGAGTGCACTCTTTCGCAGCAACGTATCTGCAACTCTGCCAAGAGGGCAACGGGATAGAGCAGCTGTTGGCCTCTGAGATCAGAGATTTAACTATGTTTATTTCAATGCAACAGGCCACCAACATCATTAAATCCATTCTGACCATATATATTATTTACAGTTATATAACTGGGGAGTATTTTTATGCATTAAATATTGCATGTTACATAAAACGATAGCAATCTTTACTAAGAAAGTCTAATACGTCAGTAGAAACAAGACTTTATTAAGAATTTCCTTTCACATTCCACATTTTTCTTACAACGATTATTGATACAAAACATGTATTGAGCTTAAAGCATCTGACTGTGCATTTATAATGCAGTGCAAGTTTATTATACTGTAAACTACAGATCTGTTTTTTAATGTAAGATCCAGACAGTCAGAATCATAACAAGGCCATCTTTCTGTGTTTCAGCCTGACATCTTTCCAAATGGAAGCACTCAATTAACATGGATGACAAGGATTTTTTTTTTTTTTTTTGATGTGGTTGTAATAATTTTACTGATATATTTGTTTATTACTATTTATTTTTCATTGTCCGAGTATCATTGTGATCAAAGAAACAAACACAAAAAGAGACAGATATTACTTCAGCACATTTTCATTAAAAACACATTTGTTATGTATCAGTATACGAATGACAGAGGAAAGCCATCATTTAGCTCACTTCTCTGAGCCTTACGTGGTGTTTGTGGGTCTGGGGAAATGTCGTGTGGAACTTCAGGCACGACTGTAGGAGAATGTTTGTCCTGCTTTTGCTGTTCTTATCCGGACTCTCCTGTCCCCTTAATGAGGCGCTTATGTCCTCTTTTTCCTGCTGGGCCTCGGGGTTTAGCAAAGGCCTGCTTGTGGGCGTGCTGCTTGGGATGGACCTCGCC
The DNA here is from genome assembly GCA_034769265.1 of Remorina albescens. Taxonomy (NCBI): domain Eukaryota; kingdom Metazoa; phylum Chordata; class Actinopteri; order Carangiformes; family Echeneidae; genus Remorina; species Remorina albescens. The sequence continues at coordinate 18,628,782 of CM068494.1, forward strand.
ATACAGAAACTCGTCTGTTAGTTCATCTCCATCGTCAATCTCCAACTGCGCACAGATGCAAAATAAGAAATATAAGCATGCCAATAAAAATGTAATGAAATACATTAGAAAGTGAACCTTCACATCTATTAGTCACCTTAGACCATCAAAGTTTGCAACTGTATAGCACTACTTACAAAATTTTAGAAACACCAAGGTTATCAGTCCATGTCCCCATGAGAGACCTTCATGTTTTTCACATTATTTGGATTTTTCACATTTCATTTTAGTCAAGAGTTCAATTGTGAAAATGAACCAACATGAATGTCTGAATTGGCATCATCACACTGCTAAGAATCTTATTCTGGTGGACCAACAGTAATTATCCTAAAATGATCCTAAAATTATTTTAAATATATTTAGTTGGAAAAACTGGAATCTACTTACTGAACTCCCCTTTTGAAGTGGAGTTCAATATAGTTTTAATTTGGAAGTTGCAACAAAAAAATCATCAATTTCCTAGAAAAGACACATGACAACCTCAGTGTCCTCAGTGGGAACTGTGACCCTACAGAACTGCGCTGTCCAATTTTTGCCCCCTCTTTCCATCCCTTACCTTTTTAGCAATTTCCAAATTGTAATCTCTTTCCACGTCCTCCAGTAGTCGACTCTTGCAACTGGAATATAGCATTCGTTCCTTGATGCTACAGCTGTATCCTGGCATGGAGTATATGAACACTGTAGGCAGAGTAAAAGAGAAAAGGATTTCTCAAATTATGGAAAATGATTTCTTATTCATATATCTGATGGAGATCAGAGGTTCAAAACCCTTCAACAAAACCTCTAAAGAGATCCAAAGAGGATTCAAGCAGAAAAACATATTTTGGTTATTTAAAATCATCAAAAAAAATTTGACTGTCTCTAAATGTAGCTTTATTTCTTTGAGCAGTACGGGATGCTTTCACCCCTACACAATTTCTTAAAATGAACCAGTGAAATAAAAAACATCAGTATGTGGTTGAAATGCTCAAAACTCCATTTGATGATAATGCCATTTGACAAATCACCTGCAAGACACAATTCTCGACTGCATATTTTACGTGGCGTGTTACCAAAACACTTGGGAACTACTGATGCAGTTGAAAGGGGAGCTAATCAACCTCTCCGTCAATGTCTGTGAGTTTGTGCAGTCCAGGTGCACAGATGTACACACCGACAGATTCCAGGTAGTCTCCTTCGTGGGAGTGTTTGTAAAGGAAGAAGTGGTATCTGGGAGTGTCTTTGGGAACTCTGCGGGGTAATTCTCTGGTTTCTGTTGGGTTGGAGTGGACCAGCTCGATTATTTCCTTCTCTACATCCAACCTCTGAAACAAAGTAGAAATCAACAGTGCTGAGCACCAAATTGCTCTCGATGGAACAAACCTCTTTGTTTCTTTTTTTTTTTTTAGTAACCTAACTCTAACACCAGATCCTTAGGCTCACCAGTTGTATGTAGTTTATGTGTTTTTGAGCAAGTTGCTGGAGGGCTCTTTTAGCAGTGTCCTGCAGAGGAAAAGCGAGGCTCTGAAGGGTCTGCTGTTTACTATCCACACTGATCTCTGTCTTCACCTGCAGGGGGCAGCAAGCAAATACACAGAATCTATCTGCGACTGATCAAGAAAGTTTAAAATGGGAAAATACATAAATGTTTCAATACTGGTGGGGTTCAATTTACTTTAATCAATACATCAAGGGGCTCTCCGTTTTGTTTGTCTAGTAACAATGAATCAAAATCCTATCAGATATACACATTAGCCATATCAAGTGTCAACATACCTGTTTGACTCGGCCCTGAAAAAGCAAACACAATAAAAAGTAAAACTTTGGATAGAAGATGTTTACTTAGCCAGAGGCAAAAAAAAAAAAAAAAGACATCACATACAAAGCAAAATGCAATTATGTCAGCACAGCTGAGGGCCTGTTGACCTCTCACCTCTGTGATTTTGATCCTCTGGAGCTCCTGCTCAGCTAATGTGAGCGGGGCAGGACCTGAGCAGGACGACACATGACACTGGTAGCCTTGCAAGCAGACGTCCTCCTAATATTGCAGGCAAAAACAGCGGGGCCAATCATGTGTGTCACCAAAGCAAAAATAGCCAATCTGCCTGAGTAAATTATACTGAATTTCAATGGTTCTGACCTCAGCTGTGCCAAACATCTCATACTTCACATGACCACCACCAAACTCCTTCTTGACTGTGGCACGGGTGGCAGCATACAACATCTTCTGTTTCACCTGAAACCATGAAAGGAAAAATTTATTTATCTGTACATTTGTATGTATAAATCCAATGTGAACACACATCCACAGCTGTAAAAAAGCAGGTTTTGGTCAGCAGAGCTAATACAAATTAAAAGGCCAGAAAGAGAATCCACACTACATCACCATTAAAGTCTCTGCACTGGCTCCTTGTTGGCTTCAGGATTTATTTTAAAATGTTTTATATTGGTTTTTAAAGCTCTTAAAGACTGTAGTCTGAACTTTCTCCACCCCTCAAGTCTTCTGGTTTTGGCTTTTTGATTTTACTTGAAGTCAGAACAAAAAAACAAACAGTGATACACTGTTTTATCAATATGGTCCACAACTGAGGAGCAGCCTAACCCATTCATATTAAAAAAAGTTTGAAATATGTTAGATTTTTTATTTATGCAATCAGTGCAAATTCAACCTCATAAGATTAAGGATTTCCTCAGTTCCTGTTACTGTCGTGTTGTTCCTAATATAAATTTTACTACATGTGTGTATGCGTGTGAAAGGGTGGAAGTATTCATAATTATTAGAATTGTAGGACACATGAATTACACAATTATATGGCTTGTTTATATTTGGCACCACATGTTAATTCAATTTGCATTTCCTTTGTTCTATTACTTTGATCAAATTACATTGTAATGACTGTTGGAATGGCAGTTTCCTGAGGCTGTTTGAATGCATACTGATGTTGTTAGTTTTAATTTTACCTGATAAAGCTCTGAGGACCAAGATGACATTAATAAAGGGAGTCTTTGGTTATTCCGAAAAAAAATCATGGGACTAGGATTTACAAATCAGGATATTGGCTCCTCTGTTGCTTCAATCTTGACAATCTTACCCAGCTTTATAAAAAATTAAATTTGTTATTGTAAATTTGAGTTATTAACCCATCAACAGCAATATGTCTGTGAATAACGGCATGTCTTACTGGAGACTGGTCAGGAGACCACGATATAAAGATCCACTCGAAGCCCTGTGCATTCTGGGAGTCGAGGCGGTACAGGATGTAGCAGGGATCCTGGTCATCGAGGAGAGGAAGCAAAAAGCGATCATAATCCTGGTCCCAGCTCTTTTCTGGCTCTCTGTAGGCCCCAAGCACCAGCTGCTCTGAAAATCAGATTACTACTTATCACATACCTTCGCTTTAAGATTTGGAGCACACAATAAACCGACACTACAGTCACAGGCATTAATCATTAAATATGGAATGGTGATTATTATTAGAGGGTTACTACTGCAAAATTAATTGTAAGAAACAGATGTATACTATAACTACAACACTGGACATTCTCTACAGACTGAAAATATGTATACCGAGGGTTCAGCTCATTGTGACATGATATCATTTCATTATAATATTCCTGTCAAATTATGTTGGTTATAAAAAACCCCTGGACACTTTCAGTGAATTTTTCTTTTTCCTCATATATGAGCTGTAACATTTTAAGATTTATCCATCAATAGCTTTACCATTTTGGGCAATCACAGTTGACGTTAGGTGGAATTTGGGGGAACAACACAACCACAGTTTATCCCAGACTAACATTCATTCACACTCACATTGAAGTCTACAGACAAGTTACAGTTATTTTAAGGTTTTTCAAGTGTTTGATTTTAATACATCTATTCCCTACAGTATGTATGTTGATATTATATCAAAAAAGAAAGATATATATATATTGCTTTAAAATATTTAAAAACTGAATGACTCACTATGATGATAAAATTATAGAAAATGTTTTGTCGTCACCAGCAGGGGCAAAACATGTACTTGTTTGATTACATACTGTGAAATTACATGCATGGTAAAAACTGGAGAATCAAAACAGATAGTTTGGTCACAATGGAATCAGATGTGGGCCACAAACATATTTGACATTTTCAAGTTGGGCTTCAGTTAGAAAATGTTGATAACCTTTGTTCTAAGGGCTTCTCACGATAGATCATTTATGTTACATGTTGATGTTAATATAGAAAAACAAACAGTACTGTTGACCTCTATCTTTATTATAGCTGCCTGCAATGGCCTCAAAAATCCACCATCTCTTTTTTACTTCAGTTGTTTAGGGCTGCAGCTAACTATAAAATTGGTCTAAACATTTCCTGAAGCCTCAGGTGGCTTCTTCAGATGTCTTACTTGGTTCACTTAAAACTACCAAACCTAATGAAAATCTGTTAAGAAGGCTATAAAAGAGAAAAAGTCTTAATTATCAGAATATCATCATCATCTATAACTGCTTATCTGGTTGCAGGTCACTGGGCAGCAGCCCCAGGAGAGAATCAGCATTGATTATTAGAATATCTGCAGATTAATTTTCTGTCATTGATTAATTCTTTCAGCTTTATGTTCAGCCATCATCACAGTTCCTGTGTAAAGTCTCTTGGCTGAAGTCAGACTCAGAGCCTACACTGAAGGTCTTTTTCTAAGCTGCAACAAAGCAAAGACCCACCACTGAGTTAAAAATAAGTCAAGGTTCATTTCTGACCTGACAAGACTTGGTTCAGCAATGATGTAATCAAAACCTCTGTAACTTAATCAAGACCAAAAACATTTGCATAAAAACAAAATCTGATGACCTTGTGGGGTGCAGGGGGGATTTCCTGACTGTCTCTTGGGGCATGTTGCTATTCTGAGCAGCAACACATTCCTGTTTGGGCCACACATACTTTCCATCAGCCATTCTCTCCTCGTCCCCATTTTTATGAGTCGATGTCCGTAAATAATTGTAGGTAGTGTTTGCTATCTTTGTTTTGAACACAGCCATAAAGTCATTCAACTATGAGGAGACGGCTGAAAGGAAACCAGGGGTCAGACTCAGACAGTGGTGATGAAATTGTCTTGTTTCTCTTTTAACATTGGAACAAACATAACTGTTACTGGGTAAAATCTATGTCAAGTCACATGTGGCTCCAAATAGCAAAGTGACACCTCAGAGAGATCAAAGTACTTTCATAAGGAAGTGAAACAGAGCTGACACCCTGTTGCCATGGGATGATCTCACGCTCCCGTCTTTAGGCAACAAGACACCAAAAACAAGAGCAAATATTCAACATGACAGACAGACCTCATAAAGACATCAGGAATCCATCCATTAAAGCATCTGTCATGAATCATATTACAGCATGGCACTGGTCAGATGCCAAAATAAAATGTAAACACATTGTGAACATATAAGCCCACATCCATAATCAGCCACCTAGAAACCCATTGCCTCACTGACCATTTTTTACATGAACACCTCAGCTGACTCACTGAACGGCTGCTTTCACACAGCCAAACAACAGCTGCTGCCTTTGCTCTTCCTAGAGGTCAGTCAAATAGTCCATGCCAGTGTTTTACCAACCAGGTCTTTTGGCTCGGGGCCATTTAATGCTTAACTATGTTGATAAAAGCTGTGTATCTTTGTGATTCAACTGAAAACAGGCCCAGTTTGTGACTCATTTTTTAGGTTTTAAACACTGACGTTACTTGTATCTTCTAAACATCTCAGCATGTTTTCCCAAAAATTGTAAGGACTCATCAAACTCTTCACTGGATGAGAAATGTATCTCTTTAACACCATCACACAAAATACATTTGCATATTGATATTTTCATCCTGAAAAAGATGGCAGATGGAAAACACACCATTTTTCAGTTACATGTTTTCTCTATTTATGTTACATAGTTATTCCTATCATTTTTTTTTTTTTTACTTTTTGTGTGCATTACACAAAAGCGAACATATAATTTTTGGATACAGTTAAAATATAGTTATATGTGCAAAACATTTTAATCCAGGTTGTGGCAAAGCAGCAGAACGACTGTTTTGGAGACTTGGACACAGTAGTGTACAATTTTTTTCAACACACATCCAACTAGAGACACTTTCACTCAGTGCTGCAATGGCAAAAAAAAAAAAAAAGAGATCAACAACTTTCTAGATATTTGGTCAATCATTTGTCTTTTTTGCTTTGTTTGTGAGGTCCTTGTTTTCACTGCAAACTGGGGTTTGGACTGTATTCTGATAATAGATGGTGTTATTGTCTGAGGTTATGACCAAATAATGGGACTACGGAAACCACTATTATAATAGAGGATGGATATTTGTATGAATATCAAGATAGTGATTTAAGTCAGTATGTAATTTTAACTCAGGAGCTCAATTTTAAAGTAATCCATCAATTTACTTAGGAAAAGTAGACCATTAAACATTAAGCTCTTTAAAATCCATAAAACCAACAATAAACAAAATTACCGTTCTGGATGGTTTCAATTTTACATCTAATCCAACTAAGTCTGCTCTACTCATTCTTGTCTTTACTGCTGGGTCACTCACCGTCTTGGATTTGCACCTTGATGAGGCGCACTGCTCCACCTCTTGCTCTGGCCAGGAACTCTCTCAGCTCTGGCGTCACCACGAGCACAAGAAACATGGTGGGTCAGCAGTCTCTTCCTCCCACCAGGCGCTGTAGCAGGGGTGTTGAGAGACAAAGAGGCTACAGATACGACTGAAGCTCCACCGTACCGGGCCCAGATATTCAGTCCAGTCAAAAGGCCCTGGATTCCAACCAGGAAAACAGTGAAAAGATCCTGACACTAAAATATTGTGCCTAAGTTCTGTTCTGATTGCTAGAGAAGGGAATCGCCGAGGGTCTCAACTCGATGAGAGTGTGACAGTGTGAGAAGGGACATCGTTCAACAAACTAGGACAGGACAGTATCATGTGCACAGAGAGGGAACCTGATCACCTCTCTCCCAAATTTAGCTCAAACTGACTGAGTGTTCAGTCCTGGGTGATGGTCTGTGAAACCCCCAACCCTACAAGACGACCTGCAGTGGAGGAGTGTGACCCAGCTGTAGTCTGCTACATTGAACAAGAACTCTACATTTTGACAAACTGACACTTATTTTCTTGTGATTTTGACATTTTGTAATGTTTAAGACACCAATGCTTTGCTGTTGATTACTTATCAATGATTTAGTTCAATTTTTTGTTTGAAGTTAAATTAGATCTAAAAAGGCATTTGACAATTTTTGTGAACTTTGTGAATCTACACTAAAATTTACCCAACACAGTATGGGCGTTGAGAATAAAACCCAGAATAAACTCACAAAAAACCTGCTCAAATTAAAAGTCACACAAGTGCTGACACCTAGTGCTTCATGAAAGGTTTTCCTTTCAAAGGCATTTAATGTATGAATATAACAAATACGTCATTGCCAGGTTTTGGCAAATTTGATGTGATTTTTTCTACTGATACCAGCTGCCATTTCATTTCAAGTGTAGACACATACTAAACACAACACAGTCAACAGAACTTACAAAGAAAAAATTTAATGTTAAATACAAATATAAAAAGGACAATAGAGAAAAACCTCTTTCTGAAAAGTACTTATTTACAATCTGACTGTTTCAATTTGCCATAAGTCCCCTTGTTCACATAGAGCTGGTTGTGCTGACCCCTGCTGGTCACTTCGAATTTGGCCTTCAACAGGAGTTGTGCTTTCACTTTACTGTCATCAGTAATCAGTCATCAATGGTTGGAAGCCAGAATGCCTGAAAGATTAAAGCGCATTTAAGGTTTAAGTCAGCCACAAATAAAACTTAATAAAACAACTTCGACACAACCTATGGTTCCACCAGAGACTAACAACAATAAAACTTTGGGGGAACCTGGCCAACTAAATTTTCCCCAACACAGTTTAAAAAGCAATCTTTGTGAATCAACCCCCTTTGTCCATGCTGGTGCTCCCTACTCACCATGTTGGAGCAGGCACTTGCAAACGTCATGAACTTGGGGTTAAACTGCAGGCAGGTAATTGGTCCTGTGTGCTTCCCATCTAATAGAGCCACCTTCATGCCGCTTTCTGCATTCCACACATGTATCTTTCCATCCTCAGAGCCTGAGATATATGGACGATAAAAAAAATGGATGAAAACGGGCCCAGCATTGTTATATGAATGCTAAGTCTGATATTTTTAAAGTATGAATACCTTTATTTGTCCATAGAATGACAATTAATAGATAGATGTGACATAGCACTAAGCACATCATTTTTTTGGTCTCAATATGTATATTTGTTATGCAGCCTCTTTCAAATTTAGAACCACATTTTGATTTCCAACTATTCCTGTTATGTGCAGCAAAATACGTGTTTCTAACAAAGAGACATGAGAGAAATGGGGGCTTAACTTACCAATCATCACAAACTGGGAGTCAGGAGTGAATGATGCCTCCAGTGTTACACCTTTACTGTTGTTGTAGCCCTGTGGGTGAATGGCCAGCAGCATTGATGAATAATTATTTTGTGAAAAATAGTGATACACCAGTGAACACCTGCATATATACAAGATTTATATGAAAAGCTCATTTTGTGGAAACTCAAGATTCTTTTCATTCTTAAAAAAATATGAGTGAGACCCAGAAACAGCTTCCCACTTTGGATTTGTCAAATTTACTCATTGGAGATGTGTTATTTGACTGGTTTTCAAAAGTGATATGTGATACAAGTATGTCACTATGTTTTAGTTTTAAGTAGCCTATCTTTGTATGTATTGCGCATAAAGACATATTGTTTCTTACCCCAAAGGAATGTAGCACAGCACCCTTAAAGGCATCTAAGATGCGAAGAGCACCGCCATTAGTAGAAAGAAGAATAAGTTTTCCATCATTGCTGAACTTGAGTCCTGTCCACTCGCATGTCCGATCATACTGGAGCTTGAATGTTGCAAAGGGACCCTGTTGGCAATAATGATGATGACTCTTACTTCCATTAAACTGAAACTGTTTTTGTTTTTTAAAATTCAAACACGCAAGCTTTTCTTGCCTTGTCAAATGATCGCAGGTCATAGAGTTTAACCATCTCTGAATTTATTCCCGCAGCAAAAATTAGACCCTCTGGATCAAAGGAGCACACAGGCTTCCCCTGAAGGTGCATCAGACCCTGTAAGGTGACAGATGACAACATGTGGTCAGTATCAGCTGTGTCCCTCTTTTTACAATTTCATATTACAGCAATTCCAGTGGATGTTTAGCACATTACAAGGGAAAATACTTACTTGGCAGTTAGGTGACCGGAGATCCCATAGTCTTATAGTTTTATCTAATGAGCCCGAAATAAATGTGTCGTCCACAGGAGACATCGAGAGAGATGTCACTCTGATCACAAAAGACAAGGATTAACACGAGATAAAACCTTCCAACTTTACACAGTAAAACAAACCGAGTTAGATAATAAACAAAAGACAAGCCAGCATAAATCCAGTCCTTACCTTTTGTTATGCCCAGGGAAGTAGCGGATGTATTTGTTGTCATGAAGGGACAGATACCGGATAGTATCTTAAGGAAAAGGAGCAACACCATTAACAATACGGAAGAAAACTGTAGTGTCATACAGTAGACATAACGAGCAGAAAGCAGAACCAAGCAGGTATTTTAAACATTTCTCTGATTACAGGCAGGTGTGATGAGTAGACTCAACCGTGGGCAAGGCAGTCACTTGTACAGTTAGCTCCTGTATGGGGCAGAATCACAGACCCTCAAACTGTACAAACAACTACCTCAGACCAAAGTGATTAGAGTGGCCTCTGTAATCCAGCAGCTTCCTGCAGAGAAATTGCACCCTTTACACATGAATTGTCTCCACAGTGCAACCAGAAAAACATATCTAAATGCTGATGCAATTGATACATTCAAATGGCATTCTTGGAATCTTGATTCATCTATATTACAGTACAACTTAAAAGTCTTCTCTTTTATATAGTGAAGCAATTCAACTTTCCAATATATACAAAACACAGTATTCAAATTCCTTTTTGTTACCCAACAAAAAGAACCAACAAGTATTAGTTCATAAACATACCGTCGATTTTGTTGGAACTGTAGACCACAGTGTTTGCAGCATGTGTGTACCTGATCAGATCCACTCCATACTTTTTACTGTAGAGAGTCCTCTTGGGTCTGCAACGGATCAGTGCGAATAAAGAACAAAGTGAAGGGGCATATTAATCAAAACTAAATAGATAAAAATCTGTTTTGACTCGACTTTAAAATAAACATGTTCACGCTCGAGAAGCTAGATCAAGTATATTTTACATCTTTGGTAGCGTTTCAGTTTCAGCACAAACATTACAACTAATAACTATTTCCATTTGCAGTCATTCTGTAGGTGATTTCTGCATAAACCACTTTGTCTAATGTCAGAATACTTAAATGTGCATCATAATTTCCAATGGCCGAGATGATGCATTCAAATTGCCTGTCTCGTTTAATCAAGAGACAAAAACACCCAAAATATTCTGTGCACAATCACATATGACTAGACAGCGGCAATGGCGAAAAGCTGTAAATGCCAAATGACTAAATCGATTAAATAAATGTTGGCGTCCTATCGATTATTCACGGTAGCTCTTTTCAGCACTATTTGTTTGCCTTTTAATTTAACAACAATCGCTGGCAGATTTAAATTATGATGAACATATAACATGTTACTTGCTTGCACATGACCTTAGACACACACACACACACAAAAAACAACTGAAAGGTGTCAGTGGCTGTTTTCAAACTGCAGGAATACAGAAATTTCAGGTTTTACACGATCGTTGCTGGCCGCAGCAGGCCGCGCTAGCTAGCACATCGGGTAGCTAACGTCAAAAACAACAGTTGAATTGACCAAACGGACTCTTACTTTCCCTCCTGGCAGTCGTACAGTACCAAAGAGTCGTCGTCGCTGCTGGAAATGATTGTTTCTCCGTTTGAACTGAAGTCGAAGCAGTTAATTTTGTCTGAGTTTTCTCGGAAGACCTTAGCAACCCTGAAGCTCCGCAGCACATTGTCCGTCAGCTTCATGATGGCCTATCGGTCTCTGAGGGGGGAACAGGCCCTCGTTTTACACTTTAAAAATGCCCAACAAATTGCACTTGTTTGTGTTTCGTGTGATCTATAGACTGTGGATGCGCTTAAAGTTATTTTAGAGGTCGTACGATTCAAAAGCAGCGACGAAAGCCCGCCTGAGATACCTCTGATCCACGGGAGGGAAAAGCACCGCCTTCGACATATCGGTGACGCGCATATTCATCATCACCTGACACGCGCACTGGTTCGAAACCAGGCGTTATGACGTGAAGTTATCGCGACAGTTGCGCATGACTAAACAACTGAGGTAATGATTAGGCAAAAACATTTAGCAGGTTGTGCTGTTGTCCTACTTGCTCACCTTCTAGGTTTTACTAAAATGGCCGCCAGAAGCGTGCAGAAGACAATAACAACGGCAGTGGTCTCCTCGCTAGTGTCTCTGGTATGAGATATGTTTTTTTTTTTAATTTTCTGTGTTTTACTGTCAGGAGGAGGAGTCCTTTCATAGATACTATAAGATGTCGATGGTAACCATGGTAACGTAAAGTTGGGTTGAAAGGTCAGATTCGTGTCGTCTAAAAAAAATGTGTTCAACTTTAGCTAAAGCTTTGCCCTCTACAGCACAAATATGGTTTTTAAATTCACTTTAAAATGCTGGTTATACGTGTACTTCACAAAAAGCTGCTGGTGAAGAGTCTGTGGTGAGACTGTGATGTTTTTTGGCATTAAAAATTGAGTTTCTCTCCTTTCCAAGTTATCATGTCCATTGGATGGATAATTGGACAATTATCATTATAAAATAATATAGTTCAGAAATTTTTTTTTCTCAAAGTTCTTTCAAATGCTTGATGTTTTGACCAATTAACTCTGATAAACACAAAAGTTAAAAAGAATGAAACAATCAAATTATATTCATAAATTTTCTTTTGATTGAACAATCAATGATTTAATCTCCATGATAATGTTATTGGTTAATTTATCCCTAAATGAAAACAGTTACTTCAGATTTTATTTTGAAGCAACAGCTTACGACAGAAAAATATGAATAAAATTGTAATGTGTATATTACTTTCATTTATTTGCTGTTGCTTAAATATATACTACCTGACATGTCTACACATTAGTATGACTTTCAGCTGTCATAAACATGAAAAATGCCTCATGACTCACTGACTATGTCTGGTTTACAAACAGGATGAGTGCAGATGTAATCACAGTACTAAGACCTGCAGTCAGCGTTCACATGATTTCAGTTTAAACCAGCATTAGCCTGGTTTACACTGAGTTTATGTTTTGTAACCTGGTGTCTCAGCAAATGTGGGTCCAAAATCTGTGGGATACTGTGCACATGAATTTCCGCACTATGTTTAATCTTATACCAGCACTGAACTAACTTCTGGTTCACTCAGCTGTTGTTTTATTATCACCTAGATTGTTATAAAAAAATTTAGCATAAAAGAAACAGTGCACAGCTTGATTGCCAGGGCCTTGAGATGTCCTAATGTCCATTCAAGTCAATGATTACACACAGGGTACACAACTCCTGTCAGATTTTTGCTGCCCCGCTGCTGAGCGGCAGCACACAAAAGACTTCCACTGAAATCAACAGGCTTTATATCCTATTACAATTTTCACAGGTAGGCAGCTGCATGAGTCTTCAAAAGCACAGTTGCATGGGAAATGTGTTAACTGACCTATGATTATATAAGCAAGATTTGGATTGGAAATAATATTTCTTTGTGGGTAGCATGTGAGCTATCAATCATTGTAATGACTAAAGAATTTATTCTGTTGAAATTTGAAATTATTATTTAAATATAGATCACTTGTGGCTGAAGAAAAATGTTTTGTGGTTGCATTCCCCATATTGGCTGTTGCATAATTCATTTTATTCGATGATTGCTTTCATTTTAAACTTCAGACTGCTGTTTGTGCAGTTTGCTAGTCAGTGATGTTGGACCAGTATATAGAATTTTTAGTCCATGCTGTCAGTTAGTAGATCAATAATATAAGACTTCTTCAGAGGTTAGAGTGAATAATAATGAATAATTGAATAAGCTCTAAAAGTGGCCCTCAGCCAATAAAAAAAATGTGAGTAACTGCAGAATATTTGACCTTCCCTCTCATCATTTTAAGTTATATTCTTTATGTGTGGTCTATTTCAAATTATATGTATTAATGCTACCTGTCCTTATAACCTCTGATTTTTTTACATTTTATTTTATTTTTTATTCCTTAGGAAATTTCGGCTCAGGCCCAGTGAACTGCCCATGGCACGTGTTCTTTCCTTGTTCCGGCTTCAGCCTTTTCTGGCCCTTGTGGGCAGCAAAAAACCTAGGTTGTGCAAAATGTCAATGGACTCACGGGCACGTGAAGTGTTTGCAGCTGCAGTGGAGGCTGTTCAGCCAGACACTGTGGTCCGGCAGAGTATAGAGTGCAAAGAAGACTCAGTCATTATCAATGGTCAAAAATTTGCACTCAAACACAACCTGCACTTGGTAGGCTTTGGAAAAGCTGTGTTGGGAATGGCTGCTGAGGCAGAGAGAATAATCGGGGACCACTTGGTGAAAGGAGTCATAAGTGTCCCACATGGAATTCAGCAGACATTGCAGCAGCATGGGAAAGAGTAAGCGAAAAACCTAAGAGGTAAACAACTAGTTCACAGTATTAGACAGCAGTGTAATAAAATTTGTCACTCCCATCACAGCCATCTGTTGTTAAAGGAAAACAGTTGCATCAAAGTTATGGAGGGAGCCAAACACAACTTGCCTGACTCTAATGCCCAGAAAGCAGCTGAAGTAATCAAGCAGCTAGCAAGTGAACTGACAGAGAAAGACTTGCTACTTGTTCTGATTTCAGGTAAATATATCACTTGTCTTTATTTTTATTCTTTACAAAAATTTACCTTAAAATGTTCATACAACAAACGGTGGTTCCCCCTCTTTCTAGGTGGAGGCTCTGCACTATTACCTGCACCAATCCCACCAATCTCTTTGCAAGAGAAACTGGATGTTACCCGCAGACTTGCTGGTGCGGGTGCCACTATTCAAGAGCTGAATACTGTACGTCGTGCCCTTTCTTTCTTAAAGGGTGGAGGTCTTGCACACTATGCTCACCCTGCACAGGTAATAAACAAACATTTTGGATTTTGGACCTGTTTATCATTAAGGAACCATTCCAGTATTGTGCTTTGAATATCACTCTCGTGAAAACTTCACAGGTGATTGCACTTATTCTGTCTGATGTGATTGGAGATCCTTTGGACCTGATAGCCAGTGGCCCCACAGTCCGGAGTGACATGTGGCCCGAGGAAGTTCTGTCGGTCCTTGAACGGTACAAGCTTTTGAACTCTCTACCAGCTTCGGTAAAGGAAGTCCTTGGGAGACCAGGTCCCCGGTGGAGGGAGAATAAGGATGAAACAGATAAGGCAGAAAATGTTCTTAATGCTGTTATTGGCTCCAACAGTCTTGCCCTCAACTGTGCAGGTCGCCGTGCCCGAGAGCTAGGTTTCCGTCCTGTTATTCTGTCGCCAGGAGTGTGTGGCAATGTAAGGTCAGTCTCCAGACTTTACGGTCTCCTGGCCCATTTTGCGTGCTCGAGAGAGGAACCCCCTCCTGAGATTGCTGCTGAGGTGCTGAGGCTAGGGCCAGAAGTAGGTGTGGAGAGCTGGGACCTGTGCCGTACTATGCAGGTCTTGGGTGAAGGGCGTACAGAAGGATGGGGTGCCACGTGTCTGTTAGCTGGAGGTGAGCCGACTGTGGAGTTGACAGGAAATGGTCGAGGTGGTCGAAACCAGGAGCTGGCTTTGCGGGTGGGACTAGAGATGAGAGGCCTGCAGCTCCCGCCGAAAGGCCCGGTCTTTCTGAGTGGTGGAACTGATGGTCAGGATGGACCCACTGAGGCAGCAGGAGCTATTACTGATGGAGGTTTGTATGAAGAAGCTCTAGCACAGAAGCTGGACATCAACAACTTCCTTACCAACAATGATTCTTACACATTTTTCTCACATCTTTCTGCTGGGCAACATTTACTTGTACCTGGCCTAACTTCCACTAATGTGATGGATGTGCACGTGCTTCTAATTCCACCAATTCCCATCGACATAAGATGATCTGCTTCTGCATTTAAAAATTATGTTTCTCTAATTTGGCATTGTTATACAAGGTCATCTTTATGTAGGCCAGTGTAGACCTACATGGGCAGGATTGGTATTGCTATAATTCCACCAGTGACAAAGAATAACGTTGAGGTGCAATTTAAAATATGTCCCTAATTTTCTAAAATTAGCAATAATGTTTTTCAGCTAGGAAGAAAAATAATTTTGACTTACTGCAAATCTTTTTTAATCACAATAAATTATGTTTTACAACACAGCTCTATAAATGAGAGGCATCAACATGAGTATCTTTAAGTACATTACACAAATGTAAAATCAATTATGCTGTTTGCATGACTTGCACAATCAGCTTTGGTGCTGGTCACTTCAGGTGCATCAATGCACCTAAATGATTATGACAAAGACTATGTACATCAATAAATAATTCTGTTAATATACAATGCAGTACACTGCACTGTTCCACCAGTATTTTCTACTCAAACACTTTTGAATGACTTGGGGGCTGCATTAGCAGCATTTTTCATATCTTTCTGCTAAGGGTGGACTGAGGTGTGAATTTGGATTTGGCCATACAAGGACATTATTTTGTTGAGCCAGCCAACGTACTTCATGTCAGGGTTGATGGATTTTTTTTTTTTTTTTTAAGAGTTGTGAGAGTGTACAGCCTTGAGTAGAGTTTGTAAAGTATCCAGGTAAAAAAGAATAAAATGATGTCATGATTATTACAAGTAATTTTGTAATTTTAACTCAAATTTTCATGCCTGGAAAGATTTGTTTGCTTTATGTTTTTTCATGTTATGAAAAACAGTGGTTGTTAGAATTTACCTAAATGGGATGATACTTATGGATCTCTCTTCAAGTAGATCACAGATTTTTTATGAAGTAGCAGTGATGAAATGATACTGTCCACCCTAACAAATCTTTCTAATCATAACTAGTCACCTGCAAAGCACTCTGGTACACTTACTCACCATTAAAAGCCTGGGTTCTTAAATTCTTTTCATCAAAACAGTGTATGTAAAGAATACGCAATTCACACACAAACCCAGCAATAATTTTCACATTTTGAGTGAAGCCTTTAGGAACAAAGGGAAAAAAGCCAATTGTGTGTTGGGTATTGCTGAACCACTGTTGCTTTGCAAGCAAAGTTCCCCCAGGTAGTGGCAGTCGGAAGAAGGTACATCCATCTTGAATGCACTGAGGATTTTTTTTTTAAAGAAAACTTGGTGTGTCCAGAAAACCAGTGTCTCTGGCAGATGTAAAGGGTCCAGGTCTCACGTGGAGTAAATCCAAAGTCCAGGTTCATTATCCTGTTAGTCTCTGTGGGTTTTCAGGGGATCTCCTTTGCTTTCCCTGCAAGAATAACACAATGTTATTCCCAACAGGATAAAAGCCATTAAAAAGCGACAGTGTGATATAAATGAGACAAAGCATTACCAGCATCAGTGATAAAATTGTAAAACACGTTGCAGCAGGTCGGGGGTCATAATTACATAGTCTCCATTCAACTTTTCTACTGAAAGCAGCACGACAGTGGACAGGCAGCTGTGTTAATGCTTGACCAGACCAGACTGAAGTAATGAGAGTGTCAGACATGAAGTTTGAACACCTACCATCCGCTCAGGTGAGGTGCTGTGTCAGGTGTCCCTCCGTTCTGTCCAGTACCTGGACAACAAACACACATTAAGCTAACATGGCTAACATGAATACAGTAATCGTAATGGATACAAACGGGGAATACTCACCTTGTCGGTAGTACATATCGTTCACTGTATTTCCGTAGACTTTCCACGCAAAGTGGATTGCGATAAGACTAAAAATTAACCAGCTAAGTAAGATCTTGAATATGGAGACTCTCATATCGTTGGCGAGCCAATCGTCTACAAACTCGGAGAGAAACGACAAGCAGCCGTCGGCGATGCGGGATAAGAACTCAAAGTCCCACGGTTCCTCCATGGTGTCCGGTTATTCAGCTAAAGTTAAACCACAGGACCGAACCTTGTGTCCCGTGAACAGCTGAAAAAATACCGCTTCGGCTATGAAGCATAAAATATCCTGGTCGCCATCACGTTACGATATTTAAGAGCGGAAACGGTTGATGAATCGGACATGACGTAAAATATAAACAGGGTACAAAAACAAATCTAGCTTTCCTTCTGGCTTCATTTCTATTGGATTATTGCAGAAACACACTATTTACATGCACCTCTATAAACTATTATTAAAATTTACCAACGAAAAGACATTTTATTACTAACTAGAGATGGGAAGTTCGGATCTTTTTACTGACTCAGGTCTTTTAATATCGTTCAGTAAAATGGGCGAATGACTGAAAAAGCACGGCTTTCAAACACAGAAGAGCAACATGGTTTGCTTTAATTGGCATATTATACACATGTTTGCTTTTGTTAAACTATTGAGCAGCCTTCTGGGCCATAGCCTACTGATCTCTACAAAAACGAGCTGTTTGCCTGTCATGTTGGGAAAGTAAAGCACATTGCAGCGTAAAGGTGAGGCAGCATGTCTCTGTATGTCTTATTGTGTGACTGATGCATGTAAGTGAATTTCCCTCAGGATAAATAAAGTATATATCTATTATATTTATAATATCGAAATAATATAATATTGCAGCTGTATATGAACTGGGATGGAAATGAAAAATACAGATGGAGGTTGCATAACTACCAGTTTTCTGCTGTGTACCTTGAGCAGCATGGTGGCGTAGTGGTTAGCACAGTTGCCCCACATTATGAAGGTCGTGGGTTGGTTAATTGGTGACGAGTGATGGACTGGGCTACAACAAGGAAAAGTGGACCCCCCAGGTCCGAGACCGGACCAGACCAGACCAGACCAGACTAGACCAGACGTGACCCCTCCGGAGACTGGATTCCCCAGAGACTAGACTAGAGACTAGACCAGACTCCTCTGGAGACTTAGAGGCAGCCGAACATGTCTATGTTGGTTAATTGGTGACAAGTGATGGACTGGGCTACAGCAAGGAAAAGCAGACAACCCAGGTCCTTCACTGGATCAGGGAAGAAATAACGAATCACCCACTGAGATGACTTGTTACTCCTGAGTCATACAAAAGATTAGTTCAAAATGAACGAATCGTTCGCGAACGACACATCATCATTACTAGCCCACCACACCCACCGTAACTTGTAGCGCCAAGTGCTTCAGGTGAAAAGTAAATAAAACTAAATTTCACTGTTTTACGTGTTTTCAGAGGCGGATTTCAACCCTGTTTTTTACCTGACCATGCATATATGAGCTGTAAGGCCAGGGTAACAAAATAAGTGTCTGAGACGAATATAACGTGAAAACGCTGAATTTCAGCCCAGTATATTCCGCCCCGCTCTCCTCTGCCGGCTGATTGCATTCATACGAGTAAAACGATGTTTTCACTTTGGACAGCCATTTAATTTACCCGAAAATATAGCAGAAATGCCTCAAATGACAACCCCAACCCTATAACCCTATGCTGAATCTAAGATAAAGACAAATCGCTCGCATTGTTATTCACAATATTTCGTATTGAATGCCAATGCCACGACGGATCTACTCCGCTAACTAAAGGAGAATGTCTTCGCTGAAAAGGCAGGTGTCCATTAATGTTTAATACATTATTCACACGTTTAATTGTGATGGATTCAATAAAAATGTAAGCCACTGTTAGGTGTAATTAGCTTAACCAGCTAATTCAAAATTACAGTCAGTGATAATACTCCGAGGGGGCGGGACTAGCCGAAGCTAAGCAGCAACCTGATTGGTCGGTTGAACTTGTCACGGAGAGATTCCGGATGTCGGCTGTGCTAAGAGGAAAATTTGTTTTGTGCTGCTCATTCCTGACAGCCTGTCCGACAGCGGGCTCCCGATGAAAGTTAGTGTGGCAAATTAGATATTTAACCCAAGGTTTCGACACATCAGAAATCGTAAGGCTTGTTCAGCATCTTTGTCTGTCCGATTTGAGTTGACCACGATGGCTTGCACTGCTTACAGTTAAGCCAAGGCCATGAAATTGATCTGTATGCGTTGCTTGCTAGCAGCGTTAGCCGCGTTACTATAGCCTACATTTACCGAGCTGCATCGGAATTCACAGTCAAACATCTGTGATACGACAAAAATAAGAGCAGGTGAAGCTAACATTGGTTTCATAAGTAACTTAAGCTGATTGTGCTGGAACTGTTACTGTCGTCTCCCCATCAAACCAGCTGTCGTTTACCTGCTCCGTAGCATTAGCCTAGCTGCTGGAAGTTTTTATCAGTCGTAAGCTCCAAGAACTGCCTGGCATCTTGATGTAATAATTATTTTCTGACCCGCTTCCCACTGTCATCATGTGATCCTGTCAGTCGGTCCTTTATGAGTGGTCCTATTCATAAAAGTCTTGAGATGCATGCTCTCCTAAGGCTAAGCTTCAACCAATGTGGAGTTCTAACATGTTTTTATTTCATCTCCAGTAACTGGGATGGTAACATGGAGAGAGACAGTCATCGAGAAGGAGAAGCACAGGGAGTGAAGATTTGTGATCCACCCTCAGAGAGCAATCCACCTGGTGAATAAGTTATATGAACTTTTGTCAAAGCTATTGTAATATTCACATTCATTTTCATTCTAATGTTATAATTTCATTTTGTTTTCATTTTACCAGAGACCTTGGCAACTTCTCTGTCACTCTTGGGCAATCATATGTTTCCTGATCCAGTGGAGAGAAACGACAGTACCACTGTTGTGAAAGAGGAGCCTGTAGATCTGCACCTGTCAGATGTACCAGCACAGGAGCAAAATCTAGATGCAGAGCCCATTTCTAACCAGATAAAAAAGCTAGAGACTGATGCGGCAGAAAACCGGCAGGAGCAGGAGTGTCCAAACAATAAATCCACAGACACAGTTGATAGAGGAACTGAGGATGCTGCAGGAGACAATGACCAGAGTGACTCTGGAGAGTTTGTTGTCACAATGCTGGCCAAGGCCAAGCTGGAGGAACAAGGTATAGGGGTGAAGGGAAGGTCATCTCCCTTGTTGGAGGCAGGCACCCAGGAATCTCCTGCATTTATGTCTCATCGTGATGAGGATGTGACAGCGGAAAGTTGGCGGCAGCACAGGAAGCATGTTTTTGTGCTAAGTGAGGCTGGCAAACCCATCTATTCCCGATATGGCAGTGAAGAGGCTCTTTCATCCACAATGGGAGTCATGATGGCATTGGTGTCCTTTGTCCAAAGTAGCGATAATATCATCCGCTCAGTCTACTCAGGTGAGAGCGTGCACGCATGCACACACACACGCCCAGAACTTTTGTAACATCTATCTCCAATATGCAATTTCCAACATATATGTCGCAGGTGATCAGATGTTTTTTATTCAGTTATGTTAGAGTAAGTGCAGAAATTTAAGCACTGCACCAAGCACATAGAAATGCATTTACAGTGTTGTTTTACATTGTACATTCTACTTTGAGTATTAACCTTATTTTTCTGATGTTTTTTTTTTTTTTTTTTTTATTGCTTCCACCAGAGGAGCACACTGTGGTGTTTTTACAGAAAGGGCCTCTAGTGCTCGTGTGCGTCTCCAGCAGCCGGCAGTCAGAGCAGCAGCTGCGTGGAGAGCTCCTCTATGTGTACTATCAGATCATCAGCATGCTTACACAGGCCAGCATCTCTCGCATCTTTGAACACAAGAAGAACTACGACCTGAGGAGACTTCTGGCAGGCTCAGAGAAGATCCTAGATGGCCTCCTCAATCTGGTAGATTCAGACCCCAGCTTCCTACTTGTTGCAATACACTGCTTGCCCCTAGCATCTTCCCTCAGGGACTCTCTCAGCCAGATCCTGCAGAAAGCTATTACACCCAATCTGGTTTTCTCCATCCTCATCGCCAAGAACCAGCTGCTCACCATTGTCCAAGAAAAGACTGTCATTGAGGACACCAGGCTGGAACCAGCTGATGTACATCTCTTGCTCAACCTCATTGGAGCCTCCTCTGCCTTTCAGGCTGGGGAGATCTGGACTCCCATCTGCCTCCCTCTCTTCAATCCAGACTGTTACTTTTATGCATACATTTCTTACCTGGACCCTCCAGAATGCACTGTTTGTTTGCTGCTGCTCTCGACAGACAAGGAAGCTTTCTACGCTGTAGCTGAGTGCAAGAGGAAGATAGAGGAGGCCATGGTGGCTCAGAACTCCTTGAGCCTCATTGCCAAAGCCCAGTCATACAGCGTGAGCCAGGTGGGAGTCTCAGACCTCAGACACTTCATGTACAAGCCGTTTGATGTTCCAGACAACTACCGTCAGCTCTCTCAGTTCACCAGGTGAGTGTTTATGTATCTGTCAGTGACCATGCAACTGCTGTCCCTTTAAGTATTTTAAAATGCACACAATGCTAGACAGTGATGTTTATATAGGTATATCATCATCTTAAAAATATTTCACTTGAAATGTTGTGATCCCTATTAATATGTATCAGAGAAAGAGAAAAATGGAAAACCCATAAAAAAAAACAGCAAAAAACCCAAAACATGCACCTTAGAGTAGAGGGTGTCCTGTAGAATCAGTATCTCTATGTTTCTGAAATCGGGCTACCAGTTACAAGGGCAAAAAACTGGAATAAAACTGAAATTGTACTCCACAAATTCTGCCATGTCACTTATCTCCTTATGAGCTGAACTGAAAGTCTTATTATCTGAGTCAACAGCCAGGTCAAACCTTGGAAATGAAAATGAAATTATGCAAATAACGGTAGCACTGCACCACAAATTGTCATACCAAGTTTGTTTACTGAGCACTCTTCAGAACAATGTTGCAAAGAGAAAAAGTCTCCTTTTAAATAATGTCAATGATTTAAAAATTAGTCAATATAGTACCCGCCATGTATTTATTGTATTTATTGTATCATTGTAATTTTCTTTAACAGAGAACTTCATATGAGTTTACTGTGTGTAACCTTTATGCTCTGTTGCTGCATGTAGCCCAGAGATGGAGGCACCGTACAGCAGTGAAGAGGAGAAAATGAGACTGCTAGACCTTTATCGTTATATGCACAGTCGCATCCACAGCACCTCACGACCCCTCAAGCTCATTTACCACGTCGCTGAGAGAGAAACTCTGCTAGCCTGGGTATGTGCTGTGTTTATATATATATGCCCTTAAAAATTTGCAGGATGTACTCCAAGGTTAATTATGAAGGTAACAGAACAAATTGATGTAGAGCCACTGTAAATGCACTGGTTGGTAATTTGATTCCTCCCCAACACTCATCTTATTAGGCCAAGCAAAGGAGTTCATGTTTTCCTTCATGTCTGTTTATTTGTCAGTGGGATTACTCTAAAAGTACTGAACCCATTTGCACTGAATTTGCTGGAGGGATGAGGAAAAGGGCAAGGAAGAACCTCATCAATTTTGGGGCAGTTATGAATAGTTTGCTCTGAATTAGATTTTTGTCTGTATAATACACAAGCACAGGGACTTGAACTAATAATTTCACTCATTATCAATTAATCTGCTGAGTATTTTATTACTTAATGGTTTTGTCTGGGAAACATATGTTTATGGTGGAAAATGCCATTTACAATTTCCCATAGCCCATAGTTTAAACTATAGGTCGTTCAGCCAACAACCTATAGATTGCCCAGTTGTGACATTTGAGAAACCACAACATCTATGTTTCTCATCTTTTCTGACCATATTTTTATGCCTCCGCACGGGCAAAAGACAGAGCCAGTCATTGTGTTTTCAGGTTGTCTATATGTCCCTTTATTGTGATCTCAGTAACATCATGAAAGCAAGTCTTCAAATTTGGCTCAAATATTCATTCAGTGAACTGCTAAATATTAGGAGTCAAACGTCTAGGTCACTTGACAGGCTGTTGGCCATTACTCTATTATTCATTCACTAATTATCACACAAGCTCCAATACTAATTTAAATGTTTAGAGGATAAAATTAAGTGATGACATTTTCCAAATAAATAAAATTAAAAAAAGGCTTTCTAAGTAGTCAAAGTTCACCGTGAGATCATATGTCCTGCAAAAACATTTTTGTCATTCTGTTATTGCTGTAAGTCAGGAAGGGGGAGCGTGACCATATTTCTTGCAACTTGACTACTAGGTTGATGCAGACAGTAGAGAGGTTGTTAAGCTAAAAAATCTTTCCTCAATTAAATTCCCCCAAACATTCTGATGGCTAATCATGACTGACACAGCATGAATCTGTTTGGATTTTAAAAACAGTCAAATATTCAGTTCCACTTTTCCAGAATCGTGTTTATTTGAATTAAATTCAGGCTTTAGATTTGATTATCTTGAACATGAAAACAAACACGTCTACTTTCATCTCTATTCTTTGCTATTATGGCAAAATTGCCAAAATCTTTAATGTGGATTCTTCATCCCCCACATCCACCCTTGTAAAAACCCAGATTGAAACCCAGATATACATACATATGCAGGAAATCAGCATTTTCCAGCAGAATCTATCTGAGGAATCAGGTTTCTCCTATTGCCTGTCCCGCTAATGGAGACTGGGTTTCTCGTTTACTACACAGTGTTTAAGAAAACAGTTTACTGGGAAGCAAACTGTAACCCAGTAACTAACCCAGTTAATAACCTTCATATACACAATTGCAAAACACAACACAGTTGCAGCTTCTTTTGCGATAAGCTTTGATGTTCTCACCTAAATTGCTGATTTTCTTCTCCACTGTAGGTCACAAGTAAATTTGAGCTGTACACCTGCTTCAGTCCTCTGGTGACAAAAGCCTGTGCTATTACAGCTATCACTAAGCTTCTGAGGTGGATTAAAAAGGAAGAGGACCGTCTCTTCATCAGATACCCCCCAAAGTATTCAACCACCCCAAACCCCAGCAAAAGCTCTCGAGGTGGCAAATCTGACCAGCCAGACTCCACAGATAACGGCTTCTTATCTCTTCTATAGGACTCAAAGTCTCTGAGTGGCACCTCTGCCTCATTCGTAGTTTGTACACTGGTTCCTAGATATTTTTGAACCCTGTTTTGACACCTGTTGGACTTGGGAGAGATGACTACTGGAATCCAACACTACATTTTACACTATTTAAGAAGGAGTGGTTTCTTTGAAGCTAGTATTATTTCCTTACCTTAACAAGAAAGCATGTTGTTGCATCATTGCTTTCGAGCAGAAACCGTCAGGGCAAAACAGCATTAGTATGTTTTAAATTGAACTGCCGTAGAATGCAATTGCAATGATATTTAAATGTTTTATATTATTTTATTGCTGCAATAAGAAAGATTTTTTTTCTTTTGTAAGTTACAATGAGGTGAAAAATGAAACTACCTTTCTCAGACTAAATATCACACCATCTTTTTTTTTTTTTTTTTTAAATGTGTGTGTCATGATAACACAAAAAATACCCCACTGTACAAAACTGGATCTGCAAGAATGAGAGTATGTTGTGTTTTTGATAACTGGAACTACCAGAATAGGGATGAGCCACCATGTGAAATAACGCAGCACGAACAGACAAATCTGTGAGTCGGTGGTACATCCCTGTCACTTAAAATCAAGCATTGGATTTATATTCCATTAATGTTTCATTCATGTTACATTTTAGGCAGAAAACTGAGAAGAAATCTCAGCCTGTTAGACATCATCACTTTACATAATCATAATCATTTTTCAGTGTTGGTGTTTTCATTGACGGAAGTCAAATATGTTTTTCTTTGAATCATCAGTTAAGCTAAGAAGATGCCTCAGTGCTCATACAATGTATATCTAATACAATTATTAGTTGACACCTGAATTAGCAAGTCAGGTTTTTCTTTTTCTGGATAATAGTTTTGTTAAAGATGGTCTATAGACAGTAGTCTCATCCACTGTGTCCTCTGAGGAAATTCCTGTCAGTAATTCAAGTCTTAAGAGTATGTCATTAGTATTATAAAATATATCCCAGGTTGCACAAATGTACACTTGTCCTCATGTAGTACAGCTGTAGAGAACATGCTTCATTTTTTTTAT
This sequence comes from Remorina albescens, assembly GCA_034769265.1. Taxonomy (NCBI): domain Eukaryota; kingdom Metazoa; phylum Chordata; class Actinopteri; order Carangiformes; family Echeneidae; genus Remorina; species Remorina albescens. The sequence goes on from CM068494.1 coordinate 18,653,993, forward strand.
CTGCCAGATGACTAATGAACATTTGGTAATACATGATTTTGCAGGTCTTTACATAAAATTGTTCTGGGAGTCTTCCTGATAAAATCTATTAATCTCAGCTGATAGTGGCCAAGGGAGGGATACATCCTGGACAGGTTGCCAGTCTACTGACAGAGCCAAACAACCATTCAAGCAAACTCCACGTAGATAGAGCTCGGACACAGGAACGGAACTTGGAACCGTCTTGCTCTCAGGAGAAAGTGCTAACCACTGTACCAATGGACTTCCAATGAATTGTTTGTGCGATCTAATAGATTTTCTTCTACAATTATTGAAACATCACTTAGTTCTTTCCTGGCTGCAGCCCTCTGTGACCCTGAGAGATAAGCAGTATAGATAATGGGTGGATAGTTCTTCCCAGAAAACAACAGAGAAAATTATAACCTAAAATAAAACATTACATTTTATTGAATCATTTAGGGTATGTTACTCATCACTGTCATCTGTTTTGTCCAATTCTTGGGGATGTAGCTGTCTGTCTGATCTCTAATTAGTTCTTTTGGCCTTATATTAAAACAAATGGTACGAAAGTGAAGGAGTGCTAACATCAGAGCTACACTTGGACAAGTTTCAAGATAAACATGTTTGTTACAAAGATATTGTGAACGAATGAATATTGTACAAGGTTAATGATATTGCAGAATAATAATAAAAGTGTTTCCTGCAATGCTTTGATTCACAAAACACCAACACTGCTCAGAAGAAATACTCTCGTTTATGCCTGACACTCTATTATTTACAACTTTTAAAGTTTTTGTTAATGTGACAATAGATGTTCACCGGCTCATGTCCTCAAAATTAAGTTGTAAAAACAATTATTGTCACTTTATTTGATTTTTCTTCCTGGCCAGTTAAAATATGATCCCCTTTAGATTTGAATTTACCAGTGTAGTGTGATATGGGATGATAAATAATATGTATTCATTTTTAACACTTCACCTTCAAATGATACATTGACTTGATGTAAATGGGAATGCTACAGTGTTATAAAATGATCAGAGACAAATCCTTCTCAAAAAGACAGAATCACATGCAGTTGTTTCAAACAGCATTTATTCTTGTGTGAGAAAATATTATCTCAGGCAGATTTAACAGATCTTGCAGTGTAATTCAAATGACAAGATCAAAAATCTCCCATGCCACCAAGAAAAAACAGAACAAAACAAAAAAAAAATTCTTCTTGTTGGTGTTGCTGCCTACAGAACCACTGCACCCCCAGAGAATATGTTCTGACATGTTGGTGACTACCATCACTATTACAAAGAGCTACCTAGCATCATACATAAATCTTCTCAATAGTTTACTTTTTAAATAACACTCTCAACTGCCACAAATTATAAATTAAAATCTAAATTTCATCTTTGCATTCCTTAAATTACTTCATATAAGCCAATATAAACAAACATTTACATATTTACAAAACTATACACATGCACCTTTACCACATTGAGTTTGTTTACATATATGTATATACTGTATACACACAAACACTCACGCTCACACACACACACACACACACACACACACACACAATGTGTCTGCCACATATATGGCTCCGGGAGTCACCAATCCTACTTCCTACAAGACTGCTTGTGCTTTTCAAGTTAATTCAACCAGATTTGTGTTTCAGTGACTGATTGCAGTAGACTTTATTATAATAACCACAAAATAATCAACTTCACCTTTGTAGTGGCATAACATCTTATTAACCAAGTAGCTGCACCGGGTACTCCAACAATCTAGTATCATAACACAGTTTCACAATGTGGAAAAATAAGTAAAAACCTCTCAAGTCCCATCCAAACAAATCATAGCTGGACCCGAAAGTTCAAGTACTTTGGCACAGGCAGGCATTTGAGCAAAGTTTATCAGTATTTCTCTTAATATGAATTGTTCTTCAGTTGTACTGCACTTCTGTTGTGCTCTACAGAGCAGTTGAAGTCTGAACCATCGAATAAATACAGATTCAAGGGAAAAACCCCACTTATGCTTTATTTACCTTCCCTTCAAATTCAGTGTCACTGCAAGCTCTGGCAAGTTTGACATATTTGTTTTGAATTCTACTTCAACAGGAAGTAAAGATAGATACCATGTGACTTAAAGGAGGGATAATTTGATATGCATTATTATTTTAGTTTCTGGAACAAACAAGTATAGTTATTTGCAAAGACAGTATTAAGGCTTTAGACATTGTATTTACAAGTTACTATATATATTTTTGTATGTTTATGAAGGTTTTTCAGAGGTAGTGTAAACCACCTCTGCAGATGCATGGAAGATACACGAAGCGTTTCACTTTTTAGTTTACTTGCTGTTTCCATAAAATTTTATAAATAGTAATATCAAATAAATATAATATTAAATATTATCAGAACCATTTAGATGTTTTTGACAGGGAAATTTTACATTTTCATCCATAGTCCTCAAAAACTGAACTTTCAGAGTCCAGATATGACATGAAGATTAGGCGGGACTTTCACACTTCAATAAACACAGTGACATTTCTATGGAAATTACAATCTAAATATGTTTTGAAATAAAATATTTACACTTGTCTCACTTAAGTTTCAACTCACTTTGGCCTAAAATAAAAACTTTATATGAACACATAGCAACAGTGGTTGTGTAAACCATTTTTTTTTTAGAAAGTGTGAATAAATGAACAAATTCATCTAAAAAAATATGCTCAAGCACCTTTTTTCCCCCATTTTAAAAACCAGAGCATTGTTTCTATACAGAAAACCTTTTAATACCATCAAGTGCTGGCAATGATGGTAATCCATAATTTTGCCTTTACCACCTTTTAATGCATTAATGAAGTTTCTATACATATAACCAGGGAGCCTGTTTAAGATGATAAAATGGTTTGGCTAAAATCTATATAAAATTGGAGGGAGTGAAATTAAGATTTCCTCTCACGTGGTTTAAATGTACTATGGCTCGGTCATACGCAGTGTGTACAGACTTGCGAACACTGGGTTTCTTTCCTTCCATTAAGCGCAGTTTGTCTACAGTGTCATCCATCCCCAGAGGAAGTAGTTTGTTACGAGGGAGCCATTGCCTGAAAACAAAGAGGGACAATTTTCAACGTGACCAAGACTATTTCTGATTGTTGTTTCCGCTTTAGATTTAACCTGCCTGTCTGAATCTTACCAAGTTCTTTTGGTGTCAAAGAAAAGCACCAAGAACAGTTTTTCGCCTTTGTCCACTTGTCTCCACTCGCCCAGTTTAAGTACCTCCACAGGAGGCACTGGAATGGGGATGCCGTTATGTAGTAGCCCTTCCTGGGGCATGTCTGGGTCAACAATCTGTAACAATACATACTGTCAGTTACAGTACATTGAAGAATTATATAGTTCTATAGTGCATGAACTAAAAGATTATATCCAATCTCACCATTGCTGGGTATGATGGATATCCTCTGCATTTGGCCCAAACTAGGTCCAATGGTGCAAGTTCTGTCTCGCTATCTAAAGACAGAAGTGTAGACTTTCCTGTGAACAGGATATTCCAATATATACAATTAATTTGTATTCATGACAGCTCTTGAGCCCAAACTTAAAACTGAACTGGCCATGAAAACACTAAAATTTGGATTTTTTTTGAGAGTATGATCTTGTATAAGACATCCAATAAGCACACGGACACAGTGCCATTTCAGTGTATTTTGGTTGCCCTCCCTTGATACACACCAGACCCCGAGATGTGTCCATTCTCACTGTTAGGAACTTTGGCCAATGCAGGTTTACCCCGACTACGTTTGGGTGGAGAGACACTACAGCTGTGAACAAGAGGGGGGAAAAACACGAGTTGGTTGATTTTTATGTAACCTATAGCAGATAGCACATTTTATTTAATGTCACCATGATGGAGAGCTGGTTATTGAGATATTTAGTAGATAAAAAGCAACATTAGGATTCATTTGGACGCATGTTTGTATTCAACTAATGATTTGAATCCGGACATTTACTCCCCTCTCCGCTCAGGCATTTCGTGTATCATATAAAGGCATCCAATATATGCGCCAGCTAGTCACAAGCTTTGGCCCTTGTAGTTTTGCACAGAGCTTAAAGTGTACAGCAGGTTTTTCAAGTTTTAACAGCTGGCAGCATGTGACTGCTTTGAACAAAATTAATGAATAATGTAGGAGTGACCGAGAACAGTTAAGGTGTGGGCCAGAAAACAAAAACCATGAGCTTTTTCGCTATTACTATAATATCACTGATGGTAATACCACAAGAAGGAAAAGCTCAAACTCAACACCAACAAAGATTATGCACCTCTAAATACTCACAATGTTTGGTCATCATCATCATTATCTGTAGAGGTGTGTTTTCCATTTGTGAGTCCTAGCACAAACACAAATGAAATCATGACTTCATGCATCTCAAGAGCCTCTCTCACAATTGAAGCGATCTATTTTGTGCCTACCTGCTTCTCTAGGTGGTGGAGGGTTTTTTTCTCTATCAGTTTCAGAGGTCAGGCCTCTGGACCTTAGGTGGTGTGAGGAAGGAGACGGTGGTGCAGGGGAGGCGTTCGGAGTTGGAGGTAAGGTGGTAATGTTGGTCACACAGGGTGAATTCGGACTAGCGTCCGGCGTGCTCTCCAACCCATTGGTTTTCCCTTCAGATATTTTCCCATTCTGTTGTGGTGGGGACTTGTTTTTTGTTGTCCTTGCCCCATTTTTAGCTTTCTTAAACAGAACAGATGTACGACGACCGACCCCAGTCAAAGGCAGAGTTGGGGGTGATCCCAGCGGTGTCACTTCGTGAACAGCCTCTTGTTGTGAAGATGGTGTTTCACCAACCTCAGCCTCATCTTCACCTTGGCTTTTACTTCCACTGCGGGAGGATCTCTGCCGCTTGTAGGAGCGTCCTGGTGACCGACGGCCTCCAGTTACGATACCTAGGACTGGTGGCTCAAGAGGAGCATCTCCTGGCAGTGGTGATGACACTGGGCAAGTCAGCTCCAGTACAGGTGGAGAATCGTCTGGATGAAAGAAAAAATTATTTCAGGATCATAAATACAGCTGAAATAATTACTGAAAATGATAACTTGGTAATGAACACAATTTAAAAAAGTAACTCAGATGTAGAGAGTAAAATAATCTTACCTGTTCCAGAGGAGGACACTGCAGTCAAAGGTCTGTTATCCACAATATTTCGCTTCTCTGTTTTCTTTTCCTTATCCACTCCCTCTTCAACCTGCTCTTCTTGCTCCTCGTCTTCCTCATCTTCTTCCTCTTTTCCTTCATCCTCCTTGTCATTACCATTCACTGACTTACTGTTTTGCTGCTGTTGGTTCATCTTCTGTCTGAGGGTGTTGATCTCGCGTCGCAGAAGCCTTATGCGTTTAGTTCGGCCACCACTGGTCCGCATGGATGTGACCATGTCCAGTTTATCCAGTAAGGCCTTTAGCTGCTCGTCTGTGGTTAAGTGCAGTCTGTTCTCTGGGTCCAGCAGAGAATCGACTGAAGAAGAAAAGGACATGAAACTAGTTTAGGCCTGTGGGGTATGCACATAGAGAAATTATGAGTTCCCATTTTCAACTCACCATCATCCCACGTACAGTGATAGAAGCCATGTTTGTTCGGAGCCTCTGGGATATGCATGCCAGTGTTGGGGTCCAGGCCAATACTCTGAGACTGCCTATGGGCATGGCGAAGGATAGCTCCACCCACTTCCCGTAGTTGTAAAGCTGCCTTGTGAAACATGGTGTCCTTGGAGTTGTACTTAAGACAGTTAGATATCATGAGGTCAAAGTCCTTCTCTAGGTCCATGATGGAGCAGTAGGCATGTCCGTCCAGTTTGGTACGCATGGTGGAGAAGTCCATGGGTTGGGAAATAAATTCCAAGTAATCCGGGACCTCAGTGAATTATAATGATCAAAATCTTAGGGGCATAATTAAGGCATTATAATGACAGAAAAGTCTGACTGAAAACTAAGAATTAAGAAGACTGTTTTAAAATTGCACCCACCTCTGACAGATTGACAGGCTGAGAGAAGATTTTGGCCATGTCCTTCTCTTGCAACTGGTCCAAGGTGGATCGGAGAAGTATCAGTGCTGGGGTTAACTTCAACTCGAGAGCAGCCTGCTGAATTTTCATCTGGAGAGAGTTTTAAGACATTCGCACAGAGGAGAGGACAGGAAAAACAAGGTCATAATTTCTTCTTCTTTATCTTTCTACTCTTTTTATTTTATGCATTTATATTTTTATTGTTCAATTACATGTATATATCTATATGCATGTGAATGTGCATCCCTGTTATTTCCATCTCATTTATGTGCTGCTCCATTTCACGTCAAAGCACTTCTAACAGCTTTTAGAAGGTACAATACAAATAGTTATTAGTATTAGTCTTTTAAAGTCCAAATGAATCAGGAATGCTCAAGCGTACAGAGATTAAAACATTATTCTCATAATCAATTCATCTGCCTTTTACGTTCTCATTTAAGCTATTAATATTTTTTATTACACCAGAAAATACAAAAAATGCTAGTTGTAATTTCTCATTATCCAAGGTAAGATATTTAAATAGTTTGTTTTATCAGAAATTTTGCAAATGATCATATATGGCTTTGAAAGAATATCTACAAATATCAATAATCAGTGCTAATATATATATATATATATAGCTTGTGGCATGTCTCACACTTCCTCTGTAACACACCTGCTCTCTCTTTAGCCTCTCTCTCTTGCGAATCAGCTCCACCAAAAGTCTGGCTCTTTCAAGGTCTTGCCTCAACTTTTGCCAGTATCGAAGCTCCTCTCTTGCAGCACACAGCTTTTCGTCAGGCTCCCTCTGGACACAAAGAAATAGAGATCAGATTTCTTATTCAGCTTTGAGATCCAATCTAATTAACATTATATTTTATCATTTTTATCCACTGTGGATAATTTTTACCTGTACATGTTGGTTAAAATGACTTCAAACATCCCCTGGCATTATAAATGAGTAATGAAACCAGCATCAAGTTTTTATATGCTGTTGGCTTCTGCTATGGTGAGAGATCTACAGAGAAGCGGACAGCACAGCGAAGGCTTCATGGAAGCTTGCCATGTATTTGAATCACCTAAGTGTGATGTCTGGGCTTATGCTCGATTTTGGTATGTGGGAATACAAACACGGTGTGAGAGCCACGTGTGACTCTGTTCTGGACAGACTATTGTTTCTCAGACACTCTAACGACAGTGAAAGTAACTGGGCTGGTTTTAATAGTTGATAATACTGAAACGCACAGATAGATATTAGATTAATTTTGAACACCAGCTTTAAACAAGCATGGGTTCTGGGCACAGTCATGTGGAAAAACCAAACAAAAACTAAAATTGATGATGGATTCAATCATTTAAAGCCATTCAATTTTATCAAAAATTAAACTATGATTAACCAAAGGTTTTACATTACAACATATTCAATGTTGTGTTGCAATTGCAGTGAAGTTATTTTTATGTACAGAAAAGAAATTTTGGAACTCCAACTGTCCATCATCTCCCACCTGCTCTGCAGTCCTATGGGCCTGTAGATGTGAATGCAGTCGACGTATTAATGGCATCCCATTTCGTGACTGACGTTTCAGTAACCAGTAGTTATGAAGCCTCTGCATGAATTGATTCTTTCTTTGGACTTCAACACCTGTGCAGATCTTGTTCAGCCTGTGGAGATGATATATAACACAATGTATCAGAATCTATGTGGTATAACCCGTGGTCATAATAACACTAAAATGCATATAAAAATACCTTTACAGGAATTGGATGTGACTGCACTAGGTCAAAGCCAAATGACCTAAAAATCATGTTTCCTAACCATCAACAAAAGAATGAATAACCTAATTTACACAGCAGTAACATTAACTGGATATGCTAGGTTATTTAAATTCTCATAGTATCACAATGTCCTCACAGACCTGTGAGAGGGGATCTGAGGCACGAGCAGCACAGGCACATTTGAGCGACGTGTTGACCCACCAGACCCTTTCGTATTCTTCTTTTTCTGGCCTTTGGCAGCCTTCTTGCTTGGTGGTGAGGGTGGGCTTTGAGTATATGACCTCTGACCCCGGTTCCCTCTGCCCCCCACCAGTCTTCCTTCAACGGATTCGTCTCCTGAACCATCCCGCCGAAACCCAACAGGGGAGTGATGCTCACAGAAAGCAGTCTTCTTCACAGAGAAGGTGGTACCGTTGATGCCTGTTTCCCGGACTGGATCAATCTTCATGAAGAGGCCGGCCTTTTGGGCACAGGTGACGTGAAAGGCCCTGTAACAGTTAGCTTTGTGGCACTGAATGGACGCCCCTCTGCCTTTCTGCTTACATAGGTAGCAGGTGAGCTTCCAGCGAGCAGGAGGGATGTTCTTGACTCCCTCAACTGGTTCCAAAAACACTGTGTTGGCAAAACACACCTCTGGGATCCATATGGCACAGACAACATGAGCCCAACGTCCATCACTTGTCTGTTTGAAGGCACCTCCTCGGTTGGGACACAGCACACAGTCTACGGGACGGGAGGGGGACTGTAGGCAGCAGCGGCACAGCCACTGGCCTTCAGGTACGTAGGGCACACCGTAACACTCTTGGTGGACGGCCAAGTTGCAGATATCACAAAACAGGATGACATTGCTGTTGAGACATTCGTCATCAAGGCAGACACAGCAGAAAGCATCCTCATCAACTGTACTCTGGGACAGAGCCTGGCTACGAGACTCTAGGATGGACTCCCTCTCCAGACGATCAATCAGCAGTTCAAAAGTGTCTGGAGATACAGAGGCATGACCATCTGACACCCTCTTCTGGTTCACCATTTCCAGCCAGGCCAGGTCCTCCTCATCCATGTCATACTCTGCCACAGTGTCCTGCTCCTCCCCCGACTTTTCAATGTAACGGTAGTATGCTGCAGGGAGAGGAGGCGCCTCTGAAGGGCAAATTAAACCCAGCACACGGAAGGTGGGCTCAGGCAGAGGGCTTTGGTTGGATGAGTGCTGCAGGGAATTAGTAGCACTGGTGTGCTGTTGGGACCCAGACCACTGGTTCTGATGAACTGTGTTTTTACCGCTCCTACGGCTTTTACTGTTTGAAGGTTTCCTCCATGACCTGGTTTTACTCTGCGTTTGTTCACTATTCTCCTTATTGCTGTTGCACTCAGCAATGTCCTGGGCCATCATCTCATCCTCGGTTATAACCGGCAGAGAATCTGTAATGTTAATCCGATGGAGCCTTCCATCAAGGTCCACTTCCACTATTTTCTGTGCCTGAGCATATGTTAAGGTCTCTCTGGATGGAGAGAGCTGCAGTCTGTAGGGCGAGGGGGGCCGTAACTGGCCAGATGATCCCCTGCCCCTTCCTCTCCCTCTTCCTCGACCCCTGCCCATGTTGAGTCCGCAAACAACTGTCTCACATTCCCACCTCCTCAACTTCCGCATGGGAGTTCACACCAGCTCCCTAACAGCCGAAGAGAGAAAAATGTTTAGCTGTGATTTAAGTTCCTGTCTGAACACCAGTTTCTACCTTTTTCCATAGTTTAAACTGATTTACAGAAGCTGTGGAATATATATTAGCTTACACAAAAACAAGCTTTGTCGTATCAAAGGCAAATATAGAGTATATTGGGGAGAAAAATATTTACTACATTACTGTTCAGAGTCCATCCTGAATGTGTGATAGTTTATTTTGGTATAACAGTTACATAACATGTATGTTATATCTAATTTATGGACCTTTTTGCTGATTTTTTCCTTTGTTAAAGCACTTCAGCCCTACTGGGTATTATGTGTTTTGTCATTATTGTATTGTTTACATTGTTTGTAAATAATATACGTCATCATGGTCCCGTGTCAATAACACTGGATAGCTTAATCTGAATTTAATGGTTGACTGATAAATAAATATTTTGATTCATTCCTGGCACTGACAGTAAATTCTGAATTGAAAACAAACAATAATTGTCAGCTTTTCCATTTCGATTGTAAAACTATAAAATAGAGTAATGAAGGTGTCACCATTTACCCACTAGATAATCTGTTCCTCTGACATCCCTCGGTCCAATATGAACCATGACCACCAACGTAATTTTAACCCCCTTTCTATTAAGTACATACTCACCTGTTAATAATCCTTCTTTGATAGAAGGAATGTGCAAGATTTTATTACTACTCATTTAGAAAATTTGACCCAGTGGTTTTTACCTTATTTTCATTCATGATTAATACATTTGCTACACCAATTGTTTTATATATATATATTCTCACTAAGCTTGTTTTCCATTCCTCTGTGTGCCAACATTTCATTTGCCGTCATTGATTAATCATTCTATAATGATGTCAAAGCCACCTGATTAAGCAGTATTGCAGTATTGGAGAGATTAGTGTTATTTGTTTTGATTCATGGTCAACTCCGGTCCTGCCTTACTGAAAAAACAGCATGTTACCTCAAGTACTCCTGCTGCACAAACAACTACAGCAACTTGAACTGCGTGCACACGCGCAACTCAGCACTGTCCATTGGTCCAATCAGGAGTCTGTAATGCTGCCATTTTCTGTCCGTCCAATCACATGACAGCTTTCTCTATTTTTTTCCCTGTTGCTGTGCATAGTTCGGTTGAAGAGCGCTAAATACCAACCCGAGTATCTAACATCTGTCAGCCATTTTAGGCGCACAACAGCAGAGACAACATTTGTATTGCAAGTTGATTAGCAGCCCAATTATACATGCCAAAAGCAGCCAGAGAGCAAATGCACTGCGATGCACCGAGCCTGAATGTATAATATAACCGCACGTATCCATTAGATCATGACAGTGCCAACGAGCAACGTTTTGGCCATTGCTTTGTAGTCCAGACCCCTGCAAAAAGACTGTCTCTGCTGCTGTGACAACGTTACTCGGTCGGACAGGACACACAAGTCGTGTGAAAAAAAAAAAGGGGGGGGGGGCAGACATTTTTAAGCAACGCTGAAACGAAAACAACAGAGTAATTTACCTGTTTGGATCGTCCTCTGCAGTGCCAGTGACAAACCGAATAACTACAGCTAGCTAAATGTCAGCTAGTGACAGACTACAACCAAGGCGGACATGCTAGCTGTTAGCTTAGCTAGCCGGTAATTTCAGGAGCGACAGCGTCATCTTCAGCCCCGCACTGCTCCGCCGCCGCTCCGGCCCGACACACAGCCTCGACCCGGTCTCATAGCTGAGTTTTTAACCTCTCTACTGGTGCCTGTTAGCAATTTGGGCACTGCAAAATCCCGAAGATATCAAATAAATGTACCTAGGATGAGGCTAAATATTCAGTTAAGATGGCTTGAAAAATACGCCCCTTTGGAGAAGACCACCTCAGCCAATCAGACATCTCCGGCTCACCTCGCACGCAACGCGCACCGAGCTCTGATTGGTTGACACGGTAAACCGAATTCATCGAACTCAGCCCGGAGCTCATCACAGAAAAAAGCGATGAGAAAGACAATGGCTCGGCTATTCCGCGCCTTATGGCTTCGTCTTCATTTCTCCCCAGAACCCCGTGATGTACCTGTTACACCCCTGCTGTTTCTAACCACCGACTATAATAATCACTTAATATAAAGGGATATTATTTATTTTATTTTTTAATATAGCACCCCCCCAAAAAAAGAAGACAGTGATGTCATTAGATGATGTTTATTTGGTTCACTGCAGTTATTCTGTAAATTTAACTTCCATAAACCAACATCCAAAACATTTTATTTCATGCTGCAGGGATTTTGGATGACTATTTTCATTACTAATTAATGTGTTTTTCCATTAATTTATTAATTGTTTTGTTGAAGTTGTGTCAGAAAATAGTCAAAAAACTTCAACTGCTCAGAAGTGAATGAAATGAAATGAAACATCTGAAAAGCAGTTCCCAAACTCGCATATCAACAGATCCACCTGCGTGCAAACTCTTTCAGCTAATAAAGACTGTTATATTTTTGAAAACTCTAAGTGAACTCAGTTGGGTTATTTATATCAAACATTTGGATTCACCTTCAAAATCTTGCTGACATTATTTTTAATCTTGAGTTTATTGAAGTAAGATCAGATTAAGTAAATTTTTTGAATATAGAAATAACTGTGTTATAATATACCTGTCTGTTTCTGCATATGGGTACACTGAGAGTCTCTGTAAACCAACGTCATTTTTATCAACTTACGTGACTCATTAAAAAAAATAATAATAATTACGTTACAACACTGTGATCATGTTCTCTCTGTGTTGTTTTTGAGAAATATTAAACTTATACTGATGGAACTTGTTAATTCTCAGGAGTGTGGTGGCCTTGTGGTTAGAAAAGCGAACTTGTGAGTGGGAAAACACTGGTTCAATACTGCTTAACTGGGGGTTTTCCCAGTACTCGTATGAAACTTGGTTTAGAAAAGGTGGAAAACAGCGCCTGCCTCATCAAAGCTCCTCTGTCGCCTTAAGGCAAAAACTGCTCCAGTGGCCCACAGGTCAGTTGTGGTCCTGGTATTCTGCATATGTGATCAGTGCATTGCTGTAAAAGCGAAAGAGCTGAAACAAAGCAGAATAAATAAGGGGAGTATATTGTTCTATTACAATAAACTTAATTTTGATGTAGAGTACACTGTGAGAGCTGCTTTTGGCTTCAGAGGCTTCCAATATTCATTGTTGTTACTAAATAAAAAACAAAAAAACGCCATGATACTCAGCTAAAGTACACAACATATGTAACTGCTCTACTGCAGAATGATGTGACTCAGATTCCTTTTTATTCATTTATATTATTAAGTTATTCCTGAGTATTTGTTTTAGTACAAGTCACCACAGTTTAAGCCATAGTAATAACTGTACAATCATACCTCATGCCACTTCTACCCAACCCTTCAAAATCACTCCGCTTTCTCCACCCACAAAAATTTCACTGGCTGTCTTAAAATGTTTGAATCTAAAAAAACATCAGATCACACTGCATTACTGGGCTTTGTCTGGCGTGTCCCAATCCAGCAGTCACATCTTGGACGCTTGTCAGGTAGTAAGGACTTCCATCCTACGTATGTTCTCTTTTGCAATTTTCACTTTTTAAACTCTGTAATGTTGCTGTATTCACATCTTTGTATTTATATCAAGATCGATCTTAACATAAATTTATATTTATAAGTTTATCCAATTGATCTCTCTGGTGCACCATCAAACACTAACTGTCTATTTTGAACTCTTTGAACTTTCTGCAGATCAGTTGAGACAAGATGCTCTCCAGCTTCTTTGTATTGTTCTTTGGGCTTTTTCTTGGCATAGAAATCTGTTCTGCAGGTAAGAAACCTTCATTCATTTCAAGTTTGTACAATTAGGAAAAACTGCAATATAACAGATTTAACCAGGTTTGTCAGACAATGTTGGCAATTTATTTAACTCAAATGTTTAAAATAATCGAGTCTACGCTGATTTAGACATCAGTGATTTGATTGACAAAATTAGAAAATGTGGAAAGAACAAAGTTTTGTTTGTGCATACTGATATTTCTAGATTTGACCTGGTCATTGCATTTTTAAATCAATGTGTGGCAGCTTGCTTTTTGCTTGTGCCAAGTTCCTGATGTTTTCACTGCTGGATTTGGTAGAAATGTCTCAGACTTGACAAGACTTAAATACACAGACTGTGAGATCGGATGAATATCAAAGTGTAGTGCCACATCCTGTCCAACTCAGACCGAGAAGGAATCAAACCAGTTGACACTGTCACAAAAATGGCAATAAATCAACTGAGTAAAACAAACAAAGACCCTGTGTTCAGACTGGCCAAAAAGTGCTTGAAGAGCCTGTATACGTGTCATCTTTTGAAAAGGAGGATCTGATGGTTGTCAGGATCACACCATGGTGACGGATCCCTGAGGCCTTGGCCTGAATTAAAGCTTTTGATGCTCCTTTGACTGCCCTCCCGTCCCACAGGGCCACGGCATTGAAACTTTGAAATAACACTATATAAATAGATTGTTGTCTGCAAAATGTTTTCAACTAGAAGAGGAGAGTGGCCAGAACTCTAGGATACCGGAAAGTAGTTGTTGCTAGAAGATCAATACATGAACCCCCAAATTCACCTCAGACATCTCTATGTGTCAGAATAAAGTCTAAAGATGGATGCTGCACAAAGAGGTCTTTGAGTTGACTTTCTTTTGGTGGACATCAGCTGTGAAAAAATGTTGAAAGTGAAAAATCAACATCCTTTGAAGCCATGTATCCTCAGCTCTTCATTTTTATTGTACCTTTTTAATAATGTTTCATGCCAAGACTGAGCCAACGTTAACATTGTCCCCTCTCCAATAATATATTTTGCAAAGTGGACTTTGATGCAAAAAAGAAAGACTATCGGATACAGACCAGTGGCATATTATTAAGATATGACTCCAAATAAGTGAAAACTAGGACATACTGCTGCTGCTGTATAGTAAGTCAGAGAATTGAGAGAGACAGCAGGATTCATTCTCTGGGGGCAACAAATGTCAAAATTTTATAGTCATCCATTCAATAATTGTTGATACATGATAGCCAATAAAATACTATTTATAAAGGTTTTGAAGCGATTGAAAATGAGTCAAAGTTATTGCACTAACTTGTTTATCTTCCTTTATTTGTCCACCCTGTCATCAGTGCAATCAGAGCTACGAATCACAACAATAAAGGTTGGGAAAAGTTTTAATTATACCTCTCTTATTCTTAGCAGAAAAAGCTTTATGTGTTTCTACAAAAATATACCATTTTCACTCATTACTCTTTATAATTTTGCTTTAGCAAGAGCCATACACAGTTTCTAAGGGCACAGGGCTGGAAGGCTTTTGTATCGACCTGCTCTCTGAAGTAGCCAAGAAAGTGGGCTTTAAGTACAGAGTGCAGCTTGTGAAAGATGGTTCGTACGGCAGGCAGGATGACAATGGGAACTGGAATGGGATGATTGGAGAGGTGGTGAGAGGGGTGAGTACATGAAAATACACATTTGAAGGGGTTAATGGGCAGAAAAACCATCTTGATTTACTCAGGTGGCACTGGTGTCTGACTATTCATATTCAAAATATGTAAATAAGTGTGTTGAGAAATAGAAGTGAGGAAATTTAGATCTTTTAGATCCACTTAATGAGTTTCTATAAATGTACATGTATAATAATTTTCCTCTAGGAGGCAGATCTTGCGATTGCCCCACTGACTCTCACTGCAGCTCGGGAGAAAGCTGTGGGAATGACCAAACCCTTCATGCAAACAGGAATCAGCATCCTGCTGAGAAAGGACATCTCAGAGGGATCAGGCCTCTTTGATTTTCTGAACCCCTTTTCGGCTGAGACCTGGATCGGTATCCTCATAGCCTATCTGGGAACTGCTTTGAGCATCTTTGTTGTTGCCAGGTTGGTGATGCAAGTAGTTTGATTTTTACTTCATTTATCAATGTTTTTTGTGGATTTAAATGTTATTTACTTTTTTCTAGGGACATTTTCACATTGTTGTATTGAGATGAGTGTTACTTGATAATGTGAATTTTTATGTGAATGCAGAATCAGTCCATGTGAGTGGAGTCACCCTCAGACTGAACAGAACAAATTTAGTCTTCTCCACAGCCTGTGGTACACAGCTGGAGCTCTGACTCTTCAAGGTAAAAAACAAAATCCATCATCGTGTAGCACAGCAAAGGGAGAGGAGATTAAGCTGCTTATTTGTGTCCTATTATCTGCTAAAATTCTCTTTCTCTAACAGACTTGAAAACCATTTTTATGATCCCTTTTGTGTTGTCAGGTGCTGGTCCTCACCCCAAATCTCTCTCAGGACGTGTCATTTGCTGCAGCTGGTGGTTGTTTACTATTGTCCTCCTGGCTTGTTATTTTTCCAACCTCAGCTCCTCTAAGAGCCCTGAGTCTGCTCAGTTTACAGTGAAAGGGTTTGAAGACTTGGCCAATCAGGACACAATTGAGTATGGCTGTCTGGCTGGCTCTTCCACCCTTTCTTTCTTTAAGGTGAGAGTAAAGACATGGATTTCTTGTTGTTTATAGGAAAAAGGCAATATTTGCATTGCAGCTCTTATCTTTGAGGAGTTAATGCGCTTTTCAATTTTTTATTTTTTTGCCTCAATCCAGAATTCAAACAACCCGGTGTATCGCAGAATCTATGAACACATGGAAAGAACCAAAAGTTTTGTGTCATCTATGGACGAAGGGGTCCGGCGAGCAAAAGAGGGCAACTTTGCTTTCATTGGAGAGTCTGTCTCTCTAGACTTGGCAGTAGCACGACATTGTGAACTACTCAGAGCCCATGAAGTCATTGGCATGAGGGGATACAGCATTGCTGCTGCCTTTGGTAAGTCTGCTCATTTTAACTTCTCTAAATAATCAGATTTTTGAAAGAGGTAAGATAACATTTCTGATATTTCATCCAC
The DNA here is from genome assembly GCA_034769265.1 of Remorina albescens. NCBI lineage: Eukaryota > Metazoa > Chordata > Actinopteri > Carangiformes > Echeneidae > Remorina > Remorina albescens. The sequence continues at coordinate 18,670,411 of CM068494.1, forward strand.
CATTTTCCTCAAGGCTCCCCTTTGATAAAGAATCTGAGCGTGGCAGTCCTTCAATTAAGTGAGGCTGGAGAGCTGACTTACCTCCGGAGTAAGTGGTGGGCCAGCAGTTGCATAGCAGACAAGACCAAGTTTTCAGCTGCTCAGCTACACAGTCTGAAGGGGATGTTCCTTGTTCTTTCCCTGGGCCTTGGCCTGGGAGCAATCCTGGCCGTCCTGGAGCTCACCTCCAAGAGTCGCAAGGGTGCAGCAGAGCAGAAGGTATTTGCAAACTCATTGACAAATCACATAATGGTTGACTGGTGAAGAAAAACTCTCCACAGACAATGTGTATATTTTTGATTATACAGAGGTAGTGAAAACCTAACAATTTACCAGTTAGTTATAAAATAACTGACACAACCAGACACAGATAGCCTTCCACACAAATGCTAAAGATTTGTATTTTAAAGCACATAGTTTTGACAAATCCTTTGTAGATAACTATTGTAGTGGTCAAAGCTATTTAGTGGCCTCACATTCAATATATTGGTTTATTACCGTATTTATAAGTTTGATGAAGAAAGTTTGTTGACAAAGCCAACATTTGCAAAGCCCTTGAAGTCACCTCCTACATTCTGCCACAAGAGGGCTTCAGGCATAAAGAATTAGTTCAATCTGATGTACCAATAACAGCTAACAGCATTTCCATGGGAATTCCTGGTTATAAGTGTGTACATTGTGATTTCTGAGCAGAGAAATTCTCTGAAATTCTCATCCTTCAACTGGCAGATTTCATTAAATCATTAACGCCATTTTTGTTGCTGGTTCACTTAAAATTGAACATGAATATTTCATTAGAGTAGACTTGAGATTATTCAAGTCATTTACTCGACAATTTCACTTCATATTCAACAACATATTAAGGAATGGATTTATTTTACAACTGACTTTATTTTTATGTCCTTACCTTAGAAATCCTGCTGTACTGTGCTGACTGAAGAACTGAGTCTGCGCTTGAGGAAAATCAATGCAAGCAGACCCCAGGAAAATGTAGACAAGGATAAAGAAAAGGCATAAAAATGACAAAAAAACACCATTTGAAAACAATGATCCTATTAACATTTAGCTTCTTTAGCATAAACATTCCCTTAATTAGAGCTTTAGCAGAGATACATAAGAAAATATAACATTCACATTTTATTAAAATAATTACTTTATTAATTTTCAAATAGAAATGTTAAAGTTCCAATGAAAAATCAAACATTATAGTTAAAATATTATGAAAATAACTGTTGAAACGATCCTTGTTTAAAGTTGAAAATCTTTGCTAACCTATGATGATTATGAGCATGTACTTCATGAGTTTGCTGTTACTTTTTTATGATTTTACATTGTGCTGTTTTGTACAGTTGGCAACGGCATCAAGGTTTCAACAATTTCTTTTGAAAAAGTATTTAATGCATCCAAAATGTGTTGTTTGTAAACATTCCGGCAGCATGTCTACTACGGTGTGGACTGTAAACATTACAGCAGAGCTAAAATAATAAAAACTGTCTCATTGTGAAATTCTGCTTCGTGTCTTTCCTTGTATCTAGAAAGAAAATCAGAATTGCTGTATGTTTGTCGTCCAGGGCTCGTCTTTCTTCATCTTCTGAGAGAGCTTCTTGTCTCTGGAGTTAACAAACTGTGGTCTAATCTAAAAAAGAAACAACAAAAACAGGATTTTTATTACAACTGCCTTACTTAAGCATTTGTTTTTATTGATCACAACTATTAATCACACATCATGAATGACTGACCGTCTGGAAAAAGTGGTGATTTACAGCGTATTTCTCTCATCTTTTGGTCAAACAGGGCCTTCATCTCCCTCTGCAGTGTGCCTTCATGCTGCTCAGCAGCTCCTGGCACACAGAAGGGCACAGACTCCAGGCTGTCAGTGCTGCCGCCGCTGCTGCTCGTGCTGTCAGACAGGCAGAGGCCGTTGGGTATGCGTCTCACCGGGTTGCTGTAGCTGCCACACTTTTGTGCTCGCTGTGTCTGCCATTGGAAAGCAGGTTTGTGCTTCACCATCGGTGTCTGAGGAGAGGTAGTCGGTTTTCGAGGGCAACTGTGTGAGCGGGCCTTTGTTCGTATTGGGATGGGCGGTCGCGGGGTGGCTGGAGCCTCCAAAGTTCGCCTCACCCTGGTGGGGGATGCTGGAGGGATGAGTAGAGGGGATTTGGCTTCAGGCTGGGGCAGGGGCTGTGGCACGGACTGAGGCTGAGGGAGTGAACCGATCCCACCCTGATATTCTGCTGACTGCTCAGGTTCAACAGCAGTTTCTGGTTCTACTGATAGTTCTTCAGATAGTTCAGGCTGCTCTGTTTGAAATGTCTGAACTGTCTCCTGCTCAGCACAGTTTGACTCTGTTGGCTCATCAAGTTCATTCTCCAATTCTTCTTGAATTGGATTTTGGCTGTCAGAACCGGGGCCATCGGGCCAAGAGGCCTGGGAAGATGTCTCAAGGTCAAAGTTATCGGCAACCACATAGGGGGCAGGCCCCGTGTGGTGGGAGTCAGTGGAGGACATCCGGCTGAAGATCCCTCTCCTTGTCTCATGTGGTTCATGAATTCTGACTCTGTGAATGCGCCTCAATGGCTCACTCATGACCCCTTTGTGGATGGCAGCCTTGGCTGCTGGCCCTTGTACCAGAAGGGACATTTCCCCATTCCTGCTGTCCAATGAGATGCTATCCAGATCCTTGCGGAAATACAGGGCGCGTCCATCTTCTGAGGAGAGAACAGAGAAGTCCAGAGAAGGCTGCCTTTGGTGACCCTTCAAATGCTTCTGAGCTGCTTTTTGGATGTGTTTTCTGGCAGCTTGCACTGCATTTGAAGGTTTGTTCTGTTTTACAATGGACACAAAAAGGTTTTAACATGCACCTTTCAGATAAAGATCAAATTAGATATATACGTCTTTGGTATTTTGGACTTGCTCACCTTTCCCATCATATGATGAATAGCCACATGAACAAAGATGGACGACTCTGCCATCCCCTCCAGGTACACATGCCGATAACCTAAACATTTTACATAAAAAACAATGACAATAAACTAAACTTCATACTTTTTTTTTATTATTTAAAGAATAATTTTGGGAAATATGGTTATTTACACTCCTACAAGAAGTTAACTAACTGAGTCTCAGTTTTTTACAGCTATTGAAAAACTGAAGTTTTAAAATGAGAAGTTGCAGTTTTATGAAGGTTATGTGTGGGATTGCTTCTTGGCTAACTGCTGGAGTCTTGTTATTACTTATTTACTGTGAAATATAATGTCTTAAGCGAGTTTTGGATTTAGTGGTAGGTAACCTTTTGAAAGAGCCTTGCTACTTTTTCAGTGTTTCCAGTCTTTATGCTAAACTAAGTCTAGGTGTTTAAGTCTAAACTAAAGCTGGTGTCTGAAACTGTTCTGAATTGACAATTACAAATAGAAAGTGGCTTCAATCATCCTCTCTGTTGGACAGCCCGTCAGTTTATTATCCAAAACTGTTAAACTATTCCTTAAATACAGTTTTCTGTAAAATATTTAGAAAATATTTACTTTGCACAAACTTGGGGTAAAATGAGAGCATCAGAAATTTCTTTTTATGTACCTGGCATCATACTGGTGAAAGCCACAGTCCTCTGTCCGATGAAATCTCGTCCTATAGGGTCATGATCCCACACCTGGAAACGCACAAGGGCAATCTGTGGCATTTTAATATTGAAGACGAGGGTTTCCTCCCACATGGGGTTGAAACCTGGACGACAGAGGAGAAATTACATAGACTTAAAAGCACAGACTATTTGAGTTGACATAGTTTGGCGATTTGAAAGATGGAATTTGCAGAGGTACCATTATCATCCACCACCCTGGTTTGCTGCTTGGAGCAATCAATGGGTAGTCCGATAATCTCAACTTCCACAAAGGGATCAATAATCTGAAAGGTTAAAAACATCATGAAAAACAGAATTTTTCTGGAGTTTTTAAGATGTTTCTTCATGATGTCCATGATTTGATGTCAGTGTAATCTGGTTTTACCTCTCCTCTGTCCCCAAACATCGAGTCCTTAGGTTTGGGAAGCTGCTGTCCACTAATAATCTTGAGCACTAACTGAGTCTTTCTGTGTCCTGGTAGAGGGTCATCCAACACGGGGTTGAAGGCAGCTGAGAAAAGCCGGGAAAAAAACAAGAAACATTTCAATGTCCTCACACAGATACATCTGCCATTCATTCTTTACAAATTACAGTATAAACGTACCTTTACACATGCACTTAGGCTTCAGAATGTATCCACAGTTTCCGTTGCTTGAGAACTTGGCTCGGTTCAGTTCAAGCATACGTCCTTCTGTTTGATAGTTCATTGCAACTAAAATCAAACACACATTTATACAAATCAAAAGCCGCAACAATACCGAACACACATCTTGTTTTCTAAAATGAGACAGGAGCTTATTAGAGTCTCTGATGGTCTTACCCATATGACACCCTGCATTCCAGTACGGTTGGGGGTTGAAGTTGCTCGAGTCCACTCTGTAGTTGGATGGATAGACCCTTAGAAGCTGGCGCTGGTTTAAACGCACTAACTCACCTGGTTTTAGCTGTATGATCTGGTTCATAACGGTCTCATTGAGGGATGATACCTGCCAACTATTTGCAAATGCTGCAAAATAGAAACAAAATAGTATCAAGGATCCATTCACTAAACTTAAAATAAACCATAAGTACTCGTGAGGCTCATTTTAATGTCTCATTAATTTAATTTTAATTTATTCTATTTACCTTGAGTTTCTATGTCATGCACACGAACAGATTTTGTGTACTTGACCAGGTCAGACAGAGCTCGGGACAGCCTCATGGTTTTCCTCTTCCTGAGTAGAGAGGTATAAGAAGTATAAGTGTAATTTTTAATCCTGGTAACATTAGATAGCTAAAATTTTAAGTGAGTGTTTAATAGTCTTACTTGGGATGGTAAACAATTTGGGTCCTTTCCCTGCTGCTGCTGTAGTCTGACTCTCCGTCAGACATCGCCTTGTTTTTAACTCGAATTCTCTTTTTCCTCTGAAAAAGATTTTTTTTTTCAAATTCAAACTAATTTAAAGAGGTGAGACCAGAACACAGTGGACCTAGCCATGAGGAAAATCAACTCAAATCCTGGTTTGCTGATTGCCTTCAAAACAAGTTTCCACAGGCTCCATCAGTGTCTTTAACCAGCTCTGTCAGTGCAACTCATGATGCCAGGCCCAGAGGTTAAGTTAGGACTGAGTTTCTCTCCCAGTCTGACTGTGGTGCCAATACCAGCTTAGCTTAAACATATTGTAAATAATAATGGCAGTTTTTGCTATTGATAGTTATAGAGCTATTACAGCAACAGCAGAGCACAGCAGTGCTTGGGGTAACAGTTGTGGCTAAATCGCTTTGTTTGTTTTTTTTTCTTTGGTGTAACTTTATTCTGGTCTTGATCTTGTGCACTTGACAGCCATCAACGTTGGATGGAGCAAAAAATCTAATGGCAGACCTTTCGTTTGAAGCTCCTCAGGATGGATCTTCCAAACCGTCTCTTCTTTTTGGGCTGATTGGCTGAAGTGACACAATTCCCATCCTGAAGCAACCAAATATGATATATTGAGATTTGTACAGTATCTAACTACAATCTATCTTTGGTTCAAGGTTTCACTTGCCTGTGGGTTATCATCGTCATCTTCCTCCTCTTCCTCATCCCCGGTGTCTTCATCGGACACATCCCCCTCATCTTCATCTGGGTCCAGGTTTGCTGGAAGCTTCTTTCCCTAAAAAAAAACCAAACAATTTTCATTCTATTTCACCTTGTGTTAGTCCTTTCAGTTCAACGCTCAGCAGAAATATCTGGCTTCCTAAAATAATTTTACCTTGACTAAAACCTTCCCTTTCAGGATCTCAGGGGAGGGCAGCTTCTTACATTCATGCACGTTGACATTGGACAGGTCTAGTTTGTCCTGCAGCACCTCTCTCAGATACTCAGCCATTTTTTTCTGCTGAGGCACAGTGCAGTGGTTCTCTATGGACAAGATCACCGGGTATCTGGGGAGAAGAATGGGGTGAAGTGATCCAAAATGAATTACTGATCCAGCAGAGCAAATAGACCATATTACAAATTGTATCAGTATCAGGACCAGAAATACTAACTGTGATTTTGTGAAGGCATATTTGTTGATTGTTTCAATAACGTCTTTGAAGAGGATTTTGGATGTCAAGGTGTAACCATGATGGATAATGGGCTCTCCGTCTGGCCCATCCCAGCAGTCCACTGAGAAAAAAAAAAGAAAGCGCATGACCTGCTTGGTGATGAAATCACAGTAAAGACAGCCGAGGTTCTGGTTTTGTTGTCCCTTACCTTCCACACAGCGGCAGCCAGCCTGGAGAACATAGGCGTACATTTCCACTCGAGACTGAGATAGCAGCTGGTCTCCTGTCAGGTAGGTGTTATGTGAGGTGGCGATGAAATAGTTACAAAGAGGCTGCGTCATGTCCTGGTTCACCTGATTGTGCTCAGGGTTGAAGATATCACCTGCAGGACTCCGCATGTAGTTTGTAAAACCTGAGGGAAGAAAATTTCAGACCAAGTGTTCGATTTGCATATTGATCTTTTGTCCACAAGATAGACTTGATTCCACTGATACTTCACACAGGCCGATATGAGCATTTTCCATACCATCAATACCCAGAACCATACGTTGCAGGTTCTCAGGGCACGGCTCAAACTTTGCCACGATGTCGACTAGGTGTTCTTTGGCCAGGCCTCCCATCTGCACATAAAACAGTAAGAATCATCCCTTTAGTTGACTGACTCCAACTTTTACACATTCATGTTATTCCAGTACTCAAATGGTTAACTAGTGGCAGTAGGAAATGTGTGGCATGCATTTATAGAAACTTAATTTCTTTTATATAGAAGCTCAGACATGTTTCTTACTGCTTTGCATTTACTTGAATTAAAAACTTTTTTTGGTCCACAGTTTTATCTGACTAAAAAAATGAAGAGTAGGTGGACACTGAAATCAGACTCAGACAAAGAGTTTAGTTTGTGGTACCTTCTGCTCATTTTCCAGAAAGCGTGCAAGGTCGTGGAGGTCCATGACTTCCTTCTGATTGCTGTAGGAGATCATTATCAGATAGAGGTCTCTGCGTGTGGAAATCATCTTGTAGAACAAGCAGAACTCGTCGAAACCCAGAGAGCCTTGGTTCTCGTCTGTGTCTGCTTCCTACAAATAGCAAAAAATATTTCATGAGACAGACATAACCCTCTCAGTATGTATAAACTGAGATAACAACCTTTTCAAAGAAAATATGTGCCACCATATACCCATCTGATGGATCTATCTGTCACCATCAAATATGGAGTTTGTTCACAGAAACTATCATCATCAGGGGTGGGGGTGGGGAGGGAGGGGCTCGGGGCAGTGAGCTGCAGAGCTAAAGCAATATTACGGTGCAGCTGAAGCCATCTGTTCAGCAGCGGCCATATGGCCTTCCTGTGGCACCCTCCTGCCAAAACAGCGTATATACATATTTGTCTGCTGGATCCATGTCCATTTCGTTATCTCAATGCATCAGTGACAAAAACGATATGAAGATTGCATTGAGACTGAGCATTTTAAGGATTTTCCACCACTAACTTTCTTCTCTGACTAAAAATCCTTTTGCACCTGCGCTTTTCCACTTTAGTAAAATTTTGTCTTTTGTCTTGACTTTTTCTTTAACTCCATTATGAGTTAGACGTTTGTGATTTTTAAAACACCACATCTCTTAACAATTACAGTACTGGATGGATTGCTATGAAATTGGCATTATCAAGTATATTTATAAGAAATTTTAAACAAATGACACATCTTCACACTCATACCTTTGAAGATATCAAGATTTACAGTTAGTTGATGTCTTATTAGAAATACTAGATTATATACAAAATCTCTGATGTAGCTTTGAGATGGATGGTGTGAATAAAATTCATGGCAGCTTCCATGATCAACCTCTGTAGGTGTCAGTCTTACTTGAAACAAATCCCTGACTTTCTGCTTGGGTAAATTCACGTTGAGTTTGTGGAGCAGCTGGTGGACCTCTCCGATGCTTAAGGTGCCATCTCCGTTTTTGTCAGCCTCAGAGAAAGTTTGCTGTAACCACATGAGGATGCAGTTAAGGATCAGCTGGTCAGTTTCTGTGTGTTGTTCTGTCAGTGTTGTAATTCAACTTGTACAAATTCTCTAACTATTCATTTCAGAGATTATTATTGTAACTTTCATACTGAATAATCAGCTCAATATAAGGTGATGTCTTTGTCAGATAGTTTAGATATTGTAAATGTGCAGGAGCAATTGGGTAAAGGATATTGATCCCGGGTGCGTTGTCTTCGGGCCAAACTGTCTTCATCACTGATACCAGCCATGAGGTATTTCAGCCCAGTGATCCAGGTGCGGGTCTCCTCTGAATTGGTGGAGACCAGGTTCAGAGACTTCACTCGCTCCCCGTGGTAAATACTGAAGCAGCAGTTTGGATCAAAGCGGTTGTCTGCGTACCGCCTGAAGATCTCAGATTTTTTCCCCTCACAGACTTCATGGATGGAATCAATAGTAACTAAAACAGATCATTAATCAAGGTCGTAGTGATAAATTAGTGTTTGGTAAGTGTCTTTGTTCATTTCAGATTGCCTACATATAATCCCTTTGATTCCTTGCTGCTCCCATTTATCTGCTGGTCATTAATTTGGAATATGTATGTATAGCAAAGTTTCTTTTTCAGTGCAAAATGCTGAAGTGAAATGCATTCTATTGTAATCCATACGGTTTAAAACATGACACCTAATATCTAATGCAACTTATCAGTGAAATATTCCTAACCAAACTTTTCTATTTAAATATTACTTTTATTAATGATCTGACGATATACAAATGGAAGAATGTGCAATTCTAACAAACAGAGGCACTCCATCTATTTATCACCCTTCTAATCTTTGATAGCGCTCATTGGTCTGTTGTTGGTGAAGGCGCTTTCTAAAACAGTCACCATCTTGATATTTGAGCACTCTGCTGAAAAGTTTGATTTTGGTTGCCACATCAAAACCAAAAACATCAACCACAAAAGGAGCTAGCTGATAAATATACAATCAGGTGGCCAATTCTGTAAATCCAGAGTGGTGAAGACTTACTTTTGGCCTTGTCGTGTTTCCTGGAGGGCCGCCATCGGATGCAGGACTTGTGCTCATCCAAATAAAAGAATCGGACCAACCCTTTCTTCTTCCCCTTCAATTTTATCATCTGAGTGCCCGTCTGCATGGTGCACATACACCTTTCCACTACATGAAAGCACAAAGTGACACATTATTTATGTGGTCAAATGTAGATTCAGAAATTAATTGAAAGGATCACATTTTTGTTTCTGTCCATTCACATTCCTATTGTGTGTCTGTGAAGTTTTAAGTGCAATGCAACATGTTTCTTTTCAATATTTTTAATTTCCCCACTGATTTAGTCAAAAGTATTGCGTTTTCATTGTAGATTGTGGCGATATAGTGTGTTATTTGAAAATAAATGCAGTGCATGCATTGTTATTTCATGGAGGAAGACGTTATAATAAACTCAAAGGAATATCTGAAGCAACAGAGCCATGTAAGGGCATCCCATCAAGCACTTGTTTATAAGATTATAGGATGCGTCACTGCATTAAGCAGCTGTTCAAGATAAGAAACACTGGAAGGAAAAGATATGCAATGCTTAAAATGGTTATTGTCTAAAACAAAAACAAGAACAAACAAAACAAACAAACTAATAAATCAGTTACCAAATGTTTCATAATGGTTCAAATAATTTCTTTACATTTCTTACAGTTTAAATCTGAAAGGGGATTCATAGTGAATACGGATATCTCAGATCCGACATTGTTCTTGGAACATTCGTGCCACCTTCTTCTTTGTAAAGCAGTGTGATTGTTTTGTGTGCTGAGAACAGGTAACATTTGTTTGTAATCTGGACTTTAGATACATGTGACGTAATTTGGCACATGATTCAGGCTAATCCTAAAGGATTGCCTACTGTCCATATGCCCATTATCTACTTGCAGGTTTCCTCGCTCTGCAGCTTCTCCATTTTGCTGTGCTATAAGTGGAACACCCATGTTTTGGATCACATTTACACAAAGATAGTATGATCACTGGTGTAACGGCTGGTTTCAAGTTCAGAGGTTGTGGTGTCATCACATTATTGTCACATGTGTCCTGTTATGAATGCCCTTGTAAACTTTCAAGACACTGTCCTGCTAAACAACCTGCCAACATTTTGCACACCACAAAATGTTATCAATTGGCACATTAAATTTTTATCTCTGTCTTCTCTTATAATGCAAAATCATGTTATTGACCCAAGGACTTAACTTTATTGATCAGTAATCAACAGCTCTTTAAAATAAACTATTTTTCCATCCTGCTTTACATAAACTGTGTTCCAGACTGTCCTACCTGGATCCCTGTGCTCCTACAAATGTTTTGACAATGCGGATCATGGCATTTCAATCGACCATTTTAAACCCCCTTGAAGGATATTCCATTTATTTTAATTCCTACCTCTAGAAAGAATCTACTTGGTCTCCAAAGGAATTACTCACTTTCCCACCCTACATTAGCTGTAGCGTACCACAGGGTTAAATTCTAGGCCCAATTTTATTTTGTACATGACTCCTTCTTCTAAGCTTGCTGTTTTAAATATTAACTGTTGGATGGCACCACACCTACAAGTCAACAATTCAAAATAAGAAATAATTACGTTTAATCCATCAAATTCACACATTATCTTCTCAAGACTTCATTTCCGCCCCTCTCCTCAATACTCCATCCTCCAACTAGTGCCGGATATCAAATTATTTTTTGTGTTATTGGTGAGTCTTACCTATCTGACCAAGTCTCCATTTAGGCTGTGCCACCACGCTGCCACCAATCCAGAAAAACTCCTCTGCAAGTCTAGATATGGATGCTTTCTGCCAGAGTTTTGGGGAGCTCATAATGGATGGGCTGGGTGAATTCAAGGGGCTTGAGGACTGTTTCTCCTGATGGGAGGAGCCCCTAGCCAGCGAGGGGGAGAACATTCCTGGTGACAAAGATCCCAAAGACTGAAAGGTGGTCTTTTTGGGTGACATTGTGGGCAGTGGTTGGCTGCCACTCATCCCTGGAGATAGAGGTGCCATCGCTGGGGTGATGTTCATCCCTGTATTGTACATTTGAGTCCAACTATCCTGTCCCATTCACACCACCTGAACCCACCTTCCTCTTCATTCTGCAGGGCTCTTCAGCAGGATTTCTATATAAGACAACGTCTCATGCAGCTTCTAAAGTGTCAGCATATCCTCCTCATCAGGTTAAAGTAATTCCACATGGCAACAAGGAGCAATGTCCCCATCCAGAAGGTTCATTTTTCAATATCCAGTGTTAAATGAGCCACTGTAGTAGCAACGGACTCCCTTTTTAATTTTTTTTTTTTTTTTTTGCACTGAGAGACAGCTTGCAGCGAGGAAATGTGCAAACGTGTGTCACTAAATCTTCCTCAAGCTGTAATCCTGGAGTGACGCTTCAACCCTGCTTTCATGGAGGGATTTTCACGCAACCAGTAAGCCTCTGAAGAAGAGAAGGGGACAGGAAGTATAGACATATTAATTTAACCACACTTATGGTTATATATATATATATATATATATATATATAATATAATATATATATAATATATATAATCATTGAAACTTCAAACTTTTAATCAACAGCATTTAGGATGCAACATGTGAGGATTTAAGGTCACACTGAAGGATTGGAATTAACAAACTGGAAACATCCACTTCACAACTGTGTGCAATGATTTCCCTCTAGAGGCAACTGTGTGACACATAGTAGACTCCATGTATGTACGTATAGGATCTCTACATCACGTAACTGTCAGGGTGAGACAGCTTACACTTTTATTACTAGTTTATATCAGTCTGGATGATATGATGTAATGGACTTTTCATTAACAGGATGTAAATGGAATAAAGCCATCACTGAATTTTCAACATGCCAAAACGCCTTCTGTGAAAAAAAAAAAAAAAAAAATCTGGCATTGCTATGTCTGAGCAATGACAAAATCAATCTGGATAAGTAAAAACACCTGATTTGTTATAATGAACCATTTTTATCATGCTAATATTTGCTAACTGTTATTCAGTGCACGATAGAGCTGAGGTTGGTGAGAATAAACTCATTCATTTCGTATGTATATTGTCGTGAATCAAATTATTTTTATTTTGGCTGGATTCTGAAAGTTTAGCAGAACACCATAGTTATTAGGATTAAAATCCTTGGCACATTGGATATCTGTACCATATTTCCATTTCCAATTTGCTGGTTGTGCTAAAGATAAGAGTCAGCAGGATTTATTCCCTGGGGAACATGAATGTCTGGACAAAATTAATGCAGCATTGACATCACAAGAGCTATTCTGGTAGCATGGCTGGAAATATATCAAAAAACACACGAACATGCACAAACACTAGTTCCATTGTGGTGAAAATTAAAAACACCTGAACCCTGTAGGATTGACTTAGATTTTAATGGGTATTATACAAGTTTTTTTCCAAAGGAAAAAAAGGAAACATTGAAATAAGAGGCAAGTGAAACCCCATTTCCAAACCAAAACTACAACAGCATCAGCTAACAAAATGGATATTGCTATTACACTGTACCCAACAAATACTGAGCGAGGGTATCATAATGATAAGACATAAAAGTGTTTCTTGTCTAAATATAAGAGAGCACCTAAAGTTGAAACCATGAGAAGACCTTTCTTCTTCTCTATCTGATGCGGCAGCTGGAGGTGCAAATAATTCAAATCCATTTTTCAGTTTTTGGTCTGTGGTGTAATATATACTCTATAAGTCATCAAATAATAAAGATCTTCTCAAATAAACAAAATCAAGAGAGAAATTATAATAATCTGTTTCATGTGTCAAACCTACAAAAACTACTGATAGGTCAAGTTCACGACTATTTATGGTTTACATCCATTCTGGTAAATGCCCTGTGATTGCAATGATACTCAGGGATAAAACAATGAAATTGCAGTTTTGCAAATCCAAATATAGTCTCTTTTTGGTTTCAAGTAAGAGCAAAAATAATATCCATAATCAGTTTAAATCTGGAGCAAGCAAGCATACCAACACATATCTTATTTACAATATTATTGTATTTACATCAGAGGATACTGAGGGAAAGTGTGTTTAAATTCAAAATTCATGTTAATTTGTAACTTGAAAAATGTAACAGGGAGTACAATGCACAATGCAAGGTTCTTTAAAAAGTGCAATTCCTTTTCTTAAAGTAAAAAAATATATATCCATATTTTGTATATATGTAGAAATGTTGTTCATATAAACAGCATTTGTTGATTTAAGAGCCCTAAAACCAGTGACTAAAATGAATGCTTTCTGTTGATAGGCAGCAAATTATTATAGAATATAAATTATTTTACAATACTCAATAGAAAATCAGAAGTACCGCATTTCAACAAATACAGACAGCTATTAAAGTTCTTTTTTTTTCTTTTAGGAGGGCATTTGAAGACTTATCTGCACTAATGTGGGCAAGAATATTTACTATTCGTCACGTTTGGTTGCAAATACATTTCTGGAAAACAATGTTCAAACAACAAATGAAATTGCATCATAATATTAAAAAGTAACACTTCCATAAAATATCTAAACCATAAAACAGTGGTGGACCTGAAGGCAGCCCACGTAACCTCCAATACTTCAGGTTTATAAAATACAAAAGGTAGACAAGCTGGTATACACGTGTACATGTTTGTATATGGATGTGTTTTCTTGCCTGTTGAATAACAGTGCTGCGCAAGCAATATGTCTTAGAAAGTACATCCTCTACACAGTTATAAAAAGCAAGCTGATATTAAAAGTAAATAGTGGTAAACTGGTGTCTCTTGTTTCCAGTGGTCTGCAATGACACCTTTGAGTGTACCAATATTTTGTGGCACCAAGAGTTTTTATCATCTGCTCACGTTTCACCATGCGCAACATATTTCTTCCCTTCATATTCAAGTAGTGTTATGTGGCTATATTTGCACATCTTAGAATAGCTTATACCAAAATAAAATCCTTGGACAGAGTCAGGTGTGTGTGTAACCGAGGGCTCTGACGTCACTGGACAGATGTGTTCATCACTTTAGTCTTTTTTAGTTTCCCGCTCTACAACATGCTGAGACATCATGCTACTTTCCAGTTCATTTCATTAAATTCATATATTGTCATAATAATATTGAATAATATTGTATCATATTATATATGACAGATTTTTCCTCTACAAAACTGACTTTGCTTTTTGCTGAGTCTCTTTTCCCTAACAGGGGGTGCAACAAAGTCCCTTATCGTGCTCCTGTTGTTTGAGTCCCTTGCTCAAGTTTTGAATGTGCAACTTTAGGATCCATTGGTAAGTTGTGTGGTCTGTCTGTGTGTGTCTGTGTTCGCATCCTTGGCGTCTCCAGTAGAGCTGTTGTTGGTCTGCACGGCCAGCTGGACCTGCAGGTCTTTAACGACACTCTCCAGGCTCTGCCGAGCTTCTCTCTCCTGCTGGAGCTCTTGCCTCAGCTGCTCGCGATCAGCTTCTGCTTGCTGTAGCTGCACATGCAACTCTTCAATCTGCGCAACACAAAACGACACAGGCAACCGTCAGTATGAAGGACACACACCTACAGCGACAGGATCAACAATCTGTTATCTTTCATGGTCAGTTTTGGAGAAAGCCTACCTGAGTCGAGTACTTGACCCGGAGACGCTCGGCCTCACAGTTCTTGTCACAAACTCGCAGCTGTCTCTCCATCTCCAGTTCTCTCTTCAGTCGCCCACATGACTCCTCTGCATCCCTCATCTTCCTCTCCCAATCCACACGAAGGCGTTCAATCTCCTTTCGCAGGTTGCGTTTGGCTTCGATGGCCTCACGAAGGCGGCCTTTCTTAGCCACCCTCACAAACTCCAGTTCCTGCAAAAAAAAAACCCCAGAATCATTTAATGTTTGAAACACTAATTATCATGCTGCTGTCATGCAGCACAGCATTTTGCGAGAGCAGGATGTGATACCTGCAGAAGGCTGCGTTTAGCTTGCACAGCAGCTGCCAGCTTCTCCTCCTGCTTAACTCTCATCCTGACAATCTCCTGCAGCAGTTTTTCCCGGGCCTCTTTGGTGTCCAGGTCTGTGTACATCATCTGCCTCAGGGTGTCTATCTCTGGGCAAATGGACCCCGACAGCCAGACAGGCCCCTCCTGAGCTCGAGCAAAGCCCTGATGGGTCAGAGTTAGAGACCCATTGGTGCAGGCTGACAGAGGAGAAGCCAGAGAGGAAGGTGGCATTGGACCTGAGGGAGAGAGAGAGAGAGATATGAATCAGTGCTTCAATTGTGATAATCGTATGTCAATGCTCAAAGAATTAGGTGAGGTCTAAAACTGCTGATCTTGTGACAAAACTAAAACTGGAACTTTTTTTTGGGGGGGGGGGGGACTTTCATTGTTTTAGTAAGTTTTAAGTTTTCAGTTGTACAATCTGATGTGTAGTGTGTTATCAGTTACTTTAAAAAGGCTATTTGAATTGTGTTTTTATGTTTTTATTCTTTTTTTAACCAACTATCAAATATTTATCCATTACATTTTACTACGTTCTATTCATCCATTAGAGAATTTAAAAAAGTTATATTATTTTAGTGAAAGCTACTCAATCATCGTTCACTGTACAAATGTAGTTTCATAACTGAATTTATTAGCCTAAAACCTGCATCAGCATGAGCCCTTCCTTTTTATATTAGCTCTTGTAAAATATTACAAAAAAATAGTTTGCCCTTTGGTTAAATTAAAAATTGCATACTTTTAAGGCTACTAAAGAGCTAAATAGGCGTATTTTATTTCTCCTGTACATCTTGTACTCGACACCAGGGGGCGCATATGTACAGAAATCACCCTAGGCCAGTTGAAATATGGCTCATTTCCTGTGCAGCTCACTACGTGTAATAAAAGTTGTAACTGTAAAATCTGTGCTGTGCTGTGTGACTGAAGGTTGTGAGGTTCAAACTCTGTTTTATTCCAAACTCCAGATGAAGGGGGGCACTCACAATCATCACAGTCATCCACATCAATCTCTCCATCTGTGTCCATGTCATCGGCTCGGTTGGTGGCAGCGGAATGGGCTGTTTTCGCTGCAGGTTGTTCGTCCCCATTATGCAGCTCCTGAGGCGGCCTGGAAATGGGTCCCCTGCCAGGAGCGTGGCTGTCTCTGGGATGGACCGGAGGGGCCAGGGGAACTATTGTCAGATTAGGAGCCACCAATGTCTCCTGATTCTTTGAGTAGGGCCTACGGAAGCATTAGAGGTAAATTTAAAACATCGTAATTGTTTAATTGTTTAATAAATATGATGTCATCAAATTTTAAACTATTACAAGCTCTCAGATGACTCACCTCTCCACCTCATTCTGAGTAGCTGGTTTGTCTTTTTCTGTAGCTTTAGGAGACCAGGGGCGGAAAGCTGAGGGCCTCTGCTTCAATTGGACCTGTTTCAGGTCCTGGAACAACAAACACAACAACAAGCTTGGATAAACCCACAGTAAACTACCACTGGAACAATAAATCAGACGTGAAAAGCAAACTCAAACCCTTTTTATTTAACAAGGCCCAATGATCAAGTCAAACAAAGTTAATAACATGATGATTCAAACATGCAAAGTTTTTACGTCACCCTTTTCAACTTTGAATTTAACGCCAAATCCAATTTCACACCAGCAACATAGACGCAGAGTATACAAACCTGGTGTGCCGACTTCGAGATGGATTGTAACCAGTCTGGTTTTCTGTCTTTGTCAGCTGATGGAGACTGCAATTTATCGAGTTTAGACCTCTTGGCTGGGATTGGGCTGGGAGACTGAGGAGAGAAGGTGGAATAGATGGTTAATCATACTCATCCTTCCAATGATTAAGTGCAGATGTTACATCATAATGTACAGTAGATATTTCAAGAGCTCACAGTTTCTAAAGATGATTCTGTATGACTGTAGATGGCATTATTCATAAGCAACTCTTGGATTTGTCAGAACATGGCTTGGTCCAAAACTGATTTGTTTTTCGTCTCAGTCATATAATACTTGGATGAAAAGAGCAGAGTCACAGAAAGGTGGAAAATGGATGAAAACAGTTACAGAGAGGGAAGGAGGATAGAAAATGCGTCTGTGTAAGCATTCAGTCTCTCAGCTTGGCATGTCTGCATGTTTTTGTGCATATGTGTGTGTGTGTGTGTGTGTGTGTGTGTGTGTGTGTGTATGATCAAGACTCAGAGCTGAGCAGACACTCAAGCTGGTCTGGCTGGCAGCCAGTAGGGCTACTTTGCTCCCTGCCAGGCAGAAGAGGCGCCGTCAGGTGGAGCAGATCGACTCTCTGAACCACAGAAATATTGTAATATAGAGACAGAGCGAGGAAAAGAGGGAGACGAATTAAAGTAATTGCACTCAGATCTGAGACAATTGAGCTGAAGTGTTCAGTGAGGATTGCAAGTTAATGTAGGGCTGCAAATGCACCCAGTGTCTGAGGGACACTGTGTTTAGAAAACCTAGCAGGGAAGAACCTAGCTTGTTAAATGCAAAATACTGAATCTCAGGAGCTCTTTTTCACACGCACACACACACAAACATATATATATATATGAAATTGGACATGTATGTATATATATATGTGTGTGTGGCAAGCTCCGGGGTCATGTTGAGGTAGCAAACATCCTTGGCCCTCAGGTTTGCACTTGTCAGACAGAGGATATGTTTACCTAGGCAGGCACAGAGGCCAGCATAGACCTGCCTGCCGCTCTCTCTCTCACTACTATGACATTCTGCCTCCAGGAATGGCAGACACTCCCATCTCCTTGTCTGCGTGTGTGATTCAAGACAAATGATTACTCTGTCTTCCTCCAAATCCTCAATGGAAAACACTCCTGTGGGGTTGCAGGTAGTTGTGAAACCTGAATCGTTGCTTGCTGTAATTACCTAAATATGCAAATGAATGAAAAACCTCAATTTGCATTAAGCGACCTGTTTGGTAGTGAATCAAGGCTCACAGCTTTTTTAATAGCCAGGTGCTGTGTGAACTGTGTGTGTGTGTGTGCGCGCGCGTGCAACAACAGTGGGTGTTGGGATGTGTGGCTAAGTGGGTGGTTGCGGGTGTGGACATGCACATGTTTGTGTAGGATGGTATGTGTGCAGTTGTGTGTGCGTGTGTGTGCGGGTATGTAGCACAGGGTGGAGGTGTTTGTCAGGTCTGCTATTCCATATAAATGAAGTACAGAAAATAAAGTCTGCTGCAGTTTTGAAAACAATTTAGTCAAAAAAACCAACTGAAAGAAAAGTCTGTCAATCTACAAAGACTGAATTATACCTGAAGTCATTTATTAGTCAAAAATGATGTACATTCTTTGGTTAAATCTTCTATTCACTGTCCAATTGCTGTATTTTATTCCCTTCTTTAATTCAACTTTATTAATTTAATTAGTATACAACTTGAATGTGGATTACTTGCCCCGCATCACCGTATCTTCCCACCCCACTAAAGTCTTTAAACCAATCTTCCGGCCCATGCTCTCTTTTCTAAACTGTTACACAACAAAGTTTTTTTTTGTTTTTTTTTTTACTACAATCAATTTTATCCTATTTTGTAATGTTGTCTATAAGGACCTATTTTCATGTCATTATTTATTGAATTTATATTGTTTAATTATCATTTTCCTAATTTTACACTAGCTCATTTGTTGGTCACTTAGGGGCAGTGGAAACAAGTTGAAAACATCACACTGACAAATCATCACCTTTTGAGTAAAGAATGAGAACTTACACATTTATTTATTTGCGTAGCTATGGATTAACACTAAATAGTGCTTTAGTGCTAAATAGAGCTTTCTTTTGGCTGAAAATGTTGTCGTGTGAGTGAACCACAGCAATTAAGTTGCAGACAGACAAATGAACAATGAGCTGAAACTCAAAAAACAAAAACAAAAAACAAAAACTCAATGTAGCCGAGGAACGCAGCTGATTCAGGTGATGAGGTTAATGTAGTTTTCATGTTACCATTCAACATGTCTTCCTTATAGAAAATATGAATGACAGTCACTGTAAAACACTTACGTCGACATTTGTTGTTTAAATATACTCAATGACTAAAGCGACTAGAAAATAAAAACAGTTCATGAATGACCAAATTGCCACTTAATTGCACAGCTAATAGTTTACGGAATGAAAAATTAGGAAATTATTTGCCAAATTCTCATATTTCTATTTTGTCTTTTCAATTTCAGGGTGGGAGCTGCATGAGGTGCCCCTGCTCTGTTTGTTTGAACACTCCCGTCACGTCTCCCTGACTCACACATCTCTTTACCTGTCTAACCAGTCATCTACATTACAAACACACACACACACATTCATATATGTTGTAGAGTTTGGTTTTGCTACTGGAGGTTAATTCTCTTAACCCAGACCTCCTGTTGACTCTGTCCTGTTCAGCAGCGGTGACTCGACCCCTCACCTGCCTGACTCAAGGCCAGTGGTTTTCTAAGAACTGCTGCCCCAGTGTAATCAGACTCTGTAATTACTGACATGACTGTTGTTTTCCCGACAAAGGATGTCTGTCTGTCTGGGGCTATTTCTACCCTGAGGTTTGCTGCTCCAGGAAGGCTATGAGCACTAGACATAATAGAGTCAGAAAACAGACACTCCCAGACACCACAAGGGACCTGCTGGCTAAATCTGACACTGACCTCACAGGAGAGCAGCCGCACGGGCTTTACTCACCACCACATCATAGACATAGCATGGCCACGAAGTCATAACACCCTCCTCACACATCCTACTGCCTAGCAGGTCCTCAGAGCCAGATGATAGGACATCCCTCCCCCTTCTCCCTCCCTCCCTCTCTCCTGCTCGCTGTGTCTCTCTCGCTGGTAAGAGAGAGAGGCTTCCTCTGAGGAGTTTGCTTTGGCTGCGTCCCCTGTGGGAACTGAGACTTGAGTGGGAGGGGGGTGGGCCAGGGGAGTGGGACCACAGAGGAAGCACTGAGCTGAAGGAATTTATGCTCGAAGGCCAAGTGCAGCCTCCCCTTTAAGACTCCATTCAAGCATTGCTCTTTTCATCTTGCTATTGTATGATATTTCTTTGGGGCACCGTAATGAGGGAGCATTTCAAAGTAAACCTGTAGGCTAAATACTGTCTCATAGCAGCTGGGCAAGTGTAGACATGGTTGATTTTTTAATTAGTACCACATAAAGGCATGGTAATACTGGGATAAGCCTCAGCTATTTTCATGCTGGCATAGCAGATAATCACAGAGACAACACATGGCAAATATATCAATATCTATTCTAAGAGCACAGGGTCTGACCTGCTTCAAGAATTATTTGTCGATTTTGTGCTAACTGGAGCGTGATGGGAATTGAGCTGTTATTTCACTTGAACATGGAGCTAATCGACAATATTTGAATACTGACCACTCACTAAACCAGTTCTGGCGCAGAAGAGTTTTTTAATCAAGCCCAACCATAATATCTTGAACCAGTGTGCCTGAGGGCTTCACTATCACAACCCCACAGGACTGGCGATTGAAAGGTTGGACCCTTGTTAAATAAAAATCATCTTCACAATTACCTCCTATGATTTCTAGATTGGTCTGTGCTGAGATATTAATACATACAGTATGTCACTGAAAAAGATGATTTTTCAATTGCGAAAATTTATCACTATCACACACCCACAAACTATTTTCTCAGTAGAGAGTTCCTCTAATTGTTGCCAATCAGAGGAGATAGCCGCTTGGAAAAGGAGAATAGATGAAGAGGGGGAGAGACGGACAATTGAAAAGCGATGACAGAAGGGAGACAAACAGGATGGGGCAACAGGTATAAGGCCTGACAGGTGATAAGAGGTGTAACCACCAAATTTCTCCTGTATTTTCTTTTCTTTTGAATGCAATTTAGGAATTATTGTGGTTTACTCATAAATTATTGCCACATCATCTAAAAATTATTTGATGTTAACCCGGGTTTTAATTCTCAAATGTCAGCAAAAATAAATTATAAATTAAATAAATTAAATAAATAAAGTTAATGAATTAAATTAAATAAATCATTCTTTAAATGAAAGAAAACTGTAATAGTTTAGGAAATGCATTCATTTTCTTCCTTGCAGAGGTTGATGAGAAAATAGCTGCCTAAAAGTGACCGTTGTTGGTGCTGGTAATTCAATTTTGTTACCTAGTCAGGCAAGCTGTTTCTCCCTGTCTCCCATCATAATGCTAGGACAAGCCAGTTGTATGAATATGACTACTGAAATTGCAATAAATTCAATATGTTTATTACCACAAATGTAAATTTTCTATGACTTCACTTTCTAACTCCTTCATAGCGATTTTTTTCTACCTCATGTAAAAGTCAATGACGACGGATTAAAACCGAAACCTTCTGCATCTTTTGTAGTACAAAAAAGAAGAACAAATAAATGTAAAAAAAACTCAGACAAAATCCTTGTAAAATAAAAACACGGGGCACTACTTATCTACTGAGACAAAAATAGTTTCCCCAGCTGAACTTCCTCAGGCAGCAGTCATACAATACTAACACATGCTGCACGATAGCATGGCATTAAGAAAAGTGCACAGCAACAAGACACAACAGTTTCAGATTACGACCTCCTTTTCCCTCATAAACCCCTGAATGTAATCCTCAGATCGACATGTGCTTAGTGGGGAGCTGTCCCACTCAAGGGCACACCAACTGGCACAGCTCACTCGGGTGACGGCCTTAGTTGGAAGTGAGAGAATACTAGTTTTAGTAATCTGATACCTGTAGTTCGATATGGATGGTCATAGAGATGCCTTGAGCTCTCTATTCAACTCTCACTGCATAAATTGTACGACAGTCCCTTGATTTATATAAAGCCCTGTGGCCACCTCGTAACAGCTGGGGGAAAATTATTGGTCTCTGCCCAGAATATCCCTGAAACTTCATCCCTATTCCACACAGCTGCAACACCAGCTTCCATTTCCTCTCTCTAAATGCTTACTTAATTTATCACTGTATTCTGTTTCTGCTGCATCCAGTTTGAGGATATATTGTTTATATAGCTGAACTGAGAAATGACAGCATGGGCACACAAAGAGTGCTACAGGGCTCAGTGTAAGGGAGGCATTACAGGAAAGCTTATTGGATTGTCCTAATTGTCTTTAGGATTGAGACTTTGATGAGGTCTAGGGTGTACGGAGGATGAAGAGCTGTTACTAAAGGTGGAAAATATCCACCGCACGGCCTGACACACATGGCTTCAAGGCAGGAGAGTGTTAAAGCACTGTTCTCCATTTGTCAGCTCTGAGTTGTGTTTGAAAAATTGATGATTGAATGGCTCCAGCAACACTGTTCATTTATTTTTGTTTGCCTATTATTGTCATTTAAGTGTTTTTTTTATTTTCTATAATTGACAAAAATCACTTAACTGTCAATAAATTTCAAATTTCTCCCCAAAATCCATTGTTTGAAATATTTCTTAAGTTAAGTTTCATTTTCTACAGAGATGCAAGTTACACACCCTGAATTTCCTCTGTGGCTACTTCATATTTTACGCATCATTCTTGTCATATTATTATTTCACCTGCACAAAGAGGGAGTTCATTTGCTTCATTCTGTGCAATCTTACAATTCATCCAAATCTGGGTGAAAACTAGTAAGGCACACTGAACTCAATTTTCCAGCAAGTTTCCTTTCCAGTTTTTTCATCTCGAAAACACAAAACAGTGAACTGCCTGTGTGTGCGCGTGGAAAGATCATCTCAGCGGTGACAGCAAACAAAAAGGAAGATTACTGCACTATTGTGCCGCGAGAAATTAATTCCAATTCAGGTCCAAACATGGCAATCATAACAACAGTACATGCCCAGCTGCCTGGCTTTTCTTACAGTATATTGATGGGGGTATCCAAATCACTCTTTCTCTCAGAGGATGGCCTCACAGAAAAAAAAAAGGGCTCATAAGTTATTTCAACAGACATTGAAACCTGAAACTAAAGGACATGAAACAGATATCTCAGCAGATTATACATTATTAGCGCGAGCATGTTTAGTATGGTTGTGAGTGAAAGTATTCTTAGGAAAGGAAACGTGCTCTGTGACTGTCGTATTTATAGAGGCACATAGTGCCAAATTCAGCAGATAGTTGTCTGAGCCCTCCTGCTGTAGTAGTATTGGAATAAGGGAATTAAACATCAGACTGCATGATCTGAGGAAACCAATAAAAGCCACACACGCACACACACACACAATATCTTTATGCTTCTGTTCACATTTAGCACACTTATAATGTAGGAGCAGCTGCAGCGCTAACCAGGAGGCTGGAGGGGATGAAGGTTTATGAGAAAGACAGAAAAAGAGACACTCTGCTCACAGTGAAATTAATTCTCTGTCCAAAACATATTCATGTAGCTTTCTGGAACATCTTGACCAAGAAACAGAAAAAAAAAAAAAAAAAGAGTGAAAATTTGCGAGAAATTTAAATTTTTAAGAGACTTGAAACTTCATTGTGAGAATGAAACAGCTCACGAAAGTCAAAAGTCAAGCAGATGAAATATTTAGTCATGCAAATTCTACAATTATTTAAGTTCTTCTCTCCCCTCCATCTTCTATTCAATATGAGCCATAGACATAAAAAGAGATGTGACCGGATGTTTTTTTGCTATGACACTGTGAATTCACACTGTCTATGCGCTTGTGAATTAAATTAAGGGGAGAGCTGTCGGAAATTCTTTGTCGGGGTGACTAAAATGGTTACCAGATACTGTGACACTACTTCCTGTACCTAAAATAGAGATACCGCAAAGCCTTATATGTGTTTACACTGTTGGTCCAGGATTACAAACCAAAAAAAATATTTTCATACTTCTATCCGGTTGTCATGCAGGTGTTGCATAAAATTTGATGGTATTTCTGTGGCTCTTTCCTGTCTTTCATACATCAGTGCCTGCCTTCACAGAACGTGATCTCAGTTGTGCAGCAGTGCCAACACCATCTTTGCCATGCAAGCTTAATCCCTTGGTATTTCACTGACCCTCATCTGATTCTCTGTTGGCGATGCATCGCATCCTATTCAAATGATTATAATAACTACACATTTCACATACACATCACACATACATTTCCTTTGTTAATGGCTTGTGCATACGCTACAATGACTGATGATAACATTTACACCTCTGGACTAAATGTAAAGAAACAGCAACTGTGATGAGTAAATCTTTTCTTAGACTGCAGTGCCAGCTTATTAAGTGATTTCTAAATATAAAATGAATGAATGCAGCTCAGTTTGCTTTGATGAGATTAACAAGGATACACAACACAAAGATTCGTACTTTTGTCATATGTGTACTATTTCCAGAAGAAGGAATAAGCACATTTCATAACAAAGAAATATCTAGGTCAAGGTCTTTTTCCTTTTGCATGAAGTGGAGGAAACTAAGATTCGTGATAGAGCAACTACGAAACATCAGGTTTGTTGATAGAGTTCTTTTAAAGGGCCATTCCACAGATTTTATTTTCAGCAGGGAGACCTTGCTGAGGAAAATTATAAGAAGATCCACAGCAAAGCAGCAGAGGCCAAAATGTCCTGGCTTTTAGCCATTAATGATCAAAAATGCTGGATCCTACATTTCCCATGATGCAAATCAGTAGCCACTGTCAGTATGTCGCTATCTGTAAAATGAAAATCATTCCAAGAACAAAGAAATACCTGATCGAGGAATGTTGAAAATTACACTAATTAACTGCAAAGATATGGAAACATGGTTGAAAATCAAGTGTTTTCAAAATCAATTCCCACCGATAGAAAACAATGCTGTCCTTTCCCAGACAGTTCAGTGTGTTAACAAACTGACCTCTCATCAGTGGCCTAATGGCTCCCATCTTAAAAACTTAGTCATGGATATAACGACCCTGCATGTGTTCAGGACAGTGTGCATTGCGCTTCTTGCTGTTAGCATGAAGCCCCTCTGCTCTACAGCAAGACAGAAAGTCCAGTGTCTGACTGGCTGAGTTTTAATCCCACAGATTAATACTAATGCCACGCGAAAGAAGGCAGAAAGGCGATTAAAATGTCACTGGATAACCTCTCCAAAACCCAAACAGACACATCTCAGAATACACAGACCATTATATCATTGCAGTACCTGGTACTACACAACTCCTCCTGCATCTCTCACAGGGCAGAGATGGTGAGGACGCCAGGACAGGAGGAGTGGCAAAGCAACTGCACAAGGGCTGTTAACAAGAGGTTGAGCTCACTGAGTCTAGACCTCCACTGTCTGAGAGATTGACGGGCCAGATGGGCAGTCAGATCTACACATTAACAATAAGTACAGGGGATTAACGAGTCCACCATTGTTCCTAATATCTCCTGACCCATCAACTCATATGACACAGAATTTTATCAGTAAACAATTATTAATGTATGTTGTTGTAATATTTAACTCTTTCTTACAGTTTGCTCAAACAGTACTTGCGGTTGTCTCATTAAATAGACTTGGGCTGAAAATGATTTATTATTTCCACCATTTACCCATCTATCCATTATTTTTTAGATAAATGTAATCATTTGATCGACCGATATCAAGTAGTGATAAATGCCATCATAATTTTGCAGCAGAAATGCACCAAACAGTCCATAGCACAAATATATTTATGTTTGCTACTTATATATTACTATAGTGTTGAATAATGCAATCCTTTAAAAGTTGGAAATGAAAAAACAAACAAACAATGTTTTGCATGAACAATGACTAATTCATTCATTCTGATCACAGTTATTATTTGCTTTCTTGTTGTTTTTGTCAGTCAACTAATCAATAGAGAAATTATTACAGCTCCTAACTCCTCTTTGTTTCTACTTTAAAACTATATATCGCAGACTAACATTGAGTGAAATTGTTTGAGCAAACCTATTACTTCAAATGATTTAATTTAAGAAATGATAATTATCAGCACAGTAACAAGCAGCTAATTTCAGCGACATCAGGAACAGCCCTGCAACCAATGAGGGCTGGATATTTTTCTTTAATGGTAAAACAGCCCACTGGTCAGCTGAGCTGTGGTTTGCGCCATCATGCCTTCACAGTAAGATGAGCCACATGACCACGTGCCATCTGAACAGCCAGTGGAGAGGTGGGCAGGTGGCAGGTTTATTTGGAAAGATGAAAATGGGATGAATACAAGAGGTTAAGAGGTGTGAGGGGACAAGACAGGGGGGGTCGGGAGGGAATTTAGGCAAGGAGGCCATAAAAGCTGTGAGAGGGTGAGGTGAAGTTAGGGTCACTGCTCACTCAGGGTCCCATGTGATGTCATTTCACAACATAGTATACGTCCTGAGAAACTGCTCGAGAGCTAATTGGCTGAACTGAGGTAATAAATCTTTCTGAAATTTATAGAGACCGCTCTGGTCATTTTGTTGAAATGCTGCCTTCCTGGTCACCAGGTAAAAAAAAAAAACAACAACAAAAAAAACTAAACAAAAACTGTGTTCTGTAAACTGAAAAAAGTCTATAAATAAAGCGCTTAAAAAAACAAAAAAAAACAAAAAACAAAAACAAATCTCCAACACTGTTGTTTCTATTTTCAGTCAAACAATGAAAGTTTAAGTTAACGCACTAGAGTCCAGATGTTGAAAGAAGGATGTTTAATTACATTTGAACTTCAAATTCAGCTCAGAAGCTTGATGGGAGTGATGCATTTTTAGAATTGCAAAGCACAACCAGAGCGCTGCACAATTTGAAAAGGCTAACAGGCCCATTCAGATGCGAACCGTAAGAATAAAAGTCCTCATATTAAAGAGAAACAATGAGCCTTGATGCAACTGAGGAGGAAAAAAAAGCCAGAGGGTTTTTATAAATGTTCAACCAATTATGTCAACACATTTTCAAAACTACACTGGGAGTTTCTTCCTCTGAAAATGTTCTGCTCCCTCTGCAGAGCAACAGTAAGATTATAAATGTTCGGGGGTGTCATGGCGCTAGCATGTGTATACAGTAATATTTGACAGAGATCAAATAGCATTTCACTTGTTTCCACTTGTTCAAGGAATTGTCTGTAAGGGAAATAGGGGATAAAACACCCACAACATCCGTTCCTAAGATCACACATTCCATCCTTAAACACTGGTTTTGTTTCCCTCCTCTGTTCATAGGAAAACATATCTACTTACAGAAGTAATTGGGTGAGAGGGCTCAAGCCTTGCAGCTTCCATAAAATGAATACAAGCACTCTAAAATGGAGGGCTGAAAGGGGCGGGTGGTGGACCGCAGCACCTCATGAATTCTGCAATTTGCCGTCTGTTTCTTGACTCTGAAAAATTCTTGGAAATGTCTTTTCCTGGATGATTTTATTGCACAAGAGCCTGTGTTTTTCTCCATGGCAACCACATAACAGTAGAGCTCAACTAAGCTCTGACTCAACAAACAGAACTCCACAAAATACCCATTTCAACGCCAGGGTTTTCCCCCCCTCGCCCAGCTTTCCTGCAAACCCTGCCCGAGACAGCTTTAAAACAGAGGCTGAATGATCGCACTGACCATGAATGAAGACATGCTGGGATTAATCAGGACTCACTTGTGACATGCTACAGAAGGTATGTGCAGGGAAATGACCTTCCCGGCCCATGCTGAGGCTCAGGTGCTGCATTGGATTTTTTTTTTCTGAACCAGAGCCATCACAAGTACAGTACAGTAGGACAGGCAGCAGCTGGGTACTGTTAACCTGGGGGAGCCTTACTTAAAGCAACAGCAGGTTCAGAACAAATACACCGGACGGAGCATTACATAAAAGTCTGCCTCTCTCTTGGAGGGCTAAGTTGCAAGGACGCAGGCACTTTGAGACCCTAATGTAGCCGCTAAAGGGGAAGGCAGGCCAGGGATTAGTGTTGCAGGCAGACACAGGCCTGAAAGGAGGGCATGATGTGTGTAAATATATAATCTCCATGGCCTTTTTCTTGGACCTCAAATCTCCGAGAACTGCAACCTGGATGTTGATAACATAATTTACAACAGACAAATTACAGAGAGTGCCAAAAATGCAAACCAGCTTGTGCCACAAATAAGATTAAAACTCACTATTAGCTGTTAACAACCTGTCAGTCTGTATTTCTCTATTCATGTTTTATGAAGTCACATTTTTTTTAATTCGTGGCTGTCATTTGCTGTAAAGACATAGTTCTTGGAAGGAGTCCGAAGGAGTCCTCACCCTCCAACCACCTGTCCTTGAATCATATTCATCACTTGGCACGCCAGGAGAGGATTTAGTCCACTGCCTTCTCATTGGTGAACCGTCCACCTTCTTGTCTTGACTAGTTAAGGCCATTTCTGAGGAAACAGGGCATGTCTGCTAAACTGTAACTTAAGACAACAGTGAGCTCGGCTGCAGATTCAGCTGCCTTTGAGCAGCTGTAGGGCTGTTAGCGTGTGTGTGGTTTTTCTCTCGGTCTCATAAGGCTTTGAGAGGCTTCACCCTTGCAAAAACACAGAATCAAACAAAATTATCCTTTATTTGTTGCATATAAGGTCATTGCAAAGGGGCATGGGAGGCTGCCAACTTTTCTCTTTGCCTCTCCCGCACTCCCCATCTACCTCGTAGTGAGCACAGAGGAGTATGCCACAGGGAGGGGAGGCCCTACACAGGAACTCAATAATAACTTTCAGCAGTCTAGCCAGGAGGCTGGAAGCCCAGACTGCGGCTGTTCCCTCCTGTCTTTGTTCCTCCCTCCGCACAGCCCCACGCTCCTCCCTTCAACCCCCCTCCTCCTGCTGGCCTGTGTCTGCTCCACAGGACTGATGCATTCTGCAGACAGGCCAGCGCTCTTAAAGAGACACAGACCACATTTTTATCCCCTGAATCACTGCAGTGGACGGAACCACTAGAGCAAAAGTACAGTCCCTCATTTCCAGCCCCTCAAACAAGGGCCAGTGCTTTATTTCACTCCTTTTCCTAACACTTGAGAGACTGTCATGATGCAAAATGCGAGTGAATGAACAGACCAGTGGGTAAGTATGTTGAGAGGCTCTCAGTGAACCTCCGGCTGGAGTCTTTCACAGTGGCCACCTTTGAAGGTGCCTTTGATGCTTTCTCCAAAGTTTGTCAAGTGCAATCAATGTAGGTATATTTAATACCATTGTCATGATAATTTTTGACAACACTACCACAAGCCTAACAATAAGGATTTCGAAATGACAATAATTCTTTTGTGTGTGCTTCGATACATACTGCTTCCAGATTATACACTGGAATTTGCCTCTGGGAAGCAAAGAAACCAGGGCTGCGATAAGCAATTATTTCTATTATTGGAAATTGATTAATGCATTTGATCAAAAAAGCCCCGGGGAAAAAAAACAAAAAAGAATCTATTGCTATTTACAAGCGCCAAAACTAAAGATTAATCAATTATTAAAACAACCGTCGATATCATTTCTATTGAGCAACTATCATCTAGTTATTGCACCTCTACTTGTTGTGTTGAAAGAAATCTCTGCCCCTGTTTCTCCTGTTTTATCACCTGAACAGATCATAAACCATCTAAACAGTTTGTGACTGAGGAGGGCCATGTTGAGCTCTATACCACAGCAAGGAAATGATTAAAAATTTAATAGAGTTGAGTGACACAGAAACCTACAAGGGCGTGCCTGCCAAACACGCTCATTCTTTAGCTGTCAGCACTTTTGTTCCCTTCATATACAAACTGGGTCTATAAACTGGCAGGTCACGATAACAAAATTTTGCATTATGTATATATGCATATATTCATGTAATGCATTTACTGTTATTTTACTCTTATTTTTCAGCATTAAAGATCTTATTATAAACACAAGGTAAATGTGAGTGTTACTGAGCCACATAACCTATGATCTAAATATCCTGAAGGGGCTAAAGGGTTAACAAATCTCAGCTGCAGAATAACAAAAGATGAAATCTCTATGGGAGGTATCAGTGCCAGAGTCAGCAAAGCAGCATAGTCTTCTGAAATGATAACCCCATTCTGGAAAACCTATAACACTGAGCGTCCAGCTTCAGATGGACCATACAGCTCAGGCTCTTAAAAACTGGGGAAGAAATCTTCCAGCCGAACATAACTGAGACTCTCAGGAGGGTCTTCATCCCAAAAATCACCACGAGAATCTCGCTGGCTAAAAAACTCCAGTATTTTCATGGCTTGTCAATATTTTCATTCCCACTTAAGTCAAATGTACAAGCAAAATAAAGCCACCACCTGACTGTGATATAGTCCTCTGGACAAAAAGAGAGAGGCTGGAGCTGTAGACATACAAAACAACTTTGTTCCTTACACTGTGGTGTAGACAGCAATTTGAGAGTGACACATACCCAAGCAACACCAAGCCATTGAATCACCAGTGTTTACGCAGCCACATAATTCTGCACCATCTGTAGGACTCAGGTTTGATCTGCACAGCATAACAAGCTGACGGCAACACAACAAGAGAGGACCCACACACACACTGAGCAACAGCCTTTTGAAAAAAATATAGCAAGCTCATTAAATGGTGAGGAAGCATCCTCGCCCAGAATATATCTATATTCAAAACAGTGATAACAACTTCCCCGTGACGTCCTCTCTCTTGCCCTCGAACTCTGAACCAACCGTCACCTCCTTCACCTTACAAGGCAGATGCAGGGTGAAAAAAAGGCAATGAACTTCTGACCTGTCAGTCAGACTGCAGAGGAAGCTTTGCAGTTCGGGGGCAACCAGAGTGCACCATCTACTCTGTCTCTCCCACCCCTCAGTGTCTCACCCTGCCATCCCATAAACCCCCACTAAAAACCTCCTGCTCCCCCTTTTATGGCTGCCAGATGGTGGGGAGGCCTCCTTGCCTCTGGACTTGCCTCTCTAGTCTAGTAAAACCAGTTGACCTCAGCAACATAAAAACTGCTATTTATGAAAAGGCTTGGAACAAAACACACAAACATCCTGCCACCGAAACAATCAAATGCCATCTCATCTCCCAAAGAGCCCTTTTACAAGATGAGAGCAGGACAGCAGGGACGGCAGTGGAAGCGGTGTACCCCTGCGCTGGGGCGCTTGTTGAAGTCCAGATGTACTGACTACACCCAGGTACATTTTTTTTTTTCTGCGTAAAGGGGTTTTATTTGCGTGCCTTGGGTGTGAGCACAGGACTTTGGCAGTGTCTAAATTTCTCCCTGAGAAACGGAAAAGCAAAACAAACAGAGCCGTCTGCATTCAGGTCGAAGCTAAACCGCAGAACCACAGTCTGGCCTGCGGTTCACAACATTCTGTTCCAGCGCTGACTTCACCTAAAACAAACACTCTCAAGACCCGTTCACCTCAGCCAGAGGGAGAGGAATCTGAGAAAAAAGTTTAGATTTGAACTCCATTAACAAATCCCCTCTCTCACGCCGCTACTTCACTGAAGCAATGTTTTTGCCAAGAACTGGGTGAAATCTTTTCACTCACTTTCCACTTGTGTGGGAGTTGTGCCCTTTGACAGCATGCTCGGAGAGAGTCCAAGGTTTGAGAGCGTGCAGAGTTGGGTGGGAAAGAGGGTTAAAAGGCCAAAGATTGCCTTGTTATAAAAGAATGACCCAATCAATAGCTTCCTTTTTACTGCAAATCAATTTAAGTGATTATCTGCTCTTCCAATAACAACTTTCTTCTCCTTCTGCTCACCTCAGACAGCTATCCTTTTTTTTTCCTCCTCCCTTTATTTGTTCTACCGGTTTGAATCAACCATTTATGTTCTGCAATTCAACCTGACCTCCAGGCAACCCCTGGCATGGCTACCTAAGCCATTAGGGTAGCTGTGGCTCTGGGTTATTAGTGTGATAAAAGTTTACTGTTCCTCCAGCCACTCTGCATGGCTGCTGTTTAACGCATCTGAGGAACAAGTCTATGGGACCATTCAAGCACCAGATTGGCCATGAGGGCATTTGGTCAGTAGGCCAGCACACACCTCAGGGTGAAATATTTAATCCAGACTAGTGACAAAGGCCTTGAAGGCAGCTAACAGAAAGCAAGAAGCACTGAGCAAACCAGCCTCCACACAAGTCAGGATGATGAATCAAAGTAGAGCATCCCCTGTGCATTGGCTTTGTGCAAATATGTAGACAAGAGGGCTTATGGGGGTGGCGGTTGTCTGTGCTATGTTTTCTCCTGTGCGGCAGAAGTTGTGGGCAGCCGAGCTAACTGCAGCCTCAGCACTTCTCTCCATATTCTCCTGTTTCAAGCCAAGAGAGAGAACAAAGACAGAGAGCTAAGCTGCTGCAGAGGTAATGAGGACAGAGCCATGCTGCACAGGAGTGTGTGCCCTCAATAATGAGTACTGCTGCAGTCTATGATGGAGTCCTGTTGGAGAACAGGAGGAGAAATCCATGCAGCCACTCTGCCTGTAGTCTGCCCACAGACGGCAGTAACTGACTGCCTGCAGCCCACCCCTTTTTACACTGCAGCTCTGTCTACCACAAAATGGAAACCACAGTGTGACTGGAATTTCCTGGGAGACACACTGAAATCCATGTCGAGACAAAATAAAACTCCATCAAAAACTTTATTCCATTGAGCTAAAGTGTCGAAATGTTCTTATCTGCAAAAGATGACAAAGATAATTGTGGATCAACATTACAAGGAAAAAAAAGAGTTTAATTCAAACAATGTAAAAAAGAAAAAAAAGAAAGCTTCCATAAAAAGCAGTCAATGTGATTTATACGAAGCTGATGCTAAAAATGCACTGTCATGTTATCAAGCAGAATGTGTCAGATGGGAGAGCGAACTTGACAAACACTATGAGCTATAGTGTGAAGTGTGTGAAGACAGAAAGGCTCAGCAGGGCGCAAAAATTAAGAAATCCACTCATTACTAAAGGACAACCAATTAAACTTGAGGACACGCCCTTTAACCAGAGCATCCAAACTTTGTACCCAACTTTCCAGTTCTTCAGTTGGAATCAATATTAGGATGACTGAGGAAAAACCGGATGAATGGCAGAACTTTACAGCAAAACTTGGAACAGAGTTATAACATGCCTTCTGAAATTAATATCTAAAATATATTTATTGTATTCCTGTAAGCTCAAACAATGCCCCCTTTTTTTACAGTGTCACGAATGACACGTTTTACAGAGAACATCTAAAACCATGCAGTACAAAAGAAAAAAAAATGAATGAAAAACTATTCATTATAATAAGGGTAACATTATTTACCCCAAATGTCTTTAATTTGAACGTTCAGAGGCTTTTCGCAGAAAGGCTGTTTTGGCAGCTCTTAGCTATAAAGCTGTGTCAGTGCTGGTCCATGCCAGCCCCACCCCATTAAGGCTGAACCCTGCACATCATGTGTTTCCACTTTACCGATAGGGTGGAAATGACCTCAACGCAGTAAAAGATGACAGGGGTGCTAGCACTGTTCACCAGATGTGTGCAGAAAGAAAAGAAAAAGAAGAGGAGAAGGCGGAGGAAGGGGAGAGAAAACCATTCGCCTGAAGAATTTACTGCAAACCCCTGAGGAGCCCTGTGATTGAGGGTTCAAGTCAAGCTCCAGAGGTTCCTGGTATATCTCAGCAGCACTCAGGGAGCACATACCCCTCTGGCCTGGCCAGACACAGAACTGTACACGCACACACATACAGTACACGTGCACGCATACACACACACACACACACACACATGCATACATCCCAAAAAACCCCACTGTCATTCCACTGCACCTGCTTGCAACACAAAAGCCACATCCTCCCACTGTGTCCGGCCAAGCTCATTTATCCCATTTAGTACAGCCTGCACCACAACAAAGGCAAAGAAATTAAGGGAGCTGCGTTGATGATAGGGTGACTAATCTCTTTGGAGGGACTCATTATATCAGCAGCCTGTACAGTTCAGCAGCTGAAAGGGCTGAATTAAATATGGACATGCAGAGATGGGCGTCTTTGTCAAGATGAGTGCACCAACAATGTCCTGTTATTACCTCTGGAATAATTCATACATTCCATATGGAGCAGATGCCCCAACCTGACCCTAATCTTTGCATTTGATTTAACACATTCAACTGATAAGAGGTCAACAGTGAATTGATTATCTCTAAAGTATGTTTGTTTTGTGCAATATTTTAGCATTCAAAACTGTCATGTAATTTTCATATTTCTTCTCTCTTGAGTAAAGGGCTTCGTCAGCTGGTCTAAGGTCATATGACCTTGCACTTAAACTCATACTCCTGCGCAACAGATTAGGGACGTTGGGACCAAAAGAAGAGGTGATTACTTAGTTTTTGATTATAATCTGAAAAGCAGCTTGACGTTTTAGAGATGATGTACGTACTAGATCTTCTCTGTTGACTTTGGGCATATACTGCTTAAGACACAGGGCTTATAATAGTCCCCTCATTATAGGATCAAGGGAGGGCCTGCTCTATTTCAAGGCATGGCTGTCTGTGTCTGTGCTTGCGACTGGCTGGAAATAAAGCCAGACGCTTGTCAAATCTACAAGCACAGAGTGGCAGGTGGCCCTGCTGGGCAGGCGGCAGGACAAGTACTGTCCAGGGCAACCCTACAACTATTAGACACCTGCAAAAAGCATATGTGTGTGTGAGCAGCATGTGAGCAATTGTTGCCCATCTGTATGCCTGTCTTTATAAATGTAAACGCTGTTGTATTGATGCAGAGTGCAAGAGTAGAAGGAGAGAGCAGGGTGGGGCAGGTGGCTAACTCTTTAGCAGGATGAATTTGCAGATATATGGCGCACTCCACTTATGAATGAAGTAGTAAACAAGACTAACAAGGTCAAAGATGGAAAAAGGTCCACCTGACCGGATGACTCTGTGGCAAAGAGTGACCGTGACAGATCCTGGTGTGACCGTAATACTGAAGAAAAAACTTTCCCCCCCCTCACTGCAAGAGAGTCTTCTTGGACAGCTGTGCTGAATTCATTTGATACGGGTGCCTGCTGACAATGCTGCATTGCTCCATCTCTGCAAGAAAGCATGTCGAGCTGGTTTGAAGAGCACACAGGGGCTTGCAGCTTTTCACCAAATGATTGTTCTGCTACATATCTCAAAGCTGTGACCCCTGGTGAAAATGAAGCTACAGGAAATAAAAGGCGTTGGGAGCTGGTTAGCTCAGTGTGCTACAGTATGTACAGATTATCAGAGGAAAAACACACTGCTCTTAGATCAGATTTTGAGATGCAATGGCCTGACGACAAAGCAGATACATGGGATGATAGGCGTAATAGCACACAGCAAAACAGGAGAGAGCAGAAAATGTGGATCCCACTCATTTGTTCATTTAGTGGGCTCTTGAAGCAAGCCAGGAGAAGGAAATGGAGGCTGGTTATGAGGTCACTCTGACAAAGTAGCAAAACCTCTCCATATCTATCCATCCATCCATCCATCCATCTATCTATCTATCTATCCATCTATCTACTTACCTACCTATCTAACTATCATCCAAAAAAGAACATTAAAGATGGATGACGAGAGAGACAAGCAGCTCTCACACCCCTGGAACAGCACAGTGATAAATGTGCGGCGTATGTAGGCCAGTCTGAATACAGACTGATACAGCATGTGCTCACTACAGTGGAGGTGGAGATCTAAGTATAATGCAGTGTGAGGGGGAGTGCACTAGGAGATTTCAGTGGAGGAGAGGAGGAGAGTCTGTGTGTCCTACAGGGTTGAGGAGGTGTCAAATGGAAGAGGTGAGTGATGGTGGCAGGGCAGAGGAGGTGTCAGACAAGGAGGTCTTAGTGATGAAGAGCTTTAAACTAGTGTTGCTGCGTACTGACCTGGGGGAGAAGTTTGTGTGTGTGTGATGCAGAGTGGAGGAGGAGGAGGAGGAGGAAGGAAAGCAGCAGCAGGAGGTGGAGGAGGAGAGACTCGTCAAGTCACTGCATGGAGGTCACAATGAAAGAGGGTGGGCGGTGAATGGAGGGGGCTGAGGTCTGTGTACTGTAAGAGGTCTATGAACTGTGGGTCTATGGGTCTGTGCATATGTGCGTGTGCGTGTGTGTCTGTGTGTCTGTTCTGGCGCGCTTCTTTGAGCCCACAAGCCAGAGAGCATGAAGTTCTTATTTAGCACAGGAAGAGCAGCTCTGCTTAGCAACCACAACCGCCCTCCAATCACAAGCGTATGGAGCAGCCTCCAACTAAGGATGAGTCCTTTCTGAAAGCGTGGGGAGTTAGTCTGACAGAGGCCTCCAAATGTTGAGGTACACACCTACCCACGCACACAAACGTATACAAACCAGGTCTGTAATGTGAACTATTTATCTGAGATTGAGCTCTGAGCTTTTCTGTCACCGACAGTCAAAGACAAATGCACATTAACACCCCTGTGTGTCTCCTCTGTTTTGCCATCTTCTTAACTCAGCAGAGAATTCAAAGTAAATCTAAACCATCCTAATCCTAAAATAAATTATGCATATCCCTGAAACATTCATTCTGCTTTTTTTGCCGCCACGGACAGCGTCGTGCAGCAACTTGGCACCACACCAGTTGCAAATGAACCAATAGCGACCACAATTGTAATCTGCTGGCCATCAAAAAAAGGAAGCCTGAACAAGATTTGGACAAATGCAGTCTGAACACTGAGCAGTCTGTTTGGTTTAACTGCGTGCGCTAATCCTCCTGATAGCTTTGGAGGTGGTTGGTGGGCGGATTGTAGGCGAGAGCAGCATGCCGATTTGTCATATGGCACCAGCAGGGCCTACTTCTGCTCTGGCTGGAGCTCCATTACCACATCTCCAATGTGGTCCAACAGTTGTGTAGCTTAGAATTGTGGGTGATTATGGAGAGACAGAGAGAAAATTTAAGGTAATAAATATGACAATTCTGCTTGAGTCTTGGCCTCTAAAGTTGCATTAGAAAAGCACTTTAATTGTTATGTGCAACTGATCTGTTGGTTTCTCCATGTAACATGGAACATACTCTTTGCAGTATTCATGCTCCAATTACAAAACTCCAGAGGGACTGGTTATAAATCGTGAAGATGCTCTGAGCGTGCCAGACAAGGAGAGAGTCCATGGCCGTCAGTCTAGCTGTGTTTCCTGAAGATGCTGTCCAGAGAAGATGACAGTTGTAATGTGCACTGTGGTCTCTGCATTCCAGGAGTTATGTAGGATTATCAGACTTTAAACCCCCCTGACTGCAGCAGATTAGTAGCTCAGCCAGCAGCAGATGCAGACTCCAGGATTTCCTGTCTCTGCACCAGATGGGCCTGACTCTTAATCACAGAGCTGGAAATCAGGAGGTGATCGAGGAGGAATTGATGATGATTGTGGAATAGCACTAACCCAATACAGGCATCTGTTCTGCCATTAATGGACCAACTGACTGACGGACTGGCTTGTTGACTACAGTCACAGCCAGTCCTCATCTCTTCCCTCATCTCGTCTTCACCGATCAACACTAATCATCCTCCTCCTTCACTCCATGAATTACACAAGAAGTCTTTCACATGTTAGCTCGCTGCTGTATCATTGAGGTTTAGAGAGAAGTGAAGCAAAACATCATCCATTTAAGATAATCACAGATAGAAACAACACTTTATATTGCCATATATTATATTTCATTGGAATATGTGAGAAATTGTTGTTGTTTTGTTTTAATATTCAAATTGGTGCGCACAGTTAAGTGTTAACACATCTTTTCCATCTCAGACTTGCACCATCATTATCCCCCCTTCAGTTACTTCTTAAGACCAAAAGTGTTTCTTATTTACATATCATATATCACATGTGCGTGTGTGTCATATCATTTACATAACTATGCTTAATTGAGGTACTTTTATATACCACTTTGGTTTGGATTTAAGGTTTTACCATTGACAGATGTTTAATATTTGTAAAGGTGTAATTATCAGCTACATAAATCAGTTTTATTATTTGTCTCTTTTGGACATAGATAAATAAAACCAAAAGTATGACTCTACCAAACCTCGAAGACTGAATGCTTTTCACATACACTTTCTGTGTAACTGTCTTAGAGTAACATCTCATATATATTGGTGTCCTTCCAGAAGAATGTGTCTTTGAAGAAAAGTCTGTCCACAGTGTGAAGAGGTATTATGATTTTCTGATCCCTCCACACACACACACACACACACACACATATGTATCTATAACTGATTTCATTTGATTTTAACCAAGCCTGATTACAGCCATTAATTTGGGCAAAATGACAAAAAAAAAGAACAATAATATTGAGTACTCATTCAGTCCTACATCTATCAGACATGCAGACACCACTACAGGCTCCAATCTGTCTTTAAACACATGGAACCCAGGAAACCAGTGACATGGCAAATTCACAAGCATGGATTTCCCACCCTGAGAGAGGCTGGAGGTTACAGACCTATCTACACAGCACCTAAAGAAACAAGGCACTAACAAAGTGAAATGGCTGCACTTCACAGCCTCTGAAAGCCCAGCTCTCAAACAAAGGAGGCGGCAGGTCTTTAGTACACATCACCCATGACAGAACCCCAGCTGACACCCTTTTAACATGGGGTCACCCTTGCCAGAATGGAGGCCACAACCCGTGGGAGCTCCTGAAACCCCTTTTGCCTTGACACAGCGTCCCTGCTTTGGCCACAAAGCTCTGTCCAGTGCAGAGATGTGTTGATGGACTTTTTGGGGGGCTGGTCAGCGGGGAGTTGGGTGCTCAGAGAAGGGGGGAGGACTCAGCTGACTGCTCTCAAAGGAGCTATATTTCCATGTTTGGTATAAATGGGAGAAGGTGAATTACAGCCAAGCTGCAAACTACTAAAGACGTGGATCTGCTGTTTCCACTAAGAACGACTCAATGTTTATCTGGGTGATGTGGGTGGTTTGCATCTTAGCTGGCTGGGTCAAAGCTGGGCAGACAGACCCATCAAGGACCAAAGAGATGCACCATGTCAGCTTTCAGGGCTTCCCAGAGGTCAGCAGACAGATGGGAATGGAAATGAGCCGGCAGTGAGCTCATTTTAATCTGGCTTGCACAGCTGATCCAGTCATTACACTCGCCTGTTTACATGCAAACACACTCATATTCTTGCAGTACATAAAGACACCCACATACACACAGCTACCTGGTAAGGAAAGATATGGAGAGATGTTTCCCATTTATTCATCCATTTTTAATAACAGCTAATAACCAAAAACACACAAACCTTCATCCTTTGACACACACTTGATTGCTTTGCTCCAGGTTTGAGGCTAATTTCATCATGCAAGGAGAACAATTGGATGAGAAATAGCATAAATTGGCCTCAGTTGAATGGCTTTAATATCCATTCCATTAAGGAAGGCTTCCACAGTTCTCCAGAGCCTCCTTTTACTCAGTACTCAGTCAGATGACTGATTGCATTGCCCTCACTTCTTAGGGATTTTATTTATTTTATTTCATTTTTTTTGACAGTTAATGCTCAAGTATTGGACTTGGGCTTAAAAACAAGTTTTTGCAATTCCAATCCTCTTTCTTGAAGATTTTCATGCTAATCAAAAAGTTACCATTTGAATTATTACACGCAAGGTTCAACACAATTGAGCAAGTAATTTGAATTCAAAATTCAGGTTTCCATTCAATTAAAGTGTGTCTATTTTTGTGGTCCTTTAGATCTCAAATTAACTAGAAATCTAAATTCACGGTGTTTTATCAGAAATGCAGATGCAGTTGAAAGTGTCTGTTATCTGTCCACTGTATGTCCCTACGTCCTTTATCAGACAGCCATCTGGCCAGTGCACTGGACACAAGGGCATGTGATTGGATGGTGTGAAAAGAATGGGGGAAGGCAGGGTCAGTGTCTTTGGGGAAAGGTCAGGGGTCACGGCCCTTTGACAACACATGTCAAGGCCTGGCTCACACACTCTGCATCTTCTGAATGAGATTGTCTGCAGCCTCCTCTCAGCAATCTGCACTCATCTGCACATTAGGTAAAGGGCTAAATGACCAAATGCTGGATTTGATGCAAAACAGACACAATGATTCACTGGTCTCATTCCTTCCTCTGATCCGGCTTCTGCTTTTGTGAGGAGGCTGGAGCTTTTCCATAAATAACTTACTATGTTTCACATCTGAATTTGCAGATAAGCATTACAAACTGGAATAAATCTAAATCATACTTAATCTCTCCGAAAAGCTCGGCTTCAAAACTACTCCACAATAAAACATATGCTCCATCAAGATTAATCGTCTCCATGCTGCGCTCTATCTGCTCCAACCACCAGGTACAGTCGATGAGGTGGGAGTCTAGACATGATACAGGCAGAGGAGGTAACCTTTGAGGCTCCCACTTATTAATAAAACACTCTGACATCAGAAGGAGGCTGAGGCAGACTGATAACATTGAGTTTTTGTTTCATGGGTAAGCTGAGCCAAGCGCAGGTCTGCGAGCCCCCGTCCGGCCTTTCAGCAGCTTGGCCTGTCAGGCTGATGTATGGGAGAGCGCTGGTGTTCAGCTCCCTGAGGACCAGGCCTGTCTGCTAACTGGGACACAACTGACAGTGAACCACAGCAAACACGCACTGCCCCCCCCTTCCACTACACTCCGTCCATGATGCTCAGGCCATGTGTGTATCACACGGGCAGTGCAGAACACACCATTTTGAGAAAATACATAACTCACAATTGATACATCAAGACCTGGCTGGAGTTAGGATTAAATTAAATGCAGGTGCAAGTGTGTGGTTTTTTTTTGGGGGGGGGGGGGGGGGTTAGCACAGACAGACATTTCTTGTTGTGAAAAGATTTTTTTCAGGGGTCTGTCCAGTTCTTGAGGAAACATGATATAAATCAGCTGTGGATGCTGCATTCAAGTATAGCACCTATATTTCTTAATCAACAGACAACATAAACGCCAACTTTGTAATCAACCGAACCTCATCTCTTCTGACACCTGACCTCTCGCCCTCTTTCAGATATTTTTGTAGAAACCAGCAACTTTTCTGAAGGATTGTGTTTTTTAAGAGTACCGAGATTTCCCTGTGAGACATCTCCTGGCTCCTGTTCATGACGGAGCAGAGTAGTACCATGGTGATGCATACTGAGATGTCCACTCATTAGCAGAGTCCCACACAACAGCTGCTCTGTGACGTACGAACAGCCAACTCATCTCCTGGCCCTTTGTCAATACTAAACATCTTCAAACCAAGCAAGGAGCGCTGAAGGCTACACACACACACACACACACACACACACATTTCCATATCCCAAACCTCATTAAACTCTTATCCCCTTCCCCACCTCATAGCACCATAATGGCCTCCCCTCCCCTCACCTCTCAGTCTAATAAAATATATCATCGGGACTCCATCTATCATAATGCAGATGCCCTTGGGTAACCCTGGAGGGGGGTAGATAAGGGGGTTTTAAAGGATGGAAAGGACGCTCAGGGGTGTTAGCTGATGCTGAGAGGCTTCACTGTCACCTTTTCCAGACTTGGATGAGGCGCACGTGGGTGTATATGAGTGGTTTCATGGTGAAGAGGGTGCATACAGAAATTGTGGTGACATCTGATTCGCCTTATAATTCTGTTGGAAGTGTCAAATAAGAGTGGCAACACTTGCAAAAGATAAGCCACAGAGAGTCAATCAGAGCACATAAAGCACACAGAGACAGGCCTAATGAGAAGGAAGCCTTCCCAAAATGAATGTTAATGAATGCAGATGTTGTAGCAGGCCCAGGGCTGTTGAAATACCCTCATACACAAACAAACAAGATTGTAGCATTCTTCAAAGACAAAATGAGTGATGATTAATAATAAGATGAAACACAAAAGACTTACCCTGCAAGATTTACTGGACAGCTTGCTCGTCAGATCGTATTTTCCTTTTAACTCTTTAAGCAGCTGCTCCAGATGACTCTTCTCCTCTTTTCCGGTGTATTCCGGGTCTAAGAGCACATACGCCCGCCAGTTGGCGGAGTCGAAGCCCCAGTGGACTGTTCTGTTCTCCAGTCTCTTGTGACTGTGGACCACAAACTTGTGGGGTGGGAACATGAGTCTGCAGTCCATGCACTGGATGCAGGCGGCGCTGGGACCGGCGTACAGTTCCGGGACAAACAAGCCTTTGCATCGGCCGAAACATTCGTGGTAGACTTTGAAGCTCTCCTCGGTTCGCTCCAACTCCAGGGAGCCCAACTCCTTGTTGCAGTG
Organism: Remorina albescens; assembly: GCA_034769265.1. NCBI lineage: Eukaryota > Metazoa > Chordata > Actinopteri > Carangiformes > Echeneidae > Remorina > Remorina albescens. The sequence goes on from CM068494.1 coordinate 18,712,639, forward strand.
AGGAGGGTACGTACCGCCGTAGATGAGCGCGTTGCAGAGGCGCTCAGCATCCGTCTGTGTGATGAGCCCGCAGGACGGAGCCGAGAAGGGCAAGATCCCGACCACTTTGAGGATCTCCAGCTGGTCCGCCGTGCACCGGGAGCAGTAGATGTGCAGGTCGTCGCACACCGAGTTGATCTGCTGGAGGGAGAAGTCTCTCAGGACGCTGTTGAGGATCTGCGGCAGACACAGACGCTTCTCGCCGCCGACCACGAAGCAGGAGATGGGCTCCCGCTCCAGGACCGTCTCGCACCTCTCCGTGGACCGGTCGGACGGGATGAAAAGTGGACCGGACATCACCGGCGGTGTCTGCGCTGGCAGGGTGAGCATCAGCTCGGCGGATTTTCCATCTTTACCGAAGAGCGAGTCCTGGTGCCACCGGGCGGAGAAGGCGGCCGGTCCGCCGAGGGAGCGCATGGAACTCAGATGAAACTGCTTCAGAGTTTGCTGAAGTCCGGGATGGGGCTGGAAGCTCGTACCCTCCATGTTGTAGCCAATCGGAAAAAGATAGTTCAAAACTCAAAATGAAAGCTGAATTGGATTTATCGGATAGGGCGTCCTCAGCATCCGGCCACTCGCTCAATAAGGCGCATTTCCATGTCACCGGAGAAGCTTCCGAGCGCGTCCATTCAGAAAAACGAAGGCTGCTGAATTCATAGGGGCAGTTCCTGTATAGGCAGACGCAATTAAAGTCGAAAAGTCTGAGATTCAAAAGTCGTGTTGTCCAAAACAATCACCGGTTACTGTGTTTCTATGCGCTCCTGCGGTTTTACGCACTCCAATGTGCGCCCGAAATATGTCTCGTCTGTTCTCTCTGGCGTTTCCTCAGTCTGTCTTCCCTCTCACTCAATGTGTGAGTCTCTCTCCCTCTCTCTCTTTCCCTCTCTCTCGCCCTCTCTGTTTGTTTGTGTCTGGTTCAGTCATTGAATCCCAGCCAGGAATGTGACTGACTCCCCGGGCTGGCTCTTCCCTCAGCCAGCTGTTCCTCCCTCCGCTACATGGCAGCTGCACAGAAAAAAAAAATCCCTCTGAACCGAGGCGAGGGCGGAGATTAGGAAAATATAGGCTAGTTAAAACTGGAAATGTAAAAATAAACTTTGCCACTCCAAATGCTTAAACCTGGCAGATAAGTATCGTTGTCTTTCTGTAGAAAAAACTTTGTCTTAAAAATGGATATTTAAATTAAGATTATCTGCTGAAGGTCAGATGAAACACGCAGCAGCCTGATGAAAAATACCGTCTAATGGGTCCAGTGGTGGAAAGTAGCTGAGCAGCATACATTTCTTCAAGTATACTTCATCTATTAACATTTTCTGCCTACTCCACTACATTCAACTGACAACTTTAGCCATTTTATGAAAATTAAAAACAAAAGATCTGTTGATGATGCAAAGCCATTGATTAAATTATCCGACAACATACAAAGTAGCTAAAATAAGATTCACCTTCATTAACATTGAAATTATAACAGCACATCAATCCATAAACTTTAATAATCTGATCTCGATATAACGTTTAATTGTATCACTCATGAAGAAATTCTTGTTACTTTAGGTGAAATATCAGAATACTCATGAAAGCATGGTGGCATAACTACCTCAATAGTAGGATAAACGCCACAATTTTAGAAGATCTTACAAATAAAATAAAAGGTACGTATTATTGACGTTTGTATAGACATTTATCAGTTAATATCAAAAACAATATTCTATGTATTGTCTTTGATATTAACTGATTCAATGTTTAAATTGATTTATTTTAAATCATTAGTTCATTACCGTGACCTTACATATATATTATTACACTCATAAAACTCAATGATTTCTGTGGAATTAAAAATAAGTTATCTTCACCATGTGGTATAAAATACACATCGTGAAGATAACTTATTTTAATATTAACTATTAATTATTGAATTCCATATCTTCACATTGTTATTCCTTGTTTCTGTTCTTGGAAAAAAACAAAAAAAAAAACAAACCTATTCAATTTAAATGTAAGAATATTGGAGAAAAGATTACTGACCAGCTTCACTTCTCCTCAGTCTTGTACTGTTTTCACCCACTGGAGGTCACTATGATGCGAGCACTGTGGCACATACCAGGATTAAACTGTTGAAGGGTTTGTCATGAAGACGAAATACAGAAAAAGAATAAAGCAAACATCTACAGTTAGATTTTATTAACTGAAAGTACAAAGACAATATTTATATCCTTAAAATTTATAATAACTCTACTGATCTTAAAGCATGCAAATAACACAAATCCAAAAATGCAGCTATAACTTATTTGTGTGCTTGAATGGCACCGATAGTGGTTAAATCTGTCTTTAGTATGGATTAACTGGTAATTAAAGATGATGTCATTTTCACTCTTGATGTGGTCCTTGAAGAAAAATGAAAACATTTATTCAGCACTTTTTTTTTTTAAACGCACATTAAAACTTAGTTAAAGGGTTTTCAACTTTTAAGCACATCTAAAAAATCCTCTGAAGCAAAGACATGTTTAGTTACCAATATTACATCCCTTATGAAAATATTCAGTAGTTACTGTTCCAAAGAATACTTTTTTCTTCTCAATATCTGTATCAAAATGTCACATGAAGCAGTTTGTTTAAGACAAGGCATTAAAAAAAAATCCAAAAACATTAAGGAAGTGTCAAAGTTTTTGGCTTCAGTGCATTTTCAGTTACAAATCACAGAAAAAGTGCTGCAGCTGATATTTACTATACCACTTAAAAACCACCCTTTGCCCCTTTGAATCGTAAGATATTGGTTTTGACTTTTCAATTACTAATCAGACTGAAAATACCACAACAATAATAATTAAATTTGAAAAACGGATTAGAATTGGCTATTAAATAAAACTTAGTCACTGTTTAATATTGGACATTAGTTATAGCAGAAACATCCATTCACACAGACCCACTAATGCAAAATAAATACACCAATCACAAGCTACACTGATAGAGAACACGAGATTCTCTTCAAATATTCAAATATTTCAGGAGAGCATCTGCACGGACTCCATCACACTGTTTGCAGCCACAGTTAACCTACTTAATACCAACATTGAAAATTCCAAAAATGTCATCATTAATTAATTTAGCACAGAGATATTTTTATTCCCGAGGAACATGGGAGATGAGCAACATAAGGGAGAGCTCCTACTGTAATTCAGGCATCTTATTTTCATATTGCGGCGGTGGAGTGATGGGTTCAATGTTGACTGGATTCTGCGTAGGGCTGCGGATTTGCAGACGGAAGTCCTTCAGGTGCAGTTTGTCTGATTTGATCCTCCTCACCCGCAGGGGCCGTAGTAAACGGCTGGCCCGGCTGCTGCTGCGGGTGGGCAGGCTGGGGTGTGATGTGAGGCCAGGGTGGTCGGCCTGGGGCTCAGCAGCAGGTGGAGCGGGAGCTGGTTCTGGATCATTAAGAGGGGTGTCTTCAGTGGGATTGTTCGTGGGCTCGGTTCCCTCGTTTTCCACAGCTGCTAAGATGTCCTCATAGGACGGCAGCTGGGAGGTGCTCTGGCGAAGGTTACTCTGACGGACAGGGTAGTCGCCACTGCCAACAACCTCCTCATAGCTTGGCACGTTATATGTAGTTGAATCAGGAGCTCTGGAAAAGGATGCAAGAGGTGATCCCCAGGGAGAAAGCATCATGTGAGAATTTATCAAGACTTTCTGCTCCATGAAACCAAGCCTTATATCAGCTCATATCTGAACTCTTATTTTCAGTTTTTTTTACCTTACCATGTGTATAACGTATATGAGAATGTATCATCTTTCAAATTATTTTGCGGGAGGTAACGTTTGTTGGAACATGAAAAAAATTTGGGAGGAAGTACAACCAAAATGCACTCAAGTAAAGAATTTTCAAATCCTAGTGCCTGTGGTCTCTAATATTACAGAGCGAAATGTCTTATATGGGCCATACTAAAAATGATAAAAACAGCTTAAAAATAGTGTAAACAGTCAATCACTCACTCTTCTCCAGGCACACGTTCCATGAAAGGGGTTACGACTGGGTCTGACTGGTTTCTGGTGGTATTTGCCCTCCTCTTGCTCCTCACACCGAGGAAAATGGACAAGAGCAGCATGACTGCTCCAACTCCAACCAGCACCATGGCCACTGTTGAAGACTTTGTGTTGTTTCTTTCCTCGTCATCACCATCCCCGTTGTTAGTATCTGTGGTTGTGTTGCCAGATAGAGAAGAGGAGCCACTTGAGGCCCCGCCATCCATGGGTATCACAGTCCACACAATCATGACAATGCCCAGGGCAATGAGCCCGACTCCCAGGGCGCACAGGGCATAATGTGCGCCTGAGCCGGAGCCCTCTGAGGTGGAAGATCTGTTGGAACGGTTGTTGCCGCCACATATACTCCGATTGGAACACATCCCTGATGAGCAAACTGCAACAGAGGTGCCCACCAAAACAATGATTAAGAAAATGGAGACAAGGAACCACAAACACATAACTTGAAATCTACAGTTCTGCAAACACCTAAATTCATTTTGAGTAATGCAATCAGACAAAAATGTATTGTAGCCTTTCTGTCCTGCTATACTTCACGGTTGCTATGCCAACTCTTAGAGAACGAGGAGATTATTTCCTTCTGGTGCCTTTTTTGTGTAGTTGACTTGCCTACAGCTGTGGAATCATACTACCTTTGACCACCAGAGTATAATAATGGTGTCAAACTGCAAGAGCCACCTTGTGGCTCTAGTAAACATTATGATAAAGAATCTTCAAGGAAAAGAGTGAATGGGTCTCAAAATGAAGACAGTTCAAAAGTAGTCAGTAAAACAGCACCCAATGCTTCAATGGAGTCTTGTGGAGGATTCATTAACACTACATGGCCCGTATAGTTGACAGTTCAAACACAAACTCAAAGAGCGTTCATTCTCCAACACACTTCCCCTTCCTGCCAAATTACTGCTGCTAAAGAAAATCAACTTCTTCCCCTATTTCATTGTGGTTGCAAACTCTGACAGTGTTTGAGTCAGGTTTCCTCAGATTGGCTCCATAGTAGTATCACATGAGCAGAACTACACTACCAAACTAAAAGTTGATTTACTGCTGCAAGGAATAGCTAAATACACAGAGGAGGTCCTAAATGAATTTTGGAGGCATTGTTTTGACTATTAAGGTGATAATCCTGCCTGTAACCGTTAAAATTACTGAATTTATGATTTGCATACTGACTGAAAAAGATCTGCAGTGAAAAAACTGGTTATGAGAAGACAAGTGCAGTGGTACGTTGACACGTGTCCCAACATGACAGACACAAACCGGCGAAACAGAGAGGAATGACTAACACCTGAGGAATGGGGTTACAGAAATGGTCATGGTATTTGGTAGCATTAAATGAGTAAGGCAGAACATCCATTATGAAAAATACAGTTTAACACAATGGCAGAACTTATAAAATTAGACCCAGACATCCTATTAACAATGACACCATGCAAATGAATACTTCTATATTGCTACATGCTTGCTGGCACTGTGTCTGAGATGAGATGTTTCATTTAGCCGTTCTTACCAGTGAGCCCATAATTTGTCAACTGTACTCAACTTTCACGCTCTGTTAAACCTGAAACAACTGATTTTCTTTTTGGCCACTTGAGGGCAACAGAACCAAGTAACATATCAAGTTAACATGTCATCACCTTATGGATGATTAACTTAACCTATTGTATGATTTACACGTTTACTCTAATTCTCTGTAGGTCGGACACAATAGGAGGCCCCATTCACACCGTAAGTCCGACATTTAAACAATTAAAATTATGTATAAAATTATAGTCTGTATAACGCTAAGGTCGTTTTAAATACAAACCCTTTTTATTAGGTTCACCAATAAAAGGGTTAGGCAAAAGACCACTTTTTTTTAAAACAAAGTCTTACAATAAAACAGTGGGATATGACCTTTTTTTTTCAGCCTGTCACCCTTGAAAACAAAGCAAACCCGCGACCTATTGTCACAGGTCCTATATGTCCAAGAGCACTGAGGAGTTCGTTCTAGAGTGGTTATTTTTCATCTCTTGCTTTATTTGTATTCGCCCTTTTTCTTGTAAAAAGAAAAGAAACATCAACAAAATGTAGTGTCAAATAATCACATCTCTTCCTCTGTCTAGTGTGATTGTTGGCCACGATGGGAACTGCTACTTTAAAAAATTACCGGCTGCCTCATCCTAAAATATATTCTACAGGAGGTGAAACATGATAAAGAATTTGGAAACACGTTCACATAACAACATCCTTCAGAAAGTATCCATTAAAAAAATTAGGAGATTGCAGCCTAAAAGCTGTGTGTGTGTTAAAACGCTGGTTGGAAACGCTATTCAGACTGTTCTGTGCTGTTCATAAAATGCTTCACAGCTCCCTGAGGTGGTGGTGTGAAGAAAATAGTCTTTGTACTGCCGCTGCACTACCAGGCAGGATGGAGCCCTATTCATAATGTTATAACTAATTTGTGGCATCACAATACACAAGCTTGTGAGCAAAGTGAGAAGGCAACACATTCCTCTCTTTAATGATACACTATGTACACACATAGTTTTGTTTGGTAATTTATTACGACCCAATACACAAAGAAGGAGAAGATGAACCCAAAACTAATAATGTTAGACAACTCATATTAAAAGCATCTGGTTATATTTTGTCTTTTTTGAAATGCTTGCTCCGTGTTGGAAGCCATAAAGATATGTTCATCTGTCCAGACATGGAACAAATGAAACTGTTCAAATGCTAAAGCTGTTTTTTCACAGGATTGTTCAAGACCAAATTTTTCACACCAGGACAGAATATTGTGTAAACTTTTGTGCACTTAAGGGCAAATATCAGACGTGACATGGATGACAAATAACTTACCCTATGCTTATAAACTCAAGAAATATGCAATTTACATTAAATTTGAACATATTAGCCAAGTTTAATTCTGCCTCTGGTCAAAAGTGGCTCAGAAATCTTTAAATACCACCTCAAAAATTTTTCACAAGCTGCGTTTTACAGTGACTTTAGTGTGTGTAAATTTTCATGAACCGTGTTCAAAAACACAACGTTAGTACAGTTTATATAATCCTGAAGTTTATGCACCAATTAAAATCTCAAGCCTCCATCCTTAGATATCACCTGTGTCTGCTTTAAGGGGAGGACACAATGACAGTCTCCACACCTTGAGTGATTAACTTTTCATTTACAATTAAACGGCTCAAGTATTCAAACATTTCAGCTGTGACCATTACTGGGATGATTAATCCAGTCCAACCCTTCATGCAGAGCACATCCTGCATATTACTTTCTGTCCTGTCTGATGTAGAAATGATGGGATAGGCAAGGAGGGCTGAATGATGTTAATAGAGGGGTCCTGGATACAGTGTATGCCTGACTTAAAAAAAGCCCAGCAGTCGTACAGAAAATAGGAGAAATACATGATCTTCACTCTGCTGGAAGATATTATTCATACACTGGCATCAGTGCATTTCTCCATAACCGCGAAGCAGGTGTTTCAATCCTTTCTTCTCCTGCAGATGTTTAGCTCATAAATTTTTCTGCTAGTACAGCTTTTTGTTGTCTAATGGCTCTTTGGCATTGAAATGAATGTGCATTATGCCTGTGTTTAAAGAGGATGAGACTCAGCACTTTGTAATACACCATTTTATTTGGTACACAGCTCCTTTAAAGGACCTCCATTTATTCTATAAATGGGGGCATAGTGATGGGCAAGTTTGAATTACTGTCTCCTGAAATCACATCATGTTATGTTTCACAAAATTAGATTAATCTAATAAATGACTCCGCCAGCAGTGTTGAGCTTAACAGGTTAACAAAACAATCACACCTCTAGAGAAACACGACAAGGTTCAACATCAACTGTACAGTGAGATTTGAGCAAATGCGGCCTAATCATGAGATATGGAGGGAAACTCCAAAGGAAGCAGGTACCTGAACTGTGACTTTTAGCTGAAACTGTTTTGTTTATTAGGTTTTGTGTGATACAATTCTAATTTCACCTCCAATTTCCCCCACAATCAGACAATTATCAATCAATATTCATGTTAATGTGGTGATATTGATTTCATCCATATGGCTCTGCCTTATAAACACTCTCAGCAGCAAATAGTATGAAACTGTGCGCTAAACTAGAAGGGCGCATCGATCTGAATATTTATGTATCAGCTGAAGAATACAGTTTCTATGTAGCTATTATTATTAAAGGCGTCTGTGTCTCCCTGGCTTTATGGTAAACATTGAGGGGCCTTTTTCTCAGTTACATTACTCGGCACACATGTGCTGCTAAAGACTGGCTTGCGGCGTGCAGTGCAGAACCACTTGCTCTGTATTGTCACCATTGGGAGCAAAATATGGTGACAGGTTCTGTCATTTCAATCAGTCTTGGCCCCTTCACTCTAATGTACTCACACATCAATCAGTCCTGTGCAGCCTTCAGTGCAGGCCTAATGGACAGCATGCATGGGTGTGTCCTGTTTAACATCAGGACATTTCCAGCATTAAAAAGCAGCCCATCCTATGGACAACACAGACCCTGCTGCTCTTTATAATCAGACAAACCACGTGGGTAACATTTACTGTTTAATCGATGACTCAGGATTGGCACATGAAGGGGGGTTAAAATCCTCTCTCCTTCAGTTTACACCCTTAAGTTTTCTTTGTTTGTAAAGTAGGAAGGGAGCCCAGAGGAAGGAGCTGTCCCTTCACAGGAGCCTCAAACTGCTTTAAATGAACACTTCAGCAAGAAACATTAGCGTCAGGTGAAACCGACCACACTGAGTCACGATCTGTCGCGGTGAAGGTGATCTGAGAGAGGCCTTACCTTTTCACCGCTCAGTGTCCAAGGACTTCCCTCCGCATCGGGGAGTTACCTGAAGCACACAGGTGTTTTCAGGAAGATCAGCGCCGAGGCGGAAACGGGAGCAAACACACAAACCGACAGCCGGCGTGTCGTTCAACGGAGGCTCGTTTCTTTTTCAAAACCACAGAGCCGGAGTTGTTTCTTCTAATGTTTACCTTCACAGATGATATAGTTGACGGGAACTTTGTTGAAGTTGCAGCCGCAGTGAATCGTCCCCTGTCCGGGCTGTAAGGTGAGTTCGTGAATGTCTCTCCCCTCGGTCCTAGTGCCGCTCAGGTACACTTCCTCCGCGGACACATCAGACCAGAGGGACAAGGACACGGCCGGAAACAGTCCCCCTCAATAAATAACAATCAAATGCCAAAGGATAAAGGGGCATGGTTAGTGCTGTGCTGAGTTACTATTTAAAATTCAAAATAATTTTTCAGCTCCAGTGTTTTAAAGATATTGTCTTTCCTTTCAGCGAAACAAATAAATCCAATGAGGAAAGTAATGAATGTAATGTCATACTAAGTAATTGTTTAAACTGGATTATTAATATTATTACGAAAATTTGATTTAAAAACGAAAAGGAGTTCCCTTTGCTTTCACTTGCCTATCTGTAATCTCAGAAAATGGTGCTCCTTAGAAATCCACTCACTCGGGCATTTTTGCATTGCAGACATTGAAGAGCCAAAAGGTCACGCTTCTGGATGTTTCAAGTGTGAGGCATGGGCCTCATGAGCAGATGCAGGATGTCTTTGTTTTACTGATATCAGTGGTAATGATGTTTTCACCTAATCGGTGAAATGAATCTGGTTAAAGGTGCATTACTGTCCTGACATTATGCCACTGAAGTGCCCTTAAGTAAGGTACTTTAGTACAATATGACATTGTCATGTTGCATGGTGATGTTTCATGACTTATTTGCCATTTTTCTCTTAAAATTTTTCATTTCATCTCTGTCCTTCACAGGGTTGTATAGAGCAGCTGATGTTCGTGTGTTTGGGACTCATCATCCTCACGTGAAGGTGAAGTAAAGTCAATCAAAAAGAAGTTTTAAACAACAAAAAGAAGACTTAAACATCATTTCAATTAAAGCATTAAAATTATGTTATGAGGTATATGCATTATTGTTTTTAGAGTCATGTAAGTGACTTACTAAAGAATAACAAAATTGAAGGAATATCTTTGCAAGTACAGACTATAGTAATCCGTTAGCATAACTGGTGTTCAGCAATTTATCAAAGCATTAATGGAAGAATGTTTTGTTAACTGAAGTAATTGTGGTATTCAAAAGTCTAATGTTGCAACAAAGCTAAATTTGAATATAGTATTTTAATGGAAGCTGATGCAGACCAAGTTTAGTTATACGTAGTGTACATTTACGCAAAATCATTATGAGGAATAACTTGAGTCTCTGCAGATAAAGATTTATCATCTTATTTGCTATGTTGTCACAAATTTTAATACAATTCTCACTGAAAACAATCATAACAGGCCCATCCTGGATCCTGTGAGTTGACAATAATTACATTTTTACTGTTGACATACATGAAAAGCTGTGACAGCTGAGAGAAGAAAAAAAACAACGTAGTGTTAAAAGCAAACATCGTTCAAATTCATCCCTTTCGTCTATACAAGTTTCAACTAATCTTCCCACTGATTTTGGTGACAGTGGGAGACACCCAGAAAGAGGCGGATAAACCTGTTTTCTGCTGTTTGAATGAACCTCAAGGTTTAAGCTGCACATCCTCATGCTCAGGAACAACAAACTCGACACAACTGTGTTGAAAAAAGCGTGAGCAAACTGTACAAAAGATACCATTACATTTTCTCTTTTGAGTTCAGTGCTGACACAGTGAAGACATGGGGGACATTTGCTTCAATTTGACATATTATTACTTTCAAAATCCAACAGTCAACTGTTTCATTTATATACAAACCCCTTAGATGATTCTTGTAAGTAAATAGTTTTTTGCCTTCGTATTGACATTAAAACCAAAACATCTACTACGGGTCTCTTAAACCATGAGAAGATGGATGTAACCAGATTTTAAAAGTACAGTATTCACTTCAATTGGTCTTGTGTTCTAGTATCTACTGTTTCATAAAAAAAACAAAAAACAAAAAAACAAACTGTATCCTACTGTATCCAAAATTTAGCCAGGAGAGCATCAGGGAAGTGGAGAAATTGTTTTGAGTCATAAACTCATTAATCTGACTCAAACCAATGTAGAGCCACAAAATGGCACTGTTTCAGAGTGTGTATCTCTACTGTGAAGGCATATTATTATATATATATAATGATTTTTTAAATATACCTTAACATGTGAGAAGGAGCTAATCTGTTAAAATGTGAATATAGCTCATTCTAACCCTAACCCCCAAACCTAACCTTATAAATAGAAGACTTGGCTCCTGTAAGGCATTTAAGTATATCAACACTATACAGTTACTTTTTCAGGTTACTTTTAAGTCCCCAGATCAATATGACTGTAACTTTATATACATTTATGATATAAAACTAATTTGGAAATTTACTTCGAGGGGGGGAAACACAAAACAAAACTTTTTGTCCACAAAATTGTTCCTTATCTTTACATTAACAAAAGCTCTGAGTCAAAAATGATTAGTCTTTCTCTATGTTTCTTAAACTATGTTTTCTTATTATGCTGGCCAAAACATTATTTATTTGCATTATTAAATTAAGTGCTTACACTTTAAGACAACTTGCTCTTCAAAGTAAAGCCATGCTGAGTGTGTGTTTCTGTCAGTAGTAAACAACTTTAATACAATAACAATGTAAACAATCATTTCGATGGTCAAGGCTGTTTCAGACGTTTGTGATTTCAACACTTTTGTAGGTGTGCATTGGGCTGCCTTTGGCCCGGGGAATAGCCTGAACTCTTGCCTCTCTGGGCAGAGAGCCACAGCTGCCATGAAAACCGAAGCTTCGTTCCACAGAGTGGCTGTTGGCACGCAACCTCAGTGGACTCTGGAAATGAAGGAGACGTAAGACAAAATGTATGTTTTCTTATTTTCCAAAAATTCTAACATTGATCTTGTTGGAAAAACTGGCAATTCCAATTTAATTTAATTCACACAATTGAACTGAATTGAATTTTTTAATAAAATGAAGTTCAATTATCATATTGATCGAAATGAAGTAGATTGAAATATCTCAAACGTATTTAGTTAAAATGAGGTAAAATTAACGGAGGTTGAATGAATTCAAACAGCACGATATCTTTTAATCATATGATATAATTGTGAAATGGTATGATACCTTGCCCCTTCTGCTCATAGACACCCTCTCCTCTGAAAAGTGGTTCACATCCACAGGTGAAGAAGTGAAAACCTTGTTTCCCTGTTCTGTATTGCTGTAGAGAAAAGGTATTACAAGTAGCATTTATTTAGTTGTTATGTGTTTATTTCTTCTTGTCTAGAAATCACCTTTCACACCTTTCACAACCCCATATTGTAGTATTATCTTCCCATTTATGGTACATATTTAAAATCATGATAGTCGAGTGTCTAACCTACCTGAGAGGTACAGCAAGTGATTTCATCTCTTCATACAAGTGCCGATGCAGCATGTGTTTGTTGCTGGGGATCCCGAGGGCTTTGGCCATGGCATCAGTGTCAAAGGATGGATCCAGAGACATCAGAGCTCCATGTATCCCTTTACCCTGAAGATTATCTGCAAACTCCTGAGGAGCAAAACATATCTCTGTTAAGACATTATCTACAGTTGGTAAAGTACAAGCATATTTCCCAAGTATACTTAATGTAGTAATTAAACTAATATCAATGTACAAGTAGTATATTTGTTAATGTACTATTTTAGTACCTTTGACTAAATTGGACCATTTTTTATTTTACAAAATATATTTTTAGTGTGACAGTGGCACTATATCTTTGAGTACACAACCGCTGCAGCATCAATCAAAGTACTCACATTGTACTAAAGACCAATAAATGAGAACATACTATGACATAATTGACACCTTAGTTCAACAAAAGGCCTGACATATACTCTTTTAGTTTACAAGAAAACAGCCCTGGGGGGAGGGGGGTTGGGGATAGAATAAAAATGTCAAACTAGAGTATACTGTAAACTATGGAAGGTCGAGAAGGTTGATTTCACTTATTGTGGAACTAGAAAAACACATCTGTAGTATGTAGTTATGCACATATGTGTAAACCAGGGTTTTTCCTTTGTATCTGTAGTCCTATAAACTCGTACTATGTCTCAGACTGAATCTAGTTCCAATCTGCCCTGGAAAAGTCCTGAGCAAAGGGAACACTTTCACTGACCTCCCACCCACCTTCAGGTCTATCTCTCTGATCCATTTCATCACTCTGTGACATGTCCAAACAATAGGGTCCTGATCTTGGTGCTCACATTTTGCCCGCCGTGCCTGCAGGGCCTGCAAAAACAAAACACACCAATAGCACAGCGAAAACACTGATGTGATAGGGGCAAAGAAAACACAGAGATGTCAGGGAAGGGTGATGGCCTACTGAGATAACACAGCACCAAGAGCTTCTGTGTGCCTCAAACTGGGGGTTCATAATGGCAATCACAAGAAGTTCTGTCAGTGTAGACGAGTTATAAATTATCCAGTGACTGACAGTCAATACTTTTTCATCTCTAACCTCCTTATCAAAGCTGAGCATCTGCAGCAGTTGGATTGCCAGAAGTAGACTAGTCTGGTGGAATTGGTTGCTGATGTTGAGGAATCGCTCCAGGTCTCTGCGGCTCAGAGAGTTCAGCACTCTTCCATCTACCAAGTGACTCTGGAAAGTTTGGGAGTATTGAGGAAGGCCCACATCACTAAGCCATGATGTTGCAACCCAGTGATGGTCCATCTCAGATGCCTTTGAGAGTCTAGAACATGATTGGACAGCAATGATCAGACGCTGATCAAGATGTGGGCTATTCAGATTCTTCACTGAAAACATAAGTATAATGATAAGAGTGAAAATATGGCTCCAAAATTAAAAGTACTCATTATGATAAGTGTAGCCTGTACTCATACTAAGCTGCTATACAATATTTCATCGGCTCATGGAAACGCATTGATGCCTACAAAGCATTTTAGTGATTCATTTATTTGATTAAATATTGAATAATTACATCTACAATAAAATGTCATATCTTGATTTTGTTTTAAATCTTAATCTATAAAATGACTATTACGACAGTAGAAATATAAATTAGTGTGTAATGAAAATACTCAAGTACCACAAATTACAGTTTAAATTTAATGACAGTACTTGAGAAAATGCACTTACCCTTGATCTCCTTCAGCTCTTCTGTAGTCTTCGATGGCCAGTCTCAGCTTCCTGCGATGTATCGGGTTACTGATGCCCAGGCCCAGCTCCAAATCCTCATCTGTCAGGCCTAGTAGCACCTAAAAAGCAGAAATGTAAGCTTTTATCAAACTAGAGTAAACACACCTACTCAAAAATACCTTACGTTCAAGTACAAGGCAAACAAACATAAAGAGATCAAATAGTACCAAAGGTATACCTTGCCACTTTTGACGTTTTCAGAGCAGGCTCGGATGTACATAGGCATCCCCATGACAACCTCCATCCAGGCCTGGACCCCACCTGCTCTCCAATTGGACATGCATGTGTTTCGTGTGAGCTCCGCCTGCTGGAGGCGGTCCAGCTGCTCCTCTCCATCAGACAGGCTCTGCTGTGTTAGGCTGTCAGAGTCTGGATTGGTCATGAGTTGTTATGGTGGGGCATACAGGAGGCGTTCAGGGTCAGAGGAATATGGAAATCATGAAAGTGTCTCAACTGGATACAACTTGACATCAACATCAGAGGGTATTTGCATGGAAAACACCTCAGTGGGTACACAGCGTCACTTTGAATGCTACACTGAAAGATCTGCATCCTTTATCTTTTCTTTTTGAGAGATGAGTCTTGATTCTCTTAACTTTATTTAACTTCATTTAAATTTAAACTATGAATGTAAATATATGAAACAACAGAAAAGAAAAAACCCTTCCCTTTGTTCAAAATTGACAGAAACAGGGTTGAAATTGCACTATAGGGCCACTAGATGGAGCCAAGATAGTTCACTGGAGCCGCACACTAACATGTCTTTGAATTAGCTGTGCTGTGTAGGGAAATAAGAAAGTTGATATTAAAAGGTGACCAAAACTAAACAAACCAGCTTTGTTTAAGTCTGTTCGGATACAGATGAAGAGAACACATACATTTCATGGTCAGGTTTGGTCAGTTCTAAAACTACAGTGGGCAAGGTTTATTAAGGGTGTTAAAATACTTTTGTAATTGTCTAATGATTATGAGGGGACTGAAGAGTATTAGGATAATGTATTAAAGACACAGGGATTATTCATAAAACATCATGCTCCTGCCCATCAACTGCTCATCGCAAGAACAGGGAAACACAGATTCATACTGAATGGATAAATCCAGGATGAACGTGTGTGTTTACCTGATTCGTCCCCATGCTGACAAAAAAAAAAAAAAAAAAAAATGCTGCATGCAAAATCCACCATCTTTTGAAAGAGTTTCCACAAAAAAATAAGACAAACTTTTTTTTTTTTCCCTCCAATGGACCTAAATGATATGAATAATCCCCAAAGTGCAGAAACAGACATTTGGTAATCACAGATGAGGAGTTACTCACTGGCAGGAGAGTTTTGCCATTAGAAATGGCAGGAGGAGAGGGAGAGACACGTTAGACTGGGACACAAGAACAAGATTACTCATGGAACAGAAAAAGGTCACATAGGGTGTATTCAGTTACTAGTTTTATTTTTAAAATAAGATTTCATTTCAATTATAATTCATTTTGAAAATGCTAAAACCTCCTCAACATCTGGCTGCAACAGCTGCAGCAGATAAATATTTGAAGTCACCTCTTGTTTGTCTTTACCTTAAATAAAATACTTCAATAGATTTAATCTTTTATGCAACATCTCCTAAATTACAAAGCATTTAACAGAGAATTATTAGAGCCACATTTGCAAGAAATGAGGAGGGATTCTACACAAAGCAAAACATAAACAGGAAGAAAAAAAAGGGGGAGGGCGAGGGGTGCGTGCATTCATAATGCAAGGAAAGATCACTTGGTTTAGGGCAAAGGCAACACAGGAGTGTGGAGATTATTAATCTGATTGGCAATGAATGGACGTTTTATCAAAGCAAAACAGAGGGATCATGCAGGTGTTTAATGCACATTCCTTTGTTTCATATTGGCACGATTGATAGCTCTCAGCAAGACAGACAGAGGCAATGCTTCGAGGCTACAGCTATCAGTGACTGGATGATGCTCAGGTTTTCCAGTAATGAGAGCTTTCGCACTTTAGGGTCTTCCACCTGAATTTGACTGCAGACTAAATGTGTGCCTAAATGTATATTACTGTAAAGTTTTTGTTTCTATATTCAAGTCTGTGCACCCACTTTTTTTTTTTTTTTTTTATTAAGAACTGAGTCCCTTATCAGCCAGTGCTGTATTATAGTGACTTTTGGACTGGAGAGGCCAACATGACATTGTGATATGTTGTGAATATATTATGAGCACATACTACGAGCCAGTATCTGTACAGTGAATATGATAACTCTGTAACAGCACTACCAAGGTATGGTTTTTCTAATATTAACATGTAATTTGAAGCAGCTAAATTTGGCTGGTTAAAGTCCAAGAGATTTTTTTTTTTTTTTCAATCAGCTAATATCTCCTCTTTCATAAAGAAATAGGCCAAGTAACATTGGGAATAAGGAGAAATGTAGAAATCAGTGTTACAAAGCATGAGAAAAGCAACTGCAAAATAACAAAAGCCAAATGCCATTTACAGTAAAAACACTAGTTTCACAATAACTCCTATATACATATAAACAGCAGTCCTTCAAGTCTCCAGTTATAAAAAAACATAAAACATTGAGCCTTTTGGAAGATAATACAGGATAAACATGTCTACATATCATGATAAACCCATACTCCATATATTTATATGCATGTAAACATATATACATATGCATACATGTACATCTATAAATATATATCTAATTTACAAACATACAATTTGAGGGTAATATACTGTACATTTATGGGAATAGCAGTCTCTTTTAGGGCTTCTCTTTTAAAATTTATCACACTCCCCACTCCACACAAACCCACAAAACAAAATGATCTTTACACACAGTTAAAGCCAGCTGGAAAGTCTCACATATTCAAACATTAACACACACACACACACACACGCACACATGCACCCACGCTCAGCATCACCAGTCAGCATCCTCCTCTATATAATAATCAGGAGTGGCTGTACCATCAAACAGGCCGGGGTCCAGTGACTTTCGCTGTTTTCCCCGAGCAAACACCCGTGACAAGGATCCCAGAGTCATCTTCTCCTTCTTCTTCTTACGCTTCTGGTCCTCCAGGTCCTCCATGGACTGAACCAGGCAGCAGACAGGAGACTTGGGGTTAGTCTTCTCATATAGCTGAGTGGTTTGACATTTTTAGAGTTCGCTTTCTTTTCAAGAGTTTGATGAAAACATTGATATGTCTGTATGGTGAATTTGAAGTGACAGCCAGGGGCCACTGAGCTCAGAGCAAAGACACAGCTCATCGTCCTCTTAAAGAGATCTGTCGGCTAAAGTTTATTAATGAACATGTTATGTCTTATTTGTCTCAATTATACAATACGCGATTTATTTTGTGGGGGGTAATGAGCTGACGCTCATGTTTAGTGACTTCTTCTTGGTATCTGAATGCATTAAGAGGCTTTCATGCAATTGAATTTGTTTCTTTTCTACTTTGGCTTTTGCACAGATTAAACAAATGGGATGTAACATGATAATTTGTGAATTTAAGAAGTGCAGGTAGTTGGATTTTTTCACCTAAGAAGAGAGCCAAGCTCATTGTTTCTGTCTGGTTTCAGTTTTTTCATTAGGCTAGGATAACCAGCTGCTGGAAGTAGCTTCAAAAGGACTGCTGCAGGAATGACTCCTAAAACTGAAACTGTAGCTAAAATAAGTTAGCATTCTTTTACCTCTGGGTCCCTTAACCTGAAATCAGTAGATTTGGGGATATCTAAAATAAGGTCTGAGGTTAAGCCATAAACCAGACATAGTAAACTCCTGGTTTCTCTACTAAAATAATCATATCAATCTTTTCATTGAACTTGCTGCAAGAAACCAAATACACAATATCCGACTTTGCAATGTCAAACTGCTGCTTTAAAATGAGTTAATGCAAAATAAAAACACCACTTCCACCAAACTGACACCCAGCAGGCTGACAGGACAGAGGTACAGACACAAACAGGAAGAGTGTGGAGGTATGATTACTTGGTCGGGGGGGCCAGGCAGCTCTTACATTGCAGAGGGAGTGGGTCCGGTGACGAGGTGAATTGATGTCGCTGGGCGTGGACGAGCGGTCCCCGTCAGCTGCTGAGGCATCAGAGATGACAGAGGGCTGGCGAGAGTGACAGGGGCTGATCCTGACCACAGCTGGAGGTGGGCCCACCCACCCACACACACACACACACAGATTGAAAAATTCCTAGTTAGTACGAAAAACCTCCAAGGCACCCACTGTTAGTGTGAAGAATCAATAAAAGCAACACCAAGCAGCAAGGGCCCAGAGGCTGAGCAGATAAAAGAGCTCACCCTGTCTGTCAGTGGTGTGTCCGTGGTAGAGGGTCTGCTGGCTCTGACGAATGGCGGCGGTGAGCGGCAGGTCAGCCTGCATCACCCATTCCTGACTGCCGTTCACCACAGGCTCTGTAGGCATGGCCAACGAGTGCCGCTTCGGTACGTCTTTGGTCAGGGTGGCCAGGGACTGCTTCGCCTGGGAGACCCGCAACACACAACAGTAAAATTAAAAGTGATCCATTGTGTTTCATGTGTTTCACAGTGATGGGCCTCATAATGGCTGCACCACTTTTCCACCATTGGAAAATAAAACTGTCCCACAAAAAAAGATCGCACAAAATAGAAGAGAATAGAAGATCAAGTAGTAAATTGCTTAAAAGTATTTAACAAATACTCAAGTCACTCATTTATCACCGTGTGAAATGTGTGGACTCTCCTTTCTATAAAGGAATCTAAGATATGAATGTGAACATGTGATGGGTATTCTTTGGAAACATGTTGCAACTAATCAGATCACTGGAGAGATAATCGACAGATAAAAGATTTATGAAAATATAGTTAGACCTCTAAACTTTGCAACTTTTTAAAGCACCAGTGAGCATCAGTGTTGTGTGTCTGATTTATAGGACAATAAAAAAAAAACCAACAACAAAGAATCTGCAACCACTTTAGCAGCAAAAGGCTGTAATGCCCCACAGCAAAGAAGAAAACTACATTAAAATGAAAACAAGTGGAGTTTTTTTATTGGTTTATTTAGCAGGCACGGAAAAGTAAATGCAATAACTGTCCAGAGGGAAGTCATCCATGCTTAATATGCAAACTGCAAATGGTTTACTGTTCAGCTCATGTGCTTCGAATAAAATATTTTTAACCTCAAAATACATTCTCAATATACAGTTGTATAAACTTGCTGAGATATTTTCAGCACGTCCATGGTGGTGGACAGGTATTAGCATGACTTAAAAACAGAAGTAAAAAAGTTTGAGAGAGAAAAAGAATGGGTCATTGTAGGCCTGCAGCCAGACGTTGCGGGGCTGCAGCAGCTCTGATATAAGACAGGAAAGGACAGTCCATCGGTCTCTGTTGACTCAGGACTGTGGAAACACACAGGGCAGCTCTGTGCTGCATATGACAAACACAGTTTATTTCCTTGAGAGAGAGAAAACAATCTTTCAAGGCCTTCTTGCAGCGTAAACCTGCTTACCTATAGGCTCTCCTATATTTGTCACAACGAGTTTAGCTGCTGCTTTTGATGCTGCTGGACAGAAATGTGCATTTCTGAGGTGCTCAACTTAATCCTCAATTCCTAACAGGCTGTTTAAAATATCAGCTGCACTTGCTGTGATGAGAGCGTTGAGCTTACTCTTGTTGTTGGTGTTCACACAGCAGTTGTGTTTAGTAAATCAGCCATTTTCAGTAATAACACAAAAAGACACCATTGCACTGTTTTACACTGTCATAATGATGAACATTGACAGTGTACTGTGCTTTCAGCCGAACCAACATACAATGTCTTGCTGTTGTACTTGAGCCCTCACTCAAAAACGGCAGACAGATGCACCCTTCATTTTGATCTTTTCATAGGATATGTTTTCTTCAAGAAAGTTAGAGAACAGCTTAACCCTTAAGGGTTTACTACAACAACTTTAAAAAATCTTATGTTTCGGACAGAAGTTTTCAGTTATTGGACATAGAGTGGACATCTATTTAATGTTACATGAAGTAATGAGAATAGAAGAGAGGAGAAGCGAAGAGAAGAGAAGAGGAGAGGAGAGAAGAGAAGAGAAGAGAGGAGAAGCGAAGAGAAGAGGAGAGGAGAGGAGAGAAGAGGAGAGAGGAGAAGAGAAGAGAAGAAAAGAGAAAAATATTTCGTTGCAGAGTTTGACAGGGATGCAGGTCTGGCACTGATGTGCCAACAAACCTGATCTGTGATGAAGCTTCATGTGAAGATCTGTGGGTGGTTGTGATGCCGAGGGAGGAGAGAGATTAATGACACCCAGACTGACAACTGTACCTCTGAGAGACCGACACAGCCACACAGAAAAATAAATGTTTTTCTTCCTCAGCCTAAACAAGCGATTAATGCTTGGAGAGAAGGAAGGGATGAAGGTATACTATATACAAGAGCAGCTTACTGCATGCGTTTGAACTGATATGAATGCGCCAACAGGATTGCAAACCCACACCTTGCTTGCATTTATGCCACACGCTCGAGATAACGATGCTAAGGTGAGTTAATTTGCCCAGGTTTTGACCGTGTCCACGTGGAGGATGACTCACCATGGTGAGCTCTGCCTCCAGTTCTTTGATCCGGTTCTCCTTCATTTCCATCTGAGAACGCAGGATGTTGGCCTGCTCCGTGGCTTCTTTGGTCTGCCTCCTCAGGTCCCACTTCTCTCTCTCAAGCATGTCCTTCTCCTTCGCCAGGGCCTTCACTGCATCCTCACTCTCCTGAAACATACAAAACTTACACTATGAGTGCTCTTTTTACTGTATTCTATGTATTTGTAAGCAGCTGTGAGGACAAATGTAAGTTTTTAAGTAGATGAAAAGTATATTATGACTTCTTCCTATTCCTTCGCAAAATGCCAATTCTGTACTGACATTCCTTCACACCAAAACCAGCAGGAAATATATGTAATAACTATGATTACTGAAGTATAAACTGGGCCAGTGTTACCTTTCTGTGCTGGTCATAGTTGCGTATAAACTCTCGTAGTTGCTCTTCTCTGCTCTCCAGTGTTGTGTAAAGCTGTTGCATCTGACTTGTCAAGTCTGCCTTCTCCACTTTTAGACGCTTACGGTCAGCTTTCATAGCTGCAACACAGACAAATACATTAACTATCTCTATGTGCAAAAGCTAAATCAGCCAGATTTACTTTTAGATGGGACTTAATAAATCCAAGGAATCAATGGTACTGTGTCCAGTAGCAGCAGGGAGCCACTAGGTGACACTGTGTCTTCTGTCAATGAGGAGCTGCAACCAATGTTTTTTTTTTTTTTTCCCCCCCTTCAGACAGAAGCAACCTGGAGAAAATGATGTAACCACCTGAAAAGATAGTGGCACAGTGTCACCTACTCATTCATACATGTTGGCATGTGAAGACAAGGCTGTTTTTTTCAAGAGAAAAATAATTCAACCAGATATCTCTCAACTTCATTTTTTTCCCAGAGGCAACCTGACAGCTGGAGTCAACTGTTGTGGTTCTCGGCATGCAAAAAAAAAAAATCATGTTCTCCTGAGAGCCTGAGCATAGAGGTAAGATGCAAGACTGGAGCATGAACCATGTACTTTTCATAACTGCACACATACGTCACACCAGGAGCATTCCTCTTGTCAACGTTTGGCGTCTTCTTATGTCACACTCAACATTCAAACCTGTTTTGCAGCAGTTACACAGCACAGTTTCACAATCTCGCAGTTTATCACCTGTAACTTTACAACTATAAAAAGCAGTGATGTTAACTACACCAAATCCACCGTAGTCCCTTCAGATATTTTAGTTTCAAGTGATTAATCTGGAGCTGACATTTTTTTTAATGCCACTCCCGAAAATGGGATCTGCGTGGGCGCATAAAGGTTTCACTTGTTTTCACCAAAGAATTAAAAACAATCCAATACTACACAATCAGCACCACTTTCCAGTCTACATCAATACTACATTAATATTTCAAAGTAAAGCTTCTATGTCAAGATTGATGGTTGTTAATTACAATGAGCTGAACCTGCAGCATACTTGGCTGCTTATCAGGGGTGACACCCATTTGACACTGCAGACTGTTTGAATTCCTCTCAGGAAACTACAAACTTTGTGAGATGTGTGTACACAGGTTTCATCCCATTGGCAGATACAACACAAAGCCAAGTTAGATACGAACCTAAAACTCTATGTCAAGGCATATCTGACAGTCACTCCTTCACATTTGCTGAGATAAACACCAATAACATAAAGACATTTTGATCAAACCAACACTGTGTATATTTGGGATAATAAAATATGACAGGCAATTATGTTTTGCTACACTTATCCAGCAAGCAAATATCTTCATGCACCTGAAAGGTGGAGGTCGGTGAGTGTGGATGAAGTAAAGGGGATTATTTGCAATGAATATATATATTTAATTTTATTTATTTATTTTAACTGGAAACCACAAAATTTTTTGAATGGAATAAAAACAGAAATGTATTTTTGTTATCCTTTTAATCGCCGATCTCAAGGGTAAGTAAAAGGTACACACCCACTCTCATGTCTGTGTGCATAAGGTTAATAACAAAACAATTAAACCACCTAGTTGTTTGAAGGGAAATAAACTTTAGAATTGAGGCTTTTTTTTCATTCTCTTACACTTATGTGTAGACTTTATCTGGAATGATTGACAAATAAACAGACGCATTTTGACAGAATTAAGAAGTTCAAATTGCAGAAACTGATGATTTTCTACTGTTTATATGTCTGATATGTTTGATATGCAGCAGTTGGACCAAATGTTTGGCATCAATAGTTATAAAAACAAAAACATTGGGCAGCTTTACTTGTTAGGTATTTGAGATAACTGTTGGAAAGAGGGGAGCCTTGGTGGATTTAGGTGAGACTGACCTTGTAAGGCCTCTTTGGCACGATCCAGTTCCTGCTCCTTGTCACCCAGCTGCACACGGAGCTCAGTAGCTGAGAGTAGATTGGCAGAGCAGCCTCCCTGGGTCTCCTCGAGGTCCTTGCTCAACATGTCTTTCATTTGCCTCAGCAGGTGGACCTCCTCTTGAAGCTGGGCTACCTCTTCATGCAACAACACTGAGACAGAAAGAGAGTTTGGGAATTCAAACTATGCAGAAGAAGAATGAGGAAGGTAAATAAATGAGGGAATTTAAATCAGGAAGAAGGGAAAGTATGGAGAATGGAAGCATACAAGCAGTGGGGAAAGGGGAAATAATATCAAAAAGCCTAAATTAAAGAGGAAAGTGGGATTATCTGAACATTTTAATATATGGGAAAAAAAAACAAAAAACAAAAACATACATTAAGCTGCACAAGACTCACAGCTCCCCCTCTGTTATGGCTGTAGGTGTTTTATAAATTCAGATAAATTCTGAGTGACAGGAGTGGAATTGGCAAGGGTTGTGAGTTAGTAAGAGACAGCAGTCTGATAAGACTTAATAAAATAACAGCAACACAGGCTTGAGCTGTGCTTGTCTACGCTGTGTTTTCCCTCCACTGTGAAATGCTTCTGGACCCTCAGGGAAAACAGAAAAGCAAACAGGAGCTGGAAACAAAGGAGAGGACACAGTGAACCGGAGAGTCGGCTAATAAACAGGTACTGGTGGACGGGGGGAAAAAAAGAGTTCATATTTTCATCCAGAAAGAGAAATCCATACAAACAACAGAGGAACAATATGTCATACTAATTGATATTGATTCATATGACACACTTAAAAGAAGAACACACTTTTCATAGCAACGGAGAGAAGTATAAATAAAAACCAACAAAAACCTTCAATTCTATACCGAAATCTGCAACTCATGTAGATAAATAACACTTTTGTAACATTCATTATTTGGCAGGGCTAATAAATAAGCACATAAAAACTTTATTTTACTGTTTTTATTATGCATGTCATTTCTATTTATACAAAGTCCATGTCATGTGCTTCCATTCTTAGAAAATCTATTCTTTATACAGAACTTGTTTTTAATAATGAGTCCTTTCGTATTGTTCATGATTTTTATCTCTAAATTCTGCATCAACTTAGCATGTTCATGTGCTAACATTTAATATTAGCTCTTCAAAGTACAGTTGAGGCTGATGGTCCTGTACTGCAAAAGTTGTAGGATTGACTCATCAGGATTCATCCTCTGGGGACCAACATAGAGCATCTTTAAGGCATAACAAGTAAAAAAGTTCATTGAGCACTTAGTGTATGCAGATCCCTACAAGACTTATATAAACTATATCAACTCCAAAGGGGGAGTGTGCATGTGAGGAAGTTTGTGTGTGTGTGTGTGTGTGTGTGTGTTTCGCAGAGAGAAAAAGGGAGAAGGTCCCTGCAGGCCTGCAGTCAGACATTGTGGGTCTGCAGCAGCTCCGATAAGAGAGGAAGGGACAGTCCATCGGTCCCAGTCGATTCAAGACCGTGGAAACACACAGGGCAGCTCTGTGCTGTGTTGTGCATGTGACAAAAACTGTTTGTTTCCCGGAGAGAACAATCTTTCATGGCTTTCTTGCAGCCTAAATCCGCTTATTCATCTGCTTACCTATAGGCTCTCCTATATTTGTCACAGCGAGTTTAGCTGCTGCTTTTGATGCTGCTGGACAGAAATGTGCATTTCTGAGGTGCTTGGCTTAATCTTCAACTCCTAACAGGCTGTTTAAAATATCAGCTGCACTTGCTGTGATGTGAGCGTTGAGCTTACTCTTGTTGTTTGTCGTCACACACCAGTTCATTCATTCATTCATTTATCTTCTAACACTCACACTACATTTGCGGGTCATGGAAGGGGCTGCAGCCAATCCCAGCTCACACTGGCCAAGGGCAGGATACACCCTGGACAGGTCGCCAGTCCATCGCAGGGCCAACACACAGAGACAGACAGAGACCAACAACTACTCACACTCACACTCAGACCTACGGACAATTTAGAGTCACCAATCAACCTAAACATGATGTCTTTGGACAATGGGAGGAAGCCAGAGTACCCGGAGGAACCGACCCACAACCCTCTTGTGTGGGGCAACAGCACTAACCACTATACTGCTGTGGTGCCCGACACAGCAGTTGTGTTCAGTGATTCAACATTTCTCAAATGAGCCAGTTTGACCTTTTCAATTTTAGCTCAGAATCTCTATTAATTCATATTTCAGTAGCGTATTTACCATCAGATAAAGGACACTGGCTTGTGAGTTACACCCAGTCAACTGCAGTTGACTGCAGGAGTGTTTACAGTGGATTTAGTGAACGGTGTAGCTAAGAGATAAATCAATAACATAATTCTCCAAAATCCAATATTGCATTTATTATTATATTTATTTCCAGAATCAGTGCCTTATCCAATAATACACACACACACCAAAGCTTAGCTAAGCAAACGCAAGTCGAGTCACACAATTCTTTATGGTTTGTTACCACAAATTGAGGGTGAAATCACAGTAAAGAAAATGTCCCTACAGATCAGTTATATCCACACACACAGACACTGTTTCATACAATCTTAAAAAAAAAAAAAAGCTATATCAATTGACAGGAATTATATCAAATGTTCTATATCTATCATTTGGGCTCTCTCAGCTCTGACCTGAGTGGCTGTGCAGTCAGCTTTGCCCAGCTATTAAAGATCTCCCTCAGAAGAAGAAGCCCCACTCTTCCTCCTACTTAGCAGGGGCCCATTCAATTAGCGCCTCACCCAAGCCTCCCATTACAGAGTCCATCAAAGCCATTCAGGACCAGGCTATCACTCCCTGTCCCCTGCCCACATAGCACAGCTGTCACAAGCCAGCAGACACACACATGCACGTGCACACACAAACACACAGAACTGCAGAGAGCATAGTTGCTGTTTTCTGATGATTAAGCTTGGGAAAAAGCAAAGGTTTCAGTTTTCTGCTCACGAAGGTGAAGTAAGGCCACTGATTGGTGGCCACAAACCTCAACTAGTCTCTTCTGAACCGTATGCAGGATTAAAAAGGTCTTATTTATATACTCGAATGATCAAACATGCTTAGTCTGAGCTTTGTTGGAATATTGAGTTTGGATGGGAAAGGTTACATTAAAAGATATTGCTCTTGTTAAAAAAAATAAAAATAAAATCCTATTTCTATAAGAAAGTTCTGGTTCGGTGTTCAAGGTACATCTAAATTTGATTGGTTTTTAATTGGCCTCCAACTTTAACAACTACCTTCACATCAGGCACGCTCACAGCAGTGAACTGAAGAAAGCCTGGAAAGCTTCACTCAGTCTGATGTAAACCATAGCTGCCTTCTCATTTCCAACTTTGCAGTCTTGTATTCATTCTCCATACACTGTGTTAATCAAAACAAACAAACAAAAAAAAAAAAGAAACCCCCAATTTCTAATAACTTTTCTTTTGTCCTCTCAGAGAGTTTTCTTCATATTTGGTAAAGTTTTAAGATGTCTGCGTTTGAGATTTTGTGTGCAATTTTCTTTGTGTTGCCTAAAGCACCTGCATTTTTATGACAGATTCTCAATTTATTAATCAGCTTTTTAGACCTAAAAATAACAGAACACAAAACAAAATCCAATAAATAAATGAAATATTGGTGGTTCTGCTCCTGATGCTCTTGTATGGGTGAAAACAGGCTGTGGGAGGGACGGGAGGCGTCTCTGATGATGCTGCTGGCCCTGCAGATGCAATGCTGCTGGTAAATGTCTCCGTCATATGAGGTGACGGAGAAGGGTGTCAAAAATCTGTGCTGTGACAGCAGCCAACTGCTCTGCCCCAAGGAGCTTCGATGTGCACGGCTGTCACTTTTACAAATCAGTCACCCTGACAATTCACATCTGTGTAATTTTACTTAGTACAGTGAAGCCACTTCCCTATTTCTGTCCAAGATAAAGCCAGAGGGGATAGTTTTCTGCCCCGCTCCTCCGCTCTGATCTCTCAGCTACAGTAACTGATATATAATAAGGTCATACATTATTTCACTGCAGAGCATTGACATATGGCGCCATCACACATGTCCTCTTTCAGGGATATTCTTAACCTGCCCTCTTTAAATGATCCATGCACTTGATATTCCTGCTGAATGTTTCAAAGGTTTTATCGATTGATCAAAACATGGCCTTTAGTAAACAGATGCTTCAGATGCTTTAATCATTCCCTCCCTTTTCCTGAAAGGTCTCACTTTTTAGCAGCAGTACTAACCTTGTAAATGACTTAGTTAAAGACAATAGTACTCACTGTTATCACAGTCATTTCACATGTGTAGATATAGAACAGTATTTGGATTAATCTTTAATTGTCAGTTTGCATAATAACTTGGAAATAAAGCTTGCTCTAGTTGACTTTTCATAGTTTTCTTCTTCCATATTGACTCTTGTGGGGTTTTTTTTTTCACAACTATAATATGCTGTCTATAAGATGGGTGTATTTTTCTGGTGGGTGTGCCAGTGAGTTGGGTGAAGGGTTGGGGTTAGGGGAATTGGGGCGAAAAGATGAAAACAGTAATGGCTTTCTACAGAGAGTGCTGGGGGATTTTCTGCTGTTGTATTGTAGGGGATTCAGCTAATAAAGCAGGACGTCAAAGCAAAGGCACATTTCTCAAACAAGTTACTCTGCAGCAAATTTTAAATCAACAAACCGAAGGACACCTATATCAAAGTTTTCTTAAAAGAAAATTATAAACAGTTTTACAAATATTTTGCTGGGGAAGTAGAAGGAGGTTAAAAAAAAGGATCTAACAAAAAGCTTCTCTGTAACTCGCTGATATGAGCAGAGCTGTTTCAAACAACCAGGAACGTCTTCACAAGGCTCACCTAAAGCCTCCTAATAAGCTATTCTTTCATAAGCTCTTCTTATTGATATACTTCACCAAAGTTCACCAATAAAAACAACAAAAAGTTGTTTTCCAGGAGAGCGTCCTGCTCAGAGGCTTCGTGTGAATGGGAAACATTATGTGAGTGTTTACCTGCAATGCAGGTGATAGTGTTGACTCAAACTGGCAGCCTCCCTGAGGGCTTGTGAGCAAGCACCCTGCCTCTGTAACTGCATTGTAAGCTAAATGATATGATAACCACTGAACCAAATTGGCTGCTGTTTACATTCAACCTGGTGACACAATAGGTCACATCCTATACTGACCTTCACCCATTAGTGGATCATTTCTATAAGTACGTGGTTAATAGTGTTGAACACAATCAAACGCAAGGAATCAGACTCAACCCACCCAACACGACTGTTACACTAATGTCAACTAAAGACAGCTGGATTCATTCGATTATATAAATTAAGATACACCTGCAATACCCTGAACTTCCCTTAAGCCTCTTTCTCAATCTCACTTATAAGATAAAGAAATAACATTCATAAAATATATATTAAATTGTAATGCTCTGTCCGCCAGCTTATAGCACTTTTGAATAAATTAATTTTATAACAAAGGTAAGGTTAAAGTTGACTCTTTTTAATTATCCAATAAAGAGGAACTGATATGAAATAGAGTGAATGATGCAGGAATGAAAAGTCAGTTAATTTCAATCTGGAATCACATTACACTGCTGCACAAACTGAACAACAGAAGGTGAACAGATGCCTTGAAAGTATACGTGCAATATTATCAAATTGGTTATGAGCACATACATTATGTGAGTCCACGCTATGAAGTGTCTTCTCTTGTTGCTGCTGGATTACTTGTTTTGTGTTTGTGTGTTTGCTCACATCTGGCCTTTCCTGCACTGTATTATGAGCAGAGCATATGTCTCCTAAACTTTGGTCTCCACTAATTGCAGCATATAGATCAGTTGAGATTGTCCTGGGCGAGGACAGCAGACCGCGTCAGTCCTTGATTAAACACATCATGATGGTAACAGTTAGTTTGACACGCGGTAAAAATAGACACTGGATGGACTGAAATAACCCATCCGAGTAACGCATCACGAGCCTAATCTTATTCATCATCCCGTAATGCTGTAGAGTTTGTCCTCAAATGATAAACTCTGTCAAGATAATTAAGCTGCAAAGGTGAGAAAAGCTTTAATGTAGATTGGAGAGCAGGAGCCCAAGAATAAGCCATCGAATTCACCTGTAGCCATGCTGGCAGCAAAGCTCTATGGTAATAGTGATATGATGGTCAGTGACATTTGTGGCTTTATTCATAATATCACTGTAAAGGTTAGGTAGGCTGTTACATTGTCGGTGTGAGCATTTTGTCATAGTTTTAGTATTTAGCCCAAAGCATAAAGGCAATGTTGGTGGTAGACCCGGTAAGTCCTGATGAGGAACCAGACAGACAAGTTGCAAAAAAAAAACAAAACCCAACCCAACTTTTTTTGGACAACTATTCCAAATTTTACAACACTGATAAATCTACAAAACTTTAAATTGAAAAAATGTATGTCCCTTCAAAAAAAAACAACAACAACAACAACAAAAAAACGGAGGCATCCTGTGATCTGAGCTGCTCTCTGTTTACAACTGAAGACAAAAGAGCACAAACACTTTTAAGGATTTATAAAGAATTGTATCATACTGTATGATCAGCAAACCTAAATCTGACAGAAAGACAGAGAGGAGGGGAAGAAGGAGATAAAACGACTCGAACTGACAGGATTTACAAATAAACCATTCTTTCTGTCAAAGGCTCCCCGCTGAGTCTGAATCACAGGGAGCTTGGGTGGAGGTGGAGGTTGGCTGCAGCGAATGGGGGCATGTTTAAGTCTTCGGTAGGACTATTATTAGAATTTCTTTTGTATTATTGTGTACTATTTTCACAAGGATGGACATGCACAATAAAGGAACACATTTTGAATAGACCTGTGTGAAATACATCGAGTCAAACATGATTACCCCACACAGAAGCAGAATCAGTAAGAAGCCTTTGTGTGACATACCAGGAGACTGAAAACAACCAGGAGGACATGCATCCTTCCTTAAACCTCGACACAGCGACACTTGAGACACCTCCTCCTCCTGAAAAGGCTTTCCAATTAAGAGTCAAGTTCATTTCCCTCTTACACTGCTTCCCAACATTACATGTGAGCTTTAATGTATGTTGCTTCCTCTCACTGCTACCTGACACAAGTATTTCCAATTTAACGGTCAAGTCATTCTGCTTGGTGGACGAAACATCTATCTCTGCTCAGCAAATCTGAAATTCTACATATGTATGTTTATTTTATTCATGCACTTGAAGATATACACGTGCTTTGATTAATGGAGCGGGCTGAAATTAACTGAGCAAGCATGAGCCTCCACTTATTGTGTGCATGCAAGTAAATTTTTTGTTGCCGTGTTTTTATCCTTGTATGTGTGCACGCAGTAAATCTATGTGTGTACATCTACTGGGAACTCTTTCCATTAATTAATTGCCTGTGGGTTTATATTCCAAGTAAGGTCAGCACAAGGATGCCAAGTGCAGATAGCTGTAACTGATTCACACGTTTATTATGTGCATATTGGGCACGCCGCCAAGGATGTGCCACAGGAGAGCGCTGCAAACTTTGACAGGGCTACTTAAATTTCCAATATTGTTAACAAGAGCTAAGTTTTGAAAAATACACCCCCTCTGTCACTTGCCATTAGTATCATTCACTCTGCATGGGTACAACTGACATGAACTTTCTGACTCTGAATGGCCATCGCTCAGCTCTATGCATTAAATACACACCTATTTAACCAATACTTTAAACCATATCTAGTTTTTGATTTATGTATCAGGTAATTTGTGTGAAATCATGTGTAGGACATTTCTGTGGACAGCAAAGTGTGAAGCCAACATTCATATTTAATGTATTTTTTGTCAAGTGTGGGATGCTTAGCCTTGTATAAAACTGGAAGAGGGGGAAACACCATATTTTAACATTTTGACTGAACAGTAGAGATTTCTTTTCGACAGACTGTCTTTAACTTTTGGACGGAATAAGACCGATGTCTCCTTGTTTGAAAATGACACAGATATTCTTATCAAACTCCTGACAAGAAAGCAATTAGTGCATTTCCTAAATGTCATGTGTTTGAGTGTTTGGTTAATATGCTGTTAATAAGCAACAGTACTTTGCCTACTACAAACCTCCATACTTGGAGTATGGAGGTTTAGCATCACACAGTAAAGGGGTGGTGGCTTCCAACTTGTACAGACCACTGAGGAACAAAATACCACAGGGTATTGTTTTGTTTTGAATCTTTAGTGGGGACTAAACATCTGTCAGAAACAAGCAAGATCTGGTCTGTGGAGTATTGGAAATCTATATGATTTAATACACGACCTCCCTCATGTCCTCGGGCACTGCAGAATAATCCCACAAGCTGCATGTGGTGCCTGCTCCACAGCCGGAACAGCTGCCAAAGCTTGTATGCGTGAAACCAAAAAGTCTTACTGTGATGTTTAAATCATGTAAAATTCTGCAATAAATACCTGCTCTGTGCTCATTATTAATAACAGGCACATGTGGAGATGATGAAAGCTATACAGTTCTTGATTAGCTCAGCTTAGTTCCAGAAGAGCCTGTATGCAACTCGCACAGTATAAATAAAATTGAGAACAATTTAATTGTTTGAAAAACAAAACACAATACAGATATGCCACAAGTTTCCTCTAGCGGTCTTGGTCAAGGACTGTTTGGAGCACGATGCTGACTGTGACGGTGCCATCTGTCTGCAGCAATGCAATCAGTCAAACTCATTATCTTGTGCAATTTTGAGTGGTGACCTCTAAGTGCACAG
Source organism: Remorina albescens (assembly GCA_034769265.1). Taxonomy (NCBI): domain Eukaryota; kingdom Metazoa; phylum Chordata; class Actinopteri; order Carangiformes; family Echeneidae; genus Remorina; species Remorina albescens. Next base: position 18,744,574 of record CM068494.1, read on the forward strand.
TGTATAAGCCAGAGTGTCAAAAACAAAACCCAGAGGAATTGAAATCTCCACCCTTCTTTATTCATTCATCCCTACAACGCAACCCCCACATGATTGTCCAGAGATGCACATAAACATGAGAAATGATGTTAATGGAATCTGAACAACAATTGCCTTTTTCTCAAAGCAGCAGACTCTTCCTTCTTCTATAAAACCAAAAATATGCCGAAAAGCTTCTCTTAACATTTTCAATCAACATTAATCCAGGCACAACAGTCAGTGGAGATACTATTGTCCCTTGGTTCTATTTTTTCTTGTGTAAGCTTCAGTGTTTCTGCTGAGATCTACAATAGATCTACAATGTCATACAGTCTCTGACCAAATACTATTCCATTCAAATATAATGCTTATAGAAGATTAAAAGATTATGATGTTATCCATAGGCACATATCATATTTAGGTCAGCGTTTAGTTCTTATCATAAGTAAAAAGATACATAAATCTGGGATATAGAGCGGATTTAAATGAATCAGACTGTACCAGACTGAATGTTGCACAAAAAAACCTTGAATGTTTACATGAACAAAGTACAAACAAACAAAAGAATAAAAAAATAAATACATATTTTCTTTGGACTATTTTCCCTCAGTGATTCAAAATGGACATTTTTCACCTTTTGCTGACTTTTTATGGACCAGACAATTCATTGATTCACTGTTTAATCAAGAAAATAAGAGGGAGATTAAGTGATGATACAAATATTTACTATGTGATTCACATACTCTGCTTCTTAGTGAATAATGTATTATATTTTATAAACTTATCATTCATTTTGAATAAGAATTAATTTACTACTTACCAAATATCTATAAAAGTAGTGAGTGTAAACAAAAGCTTTTCATTCAAATATGTCAAGAGAAAAAGGATGATGATGATGAAACTGATTGATTTTGACTGTCTGACTTGTTTTTTTTATTGTTATTATTTTTCAATGAATAATCTTAATCTCTAAAGAAACGAGCTATAAATGACTGTCAAATGAATGTGGTGGAGTAAAATGTACAATATTTCCTTCTGAGATTTGTCTGACGGAAGTGTTCAGTAGAGCCTTGATTACTTCTCTCACCATGGCAGTTTGTATGCATCTCCATGACAAACATGGAGGGTTTCAGTCATTCCCCCTCAAACAATCAACCTGGACTATAACACACAAGCATGTTACACACCACCAAACATAGATAGATGGCTTCATGGCCTATGTTATCCCTCCAACACACATCACCAATGTCTTATCAACCCCTTCGGTCTGATTTTTCTACCTGCCTCTCTCTGTCACTCACCGGCCTTCCCGTCCTCCCTCTCGGACCGCATGTCCTCCTTGGCACAAGCTCCTCTCGGCTCCACTGTAAACTGTTGTGCGAGTTCTCATAGCAGGCGAAAAAACTAAAAGACAGCACACACACACACACACACACACTCAATCATACACATACATGCATTACACACACCATTCAAACCAACACACACAAAGCACCACCACAGCCTGCCACTCCCAGCCCTTCTCCCTGAGGCTCCGCCCAGCCAGGTTACTAGGAAGTTGTCCTTTGAGAGCCACTCAGCTACATTTCCTGCTTCTTTTCTTCTGCCCCTCTCTCTCCCACTTTCTGTATACCTGTTCAGTGACACGCCCAGAGGTAGCTTGAACAACTTTCACTCCCCACACCCAATCCCGCTTTTCATCTTTCTTTCCCCATCGTATACAGACGGGTAGGAGGGGGAGGGCAATCCGAGCTGCACCTCAGGCCTCAGGTAAAGGTGAGTCAGTGGAGCTCTCACTCCACCTTATGGCTGAGAGCTAGCAGAGGACAGTGTGTGCAGTTATACTCACTAGAACAACCCCTCTGTATACAAGCCCAGCGCTCCCTCTGAGCCCACAATGCCTTTGTAGCCTACATGAGTTTAGATTACTCACTTCCTGGATGTGAATGTGTGTTTTGGCCAGAGGAGTTAGGAATGTAAACTGTAAGCTTCAGTGTGAACGCCTAAAAATAATGGATCACAGCGGCAGTGAAGTGACATGAACCAAACTGCTTCAGCTGTACACATGTAATTGCATTATTCATATGAGCTCTCCAGCATTATCTTTAATCCTCCTGGGATTTTTCCATGGACTGCTCTGCTGCCCGATCCAGACTAAGAACAGTACACGTCAAGTTGGATGGGAACTCTGATGTGTGTGGACACAGCCACAGTGTAAATAAGGTTAAAGCTGGTCCCGTTTGCTGCTCGTAGGTCCTTAAGCCTCAAACTGTAAGGCAGGTAAAAGATGGTAGGTTGAGGAAAACAGATTGGGCTTCAACTGAATTAATTCAGCCTTCGGAGCCTGATTTAGAATGACATTTTAGATTATGGGCACTTGAGTGGCATAAACAAAATAGTAAAGCACATGTGTAAATGTGTTTGTGTGTGTGTTTATGTGCAAGAGAAATTTGATCTGCTCTTGCACTTAAAGACGTGACAACAGTTCAGCGTGAGTATGCTATTTGCCCTGCCTGTCAGAGGCTGACATCCAGTGTTTAAGCTTCATCCAAATATCAGCTGTACTCTAACCAGGCACCTGTCACATTAGTCAATTGATCTGTCAATCATCTGCTGACATCTCAAAGCTGGTGGGATCATTCTCAGAGCTGAGGCTAAAGATTGTAACAATACCTTCTCTTCAGTGGAAACAATTTACATCTTATTATATTCTGCATATTCTGCATTGCTACAGTACATCAGCGAGACAAATGAATAGTAACTTTCACCTACGCTAATTAGATCCACTCCGATGGGAATTTGAAGCTGTCTGAATCTAATTGCTTTTAACTTCTCTGAAGAGCTACAGCATTTTATGAACTGATATTTTGACCAAATGTAGCACTTTATGAACATAAGATCACAGTGCAGCCTGCCTCTCATCTACACTAAATCTTATTCACCGCATTGCTTTTATACTGACAGTTCTTCAGTCGGAAATTTTCCACTTCTCCCATCCTCATTCTACAGCTAAACTCCCTGTGTCGCTATGTCATTCATTTTCTCTGCTCACATTAAAGCCAGAAGAAATCTCAAAAGCCTCTTTTTTCTCCCCTCACCCAGCTGCACACTGCTCACCTGTCAGTCTGCATTATGAGTGCTGGGCCAGTGTTGATGGAAAGCCGGTAGAGAACACTAAAACATTAGTTAGCCTTGAGTGAGAAAAGAAGGTTAAAAAGAGAAGGGGATGGGAGGATCATCAATAGACACTGGAAAAAGTAGGAGATGAGTCATCCCTGTCGCTGCCCATTGTTGACAGGAATGACACAAGGCTTGGCTAAAAACCACTGATCATGCTCTGCCAGTTTAAAAGTGCTGGACTGGATGAAAAGATTGGCATTACAATAATGCCACATAGATTACTTATTATTATTGTATGAGTGTGAGAACAGCAGTCATTATGATGGGGAAAAGGAAAGTCACCCAAAGGTTATAGATTAAGCAACAATACGCATCCATTCAATAGACTTTATGATCAATACCCTTTGTTGTGTGCATTATTACAGACTGGTCAGTTTGATTACCCCACACGAGATACTGAGCGAGGCTATTATCCCAGGCTACACAGCCTCTTTATACAGCACTTTATATCTCAGACTGATGGCAGTGATTGGACAAAATAAGTGGCCTTTCTGCAATGCAACAATTGGACAGCACAACAAAACTCTGGCGCATTCAGATTAAGACAATTTGCAAAGTAAAAATAATTTTCTCTAGTGAGAAGTCAAGCAGGTCTCTCGGTCTCATGCCACTGCCTCCATGCTCAGTATTTGGTGATAAAACGTGCTATTTAGTGTTGATAAATCAAAGCCTGATGCGAATGGCAAGGCCCCCATGTCCGGGCAGGTTGAAGCTGTTTTCTGATTGTTCTCAGACTTTTAGCCTGAACAGGCCTTTGCTCCAGTGTTAACCTCTCTTTCAAGCCAACAAGTTTGTGGCTTCTAACTGCCCGGATAAATCCCTGTGCACACTTCCCGCTGTCACCAAGCAACATCATACCTTTGCCTAGCGAGCAGTCTTGGGTGCCAAAGTCCATCAGGCTGGATATCTCTGTGGGGTAGCACATGTCTGTCACCACTGTCTTCTGTCTGTGGTGCACTGATGGATCTGCAGGGAAAAGAAATCAAAGAAATGAATTCACTTTGGTCACCAGTATTTCAAGTATTTAAACATACTGCCGTCATAGTTCTTATAAATATTCACGAAGCCAGGCTGCTGAAATATGTTAGACACTATTTATGTGTTCAAGTGTACAGCCATGAAGCCATAGCAGCCCTTTTCAGTCGGGTGATCCATTCTGACTTTATGTCAATTTGGCACACACCCCTGTGCTTTCAGACACCTTGCGAATCTGAACCTTTCCTACAAATCACTGGAGTTGTGTTCAGCATTTTAATAAAAACGCACAATCTGAAAAAGTCATGCTGCATTGTTGTCTTATTATTCTACTATGCCTGACTAACCTTTTATTCCCTTCTCTTGCATTAGACAAATGGCTTTAGTTCTTAAGTCTTTTCCTTTCTTCATCTCTTCCTCCATAAAATCCTTAAACATTAATAAGTTTTCCTGCAGATGCAATTATTTACAATTTGATCAAGGTCCTCTGCTAGCTGACTGCACAGACCGAGGTTTGCCTACTCATCATTTTCTCTCCTTTCAGAGGGATATGTATGGAATGACTATGTATATCTTTTGAAATAATCAAGTCAGCCTTTCTTCCCTTTTTTTCAATATTTCACCTTCATGTTCAAAGCATGGAATGCTATGAATAAAAAAAAAAAACGGGTGATTGAGAATAGCGTCACTGTGAGATCTTTGTGTAGCAGACACTGTAGAATAAGAGCGGAAATGATTTTCTCTTTGAGAGGGCTTCAGCTCTCGATACCGATCTGAAATTATAAAACTGAAAGCAATCTCAAACATCCCTCTGAGGGTATGAATGGCAGATTTCATGTCAGGTAAAAGCGTGGCAGCACCCCTTGCATATGTGCTAATGTAACACTTGACAATTTAACATGTGTTGTAGTTTAACCATGAATCTCCTCCATGAGTGCAACAATAATCATGTACCATCAGAGGCTTTCAGTGGTTCCATTTTCACAGCCCCTCTTCCACAACAGTGACCTCAGACTTCCCTCCTAATCTACATATTTTGATAGCTTCATTTTCATGGCCGTATGGTATTTATTTAAATCCCTGACCTTCCCCTCCTGTAAGCCCTCCCCTGTCCATCTAACCTATCGATAATTGTTAAAGTGCTGTTGTGCTGACCTTTTCTTCTGTCTTTATTATGGAGATGGGGCAGCAGGCAAGCTCATGCTCGGATGCTCGACTGCTATAAGGCTGTCTTACTTAGCACCAACAATAATAAGAGAACGAGAACCCAAGAGCATGAGGTTTGGAGGACTAGTTAGTATACACATAATATGCACAAAAGACAGCAATAAGAACCTCCTCAATTAGTAAATAAAGTGTAGCTGCATGAAAGCAGTTTGATTGGATGCATTTGCCTTCTCTGTGTATGTTTCATATGCAGCACTTTGGTACTTTTCGTTGTGAGAGATTTTCACTTGTTTAAACAACCTCCCATTCTAAATGGGTGTTTTGATTAATAGTCCTTAGTAGTTCTGGGGAAAACCACCTTCTAACTGTGTCTGTGTCACTGCTGCAGAGCATGTTAATGTGCAGTGGGGGAAAAGGCTGTAATCTCAGCAGTATAACTGCCACCACACCTCTGTGTGGTTTAACCTCTGCTGGGGGAGGTGAAAGGTTATGGAAATGATGAATTAGAATTGTGCTGAGTCATTTTTAACTTAGGTGACCAGACCAGGCACCACGTGGAGCACACACACACGCGCGCACGCACACACACACGCACACACACACGCACACACACACACACAGACAGATTACTGTGATGTAAACCAAAATCATAGCAACCTGCAGTACTGCAAATGTCTCCCGTAGTTATCTCTCATCACATCTTCATCTCTCCATGAAATCATTTCTGGTCACGTTGATAGTTCTGCACCGGCCCTGTTGTCTGGTTTGGTCATATTAAATGGCAATTACTATTTGAGTCTGCTGAAACGGAAAAATAAATCTTTTTTTTTGCTCTTCAACTCCATGTTGAAGTGCTATATTTATTATGCTGGGGCCCACAGATATCCTGAAGTGTTCCTGTAGTTTTCTTTTGTTTTTTTTTTGCCTCTGGAGGGGTGAGCTGTTATGTGTGCCTGACTGACAGCTGAGCCGATGTAACAATTTTAGCTGCTCTCTAAGGATGAGGTGCTGCTGGAATGAAAGCCTTAAATTGAGGTGTCTTAATGTGTCCCATATCTTTGAAATCAGACTACTCCAAATCCTAAGAATGTAAATGTGATGTGTTTTTACATTTACATTTATAATTTCGAATATAGTATTATACATTTGAACAATGCTGTTGTTGTTGGCTCTTTAGTCCGATGAGTCTTTCCATCCAAAGAGAAACACACAGACACAAACAAATGGACACAGAAAGTTGGGTGTTTTGCAGGATAGAGCAAACACTTCGCAAACCAATTATAATAGACTTTATTCACATTGGACATTTTGGTAGGTCATGGGGAGAAAACATGCACTAGTACTAATAAAATTAAAAATGGCTCCATCCCCCTAAGGTGTCTCAGTAATTTATGACGGTGAGATAATGAAGCGGCTGGAACGACAGCAAGATCTTGACACTGAAGCAACTAAATGAAACTGAGCCATCATTCATTTTATTATTTACATCATGCTTTTCCTGTTGTACCACATCAAAAGAGATGAACTAAAAACAAACTTGATCCTGCAGCCCCGGCTTGAGAAGTCAGGGTTACACTAGTTTTAAAAATCACCTACAGGGGGCACCTGTTTTCTTCTTTTTTGTTATGTTCCTCCATCGAGAAAAACAATATAATTTGTTTATAGTGCAGATCCATTCTGCAGTTCTCACTGTCATTTCACTTGGATTTGGAATTTTTATAGTAAAAATCTTTTAGAAATGAAAACCGGCTTTCTGTGGAATGACAGCACAGCCCTGATAGCATCACAAAAGAAGGGAACATGCTGAGAGTGAGTGAGTGCAGAAACACCCCCAGATGAGGAAGGAAGACAGAGAAACTATTCATCTGATACAACTTCTTCTCCTGGTCAAGCACTCACCTCAGGGCTGCAGACAGCCAGCATGGCACACAATGGAAAGAGAAGACAAACACTCAGCTGGACTCAGAGTGGATACACAAGAAAAAATAGGAGGCAACTATCACCGGTGTGCAGACAGCTCAGCGTTGCCCACCCTCAACTTTTTAATTACACTGGCATTCAGTCCGCCATGCAGCAGACACATTCACTTCTGTGTCAGTCATCGCATCAGAAAAGGAAGAGTAGATCACCAGGCCACTGAAATGTAGTCCCACTATGTGCACTATCATCATTTTATAAACTATACACTAATTCAAACTGCACTGAAGATAATTAAAAATGACTGGAAAGATCCTTTAACAACCAGACTGACCACTGTGTGTGAACAAGAGGGATTGCAGAACAAAAAGATCAATGCTATGGTTATCATTTCCTGTTCTTGTCACACACTTAATAGTTTTAATCTTTAGATAGGGAGAGAGCTAAAGTGGGAAATCCAGCTTGTGGTGCAAATGAAAATTAGTCAATTCACAGACTTGGAAATGGAGAGTGAGGAGCTCTTTTTGATAATGGCCTATTTAATGTACTCAACAGAGAGGGGCTGAAGGAAGTGTTAGAAGAAAATTAGAGGTAAAGATGTGGAAATGATGAACAATGGAACAAAAAGAAGTTAAGATGTTTTATAGGCAAAATCATTGTCATAATCCTAAAATGTGAAGCCCTGAAGAATTGAAAAATTTGATGTGGTACACAATAATGGTCCCCCATTGGCATAACAATAACCATAGTGTTTAAATTTCTATTATTTCCTCTCATGCATTTAAATTGAGACAATATAATGTGAGATGGATCCGCAACACCTCCTAAATGGAATTTCACTGCAGTGCCGACAGTGAATAAATTAGCAAAGCTAAATGATGCAAATTCATTTGGGTTTCTAACCTTTGGCACAAGACCAACCCAGAAACCCATCGCTCAGTGACATAATACAACAGGATTGAGTTTGGTTGAGATATTTAGTGTTTGAATATTTCGCAAGGGAGATTGCTCATCCGTGACCCCAGCGTTCGCAGGTCCCCTCAGGTTTTATCGGCCCCAGACACATGGAGCTCATCCAAATCCCTGTGTACAGAACACCCACATTGAGGCACTCCCACATCTTCACTGGTACTGTAGGTATCATTAACAGCTCTTGATATAGATTGCGGTGATGAAGTGAAAATAAATGAAATTCAGCTACATATGAAATCTCAAATTTGTCCCAAAAGTGTGAAACCTGAAAATGACAAATTCAAGCTTATAGAAAAGCTAGCTGTAAACATGTCAAATCATTATTTAAGAACTGCACTGAAATACATTGGGGCAAAGTTGACTTAGTATTCAATACACTCAGCCCCATAAGAAAAGCAGTAGACTTCTCCTACGGGACAGATTGAAAGGGAAACTAAATGCTATATATTGAAGGTCGAGCTGTCACATCTCCATTATGACATCCAAATGTGCAGCCAAAACACTGCAAAGTGACATTCTTCTAACATTTTACTTTGCTTGGAGCTAAAAAAATACTATGTATTAATATGTGTTCATAATCACACACAACAGAGTGAATTAATACTGTGGTGCTCACAGAACATTAGGCCTATAGAGATTGCTACAAGGCTGCTGTGATCCATAGCCTCTGGATGGTGTTTCTTTGCTGCCTTGAAGAGCACAACAACAGTCTGCCCTGAGGAAATATGAGCGAAAAAACACATCAGGGACACATCCATTACATCAATGAGGAGAAATTGCTAGGGGAATATGAGTGTCCAGGGTTACCGATGTTATGCTTAGTGTTGTTCAGTTCGGCAACTCGGAGTGTTGTTGCAATTCTTTTGCTCTAATTATGTCTGGGTGAATACCAGAGAGGTGGAGTATGCTGGGAGGCACTCACAAGCCTCAGAAAGGTCTGTTCAGTCCTGTCAAACTAACAGTTTATCATCAACGTCCATCACAGGGCAACAGGAAGAGTCTTTATAAATGATTCTATACTTCCCAGTTTCAGGGCGTGTTAGGCCTTTGGTTATTTTATCAGCGCTGAAGCTTATTTACATTTTATTATTCATTTTTATATTCATTTTGACACCTTTGTCCAAAGCAACATATAAATGAGCTAGAACCATTAGGGGTACATTCTATGTTTAATTGTATAAAATAAAATAAATAAATAACATTTAAAAAAGGCCCTCTAAAGGCTTATTGATTTTTTTTAACACTGGAAAAATGGGAAACACTCACATCTAACATGCATCACTGATGTAGTGATTAATAAAACTCTTTTACATATACATTAATATGAAATTAAAATATACAAAGATATTTGTAATACAAAGTATTCATAATAAACAATCATAGCAGCCTATGCAATAAATTACAATCGAATTTTGTCAGAGGAAAACAGCTCTAGTGTACAGTTCATGACTGACATGTGAATTGCATGGAAAAGTTTGAGAGCACTGCCATAAGGGCATATCACTGTTTTGAAGCATTAACTGAGAAAGTAGCAAGCGGCACTTTGGAATAAATATCCTTTGAATCGCTTCTTCAATATCACATGCCACAAAACAATGTCAGTGTGCAGTGCTCAACCCTGTGATTTAACTGAGCTGAGCTGAAAGCAGAAGAGCCGAAGGGTTCAGGAGAGAAAAATTACCTCCGTTGATTACTTGGAACAAAATAACATCAGGAAAACAAACTTGTGATACGGTGCCAACCCTTTGAATCACAATGGGATGTAGCTGTATATCAGAATTATACGGAGTTGGCATTATCACTGGTGTTGGGCTGATGAATGAGCATAATGTGGCTGACCTGAACGACAGCTAAAATTCCACACACACAAAAAAAAAATCACAAAACACAAATCATCCCTCGCTGGCTACAATGTAGATGTAGATATACAACAAATACAGAACAGTCTATCACCTATTTGTAATCATCACCACTGCAGCTCAAGCGGTGAAAAATGGGGACCCCATTATGGCCCACATAAATGTTCCAGTAACCCCAGATGATTAGCTGCTGTCATTCATATGCTGTTTACTCCAGCCCAGCCTCTTCAAAGAAGAGTACAGCAAGCATAAAGGTTAGGGAAGATTAGCCATTGTAAGGTCTGGTCCCCTCCCTTGGCACAGCGGTAGAAAATGTTGTTTCTTTGTATAGGCGGTTTGCTTTGTTTTGGGGGTTTTTTTGCCTCAGAAGTAATACAGAGTTGCATTCCTGTTAAATATCAGATATTTTCATAATAAATTACGTAATCCAAAACAGTGCTCTGTGTTGTTTCCATAGAAATATGAGACTATGATTAAAAAAATTATATTTAAATAATATTAAAGCAAAGACAATCTTATAAATGTAATTCTGTTATATCTTCACAGTTACAATAAAGGCTCAGTCAACAGCAACCTGTCAATAAACTATGGAGTTATTTTTTGCCTCCTTCCTGAGCGCTCAGTAGGACTTTGTGAGCGGGAACTAGTGCGTGAGAGATGTGAGTTTTGTGTGACTATGTGGATAACAAGGAAAATGCATTAATCGAGCACAGAATTGATTGTGGTTTACTCAGGTTAAGTTATTCATTGCAGAAGAATGTTTTGTCCACAAAATATAATTAGTGCACTGGAAAAAATTATTTTTCTGCACTCAGAAAGTCCCACTGCATGCTCCAAAATGAGGCAGAAAAATGCCTTAATGTGATACATATTGTATGTAGAACATGACACACAAAATCCCTCCAACTTATATGCGCATTTGCATACAAAAGTGAGCTTGTATGTGCACAGACTTTATAGCTCATCTGGTTGATTCTGTGGGCCACAGCTGGTCATTGCAGGGCATCATCCGCCTTGCCATAACCCAAAGGCTTTGCTGGCCCAGCTAGATGAGGGTGGATTTAAAGTGAAGATTAAGCATCAAAAATCTGGCTGGAAGAAATCCAGCCCTGACTCAACTAAAAAAAAATTTGTCCAATCTCCTTGTGCCAAGGCCGTTGGTAAGCACTGCAATGAGGGCAGAGCTGGCTCCACTCTTTAATAATGTCAGAGTGAGTGGGGAAATTTGGAAAATGCAAGATGTTTTGCTCTCCCCTATTCACTTATAGGCCTCGGAATTGATTAGTGCTCTTTTTACACATGCCACTCCTGCTACAACCATCTCCTGCTTTTACAGGGTCCAAAAGGGGGCCCGCTTCTCTCTGGACAGCAGGAGTGGGTGTCATCTGGCTGCTTAGTTGCAAATGATTTTTAAAGCTGGTGCACGTTTTTCCACCACAGTCTCTGTATCCAAAAGGTTAATTGATAGTTTGTCTGTGAGGTAAAGAAAAGGAGAGGAATAACAGCTTTGAAAAACACTGCCATAATGAAAGACTGAAGGGCACCACTGGGAGAAAAGAGCCCATCACTACTCAGCAAACTGAATAATAAAACACAGTAAGGCAGCCCTTGGAGTCAGTGGTGGGTGTGACACAAGGAGCACAGGGATTCTTCAGTTGGGGATGCAACAGTATAATAACTATACTAAACAACACAACACTGCGAAACACAGTTTGAAGTGCTGAGCAAGACTGAAGCTGGGTAAAGGTGTGAATAATAGAACTGAGACCACCTTGCTCAATGGACCTAGAAAAGCCAGCTGCTGATGGAAGGATGGGAATCACCCACGCACGGCTCAGCTCTATCCGCCAACATACTCTCTTCACACAGAATTGAATATCATCTGAAATGTACAACATCTCAAGACACCAAGGCTTAACACAAATGTAGCAACTGTATCACTGCTGGAGCAAAAAATAACAGTCAAATCAGATGCTGGAATGTTTTATTGATTTTAAAAGATGTTATTGAGGTATGACATGTCATGCTCTTGTTATAAATAGCGCTTGCCTGGTAGAGTTGCTACTACCGTTTATTAAAGTTGCTAATCGTGGGAGGAAAGCAGAGACAACACAAAGCCATGCTGTGCTGCTGGAATCAAGCATCATTTGAAAATAAAAAGCCCCAAGTGCTTTCCACTGTCATGGAACCGACAACAAAGTCTATAGTTATTAGTCAAAATGTGTTCTTCTGCTGTAATGATCATCAAACTGGCAGGAACACAATGAGTATGGATAGTATAATCTATAAGATGTGAAAGATGCACTTATAATAAGCAAATTTACCAGCAGGCTTGCAATCTTCCCGCAAAATAAGGAAATTGTCATACTTGCCAATTTGATGCATTTACTGTATGTCAAATGAAGGTACATTTTAACAAAACATATATAGTATATAATGATTTACTATGGCTTAGAATGAGGAACCCAAGTCTCCACCAAAAGGCAAAATCTGTAATTTAGCGCATCAAGCATTTCACACTAAAAATGCAAATGTAGTATTGTATAGCGCAAAGACATTTTCTACTGAGGCTGCAGTCTGAGTGAATTCTAGCAGTGCGCACACAACTAAAAGTTAAGAGAAACTAACTACTGAGCCTAAATATGCTGACCCCCTCTACATCTGTCCAATGGGATTCTGGCTTTGGTGAGAGGCAAAAACTATGGAGGAGGCAATTTTACAGTAGACACAAATGAAATAACTTTGTGCATCTCTGAATTCCCTCAGTTATGCAAGTCTGCTGTCTCCGTCCAATCAGAACTATAGTAAAACCTCTAGCATGCAGAAATTCACATAGGATGAGGATATCTGGTTAAAAAATCACTGATTGTGTATAATGTTATTACTCACATTTGAATTTTCAGAACACACTGGAGTACTGGATCAAAGTGATAACCCCCCTTTCTTTTATGCTTGGAGTGAAACACTGGCATGAGGTGTGTTACAACTCATACTTCATATAACAGATTGCCACACTTGGGAGCGGGAAGAGGAAATATTACCCGATACCAGTGTCAGCATATTGTAAAAGACAAGCAAGTCCAAGGTAATAAATGCCCGGTGAAAATATATTTATAAACAATATTAGCGTGTGCTGATGGCTTTGAATAGAGGAACTTGTCTGATTTGTCTTTTAATCAGTCAACTTAGCACTTCAGTGAGTGGGACTTGCTCAGAGAATGAGAGGGCTAAAAAAATAAAATAAATCACTTCTAATAATGCAGGGATCCTCTTAATGCAGGCCAATCCCGGCAGTCATTACTTATTTTACTGCACTTAAATTACATAATAAGTCTTGATAGAGAGAGGAGGAATATGTGTGTGAGCCACAAAAATATCAAAGTCATACTGTTATCCTTGGAGGGAGAAATAATGGAATTACATCTCTCTGTTGAGGTGATGAATAACCCATTGTGGTAGTGAGTTTTATAGTAATGGTGAAAGATTCAGAAAATGAAAAATGGCCCAGCAAGCCACCCATGCCATGCGGCATGTGTGACAATGGATACTAAAGTTTGCAGTGAGGTCAGTGAGGTCTGCTTGCAGTACCTTACAGGTCTATATGAACCTGAATCAGCTCTTTGCTCAGCAGTATTCACCTCTCAGAATGACTAATGCCTCAGCGTGGGTCCAATCTGGAGGAGAGGGCTGACCACTTACACCTCTGCTTCAGCATTAGAGCCCAGGCAAACAGACGGATTTCTGTGAAGCAGAGCATCCACCTTTGTTGGTTTTACTGAGGTGTGATTTGTAATCTGAATAATGACTTTTGATTGATTGGACCTTCTTCTTGGGCAGAGAAAGAGAAAGTCTGGTGACTTTCAACCTGAGCAGACGTTTAATCAGCCAGAAGAAGTGAAACATCCGCCAGGGGCATGTGAGGCCTTTGAATCTGAATCTTATTGTCATTCTGTTATTTACCGTAATTGAATGGTAAAACATCTGCCGGATTACGCCATCATGTAACTGGGGTTTAGACCCAGATGCATTTGATGTTGCTGAAACAAAATCAGCAGGACTACATGACCAATTCAGAATGTCAATGAAGCACTTTCATGTGACTGGTCAGTGACATTGATTGATATGCAGATTTAGCAATAAATTACAATCTTACACACTTTGTTCTTTGATCTAGATTAGTAAAACAAAAAAAAAAAGAGTTTTTCATAAGTCATCCCTACACATTTGTTATATGTACAGAGAAATGTATCTGTCTTGTTGTAAACATGTGTAAATAAATAGCATTCCAAGGAGGGAAACGCCAGTTTCACATTACCTAACATAATTTTGTCAATAAAAGTGAAGAATCAGAAATATCATTAGGGAGAAAGGCCGACTTTTATCATCGGCAGGGGGAATGCAGAGCCAGTATTCTTTTGTGAGAGATGAAAACTGAAGTAATCCAATGTGAAACTTTAATGTTCAAGTTGCAAGTGCTTCTGTCTGATGAAACTATGACTCAGTGGAAGACAGTACAACGTTTGTGGCAGCTGTCAGGACAGTGTCTGATGCAAGCCGGTGCTGAAGATCTGTCTTCACAGAGTAGATTAACCTATTTTTTGAGGTAAAAAAAAAACCATGTACAGGATTTTAGTATTCAACATATGGCAATTATCCCTCTATTGTAAGTCCCTGTTGCATCCTAGTGTACAGACAGCGCTCTCTCCAGCCTTATTCTTGTTTCTCTGCACTCTTGCTGCAGGCAGTAATGATAATTACTGAAAGAAGAAAAAACGCAACAGTCCAAAAAAACCCCTGCATCTGCCCAGGAAGCTGATCTTGTGCACCAAAAGGGCAAATAATAGCCTGCTGGTTTCGTCATCCACCAAGTGATTGATGTTATCTCATTAGCAATCGGAGTTGAAACAGCTGAGAACGATGTAGGCACTCTTTCTCCGTATGTCAGTGTGTACTCTCCCTGCTTTTTCATATGTTTCCACACAGAAAAAGGCTGCAGTTGTGAGTCCAACAGTCTGTCCTCTCCCTCGCTGCCCTCTCTTCCTGCACCCTTCTTCATCAATCAAGCTCTTCTCCAGGTTTTAAACCCCCCAAGTCCCTCAACTCATCTAGTTCTTTCTCCCTTAGGATTTTTTTCCTCATGATTATTAAGATTCCTCTCCTGTCCCTACGCTGGATCTCCTGCAGTGATAGATATTCATTCTCTGTCACCGTGTCTCGCTCCATCTTTAAAGCCTCTTCCCCATCTTCCCCCGGTTGGTTCTGCGTCACTGATCAACATTCATTCAATCTGCTGAGGGTCCTTCCCAGGAGAGTAACTGCAGAAATAAGAGCAAAGGGGGTCTGGGATGCATTCTGCTGGTGCCCTGCAGGGCAGCTAGAACCATGAAGGTAGGACCTGTTAAACATAGTAAAACTAGAGGGGAAGAATGAAAACAAAAACGCACACTAGAAGAAAAAAAAAAAAGATATTTCAAATGCTTTAACTATAAAAATTAATTTTTGCCTTCCACAAATCATCATGACATAAGCGTTTTCTAAGTGAGACTTCTGCAGAGCATCAGTACCAGCATGGCCAAGTCATTGCTCACATCAGAAACACTAAAACAGAGTTTCCTGTTCTCGTAGTCCCTGAAGTAGTGTTCTCTCAAAGGACAGTGCTGGATTGACTGGAGGCCTTCAGCAGTTCCTCCTTCCTCCAGTGTTACCCAATTAATTAACAAAGTGAACGGAGCTACTTGAGGCTTAGTTACTTAGTTTTGTACTTACACCCCATTTCTGTAGACGGACCTCCCAGATCACCTGGCCATATTCATTAAATAACTATTTTTCTCTTTGCAGTCAAAGGAAAGATGTTATTTCAACACCAAAGATCAATTCACAATGAAAGTTTCTATGTGGGATTTGTTTGGGGAAAAGTAACGTACTCATGTGTGGAGTGGAAGATTATTTAAGATTTCACAGACAAAAAAATGCCTGCACTGCCAAAAAGGAAGGTGTATCATATATGTGATGGAAAATATGAAATGCATTTTTATGGGTCACTGTTGCTTTTGTCCCATCTGTTAAAGGGTAATTCAAGATTTGTAACTGGGGCTATATTTTGCCTGGTAACTCATAATGCCCACCAACTTCATGAGTAGCCCAGATTAGGTTAAATTCTGCCTTTATTTACACAGAAGAAGCAAGAAAAATAAAACCAAACAGTACACCAAATTAAAAATCTATTTCCCCAACAACAAAGAGAGAGACATTTAAGTAATTCATTTGTTGATTACTCTATTGACTGATTAATTCATGCTTTCGTCTTAAAAAAAAAAAAAAAGACATCACAAGCTCTATTTCAGGGCCTTGTTTCATCGACTGTTCAAAGCCCATAGATTCAGTCAGAAAACACCCTAACATTTAAGAAGATGGAAACTGCTGTTATGTTGTTTTCAAACTTTACCATTTTTATATCACACACACACACACACACACACACACATATATATATATATATAAATATAATTTCCCTGTGTCAATCAAAACATTAAACTATTTTATTAATCAAAGAGCCTGGCTTTTATCAGCCGCAACATTTAAGAGATGTGCACATGAATGCGTCAACGATAACCCGATAATATATATTTTTCTGAAATGGTTCCGATTCTGTATTGCTTTTCTACCACCAACATCATGAAGAAGGAACGAAACACTTACGTTTGCATTACCTCTTGAACGCAACTATCAACTTCAAAGCAAGCAAATGGAGAGAGGCTACCATCCATTGTTGCTACGTGCATTCCTATCTACCAGTGTTACCAGGTAACAGTTGTCGCCGACAACCTTCGGCTTAAACTTTAATCCTCTGTCAAAACAAAATGTTAAGGATCCTCAGAGAAAGTAGAGCCTGTGAATAATATACCGTGACTGATAAGGATAGGGTTGGAAAGGAAGCCACCATATGACTGATGTGAGGTACTGAGAGTCAAAACATTTTGTTCAGAAACTACATACACAGGCTGAGCTCAAAACCGCTGCCCTCGTGGCTGAACTGAAGTGCTAAAAACCGAGCCAACATGGGAGATAACACACTTTGAAGTGGTATTTAAGAATCCAAGCACACAATAAAACAACACTTGTATCTCGTTCTAGTTCAGCACTTTTATATTTTTCTGAATTGTTTGCACATTTTCTGGACCAGCAGGGGATCAAGGGGTCCTTTCCCTGGACATTTGGAGTATCAAACCCTTCATTTCATCATTATGGGTATTCTTTCATGCACCAATGTCTGCACCTATCCACAACAGAAATGTCTCCATTATAAGAAAATATGGAAAATATGAAAATCAGATAGCAGGAATCATTTTATTTTTGTAGAAAGAGGAACTCACTCTTACTGCCACAATGGACATGGGTGCCCTTTTCCATTTAAAGCAACCTCAGGCCTGGAAACACTTTTTAAAATGTCAAGCTGTTTCCATGACTATAAGTCCCAACAATAATTTATGAACTCTTGACCTGTTTGTCTCCCTCTGCTTTTCTCTCTCTCTCTCTCTCTCTCTCTCTCTCTCCCTATGTCTGCATCAATGATTGGTACTTCCTGGATGTAGTTCACATATTAGATTTAAACTGCCAAGACATGCCTTACCGTCTCTAAGGAAATGGTTGCCTCTCGGAAAACCAGAGCAATGCATGTTAAAATGTTAAGTTGTTTAAAATATCCAATAAAACTCACGACACACCACATATACATGTACATACATGTACATATCAACAGCATACACCTAGGAAACACAGAAATGCTAGATATACTGTATCAGGTCTCTGACAAATATGCGACACAACTTCATTTTTCAGTGGGCCTGATACAGCCTCTCATATGAAGCATTCATTATAGCCACATTTAATGGGACAATTCATTCCTAAAATTCAACCTGAGATTGGCTGCTGTTAAATCGGTAGCACTTTATAAACCAAACGGGAATTTAGTCATTAAGAATGTCAGGAATTGTCAAAGTCAACAACGAAGACAATTAAAATTTAAAGCATTTTAACAAGATCAGTAGAACAGGTCAATTGAGTTGAAAGTGTCACAATAATAGAAGTTTAGGTGATTTCTGGAAAAGTAATGCATCTACAGAAATAAGAACTACAAAAGCAGGAAACAGGCTCAGCCAGTTGTTCGATTACTGAGCCAGAGTATAGTATCAGTACAAATCAAATCAGATTTATTTATATAGTGCCAAATCATAACAAACTTACATCAAGGCACTTTACATATACAGTAGAGCAGGTCTAGACCAAACTCTTACAGTGGGCAACATTGCATAATGATTCACACTGACCCACTTCCTGTTTCATCATTCCTTTGTGCCCTTCTGTGACACAATCTTAATGTGAAATGTGTCATGCTATCATGTGCATTCACCCATATACACACACACGCAGGCTTTGTCTCGCAGAATGGAAAGGAGGCCTCTGGTGTCACACGTCCACATATTGTTGATCACAAAGTTAAATGATAGCATGGTGTGTGCATCACATTACAAGGCTGCAGAAATGCATCCCCGTAAATCAAGCAAGTGCACTGAGCTGCATGGCACTCAGAGGTCAGAGGTGGATAGCAGTTGGTCCATGTTGAGCGTCTCTACATTTCCGACCCCACTTGTAAAGAGTACTGCATTCTTACTGTACCTCTGTTCACTTCAGCTTCATGCTGTTCCCATGGTATACAGCTGGGTCGCAGCATCTTCTCGTCTGTGTGTCACTTTTCCTTTGTGTTTTTTCGTTCACTCTGAACCATCACGCTGCTGGTGTGGTGGCAGTTTACTGCTCATGGGATGCAGATTACAGGGATCAGTCCACACGCTCCCATCATCTCTCTCCCCCACCCATCATTCTTATTAACGATGGCAAAGCTCACCCTGCGCTATTCTGAGATGGTCTTGCTCACCCCCTGCTGGTGTAACCAACCCCCCCACCCCACTCCATGAGCCTGTTCTGCAGATGGGACATTCCTGTACATGCTACCAATACACTGCTGGATTACAGTCATTCTTCAATCAGGACCTTAGCCCTCCAGCAGTGTAAGTAGACAGCTAAATTATTAGGAAGCTTATACCTGATAGTGACACAGAGACATATGTAAGGCCTGAGACAATCTTAGGGTAATCCTTAGATATCAGCAGTATTAAAGGATTGCATCCACCAAACTTGGCACATTCAGGATGGCAGCAACAATGGGTCTACATCCTATAGTATAAAGACCATATTGGAACATAGAAACAATAGACTACAGTCAGTATTTTAAAAAAAACTCAGTATCTCACATCCATTTTGGAGAAATAAAATCATGTCAATACACCTCCTCCTCATGAGAGTGATTCATCAGCACTGAGCAAATATAGAAATCAAACGGATCAATATAGTGTGTGCTGATATACTTTAAAGACCAGTTACTGAAACACACTGTGCTGTTTACTTATATGTTTTCAAAGCAAACGCATAGTATAGTTTAAGCAACCTTCACTTCATTTTTTTCCCCTATATTTTTTCATTATTATTTTTACGATATTTTATTTCTGGAAACACTCTTTGCAAAACTTAAAATTAACTCCTTTCAATAATTACAATAACAAAACTTGACACCATTTCAGGTCTTCATTGATAGGAAGGAAAAAACAAAACAAAACAAAATAAAGACTCTTCCACTGTTCATTAGAAATGAGTTCTAGTAATAAATTGAGTCACATGTCAATTTAAAAGTACTGTTAACCTGAATTTAAGACTATTGTTTGGGAAATAATGTTTGAAATCACTGCAGTTGTTGTGGGCAATAAAATTACTGTTTCAATTAATGATTCTTCCACAGAAGGTGCTGTTTTATGGGATGTGGTATCAATTGGCAATATCAGAGGCTGAAAAATGAAGCCACACACTAAAGTCCCAACCACTGCAGTTCTGACAAGTAAGAACAAATAATTTCTCACTAACTCCCACATTAAAATTTCAAATGAATGTTTGCAGTTTTGGTCTCTATAGCTAATTTCCCCCATGACAACTGTGTGGGGGATGATTTTTGTTCTTAAATGCATATCCAAAAACATACACCTGTTAGTATTTTGAGGCTTACATTTCTGCATAGTTACAGTAAAGGCGTACCTCTTTGAATGACACATGAACGAGCATTTGCTTGCCACAAAAAAGTCTCGGCTCCACATACACCCTTCTGTTTGCCAAGTTTGGAAAGTCTGACTGCACTGCCTGCTCTCAGCTTTAAAGCTGTTTTCAGAAACCTATGGCGAATGTCACGAAGGCTAAATCCATCTTTATTTACAGTCTGCCGATGGGCTCTGTCTTCAGGTTGGATGATAGTGCATTGAAGCGTTAGACAGTCTTTGCAGTCTTAGTAAGTCCAGTTCAGATCAGAGGAGTTTCTGGGGGTTCATGTCACGTGATTAAACTGACACAAAAGCAAACTAAATATTTTTCCAGAATTACTTGTCAGGTAATGTAAAGAAAAGCCTTAGTTCACATGAGGCCAAATAAGTGATATGTGAGCCAACATGGAGCTCCATTAAGCCTGGTTTCTGAATCCAAGGACATCTAAACAAGCAGCTACAAATGTAAACAATTGGGCTTTGGGCTTGTTTGGGTGGCATGTGGAGAAACAGCAGCCCTAGCTGGAAGAAAGAAGCAATTAGTTCTCTTTTCATGGCTTGTCACCTGACAGTCTGCTCATCCACAGCCTGATGGAAGAGCCTCTCCAGTCTGCTCATTCAAACCAATTAAGGTCTGGAGGTGTATTACCACACACTCATTACCTGTCTCTCACAGTGCTCTTCACTTTGCAGCTCATTGGTCTGTTGAAAGTCCCCACCTTTTCATGTCGTCCTGTCTGTTTCATATTGTCTGTCTTCCTAGCTTTATTAGTTGTGCCCTGTATGCCTTCCTTTATCTATTCATCTTTATGCGATGTTCTGTATGAAAAAAATATTTTCCCATCAGCACACTGACAGAAAAGCATCTGTGTGTATAAGATTATAAATCAGCATGACCATATGTTACAGTTTAAGCCATAGTCCACAAAGAGGCAACAGAAATGCATGAATTTATGACAATTAGATAAATGGAAATACCCTAGCGCACCAAATTAGAACAATGCCGAGACATCATAAGATCCATAAAAGCCTAGACATTGACAAAAGGCTTGTTTCTCATAATTTCCCCTCTCTGTTGGTGCACACAACAATAAAATAAAACACTCAAATTTTGGAGTACAAAGGGCTGAACTTTTGTCACAGACGGACTGCATGTATGGTCTTGCTTAAGCTGTCCAAACAGTTTATCCCCCTGAGATGGATGAAATATCTGGAACAATCCTAATTCCCACATTCCCTCTTGCGAAACACGCTCCAAACGATGTAACCATAAACCTCTCAGAAATGAGCTGTAATTGTCATAGCACATTTTGACTCAACACTGACATGGTTGGAATTCCCCCCTTGACTGCAGCGGAGCTGGGAAAAATCAAAGAATGAGCGATTATTCCAGTGCAAGAGC
Source organism: Remorina albescens (assembly GCA_034769265.1). Taxonomy (NCBI): domain Eukaryota; kingdom Metazoa; phylum Chordata; class Actinopteri; order Carangiformes; family Echeneidae; genus Remorina; species Remorina albescens. Next base: position 18,766,206 of record CM068494.1, read on the forward strand.
TGAAGGGAAAAGACGTGAACAACAAATTTAAGGAACCTTATGACTGCTTTCGTTTCAGAGGAACACTCATAATCAGCATTACATACTGCTATAGGTCTGTTTAATGAAACCGGTCTTAATAATTACTGCACAGCTCTCCTTCTCCAGGTATTCACACACCTTTTACTTATTCATAAAGGCAACCCAGTGTGAGCAAAACCTATGTGAATCCCTACTGGGTCTGTGTTAACTTGCTGAAAGGTCAAAACACAACCAACAAGGAGAAGTTGCATTGATTAACAGGATTTAATGTTCACTCAAGCTCAAGAGAGAATATTAGGAGCTCTAATTTAGCCTACACTGAGTACTTTGAATTTCCCTTCGGGGATTAATAAAGTATCTATCTATCTATCTATCTATCTATCTAGTTAATGAGTCAGTTTCACAAAACAGAAAGCCCAAAAGATCCCCTTTGATCTTGCTGATGGGAATGTTTAGATTTGCATTCATGTTTGTTTCTTTTATTTATTTAAATTCTTGATTTTTCCATTTAATCTAATCAAATCAAAATCTTATACTGTTGTCATGATGCCTGAGCCAGTCTGTTTTATTTTTAGCCCCAAAGAGCCAATGACATCTCTCATCTGTCCTCTTCTCCTCACAGATAGATTTACATGGGAAAGATGTGCTTTTGAAACTTTTGTCAGACACAAAGGTGGCAACAATTGTGTAAATTCACTTTAATCACTGTGCTGATGTATTTTACATCCATTTCCATTTCTGCTATTTCACAGTGCTTTGTTTTAGATCACCATAATAATTTCTCAGCTACAAGTTTTTTTTCTAATTTTACATTTAAAATGTTGGTCACATTACAGATTAAATATATCCAAATATGCATTTTTGTTGAACTTGTTAGTTAGGGTTATTAATTAATTATAAGTAATTGATCATCTGAAAATTTTCAATATTTCTTTTTTCCTCCTAACATATACTAAAGATTTTCCAGTATAAACTACTGCAGTTGGAAAATTTGCCACTAATCTGTTTCAAAACATTGATATTTTGTCACTTCACTAACCATACATGTAATTAATTAAGAAAAATTGTAGTTGCTTCCAAGATGTATAACCATCTACAATATTCAAGTCCTGCTTATATGTTAATGCTAACAAAATAATTGTCTAACACTAACATGGGCATTCTGCAAAGTGAGTAATTTTACTTTTCTTACTATTATGACATTATGTTGCTAATACTTGTATATTGTTACATTAAAAACTTTTCATTAAATTAGGACTTTTACTTATAACAGTATTGTCACAAGTAGTTTTGTGTTTGTTTTTTTTACTGAAGTGAATTACTTTGAAACATTAATTTCTCAGAGTGTTTATCTAGCGAGTCACTTGTATCATTCTACATGTATGGTTCTTTGAATGGACTTCATAGAACAGAAATCAATGAAAAGAAAATGCTCATTTGAGACGCGGACTGTTAAAGGAGCTTGTTAATCAGCTAACAACAGCGTGACAGAGGTCTGACAACCACATAAGCTGTTTTCTCTCTTCCTATAACAGCAGTCATGTTTAACACACCTGTAAATCACTCTTATGTTCCCACAGGCCTGTCAGCCTCATGCTCTCTGCCAGCCCTCCTCTGCTTTGCACTAATAACACCTTAATGATGCCACGGTTAGGAGAGTGCTGAGGCAGTGCGCTTTATAGACTGACCTCAAAATCAATTCAACAGCACACAGGGTCTATTAATGGAGCTCGGTCTGAAACCCCTCCTCTCCTCACATCCTCTGTCTTCTCCTTCCATCCCTTTACCTCTCCCAACTTCTTCAATTGCAGTTTTCACCTCCTGCTCCTCTAACCTCCAGTTGACCTTTGACAAAGCAGCATACATTCTGCAGGCTTGTGGCACACATTAACCTCATAAAGGGAAAGTAATAAAGTCTGTCTTGGGTGACACACAATAGGCCTGAGTAAATGCATCATTGTGCTACCGTTTTCCTTTCCACTACGCCCACAGGTAAACTTGACTCATTAAAAAAAAAAACACACCAGTATGGTTGGTAGCATCTATCCCTCCACGTTTGATGACTCAGCTGTGTAATATTGACAAATAAAATGTTTTAGTTTTGTTCTCATTAGTGTCTCTCATCCACATAATTTGGAAAGAAGGATGTTTTCATCAGCGATGGAAAAGAGGCATATTTGGGGATTTTGGAACACATTCTTGGACAGCCAAAGAAGAAAGAGTTGCTTGCCGTGGTTAATTGGGGGAGTCTGTGGGAAACCCTGAATATGAACTGCCCCCCACCCCCCTCCAAAATACCCACAACACTTCAAGTAACGGCCGCAATGTTGAATGGGACTCATTGTTTGGCAGCCAGAACGGAAGATTCCATTGCTTACACCCAGTTGTCAGATCTGTCATGCTGAGCACGGGGACTTTGAGAGGGTCAATAAAGCAGAGTGGCTGCAGTGATTAAATAGAAGATAAAAGATAGAGGAGGATAGCAGATAAAGGGCTAATCCACTGCTTTGACCTGTCATAATTAGTCAAAAGGAACACAATTCAACCTGTGAAAACTGAGCAACACCCTGTTTGTCTCTGAAGGAGACATGAAAACAATCCTGAGGATGTATAGCTGAGCTCAGAGAATAACTAATGCTGTGTTGTGCATGAACACAATCACAAATTTTTGTGAACTACTTCAGTTTCCAAATACTCACGTGAGAGTATGCGGCACTTCCATTCACTGTTCAAAAACTCTCGTGAGAGCTGACAGTTATGTCTTTACGACATCCTTTTACAGCAGCTGGCACGTCGGTCCAGTGTGGCAAATGTTTGTGAATCAGTTTTGCTGGTTGTACATCATTTTTGGGGAAATACTATGTATAAACAAATGAACACTGTTTACTGTTTAAGTGCTACATACATAATTTAGTTCATGCTGGTTAAATAAAAATCTCCATTGCATAAACTATATACATTAACAGCACCTCGTTTATTTCTGCTCCACATATTATCATGATGAGGCACTGAAGTGGTAAATATTTTATCTATCTCAACATTGGGGATTTTGTTTTTTGTTTTGTTTCTTTTTTTGGTTTGCTTGCTTGTTTGTTTTTTGCGATTCTTAATTTGTATTCAGTAATTTGTTTTGGACATGAAATATTTGCAGCTGGTGATGGATGAGTAGGAGGAGGTTCTATTGAATGATTTGTGGTTGAATTTAAAAATTTTTTTAATGAACAAATGATCTGAATATTTCATATTTGGGACTATGAACTTGGTTTAAAATAAAAACAAAGGAATATGAATCTGAACTATATTTTTATGTGTATGAACTGAACTTTGAACTAGCTCTCTTAAAGAATGAACTCCACAACCCAACAACCCTGACCTAATGCCTGTATTAAGACTGGAGGAGGGGCCTCTAAAGGGTCTGGATGTGGACCCAAAAGCAGTACAACACTGACCTGGAACAGGTGCAGATTAGTCCTTTAGCCAATGAAAGCTCAGGTTTAGTCAGTGTAAGTGCCGACAAACCAGACCACTGGAAACCAGTCTAGCCTGAGAAGACTGCAGTGATCTGGCCGAGGTCAGGATCAGAAACCTGGTAAGTGTTCTGGGGCAGAGACGAGGGACACGGGTTGGTAACAGCAGATCAGGCTGGTAAATGCTCTGTAAAGTCTCGCCAAAGGACAAAGAACAGTCTGGCAGTGAGTGTCAGGACTTGTGGACTACATTTACTGGACAGACAGGTGATGGTCCGGTGAGACTAATGGAGCCGATGAGCAGAGACAGATAAGGTGTCTGATAAAACCTGGGACGGATCGGGACGGGGGCCTGGCAAAGAGTAAACCTTTGGACCTTAGTGATAGGGGTTTCTAATCATTTCTAATATAATACCTTATTTCCATTGATATTACAAAAACTACAATCTCAAAAATGACAATTCAGGTAACCAAACACCTACAGAAACGGAAACATCAATTATAAAACCTTCATACAACTTTGATTTACAGGAGCCTTCTCCTACAGGGTCTTCTGTAAAGGGCAACAAATACAACCAGTACTTTAAAATGCTGCACTTAGGCAAACGTGGATAAGGTCATTCTTCGACATTTGAGCATTGTAGTAATGTGGATCAATTACTACAATGCGGATCAATCAGTCATCTTGCTTGACTTTCAGCTCTGCAGGACATCTAGTAGAGATCTGTGTGTTTGGGGAGATTTGACTGTGACCTCCAGTTAGCAATATTTCTGTGCCTACACCGACACTAATGTTTATGAGAAGCATAATTCTACCCTTCCGTAGAGTTTCTGTGTTTAAATGTGTTTCTTGTAATTTAATTAAACATAACACAACTTTTAAGATGTATGCAACATGTAAGTATAGTGTGCACAGAAATAATGAGTTAAATTTGACTTTTCATGAAGACAGGGCTTCAGGTAAGGTATAAATGCATTGTGCTTCAGTGCATTCAGCTCAGATAAAGCAGCCTCCCAATGACTCTTTGAAATGAATTAATGTATACAGATTCATTTGTCTTATCATGATATTCATGAAAACTGATGATACAACTGAAGTTGAATTCAGCAGCTGCCTGCCAGGAATATTAACAAAGCTTTCTATATCTTTCGTTTGCCAACTTTTTCATATTGTTCACCAGTTACTGTAAAGCTCGAAAGAATTACTAAATAGAGTAGAAAGTGCTGATTGTATCATTTCAATTTCAATGATGTTAGCATAATTCAGGATCAAGTGGCCCATGCCCGTTTCACTGAGTAGCCTTTGCATAGATATTCAGTCAATTGGGATCACATTAGCTGCAAATGAACAAGCTGAGAAGGTTTATCTTCTGTGTATTTGCTGCATTGAAGATACAGATGCATCCTAATTTTAAAAAGGAACAGAGTGTAATTAATCTGTGCATGTCTGTGATTAAGATGTGGTAGGTAATCAGATCCTTTTATGTGTAAAATTGGGGTTTGAAATAAATGCTTTTTAGAAAGAAAGAAATCTCCTTGGCCATTGATCTAACAGTGCATTAGCTGTGAGTAACTATGAGAGGCTTGGAGATTAAGACAACTCCTTCAGTTTGCTCTTTTTAAGATACAAATCACACACACATGCCTCAAACAATTCACACAAGCTTTGGGAAACATGGCCTTGTCTCCAGGGTTATTGGTGGAGGACATCTGGTTTGAGGTAAAATTTAGCCAGAAATTTAGTGCAAACAATAAACACATTTACTGGAATGCATATACACAGCAGTGCAGTGTGCTTTTGTGTGTATAAGCCTCAGCACAGTAATTGGTGACCTGTTAAATATTTGTGTAGGACCTCCTCAGCAGGAGAAAACCGAGTGGCATGCTTTCAGCACTAATGCCTCCAGGCTGCACACCAAAAATAATTCAGGGATGCAGGGAGCCCACTTACATGTTTGATGTCAACAGCTTGGTGGGCCTCGAGGGAGCTGATGATGATGTGTCCAAGGATATATTCAAATGTACTGTTATAAACTTTCTTTTTAACTTGATAAGGGCTTTTGCCAAAAAGAGAACATGACGAAATAAATCATAATTATTTGTGCCAATTTGAAAGAAATTAAATTGACTGAGTTAACGTATTTAAAATGATTCTAGTTTTACTTCAGGCAGACAGAAGCATGTAAAGTTCAGCCAGATCCTTGCAGACTTTTGCTTTGTCAAGATCTAATCTTATTTGTGATACCCGTGTTTTGTCAGCTGATGAATTCGTTGAATTGATTAATTTTAGAGTAATTGGAAACAATCTGAGCGTTCAGTGGAATGCCAGTAGAACGCAAACAACGAGGTGTGTTTAGAAGTGTGAACTGTGCCATGACGTCTGGGAGAAGCAGTGTGTAGGCATAATATGAAAAATCAATCATGATATGCAGGCAGACTGCATAGTCTGACAATGGCAGCAACAAAAGATAAAAAAAAATATATTAACCTAGTTCTGCTTTTGTTTTTAAATACTATATATCTTAATAATACTACACATAACATAAATTCAAGGATAAATTATAACAAAAGAAAGTAGAAAATTCTCACATTAAAAGGCCACAAATGAGTGAATGTTTATGCTTATCCACAGATACTTCAATGATTATCAAGATATTATTTGTAATATAAATATGAAGTGGTGGGAAAAAGTAATTCTATCCTATCACAGTCCCCCCCCCCCAAAAAAAAAACAAGTTCACATATTGAAATAGATTTTTTTTCTTGTGTATAGTTCCAAGGTCAAATATTTTCATTTGACAGTCAAAAATCTGACAGGTAGACTTTATTTGTACAGAAGCTAGAATTTTTTTTTTTTTTTTGCTGATTAAGTAATTGTTGAGTAATTATTTCTGCAACAATTCTGGCAAGACTCTATGTGACGTGGCAGGCTTAGGTGACATCCAGATTTTTAACATAGAATGTAATGTAAAATGGCTTATATGAATATGTGACCTGAAATGCTTTTAACCTTCTGGATATATCCCTTAATTTTCCATTTATGGATTGTGTGGATAGTTTCGGTGTTCCCCGTGCACGGCATTGTCGTGATGTTCAGAATGTCTTCAGCCCATCAGTCTGGTAAGAGGCCCGCATAAACTAGATGATTCAGAAAAGTGCTCTGCTTATCCTCTGCTCCAGTGGAATGTCACGCTTTACGTCCTCTGGATACATAGGGGGTGTTCTGCACTTCTTCAAAACTCATTTTACTCCATGCCGGGTCCATTCTCTTCTGGGAATGAATTTAAACTGCAGCCAAGGCAACAATATGTACAGGCAGCAATAAAAAACTCTCTGCTGCTAAAGCAATGAGGCATCTTAATAGGATGAGCTGAGACTGTTGTGAAGGCAACCAGGCTTCTTCTCCCTCTCTGTCTCCTCCTCCTCCACCTCTTCTCTCTCTCTCTCTCTTTCTCTGTCTTTCTGAGAGTTGCCGTTTTTTGAAGTTTGGACTCAACAAGGATTTGGATTATTTAAGGTGAAAACAAGGGGTTTTATGTGTAGAATGGACGCTATAGAGAGATTGAAGTTGGATTCTTGAAGTCAGATTGTTATCTACCCCTCCCCTGTGAAGTCAGCCCCACAACACCCAGGTAGTTGCCCACTTGGGCGAAGCACACTAGACACTTTGTCAGAGGACGTGTCAACAGATGTGGTGAATTGTTTTCATTCGTGAATCCATCTGGTATCCTTAATGGACACATATTCTCCACGACATAAGAGTCTGGTGCATGTACAGATACCAGCAGACCTCAGCATAGCTCAGCCTAAGATCACCTTGTCTTTTACTACATGACTCAGAGATAAGGAAATCCTCCAAATTCATTTATTTGTGGCAGGTTTCCCATTTCTGGAACCCTCACAGTGATCCTCGTCAGATGAATGTTGTCAATGAAATATCCACCAGGTCCATAAAAACCCAACCAGGAGGGAGCATTTCTCTGAACCCATAACATGAACCGTCTATACTGACATATGGTAGTGATAAATACGCGATGATACTCAGACTTGTTACACTGTCACAGAATACAGTCCATTTCCTTTTTCGGATGCAAAAACTATTAGCTCCATGCAAAGTTACGATGAGCAACCATATGAAGGAAATGAAGGGAGAAAAACATCATAAGAATATAACGGTTCAATTATGGTGAGGAATATCCCCATTTGTCAGTTCCTCTCTCTGCTCCCCATCCATTAACAGACAGTCTTGTAAAGCGTTCTTAACCCAAGTCATGACCTACACACTGAGAAGCCACATTAAACGTCATCTTCATCAAAAATCATCTGGGAAACAAAGGCTGTTATGAGCCACTGGGAAGGGAGCAGTCAAATGAGCACTTTGGCTTTCATGAATCAAATTAGCATACAGAGACATATCAGTCGCACTGTTAGGAATATCATCTTAGAAGCAGGGCGTCATACCAGAAAGCAATTCAATGCTTAGTGTCACGGTTAAAGTACTCCTCAGTTCTCCTAGAATTAGCTCTCACAGACTTGCTCTGTGAAGTTTCCTTCAGATAAAGTGTGCCTGGAAAATTTAAGTGCAGAGGAATGTCTGTGGAGATGTACCCTGTCTTAGGAGTTGGCATCCTTCATGCTTTTCTGGTTCTGCTCCACTGCCTGTCTGGCTCCTTTTTCTCAGCCTCATTTTCTTCCAAGGCGGCAGTTTACATCAGGTGTTGCACGTTGAGGGCACGCAAACCATCTGCCACCTAAACCAAAGGATTGCCATCACCAGCTGGTGGTTCAGGGCAGAACTTCTGTCACCCCTGCCAATAGACCTATCACACGCCGGGGTAAGCTGTCATCTGTCGACCATGACCCTTTCCGAATGCTGCAACGTGAAATCTGTGGCCACAATCCCCTCCTGGTGAACCCCAAACTTGGAAATATTTCAAAGCTTTTCAAACAATACAGATGAGCTTCCCCTGCCCCTGTATGGGCATGAAAATTAGATATGTACTGCCCAACTGTCCCCCTCCTGCACCCAAAGGCAGCCAAATTCAGGAGTGGAAACTCTTTCCCGAGTCAAAGTCCACGGGGCTTCTGCTCCCAGTGACAGCCAGCAAAGCGCTGTCAGTTCATTGCTGGGATTGGCATTCCATTACAAAGCAAAACTAATAACCACAGAGTCATTATTTATTTAAGGTCATTACCAACCGCTGGAGAGCAAAGGCTGCCAATGTGCAAGTAAGTATTTCTAAGCTTCTAGCAATTAACTTCAGATACACTCAACTGAAACAATGAAACTGAAAAAATCCTGAAGACAAAATAAATTAAACACTTAATGCAAAAAGAGCTCAACTATGAAGTAAATAAACACTGTTACAAAGCTAGGCCATATTACTTAATGTATTACTTAAACTGAATTAATCTGTTATATTCCTCTTTTTGTTGTGGTCATTTGTTTTAATTAGCATATGTTGACATTTCAACTATCCCTGACATATTAATCTAATTATACACCCAGTATAATGACTACATCATGTACAGTAATGTATATTCAATTTCACCTGTGGTCAAAGTAAGTAAGGCAATAAGCAATTCCTAACTTAAAAGTGAACGATCATCTAAGAGGGAAATTAGCTCTTTAACACAAACTATCACATCACTGTCTTAGACCATGTAATGTCTGCCTGTTCTGCAAACCAAAGTACAAATCCTCCCAACCACTACCGCTGGTATTTTCATCTGGCACTGGAGCCCCAGGAGTCCCTGCTGTGCCATGATTAGTTCTTTTACTGGAGGAAGTCAGTGAGGAAGAGGAAGAGAGAAGGAGAAACGTTAAGGGAGTACTGCGCTGCTCTCTCTCAAGCTATTGTTTGGACACAGTTCCTCTCACGCTGCATTGACCACAGACAGGGTGTGGCTGGGGGAGGCCAGGCAGGGAGTATTGGGAAGAGAGGGTTGGGGGGGTTGAAGGGGGGGGGGGCGGGGGTGAGGTATTCCGATGGTGGTGGATACAGGGGGAAGGTTAGAGTGCATTGCATACTTTCTCTGCATGTGAATGGCGAACAGGAAGGCGGGTGGTCCCTGGAGAGCGTTGCAGAGAGAGAAAGAGAAAGAGCTGAAGTGGGTGGGATTTTGCCCATGTAGTTTGGCGCTCTGTTCCCTGCCCTGCTCATGTGCACAATGAAGTAATGAGAGACCCGGGGCCTCCGACAAACTCAGGCCAGATGGGGAGAGGATTCTTCCCACAATCACTCTGCAGCAGAGAGACTTGGAGACAGTGAAGCTTTTCCTTCTCTGAAGAGATAATCACTGCGTCTTTTAGAGAATACTTAATCAACAGAGTTTTACAACAAGCTGTATAGTTTGGACAGTGTCCTTAAACATACCAGCTCTCTTATCTTCCTCTATTCCTGAGTATAAGTATCATAGTCTCCTGCCACAAGCAGGAACTATGGTGGAGTTATTAAGTTGGAGAAGTTGCTGGTTCAAGGTTTGACTTTTCTATTTAAATCAGCATTAGAAAGTTTACATTTAAGGTTATTTTCAATGGCCCTCATCATAGTGTCAATATATAAAAGGAGAACATGATTAAGAACATGATTTCTCTTTTGAAAAAGTCACACTCACCAAAGAATGATGCACTTTGGAGCTAAGGTCAGCGATTATTGCAGACGAGGGAAAACGCAGAGACACTTAATAAAAAGATATCAAGGGATTATAAAACCTTTAAAAGTAGTTACACCAACTCTTGTTATCACAAAAAGACGGCACAGTCTCCCGGATAACTTGGCATTACAATAGCAATGTGATTTAAATTGCTTCCTGAGATTTTGTTGTTTTGGTTTTTTTTTGTGGTTGATATTGCACAAGAATGAGGGCTGTAACTCAAAAGACTTTGTCACTGCTGCTAACTAAGTGCTCAGCTACAGTTGCCCAATTCCTCTAAAACTGACCCCAATTCGAAAATTGAACCGATTTAAAGTGATGAAGGTTTCATCATATTTCAGAGAAGTCTAGTCTTTGGCTTGCACTCGATTTTTAAAGATGCTCTGAATTTCCTCACCAGCATTCCCCTAAAGAGCTGAAGTTGACCTCTCTTAGAAAAATTTGTTGTAGCTTTGATTTACTGGTATTAAACAACATATTCTCAAACACAGCACTATATTTTTTTCGCATGATTCAGCTGGATGAAATCCTTATCAATTCAAGCCTTTGAGGTGCATAAACAACAATTTGCATTGCTTACAGAAAATTATTTTTACCTCCATAACCCTGGAGATTTGAAAAAAACTCCATTTGCATTGCCCTGGGTCTGACCTGGAGTATCTCATTTCACCTTGGCGATGACAGACCATGATGCTCTGGGACAGTTCATACACGCATCAGTACCGCTGTTTTCGCCCATTGTGTCATGCACATCGTTGCCCTTGTTCAAAGCAGCCCAGAGTCCTCCATACTCCCCATGCTGTATGACTCACTAACAGCTGCCTTATGGTTGTGTTTTAGAAAGGTTTATGGATTAGTATTGGTTGAATCCCATGAGCCCGTGATAAGCACTTTCTCACCAGCTAACTGAGGGCAGTGATCTACCAAGAGTGCAAATAATGTAATATCCCATAAGGTTAGCGCACATCAATTTTAGAGGACAAAATATTTTCCTTCTGTTCATTAAGACAAATTGAGTGAAGCAAGACATGTTCTTTTTTTCTTATGTCAGATGGCCATCGGGAATGGCAGCAATGTAACTGATTGGTGGTGAATCATTTTTCAACATTGTTAAACAAAGCTTTGACATTAATGGGATGGATTAAGAAAAACCATAAACAATAAAGGGGTATCGTCACCTTGGCTATGAATATATTACTGTCAATGGCCTGAATAAAAAGGTTTTGGATTGTTATGGTCAGCCAAAGACCTTTTCCTTGTCAATACTGTACTCTAAAATTAAAACCAGATATGGATAGTATACAAAAATAATATTGTAATTAGAAATAAGCTCAGAAAACAACACAAAATGTAAAAAAATGCTAAACTTGATTAAAGTCAATGTTGATGCAGGAAAAGAGACCAAACATTTTGGGGGATTTAAGCTCTTGTCTCTTGTGATTAGTTAAGGAAGAAGAACAGCCTTCAAGGCAGTCAGCTACAGCAGCCTCTACTGCTGTGTTCATTGCCTTATTGAACGTCAAAGATGTTATTGAAGCTCCATTGTGGGGTGCAACATAGCAAAAAATTTGGGGCATTTTGGCTCATACAATGTATTAACAGAGGCAGGTCATGCATGTTAAAAAAAAAAAACAAAAAAAAAAACCCAACTTGTCCGTGTGGCTGTTTTGATCCTGCACAGAGCAGAGCCAACAAAGGGACTGGCAAACACCCTGGCCTAGACAGGGATACACACCTAAAAAACATTTAAGCACATCACACACCAAACTGCCTAACCAGAGACATATCCCAGACAAATCATCTTAAACCCAAAATCTTAAGAAAATATCCTTAAAGCTAAGAGGTTCTCAAGCTCATCCCTCTTTATGCAGGCAAGGTGAGGGTTAGTTTGTCAGTTTGAAGGAGGGGGGCTGTGTTTGGCTTGATCCGTTACCTGACTGCTGGCTTGGCCTCTGTGAACAGGAAGTATGACATCACTGCCCTGACATTCAGGAATGTGGGAATGTCAGGTTGTCTGTTAAGAAACTCAGAAAGAGAGCGAGCAACATGGACACTCTAGATAACTCACTGCTGCAGCCATCTTTGAAGACTAAAGGCAACGTTCAGAGTGACTTTACACCAGCGTGAAAAAATGCACCTCGTTTGATGCACTGTGTCAAAGTTACCCAAGAAAAAACATAACATTCTTTTCAATGGACAAAAACGAAGCAGCAAAGGCTGAAGTATACAGACTTTTATTCCCTTGTATGTTTCAGGATCTAAAGTTACCGTAGCCAAAATTTCCCATGATGTAACTTTATAGTATCTTTTCATTAAACCCTCCCTGGGTTGTAAACTCCTACATCTTTCTAATTTCACAGCACCAAGATCGTTAAGAAGGCTTTCTGTTTCACACTTTCTAATCTCCTAACTGAGATAAGCCCTGCTGGCATCACTGTGTCGCCGTGTGTGGTAAAGGTCCCCTTTACTTGCAAAAGTAATTCCTGATTATGTATATAACCAGCTCACTGAGAAAAGGCAAGATATATACTGCACTTATGACGCATTCATGAACGCATTGTAAAAAATTAATGTATCAGTGCTCTTCAAGCCATATTTCACACAAATTTTATCTGCTGCTGGAGCTCAAGGCTCCAGCAGCAGATAAAAGTAATCACCTGCTGCTGAACTTCATAAGACCAGCACATGGAGCCATTTAATTGAGAATGACAGCAAACAGCCTGGTAGAGTATGATCTCAACAACCCACAGGCCTCTAAATGTATCCAAGTCAAATGCATGACACGGACCCCCCCCAAGGCAAAAACCCTTAACTTAAAGTCTTTTTCTGCGGCCTTATCACAATTTCAGAAAACCAAACTTTTTGTACATGCAGGCAATAAAATTTGAATATGTCAAGTCATCCTGTATTTCAGTATGCTTTCAGTATGTCATTACAAATCAGCTGCCAAATAAACAGATGTGATTACATACTGTGGTTTCTACTGTTTAGTTCACATGTCAAGGCAACAGGCAAACAAGATTTCCTCTTACACTCTTGCTCCAATCAAACCAAATAAATCTGATCATTAATTAATCCAAGATGTCATCTGTTATAAAAGTAACTTAGGAAAATGTATCACAAAAAGGTTTAATGAGACACAGGGGGTCATCTTACGCAAACTAAAGTAAAACATAAAGCAGGTATAAAAATAGAAACTACAGCCAAAAACTAAGCATGCAACCACAAATTTTAAAACAATACCTTCTTCGTGGTCTCTTGGTCTGTTTACTTATAGTAAAAAAGAACTGTGTGAAGCCAGAACTAATTATTTTGTGCCAACAAAGCCAAAATGAGCCGCCCTTTCAAAAATCCATTTTGAAGCATTTATAGGTTTAACCCATCACATCCAGTTAAGTAACTGTGCCATAGCGTCGCCAGCTCCTATCTGACATGTAGCCTTAGACTTCCTGAGCCTAAAGCACAGTTTAAGACTCTTTGGCAGACTTGGGGAGAAAGCCGAGAAAGAGCCAGAGCTTGAGGGAGCGTAGCCTCAGAGGAGCCCAACTGCTGCCTGGGAAACCAAACCCGGACAGGCTCTGGCCCACGCTCTCTAACCCCAACCCCTCCCATGTAATAACAAAACTCAGCCTGCCTCTTGTTCTCTTTCCTTCCAAACTGCTGCCTTTTCCACGGTCCTTCTGGTGTGGAGAGGAAAAATATGTCGGTGGTGGAATGGGGGGTTGATATTAGCCTCACCATTGCACATTCCCCAAATATTTCCCACTGCTGATTTCAAAACAGTCTCACATGTTCATGCGCTCTCTCACACACAAATAAACAAGGGCTGAAGTACACGCACATTCACATGCACATGATGTGACACTCACCCCGGTAGTGGAGGCTGTCATCATGATGGTTGTGCTGGTGGTGGTTCTCCAGAGCAGGGGGGCTGCTGGCACCCAGTTCTGCCAGTCTGCGGCTGGTAGCAGAGAGCTCGGAGCGGAGGTTGGTCACTTCCTGACTGGCGGACTGGATGGCCCCATCAATCCTCTGTGCCAGCTGTTTGTTGTCTTCCATCATTTTAAGGATTTTCCCCTGAGGACCAAATCCACACAGAGCAGCATGGTGTCAAGTGGCGCATCAGTGGGGGTGAAGCTAACACCCTCTTATCCCCTTCTTCTCCTCCACCTCTGCTTCTTCTCTCAGTTTACTTCGCACATACACACACACAAAAAAAAAAAAAAAAAAGAAAAAAAAAGCCGGTCTCTCTGTCCTGTTCTCCGCTGAGCAGCACAAAGATGATGTCTACCTGTTACTGCGTACAGAACAACATCTGTGTGTTCAAACACTACACAGTCAGTGAAAGCATGCGTGCCTGTGTGTGTAGGGCAAAGGAGAAAAAGGAGTGAGCACTTAAGAAAGACAGGAAGAGTAAATGCAAAGAGAGTGGAGAGAGGGAAAAAGATAGAGGAAGGAAAGAGATGCAGCCCAGCAGGCGGAGGGGAAAGTGAACGCTCCCGCCAAGGAGAATGTGCTGTGAGCAGCTGCTCTCAGAGAGGACCCAGCACACACTGAGATGACATACAGCCTTTTAAATGGACTGTACCATGTGCTGGAGGACCAGGGGAGAAGTGGGGGGGGGGTACGCAGATGGACTGAGCTTCTCTCCAGCAACTCTTAAACTACAGTTGTGTATCCCACACCCTATGGAGTCTGTAACCAGTTTGCAATCAGATCTGTAATAGGTGGAAAAGTACTGATTGTTCCTTTGTGGTCCTTCGTTTTTCAGTGTCCCTGCGCTAAAAGCTTGGAAGCAGAATTAAACCCTTTGACAAGCACTTGTCAAACCTTCTACATCGTTTCACTCCAACTCCCACTCTCCCTTCGTCCCTCTCACTCACCCACCCGCTGTCTTTTAGTCTTGCTCACCCCCTCTTTTTTCAATCCATTATATATTCATCTCTTTGTCCTGGGAAAGCTCACCCCCACATCGGTGGAAGGGGAAGGGGGCTGGCTCAAGGCACCCAAGGGGAAAACATTTCAACTCTGAGAGCAAACTTAGGAGAGGAGAGAGGCACAGAGCTCTAATGGGCCAAACACAAAGAGGAGAGGCCTGAAGAATTACAATCAAAGTGTCGCCAAAACTTGGGGGGAGCTTTATTTCTTTGACCAAAATCAGTTGGACGGATAAAATTTTAATTTATTTATGGGCCAGCAAACAATCAAAGTAACACCACTGTCATCAATTCTTATCTGTACAGCTGTAAAATTCCATTACACGCACAAAAGGTTAGAGATTGGGGGTGAGAATAGACTGTTCATCTTGACTTAAAACAATTCTGGATACTTCTGAACCATCAGCTTCCAATCTGCATTTGAAATTTTGTTTTCCAAATAAGAAAACACATCCTGTCTCTGGCAAGAAACTGAGGTAGATGAGTGATACATCACTCAGATTCTGTCATCTGTGGCTCAGGTGATAACGGCTCAATGTTCATTGGTATTCACACAATGGCAGCAAGAGACATACAATGATGGAACAGCAAGCTTGAAAGACTGATGATTGAGTGAAACACACAATTTAGCAATTAGAACAGTGGTTTGCTCACTGCATCCTGCCTTGTAATGAAGTCTGTACAGTAGAAATGTTACAGATAATCTGTGACTATCAGACAGGGACCCATTAGAGCGGTCTCAGCTGGCCTACATCAGCCCATCAGCTGTTGTATTTTGTGCAGTCAGGGTTGAGCGATACAACAATGTAAACCCAGGAAAACTTCATTGCAATATTGGTTTTTCCAAGAGTTTTGCATTTGTGAGCAGCTTGATATTTCAGGTAGATCCTGCCTGAAAACACTTTGAGCTGATAGTTTACACACATTTTCTCACCTGCGTTTCCAAAATATTTAGTATCTATTAGGGGGGACTGATAAAATAATATAGCATCAATAATATATAATATACCATCACTGTTATAAATCTTTCAGTATTAGGTAACCAGTACTTCATCATTTTGATTAGTGTGTTGGGTTTTCATTTTTCTCTTTACAGCTCTGACCAATTTCAGCTAACACAAAAAATGTGTATAATTTTTAGTGTTGGTTGAATACATTGTTTTGACCAGCTTTACTCTTTTCTTCACGACAGCACGCTACACATCAACAGCCAGGGATGACAGATCTGATCTTATTGTCCATCACTAGTACACGTACAGTCTCTTGACAGTCCTGCATTTAACCCTATCACCTAATTTCTGTCTGTCTGCCCCTTTGGCATTTAATCGTACTGTAATGTTGATCAGCATGTCGGTTGTTCAACTCACAACTTGATCCACAAACCCAACAACTACCCCTACTAGAAAGGAGCTACATAAGCACTGGCACGTTTAGTCACATCACATGTTAACAGATCATTATCATCGTCTAGACAGTCACATCATTGTCCCCGATTAGTGCACTGGCCCTGATTTGTAGTTGATTAGCAAAGGACAAATGTAGCACAAAGTGTGACATGGAGCAGTGATGAAGATCGCCTCCCATTCTTACTTTACATGGAAGGTCCCTGTTGTTCTACCGACACTGGTTTACTTAAACTGTCACGGCTGATTATAACTTCATATAAACTGTGAATCACAGTCCCTCAGTCTTTCAGTGTTTTGGTGCACTTAACTGTGGAATGTAAGGAAGTGATGATTTCAGGGTCAAGGGTTGGGACGTGTCCCAGATACACAGTTAATAACCCGACAAATACTTTGAGGATGCATAACTGTGCCATGTCCAAAACACACAAAGTCCTCCTCTCTCTGTATGTATGGCCATGGCAGAGACCTTAGATCAGTGCAAGAACTTGGCTGCCTCCCTTAAAATAACAACTTTTCCCATCAGTGCGTCTCTGTATTTGACTCACTTTATCAAACTTGGCTGAGTGTTTGTGTTGTTAGTTTGCTTACTTGTTTGAAGCTATTAATGGGAAGTTTAATTAAGTGTGCCAAGGGTGAGCAGTTAAAAAGAGGTATTGATAAACGTTCACCATGACTGTCTGCCTCAGGTTAATTGAATATCGACTATTCCTCCTCACACTTGAATGCTTTCCATTTTTTCCCAATAGCAAAGTGATATAATGCCCTGCTCAACTATTCATACAGGTCTCATCAGGAGCCTGGGGAAAATATCCACTCTACCGGAGTAACTAACTAAAAGAAAGATGTAGTACCTGCCAGGGTGTAGAAGTATAGTTTTATGGGTGAAAAGAACAGTGGGTGTAAAACTTAACTGATTAAAGAAGAAAATATTTTTTCAAGTGGTGGAGCATTATGTTAGGTGAATGATCTGTTTACTGTATCACTCCTTGCTTGGGTATATATATATAGATACATGAACCATGTTTCGTTGAGTGCTTTACATCTGGGCAACGATGTGAGAACAAGATGGTCAATCAGGGTGAAAGCAACCACTTGAGTCTCTGGCCTCCACAATGTTTTGCTTAAGGACTCTTTCCATGTCACTGCCTTGTGGCACATAGTGCAGGGTTAAACCTTTCACATCCAGCTGAGGCCATTTGGTGAGGAGTGATAAAAAGAGAGTGCATTGTTCAAATCAACACAAGGTGCAACCGGACTGGGGCACTTTAAAAGAAAATCTCATGGGTGAGCATGTACTACACAATCTATATGCAGAATAACATCGGAGTTATGGCTTCCGTTCTGGGACTGAGGCTGAGCTGTATGGGTCTGAAGACCTAGCCACAAGCTCCTGACAATACAATGTTATAAATGAAGCCCAATATAACCACAAGATTTTCACCAAGCTAAAATAAATGACGTCCCGTGTATTAACCTGCATACACTCTCTGTCCTGATTCCACGGTGCCATGTAATTTGTTAAAGATTAGAAAATAATAGATACAACAGTAAAGTGAAAATAAAGAAGACCCTGAAGCCGCATAAGACTGAAAAACCATCAGTTACATGTTATATCCCGATTACACTGTGGCAACAATCCTTTCAACCTATATTAATGAACTTTTGTCCAGTCCACCAAACTGTAAACACATCACTGATATATTATCACAATAGATCAATAACATGGCCAGAAAAGTTAGCATTCACACTGAGAAGACCTGAACCAATATTAGCATCCATTTGAGTGGTGTTTCTGGTCACTGATGAAAGTCGATCATTTTTAGCTCTGTTTTTGGTCTGCACCAGCTCCTGGAGGAAATATCTGGTTCTTCAGACCCTAAATGCTCACACACAACTCAACATGCAAGCCTAGCTACTGCCTTGGGGCTGGGCTGAAAGCATACGCTGGGCTTTTTGACCCCAATGAAAACACAGTAAAATATTGATCCAGATGACAATGACAATGAGAGCTGAAAAAAACAACAACTGTATTACAGTGTAAAAACTCTACAAAGATATGAGACATTTCCATATGTTTATTAAGATATATATCAACAGGAGGAATGAAATGATATCATGGAATATTTTTCTAGTAGATATGCTCACAATTGCTAATATTAAATTAATATTCACATAACTAAAGATATTTAATAAAAAAAGTCTTTTGTATTTGCCCATGTATTTCATTTTTAATTTGATCAACTATTCATTTCACAGCAATGACTCCATTGACTTTGTCTTGAGGTCTATAGGTTTATTGAATTGGTTAGACTTAAATAGGGTCTGTGATGGAAAGCATTATTATGTTTTATTCTACAATATAAAATGCATCAGTTAATACCCCAATTATCATTATTTCAAAGTTTTATGTCTCTTAAAAGATAAAAGTTTAAATGTTGTAACATCATGGGGCCCAAGACAAAAACCAATGTACATCTACTAACCAGTCCATCGCCTTGTTACATAGTCACAACTATTACTGCTATTGTGAGAGGGGAGGGTTCTACAGAACAGATGAGTGTTCAGTCAGACTACAAGTTGGAAGTTTATTATTGATGACAATAAAGTCATCCGATATCCGATATTATAGTCTAACATTGGCTTTTTTTTTTCCTGTTCAGCAGCAAAAATCATGAAAATTATTTACTTGATTGTGAAGATTATCTTTGTTCTTTCACAGAATTTGTTTGTATCGTAAATCCAACAAGCTTTTTGTCAAGGGAACCAAATAGTTGCCACTAACTTCCAGGTTGGCCTTCAAAAATATGGTGTCCCTGTGGAACATTTATAATGAGAGCAGAACGGAAAGCTGAAATATTTTGGGATAATTCTATGTTTAAGTAATAACAGACCTCACTGTTTATCTGACACTGAGAATGACAAAGATTGCTCCCTAGGAATAAGTCGCCTTTAGTACACAGCGATCATCGCTGGGGGGGGGGGCTTTATGAGAGCAGGCTGCTAACAGTACAGTGGTTTATGTATGGAGTTAGACACTCTCAGCAGACCCAACACAGAGCTGCTCTCATTCTAAACTTTCACACTGTAGTTTTCTAAATCTCAATATGTCAAAATGTTCAGCCAGCTGACAACTGAAAGAAAACACCTGGTTTTAACAGCAGTCTCAGTACATAGCATACTGTTAGCCAACACAGTAAAGACTTTTGATTCTTCATTTAAAGGCAATAACTGGCTCCGCATTTGAATTTTGCTTTTATTGATTCCTGCTTAGTGTTGTGTGTTTGCATGTGTTTGAAACAGAGTGAAGACAGCAAAAGAAAACTATTGAATCTAATTGTTTGAGTAAAAGTGTCCTTACCAAAGTTTTGAATTTAAAGAATTGTTTCTCTGCAACTATCTCTAGCTTTCTTTTGCCACCATCAGTGTCATAGTTGTGTTTTTTAGTCGAAGCAAAACCAAGAAGTTTCCCACAGTAATAAGGCAATACTGGGGGCATGTATTAAAAAATAAAGAATATGTTCTCCGAAATGAAAAAAAAAAAAGATCGAAAGTCTGGGAAGCTGAGATGTTGTCTCATACAGTTCACTGACTGCACAGAATGCAGATTTGCCAAATGCAAATGTCACAGTTGGAATGAAAAATTGGCTATTTATGTCTGTGCAAGTGACAGAGAGAGAAAGCCTTTAGCCCTGTGTGTCACCACACAAGGACAGAGAGGCATTGATGGAGTAAACAGTGAATGGCAGGGAGCGGAAACACAACTCTTTCTATTTGGCTTTTTCTCTCTCTTCCCCGCTCTGTCTCCCCATCTTCCTCTTTAAAGTCCTCCAAGTCCGCAAGCTTTCTACTTAGCAACTGGGTAGCTTAATATTGATCCAAAATATGACATTTTATATCTTTGGTTTTGCAAGTATCTTTACATGAACAATGAATCATGTTGTTATATGTAATTTTAAAGACATCACACAGAGTGCTGAACCAATAGAGACCAACAGAACCAATTCATCACCTGATCCTGCAATTCCTCAAAGAGCTATTGAGGGACTTTTACCTCATTGTTCACTGTCACTGCTTTCAATTTGTGTTGTTTTCATCCAAAGCAGCCAGATGTTTTCGGTGGAAAAGATCTGATGAACACAATGAAAACATTAAGCGCAACCTGCTCAGCAACACACAGTGGACAAAAGAACGCAAACAACTAGTTGGTGAAAGCAGCACAGCATGTAACAACCAGACCTAAAAAGTGACCGACTTTTGGTCTTGCATTCAGAGGCACAACACCAGATGAATACAAATGTTGTTACTTATCTGCTGCCTGTATAAATAGGCAAATGTTTGGTAAAAATGTCCACATAACAACTTTGTATGTGTGCCCAGGCTGGTAAAGATCATTCATGATCACAAAACTAAAATACATTATGTTTTAGTCTAACTAGTTGTATTTGAGTTGCCAAAGAAGTGGAAATGAACATTTAATTAGATATTGCAGTGTACGGACTTGATCGCAAGTATTTATTTATTTATTTTTTCAGTCCATCATGCTGAGTTATAAAATGTACCAACATACAGTCCAACAAGCTTCTGATATGCGTTGTGGTCTTTAGCCACTGAATATGCGTTCAAATCTTCAGCAAGTTGTTATCAACAGATTGTTGAACTGTAAAAAGAAATAACCTCAGGACTCTGTGGCTTAAACTTTGGCAGCGAGGTAAACGCTGATCCCTGAGACTGGCCTACAGAGGCCAAGATAAGACCTGGAGAGAAGCATCTATTATCTGCTGTCAAACTCAGCATGTGTGTCACTCCCAAAGTCCTTCCCTGGTTCCACCCCAACGCCTTGCAACCATGTCCCTCTCCCATCCCCGATAGTGTGGTAATAATAAACAAGTTGACAGTCTCTCCAATTGGGAGATAACAGTTGACACAGGGTTGCAGATGAAATGTTGTGCCAGAGGTCTTGATGAGTACCAGGATAAAGCCTTGTTGTCAAGTCTCTGAGGGTATCAAAGGGAAAGAGGATGCAGGGAGGAAGGTGTTTAGGCTGCAGTGAACTTCAAGATCTGTGGGGTGGGAAACACACATCTGATAATGACTAGAGACTCAGACAAAAAAAAAAAAGCAAAACAAAAAACATTCCTACACTGTCTCAAAGTCCTCCTCACCACTGAAAGGACTGGTTCTTGCCTCATTTCCCCACAATCTCTCTTCTGCTCTCTGCTGGCTGTTTTCTGCCATTGCTTCTTCTCCCAGTCATCCTCAGACTCCTCTGCAAGGTTTCAGTCCTCTATTTCTGCCTGAGCCCACTCTGACTCTGCCTGACTCTGCCTGAGTCATGCTTTTATCTCCATACTTGAATGTGTAAACATGCAGATCTGGATGTTACAGTCATCTCTAATGAGGCGCAGTTCATGATCAGATCACAAATGGAGGCAGCTGAGATACAAAAGGTGTGTGATTTGCATGAAGTACTACACACTCAGCTACTTTGCTGCTGTCTAATTGAGTTCATCACCCTTGTCATTGTTCTTCACTCTTCTGCAGGAGGCACAATTACACAGTCGTGGTAAGAGAATGATAGATGTGCCTATAGCTCATGGGGGAGAGGAAAAAGATAGCTGAGAGTCTTATAGCCATCAACATAATTAATGTGCCATTTGAATGCAACCAAAGTAACACAGAATCAAAGGGTCAGCTAGATGCAGCTTTATCACAGTCTTAATCTGAGAAAAAAGGGGGGAAAAAAAGAAACTACAGGTTATAACTATGGAGCAATGGAGCAAAAGAGCTGTCTCCAAGTAATGCTGCAGGGGGCTATCTCTCAAAGTAAAACATTTGATACAACACAAAGAGAACCTCATTCAGTGCAGACACTTCCTGCATCCATTTCACTCTCTTTTTTCAGTGCAGACAAGTAATTTTCAGTGAGCAACCGCAGTTGAATTCACCCTCACAGGGCTCTCTTGTTGATTTATGATATACGTTTAGTTATTTATTGGCTAATCATGGTGGGCTGCTGAGAGCAGGTTAGAGTACACCTCCAGGAAACAACTAGGCAAGCCTTGGATAGAGAGATTAAGTGGCAGGGTTGCTACTGGGCCTTTTCTTATAATAACAGCAGAGTTTGGGGAGTGCCTGTTTTCAGCATGACAGAATTGATCTTCAAATAATGACAGAAAGGAAGTTCATCAAGGGAACAGTTCAATATTTTGCAAAATATGGTTATTTCCTTCCTACCTTTCTAGTGCAGGGGGTGGACATATGGATCAACACCAGCAAATGTAAATATGAAGCTTCAGCCAGCCGGGCTATGTCCTAAATGAAATCCACCACTGGCAACTCTAAAGCTGAGAAGTAAACACCTTTCCTTTACATGAACTATGAGGATATAAACAAGATATTGATCCCCTCATCAAGTTCCCTTGTCAAGTCTAACTATTCCTTTAAGTGACCAAAGCTATAGACCAGCCTACAGTAATAGCTGCCACCGCAGTCTGCAATGAAAACACTCTGCATTTCAGCTGAGACCAAACGGGAATTTCCTGCACCAAAGAAGACCACAGTCAGGATTACTGTAGCACTGCAGGCAAACAACCGACAGACAGGTTTAGGAAATAAAAAAAAGAAGCTTTGCAGCACTGAGGAGAGATTAATCCATGTCTGAGAGAGCGCCGTTTCAGTACAGTGTATTGATAAGGAGCTTATCCCCCTTGTTGGTGCGTGTAAAGGCACATATGCAGAGCCTATTGATTAAGAGACTCATCTCACTATCATGTGTTCCCACTCTAGAGGACAGCTTCAACGAACATCAACACCAGAACAGCAACAGCAGACGATGATCACTCCATCACCTGTTTATCACTGTCCTCATGCAGCTAGTTTGTATGCATGTCAATCCCCTCAACACTTTTTCCAATTTCTTCACGTCTCCCTCGTCTGGATCTTATCAAAAACATTTAATACAAACAGCAAAAACAATTTTTGTTTGATTTCTCTTCCAATAATGTCTTTGAGCTCTAGTTTTGTGCATAACATGATGGAAAGAACAGTTTTGCAAAATTAAATAACATCATGGAGAGAAATTCATATTTCACTGTTAAAGACACAATGACAGCCCTCAGGATTTAAAGGAATTCAAAATTGTTCCCAAAGAACTACAAGTCTCTATTCTACGGGGAACTGCTTTCTTTATTTGCTAAAGCTAATACTACAAGATATGAAATTTGTTGAAACATGTTGAAAAATGATCATCAAGGGAAGTAAAGAGAAATAAAAATAAAAAATGGAAGGGCACCGGGACAGTGTGAGAGAGACTTAGTTCAAGCCAAAATTTTAAGTTGCAAAGTCATTTATTATATTTCAGCATTTATATCTGCAAGCGAGAGGCGAGTTATCAGGCCGACTAAATTGAAAGACATTCAAGCGTGCAGTAGAGAGTCAGTAAAAGGAACACTGATGAACGGAGCAGCACAGGCTCTCTCTGTGAAGCTCTCTAGGCTTAGCATATACCGTTCTGCATGGAAGGTGCCTCTTCGAGCACACACACATATGCACTGTACCCACTGCACAACTACACACGCACACAGACATACCTGTGCTAACATACATATGCACACAAGCAGATAGTTCAAACATTAAAATGCAAACGCAATCAAAAGCAAGTCACAATAGTGCAGAGGAAATGCCAACGTGACAGAAGGACTTTGACTATTTTAATTAGAGCAATATGGCTGAATCATCCATGAATATAACTAAGGGAAAAGGCGATTCATTTTCCTGGTTGAAAATCTGCTTTAGAGTAACACTACAGTTAGATGGTATCACTACTTTACACATGCTTCGGTGAATAAGGGTGAAGCAGTTATGCAAATGTGTTTGGATAGGCAAACTGGGCTGGTGAGTTACTTCTGTGTAATGTCATATTTAATGGCTCCAACATATTCTAATTGTAAATGTATGTGATTTAAATGTGTTTAATAAGATGGCTCCTGCAGGAACTGGGAATTGCATTAATCTGCATGCTAAATTAGTTTGTCTGAATCCAATACGTGTCTGGCTCAGGGAGCTGAGCTCTTGTAAGGGATTATAGCAGGGTAATAATACTAAGATCCATGGAAAACAAAACAATGTAAAGTTCCATTCTGTTTCTGAAGATTGTGCATGTGGGCAAACTAATTACCATAGAATAATTTTGCAGTCATGCTGAATAAGTGAATATACCCCAGAATATGTACCCAAGCAGTTTCCTTGCAAACAAGGTTAAGGTGGGTTAAAGGTTATTGTCCTTTTTGACTGCAGTGTTTCTAGCTTGAGTTTATTTAAGCACCAAATACAATCAGTTTGAGAGCTTTGTGTGTGCACAAATGTTTAAGTTAATGTCTGCTCTCTTGTCCTTTGTATAAACAAGTCTGTCAAGGAGAGGAGGCGAAAATGGAGAGACAGTCAGATGAGGTAAAAAGGGAGTGAGCAGGAGAAAACCGTATTTGTTGTTCATCATAGTTTAAAGCCACAATCTCAGGCAGTTTGTTTACGGAGTATAACAGTCAAATTGGACTTCCTTGGACAGGGAGTTCTTCAAGACCTAAAAACCACCTTTCCTAACACAAGCCTTTGAAAGCATACTGGTCAGTCAGCAGCTCCCTGAAGAGACATCCCTTGCCCAAACATAAACCACAGATGAGGTAGAGAGGCTGGAGAGTACACTGAAAAACACTTAAATACACAGCAGCACTGTTGGTACACCCTCTGTGTGCCACTGCATCTCTTTGTCTAAATGTCTAAAATGTTTCTCCACCCCTTACCACACTGATGGAATATACATTCAAATTCATCATTCTGCTAAACCTGCATAATACTGTCAGAATTACAGTATTTGTTCTGAGGTCCCATAAAGATTTACCCATTCTCTGCCCCCACTAAGATCTGCTACCTTACATTATCCATTTCTCCCATTTCCCAAAGTGTACAAAATCGTTATGGTAATTATGCTTTGCAAGAGATTAAATTGCTGTTTGGATTGTTATTCACCAGCAATGTGTCCTGAGTAGAGTAGGGAGGTACTGCAAGGGGATGGTGGAGGTCCAAAGTGCAGGAGATTTGGTTCAGCACTCTGTGTGTTTTGGTTGGCTATAAGCTGTAAAAACACGTTGATTTATGTTAGCTTAGTGAAACATTGCTGCTAAGTTAAATTTGAAATTATGTATCATCCAATTTTTTTTAGCTGATACGGCAAACGTGTGAATTGACAGTTGCAGAAATTAAGAAGCATCATTACTATCTGGAACTGTGATGCAAATCCAATACATATATCCAATATAATTATATCCAATAAGCTCTGGGGTTTTTTTTATGTTATATCATAAAATATCATTAGCTGCTAAATGCTGAATTCAGCATGGCATAGAGAGTGAAACATAATCATTAAAATATTACTGCTATTAATGCTTCAGTTACGTGCTTAAGGTGTGTTGGCAAGCGTGTTTAGCAGGTACAACATTTGATGAATCAATTAGGATTAATTACATGACCCAGACAGTCTGCACACAATTTCAGCACAATCTAGTCAAAATGTTGAACAGACCTACACTGCCATCCACAGAGCCACGGGGTTTTTTTTAGCAAAAAATAAAATCCAGGAGGCAATATCTGTCTTTCCCTGTTGAATCTGTAGTGTGGCCACTCAATTTACAAAATCCCAAGGTAACGCGTTACAGTATAGTAAATAAACTACACAGTGGGTCAAATTGATTAAAATATTTACCACTAGCATCAGTAACATGTACTGATCACAAAGTTATCATCCAATGATTTGAATGGTTAACAGAGTTTGATCCATAAAATGAAGCATTAGCTTGGAAGGACTGAGCTATTTACAGCCACAGTTCACAAATGCAAAGTGAAGATTCAAAATAAAAGATAGCTTTGGGAAGCTATTTTGCACAGCAAACAACCAACCACCTTTCAGGTTAAGAACAAACTGGAAGCACACTGAGTTTCAATTTTAAGAAACCTGCCACGGTTTATGGAAACATGAAAAAAGTGATGCAATAAAAATGTAAATATCCAAAGAAAAAATGACCTGAGACTGAATCAAAGAATGGACTATGTTTAACTGCTGATGGGAAATAAAAATAGTCATAATATTTCATATAACATGGCACCTGGCAATAACACAGCAGATGAAGTATATCCTGGGAGCTCAAAGCAAACTATATTGTATACAGTTTTTATCACTGTCAATATTTGCTGTCACAGACTGGGAGGTATTGCTCACAATTTAGTTTCCAATGTTGTTTCTGACATTTGTATTCATCTTTAAATCATAAAATTAAGCAAATATAAACCTCAAACGTGACTCTCTGGGTAATTTACACTTCACTCATAGCAGCAGTATCAGAGTCTCACCTTGCCTTCAAAGCATAACAGTTATGACTATTTTCAAAAGCAACTGCTTAGGAGTTTATGTCAGAGCTACACAAAGACAAGCGTCACATTAAAATATCTTCCATGGAGTTCATTAAAATACCATCTGCTACCCAAAAATATGAGAAAGATTCATGGTAGGGCAGAATGGAGGGAACTGTAAAAGAAATTTAAGATTCAGTAATCTGGTGACAGTGGTATTAAATGATGCATGATTTTGCGTGGTGATAGGCCTTCAGCTGAGATCCCTGGAAACGTGTTCTCACTGAGGCAGTCAAACTGCAATAAGTGGAGCATCCAAGCAGAGTAGAGTGCAACAACCAGCCAGCACCAGACACCAACAAATTTATACAAGAAGAACCGTGGGAGAGTGTACGAGGATTCAGAGAAGGAGTTTAGGAGAGCTGTCGTAGTCATTCTTATGAATATTTACAACGCTGGGAAAGAACAAAATAGTACATTAAGAACATGATTCATTACACAAGAAGACATATGCAGCACAATAAAACCAACTGCTTCTATTTTAATAATAGGCTTATAGAAACATTCTGAAATTGGGTTTTCATTATGAGGATTTGTGTTTGAGATTTCTGATCCTATTTCCTGTATTTACACTTTGTCGTGCTTTCTCAGTTAATCTTTGCATTTGAATATTTGTAGCCTCCCTATGAATCTATTGTGTCCTCGCTCTTGTTCCCAGGGAGTGAAGCGATGCAGAAGAGCCATGTTAATAATGAGGGTAAAAGTAAACATATTAAAATAAACTAAAGTGAGAGACCCCAAGAGAATCCCCACAGATTTAAGCATTTATACTTCAAGGTGTTACTGAAGGATATCAAAATGTATGACATTATTTGTGTCTTGCTGCAGATCAATGTAGTACTGCATTGTACTCCATTCATTCATTCATCTTCTACTACTTATCCAGTTCCAGGTCAGGGGGGATGCTGGAGCCAATCCCAGCTGACATTGGGTGAGGGCAGGGTACACCCTGGACAGGTCACCATACCATCACAGGGCCAACACACAGAGACAGACAGAGACCAACAATCACTCACACTCACAGTCAGACCTAAGGACAATTTAGAGTCACCAATCAACCTAATCATGCATGCCTTTGGACAGTGGAAAGACACCGGAGTACCCGGAGGAAACCCATGCAGGCACGGGGAGAACATGCAAACTCCACACAGAAAGGTCCCAGGGCCGGGAATGTTTTATTTTAATAAAGAGTAACTGGCTGTAACAAGACATATAGTTAGATACTTCAGATGAGGACAAGGTAACCCGTGTTGCTTTATTTGTAGCAATGATATTAACTAGAAAATGTTGCTAATAATTTCTATTTACTCTGATATTGCCCCCTCAAGCTGAATTTTTTGTTAATGGTTAAAAGTTTTGGAATACCAATGAAGCTATTTAGCTCAGTTTGAACTAAGGTCAACAAATTTTGAGAATATGCTTAATTCAAAATATTATAGTAATTTTCCTAACTTTGTTGCAGCACTCTGCCATACTCTTTCTTGTCCCACAATACTAACACTCATTACCAGAAGACTCTCTAGACTAAATATCATACTAAAATGATTGTTTGTTATTCTCACAGTCACAGCAACACAATCAACACTGTATACATGTACAAGGAAACCATGTCCTGTCTGTCAAAATGCATATGCATTTTGAAAAGGTGCACATAAACCATGCTCAAGAGCACATTTGTACAAAGAAGCCTGTAAACATGAATGGATTACTATAATGGCCAGGTTCCCTTTGGCCCAGTCCTTGAAGTGACAGACACTTCTTGTCAGAAAGTCACACAAATGGCTCCAAACAGACCACTCAGTAATGCAAGAGATTTTCAAAGACTCAAACTTACCACAAAGGGATGTCTACAAAAATTTTCAAAACAACCACAATAAGACTAAAAAAGAACTGTTTGTGTGTGGGCTCCTTGCTTCCCTAGGGGTTTTTCCTGGGGGCCTGTTCTCTTACAACCCTTACATGGGTGCATTACCTGTTCTTATAAATCAATTATGTTGGACCAGTTGAACTCACAGTGGATACGGTTAAGTTTACAGTTAGTTTTTCATCAAGTAAAAATATTTTACTGCCATACATCTACATTCAACCTCGATAAGGTTTATCTTCGGTAAAATCCAATTTGACTGGTGTGATAGAAAGATAGAGATTAATGTGTCTCTGATTCCTCTTTGAGTGATTTAACTGAAACTGATTCATGGAGCTGGTACCGAGCTGCTTTCAGAGGTCCAACTAAATCACTAAAATGCATTAAAAATAATTATAGAAAACACTACAAAGTATTATAAATGGTCAGCAGTTTGACCTAATCAGAAGAACCATACGTTTTTTGCAGCAACCACCAGATTGCAACTCATAGTGCAGCACTTCTGTGAAATGATGAGTACCATCATTCCCTGAGGAATGGGGGCCCTAAAAGGCATGGTTTTTTTTTCATTTGTTATTTCTTATTTGTGTTACACTGTCTTTATAAGCAATATTAATTAAAGATATGTAAGTGTATATTATATTCAATTATAATTCACTTTTATATTGTATGATATAGCATCAATTACATCAAATTCAAAGAATGTGAATATCTTAGAGAAAAAAAGACTTAACAATTGACAAGACTTGCAAACTCTGGGACCTGTACAAAGGTGCATCATTTCATCAACTCACAGCTGAAGCATTTTACAGCACTTAAATCTGTAGGTCACAGTTTCTTGTCCAGAAAGGGGAAGCAATCCAGCTCTAAAAGAGTCAAGTGATCAATGTCCAAACTAAAGGTGCAATGGCCAAATAGCAAATCCTTAAAGTGTGTGTTGGTTAAGTAAAAAAAAAAAAAAAAAAGCTGTGTGAGGCAGCTCTGGGCCAGCTGCCCGCCTGGCCCAACTCCTCAGAGCAATTGCTTCTGGCAGAGAATCAGATAAAAAGGAGAGTCATTTATATTTCCTGCACCACCCTACAAGCTGTGGAGGCAGGGAGCATTTAAATCTAGTCTAAGGTCAACCAGGAACTCACTGGCTTTGATAACAACTATCCCATCATTGATGCCACACTTTATTCGCCTCTGCAGAAATTCTACCTTTGATGAGCGCTTGTAGACTCAGATTTGAAATGAACAAGACAAGGTTGAAGACCAACAATTAACTGAATTTAGGTTGTTAAGTTGACATATGGAAAAAATTGAGATAAAAGGAACAAAGGGAATATGTCGATCCATGTCACATTGTCATCCCCATTCGTGTGAACATATAAACTGATGCTTCCATGTGAATTATTCAGGATTCAGCTTCATGGGGGCCACTACTGCAAGAGCACCACAAGGAAGCTCACCGAAGCCCGAGGACTAACTGGCGGTCCAATACCCCATTTTGGGTTTTATTTTCTCTGAATGAGATAAAAGAAAAAGAAACCTGAAGGTGGGCTCACATATTTGCTGTAAAAATTTCTCCAGGAGCTTTAAATTTTTTTGTGAGTGGCAGAGAAAGTCAGGATGCTTCTCAGACTGGTAAATAAGCCAAGTAATCCTCGACACTTATGCACAACAGCCAGACACAAACAACCTCACAACTAAAGGGCTGCAAAGAGCATAAATACTGTCACTCAAGAAGAGATTGACAGGGTGAAGGACCCTTTCACAGCACCTAAACTCTCTCTGAAATTGGGGTGAGAACCTTTGAGCTGCTGAAAGATGTGTCTGGTGATCTGGATCAGCTTTGTGACAGTGCTGAGTTTCCATAGAAACATGCATGCCCTAAAACATGCTAGATTTAAACATCCTCAATTGCATCAACAGATGGCTTTGGGAGAGGCTGAAGGATGATCAAGGCTCACACCCTGCCATGCATCATCTGAAAGTATCCACAGTGAAATTCTGATCCCGTGAAAGATACCTCCTAAATATTTAAAAAAAATAGCATGTGTTTGATTGAACAAGAGATTACAGTGTGTGCGCAACAATGCGGCACGGTTGGCGAGCGGCAGGAACAATGAAGATGTTTTCCTCCGGGCATTTGAAAAACAACCTCATCTGTCATTATAATTTTTTCCTATGCTCAGGTTTGCTTAAGCATCAGTCGTGACAGACATGTTTTTAAATCCTCCGGAGTCTCCTATGATATGGCCATTATGTGTAGTCATTAATCTTTCTTTTGTTCCCTTGGTGTTTGTCAGGGGGTAGAAATGTGGAAACTGGCAAGAAACAAATGCTGCCTGAAACTGCAGTTGTTAAAAAAAGAGCAACCCAGCTTTTTGAAGTTCAGGTCACCTCAGCTCGAGCTGCAACTCAAAAGATGCAATGCTGAAATTGATGGAAATTATTAGGGCTGGACTGATTTCCATACAAGAGAGTCAGAGGAAACATCTTTAAATGTTAAAATGAGACAGGAGATGAAAGCTGTGGTCAGTTTCCATCGACAGATTCAGGTAATAATATTTTCTTTGTGCTCAAACATCCAAAGATACTTGCAGAACAAAGACAGGCTCACAAAGAGGATCTCAAAAATGATAACGCACATTTCCTGCAGGCAGTGACACGGAAAATGGGTGAAGCCAAATAACAGATATCATGGACAAATTTCAGGATGAAGCCAACTTCTGCAGAAAAACCCTGGATCCTTCACCTCGTCTTTCTCTTTTCAGCTGTCTCTCTGCGTCAAATAGTTGATTAGAACAGGTTCATATCTCAATTACAACTGCAGGACAGTCCGAACCTAACTGGATCAGAAATCTAACCCCACAATCTATTACACCAGGCTCAGGCGCACATTGCCCCTTTAATTTTTCTTTGTCAATAATGAAGGTACATCTGCCAACATTGTAATTGAAATGACTGAACTGGCAACTTACCCCGCTGCCAAAATCAGCTAGGATTCTTGGCTCATATGAAACTTCTGTTTCATTTCTCCATATGTGCTGCTAAACTTTCTTCTGAACTCAGTGACTCTACGTAAAGATTATTCCTCTCTGAGATTGAAAACAAAAGGGAGGAGATCAAATGTCAGTTGAAAAGCACATTGCCATGCTGAGTGTGAAGTGTGCCGTATAAATTATGAATGTTCATATAAATAAAACGGGGAGGTTTTCAGTATAAGTTGAGTCTACTACAGCCACTGTAGCAGCTTAGTGAGCATATGCTTACGTATAACCCCAGCCGTGCTATGAACTTAATGCTAATATCAACAGAGCAACATGCTCAGAAGGACAGTGTAAATATGCTGATGCTTGGCAGGCTAAATAAAGTCAATAAAGCGTAAATAATAAAAAACCTTCTTAGTTTAGGATGGACATGGCACCCCCACTCTGCTCTCCCTGCAATTTGTCACAGTGGAAACTGAAAAAAATAAAATAAAATACAGGAAGTTTTATGTTTGCAAAATCGATGCAGTGGCTGAAAGGAGCAGAGCGGGGAAGGACACATGCAGAAACAAACAGAGAAGCGAGAAGACTTCTGTGCCTTCTGAGTTTAGCAGTCAATTCTCTTTCTACTAGCATTGCTAAACATAAATGACAAAGAGGCAAACAAAGAATGAAGATTGCTCCATTCAAATTATTATTATTGTGATAGGCTAAGTGTGCTGTTAAGGGTGAATGTGTTCTTTTTAATTTATATTCATCACTATATACAAGGGCATGGCACACTCTGCTCAGAACTCAGGCCAAAGGTACAATATTATAATCTTCCAGTTGGCTGACCTGAATTCATATCCTGCTCTCCAATCAGTTACTCTCTAAGTAGGGAGTTGAAATTTGCTATGTGGTCTCAGGTGAAGCGCTTCTACTTGTTCAGACCTACACATGCTGAATTTCTGAGGTGCTTCTCTGCTTGTGGCTCCTGACAAATACTCAGCTCCTGAGCAGAGTATTTGCTCTGAACCGAACTACTCTCGCAGCTCTAACTTAGAGCTGAACAGACAGTTACTTCTGAACATTTACAGAGTTATGGTGAGCAGTGTCCATTCTGTCACACCATCATCACGCCGCTATTGTAGCCCTGCTGACTTCCTCGACCAAAGTACGTAATGCAGTGCAACGTTCCACTACATTAATTCACAGCTTCCACACCCAGTGAAATGCATTTGATTAGTCACTCCAGCATGGCAACAAGGACATAAATAATTCATCTGTGCAAATGACAAATGAGGAAATCAACTCTGGGACAGCATTCAAAGAGAAACTATTCAAATCCCCTCTAAATTAATTTTCTGCCTTTTAGTGGCCATGGACTTGAAATTTTTATGCTGAATTCATAATATGATACTTTAAGGACCACTTCCACGCACAAACTTAAGCATTTGGTGTCAGAAAATGTTTTCAAAAGATGTAAATGATATATAAAGCATCAAGGTTCTTTAAGTGATTGGAAGCATTCTTCATTCCTCCAATTCAATAGTGAAGGTTTCCCACATAGTGCCAGCACTCAATATAGACATCAGAGCATCTTGATAAGTTGCTACAAAGAACTCCTGAAGAACAGCACTTTGAAACGAGAAGCCAGGAGTAAAGAGAGTGGAAGGGGATGATAGGTTGACTAATTTTATATTCCATTGGACAGTAGAAACTCTCCCTGAATGCAAACCCCCCTGGATTAGCCAAACTCCTCTGTGTGGGGTAAGATCACATTTGACTTTGACTTCTGAGACCGGAAGGAAATCACATGATGTTTGATCATGCCACAATTATCTCATCAGTCCATTGGTGCTTGTGTGATGATCAACAACCTGAACATTCAATCCTGCAGAGCAGATCAGGTGAATTAAACACAGAGACCTAGCCTGGGGTATCGAGTGTTCCCAGTATAAAAACTTTCTTTTTAATCAAAAGCCTTGATAGTCCTTTATTGTGAGAGATGCACAGAAGGCAGAGACAAATCCTCCAAATGAAATAAAAAATATGAAATTTGTCCATGTCCACGGCAACAAAAACAGCAGGAGAGGAGTATTATTCTTTGCCCTTCATCGTCATTACAAATCACAAATTAATCACTCTCAGAATGTAATGGTGCCATGGTTAAAGCTTTGGTAGGTGGAAATGTTTTGTCACAGAAGACAACGTCCAGAAGGTACAGTCAAATGACAAACTGTAAATCTCTCTCACCGTTTACAGTTTCTGATCGCTCTAATCAATATTCATTTCTCAGCCGTAACAGAAATGTAAAATCACATCCTTTTTGATGTGATTTTACTTTTCTGCCATTTTTTGAGCAGTAAGCTGACGTGAGTACACCTTTAGCCAACACTGAGTTAATTAACTGCGGTGCAGATATGTCAACAGTGACATTTGTCACTTTAAGATGAAAGCAACAGCAGTGACAGCTGACAGTGACAAACCTGCTGCTATCTTTTTTGTATACGCTAAAAGAGTCAGTAGAGAAAAAAAAAAAAACTTAACCTGTTAGCTTAGCAAAGTATCTTGCTAAGTGGGAAGAGCATCCCAACCTAAAAAGAGCAGACCATGCCATGGCACTAATCCATTTCTGTATACACTGGGATTAGCAGTTTAAACTAACCACCACACCTCATCAGCTACAGATTCTGCTTCAAAAATGGCTTCTATTGGTTTACGACAACCAAGAAATTACTGGACCTGAAGCGGTTCCTGGGCATTTCCATTTTCTACAGGAGGTTCCTCTGGGGCTACAGCAAGGCTGCCTAACCACTCACTAGACTTACTTCTGTTAATGTGACGTTCTGCTGGTCTCCTGAGGCACACAAAGCTTTTTTTAAAACGGAAACAACAGTTTCCTTCCACACCCTTTCTAGTGCAGCAAGCAGTTCATCTTGGAACTTGATGCTTCTGATTTGCTGTGGTCGGGGCAGCACTGTCGCAGTACGTTGGTCCCGAGAACTGTTTGCATCCTTGTGTCTCTTTCTCTCGTCATTTATCCCCCCACAGCGCAATTATAACATTGGTAACCGTGAGCTGCTAGCAGTCAAGTTGGCACTGGAGGAATGGAGACACTGGCTGATGGGGGCTGAGACACCCTTTGTGGGCATTATTCTTCAGCCGTTACAACTTCACTCTCACCTAATGACCAGGATGTCACAAGGTCAAACCTGAGGCCCTCTCTCACCTGTACTCCTCCAAGGGCTACAGCTCTACTCCCAACTCCACCCTCCCGTCTGGACGTGTCATCGCCCAGTTCAGGTGGGGGATCAAGAAGGCTGTGAGGGATGCACAGCAGCTGCAGCCAGACCCAGCTAAACGTCTATTTGTCCCTGATTCTGTCCACTCCCAGGTGCTGCAGTGGATTCACACCTCCCCGTTCGCATGTCATTCTGGCTTTAAATGTACCACGGAGCTGCACTTCTGGCCTACTATGGACTAGGATACCAGGGAGTTTTGGGCCGCCTGCACCACCTGCACTCGCAGCAAGGCTTCCCACCTAGCCCCAGCTGGTCTGCTACACCCACTGTCCATCTTGGAGAGACCCTGGTCTCACATCGCCCTTGACTTTGTTACTGGACTCCCTGCCTCCCGACGTAACACTGATTTTCACCATTGTGGATCACTTTTTGAAATCTGCCCATTTGGTGGTACTTTCTAAACTGTCCACTGCTTTGGGAACTGTTGAACTTGTAGTTGATCATGGAGTACGTATACGTGGAATTCATTTGGACATTGTATCCGATCAGGGACATCAGTTTGTGTCCAGGGTTTGGAAAGCCTTCTGCTAGGCAATAGGGGGCACCGCCAGCCTGCCATCAGGATATCACCTGCAGACTACAACCAAACTGAAAGAACCAATCAGGACTTGGAAGCAGCTCTTTGCTGCATTGCTGAGGCCAACCCACTCTGGATTTTCCGCATTCAGGCTCCCTGTTCTGGATATCTAAGACTGTTTTGAAATAAACAAATCTTCCTGCAATTCTGTCTGCATTGTGGATCCATTTCTTTGCTACTGCATAGCATGTCCTCTGACAGTCCACAGCAACAAACACCCACCTGACAGAGGCTTCCATTTGATAATGATTCAAGCGAGGAAAAAAAAAACATGCAAAGGTTGTGGGTGTAGAATCTGACACAAACAAGGCCAACACCCAGAGAAATCTGTCACGCTGACTGCTGTCTGAGCACTTCACTTCACATTGAGCTACCAGCAACCCCCCCCCCCCCCCCCCCCCCGCCAGTACAATTTCTTGGAGAGATAATCGGCACACCATTCTCAGCTGAGGTTCCCACTCATCCATCATCTCCCAATGTTATATATATGACGAAAAAAAAAAGAAAAACTGACTGCAGGCTAACAATCTTTCTCTCCAACTTGCATACTACTGAGCTGAGGTGAAAGCAATGGCCTTTTGCTGAATTACATTGTCTTTAATCAATGACACTGCATCAGAGAAAATATCTCCAGGAGAGTAGTGGGGGGGACTCCGCATCCATCATGCCAGTCTGCAATGGTGCTAATGGATGACCCAGATGCATCACTATGTCAAGACTCATCTAAAATTCATCAAAATACTGAGGAAATATAAATTAAAGGACAAATGTTAAACCACTATCGGGATGAATTTTAATCTCAAATGATGCAGATCAGAGAGGAAAAGCTGTGATTTTATTTCAAATCATAAAGGTTGAAAAGGTTTTCATTGTTGTTTCCTTGGTTCATTGTTCAGCTCTGAATTTCACACATTCAACCCGAGGCAGGAAGTCACTCTGGCAAGTTGTGTCAGTGGATCTCTGTTCTTCCTTCGTCAATGTTGTACACGAAAGATAAGTTTGCATAACTTAAGCATTGACCCATGACACAAAGAAACAATCATTCAAATCTGATAAATCCGCTGCCGTAGCCTGGAGTTCAGAAATATGGAAGTCTGGACATGTAACACTGCAGAAACCTTTACTGTTTTATTTATTTTGAATTATCTGGATTTTACATTTTTTATTCATTCAGACCTTCCTGACCTCTGTCTTCAGGCCCGTTCCTCTGATCGACACCTCTTCTGCCCCCGAGTCATCCCCTGGAGCCTCTTTCTCTGTCCTTGTCTGGGCCTCCAGCTGTTGCCCTTTGTCCCTCAACTCCCTGTCAACTTTTCTTTGTCCCTGTCCAGGTTGTCCACTCCCCCCCACCCCCTCTGAGTGTCTGTTCTGATGTGTTTCACCTGTGTCCAATCATCCTTGACTGCCTTGTGAATTTAAATCTCTGAGAAAACACAGCAGATGAACCGAGCAAGACAAAACAAGACAGCGTCTCCTCATGCCCCCATCTCATCTCTCCCCTCCTTTTATCCAAATTTTTGTGCCTATATCAGTGGATACAACAACTGACTAGATTTTGTTTCTGCTCTCATGGGTCTGCTTCAGAAAGCAGTTAGTAAAAACTGAGGGAAACTCACTTCAGAAGGTAATTTAAAGAGATAACTTAAAATCTGAGTAAGTTCCTATGGTAACTGAGTCTGTTACCATAGGAGCATATACGCTCATATATACGTTTATTCCTCTGATGGCTAAAAGCTGACACAGCTACCCAAAAGTAACTGGTAACCACCCTAAAACCAGTCAAACCCTACAGAGCTTCACTGGGCCATACTGAGCAAGGCCAAAATTGTTTTTTTTTTTTTTATTTATTCTCTCTCCTCTGGCTTCATAATTGTCAATTCTCTCCAGAAAAAAAATCTTGATCAGAGGTAAAAACTTCCACTGAAGGATTTTTGACCCTGTTGAGAGAACAGAGGCTGTACCTGAGCGTCCACGAGCAGGTGTCTCATCAGGGTCATGGATTTCCTTAGGGTGTCCCTCTCTCCTGGCATGAAGGTTGCGTCCTCGTCAGCCAGACTACAAGGTCTGGTCACCATGAACTGAGCGATCTGGTCGTTCAGGCTGTTGAGAGACTGGACCGCTGCAAAAGAGGCAAAAGAGAGTCAGGTCATGGAAAGGTCAAAGGACATAAAGACAGACGCACATGCAAATATGCACAAATAGAGGCAGTTTGTGGCTTCATCTCTCCCTTTCTTGTCATTCAGTAGTGCAACCATTGCTTGGAAAAAAAAAAGGACCTTGACCCCTCTGTCCGATCAAACTAAACAGCAATTTTTCTCAAAAATCTTTCTCACCTAGTTAATACCATTCTTAGGAAATAATGGTATTTTTGAAGTGTCCCAGTCACTGTTTAAAAACTGAATCTGAACTGTTGAGGCTCTCAAATGATACCCAACCTGGCTTCCCTTCACTGGCTCCCCAGGTGTTACACAATTGATTTTAAAATTCTCCTTTATGTTCTATCTAAATAATCTTGCTCCACCCTGTCGCTCTGATTAGCTGCTCTTGGCAGTCCCAAAAAAAAAAAAAACAGCAGCTGCAGA
This sequence comes from Remorina albescens, assembly GCA_034769265.1. Classification (NCBI taxonomy): domain Eukaryota; kingdom Metazoa; phylum Chordata; class Actinopteri; order Carangiformes; family Echeneidae; genus Remorina; species Remorina albescens. The sequence goes on from CM068494.1 coordinate 18,804,440, forward strand.
ACCCAAACTCTGGGAAAGGCTGCCACCGCACGTTAAGCCGGCCTTCTCACTTCCTTTTTTAAACCTCATTTAAAGAGACACTTATTTTTCTTAGCTTTGTTATTGTAGCATTGTGTCATGTGTTGAGGTTTGGTTATCATGTGGTCTATTGTATTTTGTGTCTGCACTTCCTTGTGGACACGTACAGCACTTTGTTCAACCTTGGTGGTTTTAAATGTGCTCTACATATAACATTTGAGTTGAGAGTTGTTTGTTATGTTGCTCTTTTATGTTCTGTCTCACAGGAGGGATTTTTTGGATCGAATTTGAGTGATGCGAGACATTTTCTTTATCCACACCCACAACTGGGCTGTTTCCACTGTTCTCCCCTCAGAATAATCCCTCCTCTGGACAAGAGGGGCATCATTAAGCTAAATCCATTACCAGACACAGTAATTCATACTCAAGCGAATACATAATCCATTTTTTCATGAAGACAGCCCCAATAATCATTTCTATTCTTTTGTTCTTTTGTTTGTCTGCTCTTTAGTTCCCCTTCAGGCGGTCAGAAATTTCTTTGTTTCTTTAAGCTTGCCAGAGTTCACTACGAAGTTCCCTTTGAGCTCTTTGATCAGAGTCTGGGGGTGGTTCTATATTGATATCAGATCAATAGTAATAGCAGACCAGCACGCTGAAGAAGAGCATTGTGTCAGAATGCATAGATCACAGATCAGACTTGAAAGCACTGTAACAAGTAGCAATCTGCTAGAGGAATAGAAATTGTACAATAGCACAGAGCACTTCATCTGAATATCTAACCTTTATTCATACTGGGTAACCTCACAGAGAACAGGCTTTCTTTAGAAGAAATTTACAAAACACTTCTAAAGAATAAGAGACGGTCAAGTACCAGTTGATTTACAGTGACGTGATGAAATTCAATACGGTCACAGAGCTGTAGAGAGAAAATAATAAAACAAAATAACCAGAATGACTAACTGATTAATAACATATTGTATATAAGAAAACTGTATCAGGACCAAATGAGCTGAATGGTGAGGGAACATATAGAAAGTACAACAAATACAAAGTGCATATAAAGAAAGCCAGAATATTTCCATGTTATGGAAAGGTGCTGTCTCAAACAAGTGAGCTGTGGTTGAACATTATTTGTGTTCTCTCAGAGAGAATCTGTAGCATGTGTATGAATGTGCCCGACTCAGAAACGACATAATTTTTCCAATTCTAAAGCTGATAATGAGAAAACTAAGGAGGAGTGCTTAATCACTACACCTGTAAAATATGAACCCTCACATTTATTTGAAACAGAGAGAGAAGCTCTAAATCTTATCTTGCTGGGTGTTTTTTAGGGAATTGATCAATGCCCATTAATCGTTTCAGAACATGCCACCACAGAGATGGCTCCAAGTCAAGCCGCACTTTCTCTCTCTTGCATGCCAACCAGCAGGCCAGGACGTCAATTTGGGCAAGAGTGGGAGATCTGAGAGTGTGTGACTCACTTATGACCGCCAAGGTCAGCTTTTCAGCGGAATGATCAAAGATTTGTGGCCACATACTTGTGCCCCCTCTTGAACTGCAGACGCATCGCAAAAAAAGAAGCATGTTTACGAGCACATAGCAGCACACATAGAAAAAAGTGTGAGGGTGGAGAGGGAAATAAAATGTTTACGATAGAAGTTGACTATTGGATTCTAATTTCACATTCAGCATTTACAAGGTGTACCTCTCTGCCCCAGAGATGGGCAAACACAACAGGTAATGGTTTACTGCTGCTGCTGCTGCTGACATGCTGTCAAACTCAGAACAGACACCCTCCTCTCCTCTGTGCTCCACAATCTATTTTCAATGCATCCTGTCACACACTGTGATGCACGATGGGGAGAACAGGTGGCTTTCTATAACAGAAATGGTACATTGACCGCTCTGACTATAACATGTCACAATCAAATTGCCACAGCTCCAGGCCAAAGGCATAAAACATCAAACAAATGTGACACAGTCATTATGGATTTGAATTTGTTGAAACATTTGTAATAACCGATTGCCTCTCACTCATGAAATTACAACAAATCTGAAGCCTGTCTTCAGGTGAAATGCAACAGCAGTTCAGGTCCTGCGGTTTCGGCAAATCACACAAGCCAGCAGCAGCGTGAAGATGATCGCACACACCCATCCTCTGCTGAGAATATCTAAGTGTGGATATTACAAACCATGTGTTCGCTTCGCTGATCAGATGACCTGGTCAAACTGACTGTCTGTGAAATCAAACATTTTAACAGAAGTGAAAAGACCGGAACAATGATAAGGTTCACAAAACAATATTTATGGAAACACGGGTTATTCAGAAATATGTATTTCCATTCATTTGAGGTTTAAGTTAATTTTGGTTCATTTTTGGCAACCAAACCTCCACCAATCTGAGCTTCATGGAAGAGAGCCCTTATCATTGGCACATATTCCCATGAAGACTTTCAGAATATGAGATAGAGATTCACAGAGATTCAAACCAAGATTGAACTGTTTGGCTTCAGTTCTCAAGTATCATGCCTGAAAGGAGCCAGGCACCTTTCAGCATCATGAAGCATCATCATCCTGTGTGGATGATTGTGAGTGGCAGGGACAGGGAGACTGGCAGAGTTGAGGGAAATCAGCAAGTACAAATATACACCTCTATTCCACAACATTTGGACCCTAAAACGAGACACAAGATTCACCTTAGATTAGGACAATGTCCTTTCATTTACAGCCAAAAGTGTCCTATCAACTATCAACTTTAGGCTCCATTGGAAACTAAAAACAGAAAAGTGCCTTTCAAAAATCATGGGAGTTGACTGAATTAACCATCTGTTTTTCACTTTGTATCAAAGGCTGACGACAACCAATTACATCCTGCATCCCTCTTATCCTTTTCACTCATCTGCATCCATTGACAAAAGCCTTCAGGGCTATTTTTAGCTCTTCCTTCAATGAAGAAATAATCCCAATTCCAAAATACCTGATGCTACAGAATACTCTTTGCTAATCTGCTTAGCAGCTATTTTTAATAAATAGTATATCCTTCCTCACAGGACACTGATTGGCGACCAGTCCTTACTGCGGAGTCTGGCAAGATGGATTCTGGCTTGCAAGAAAACCATCTGCTTCTAAAGATTACCCACCTTAACGTGAGCCTAAGCGAACATCTGCAGAGACACCTGCAAATAGCTGTCCAACAACTGTCTTCATCCAACCTAACAGAGTTACAGAGGATCTGCAGAGAAGAGCATCAGAAAATCCCTAAATCCAGGTGTGCAAAGCTTATCACGTCATACCCAGGGAGACGCAAGGCTTACTGCTGCCATGGGTGCTTCAAGTACTGAGTAAAGGGGATGAATACTTAAAGCAAATGTGCCGTGTCAGTTTTTCCTTTTTAATAAATTTCAAAAAATTACCTTTTTAGAAGTCCTCGTTGTGGATCGATGAGGGGAGAAATTATGCGTGATTTTAGCATAAGGGTGCAATATAACACAATGTTCAAAACTTGAAGGGATCTGAAAAATTTCTGAATGCATTGCCCATTCTGTATTCCGTGTATTCCGCATTCACAGAGACAAGTCATATATTTATGTATTAATCTGGGGACTGTCTGCTCATCTATCTCTAAATCTTTTATTAATGCCCCAAAACATTTGATTGTTTGATCATTTATTCTGGAGCATTTTCAACGCTGTCTGTGTACATGATCCTCAGTCGTTATCCGTCTGTATTTTTAATGTAATGTGTACAGTCGTTTAAATGGGATGAATATTTGTATTGTACTTTTTCTACGTGAATACACTCCCACACACAGGTGGACTTCTGCTGATGACTGGGATGTAGACAGCTCATTACAGTCATTGTAGCCAGCCACAGGAGCAAAACAATATCAAGAATGAACCCTAATGAGGCATGATGCTGGTTTGTCTGCCTGCACAGTCCTCATGAAAGAGGAATACAATGTGAATATGAAAAAGCAGCTCACTCCTAAAATGCAATCCATCCTTGAGGAATAGCCAAATATAGCCATTCCATTTTCTATATAGGAGTGCTGTAAATTTTTGAAGTCCCACAAAATGTATATATAAATATATTTATTTATGTTATGTTTCCTTTGGGGACTGACAGTTATAGTCAGACTCACAGTAGCCAAACAGGCTGTTCAAAGGCAATTTGAGAAAGTCCCAAAAACTTTACACTTCAACCCCAAAAGGCTCAAAGTTGGATGAAATGATGAGGAGAGTCTGTGAGAAGCCCATCTGAGGCATTCCCAAGAGAAAGTTTAACTGTATTTCAATTACACTGATGCCAGATAAATACACAGAACAATCTTGTTGAGTGACAAAAGCCCACATTGAATATAAACAAGGGTCTAAAACCATCTGTGTGAGTCCAAGCAAGTGTTCATTTAGAAAACATGCGACTGTAAAATTCAACAGTGAGTTTGTTCAAACACAGGGATTTGGACAGATCAGTTATAGCTTAGCAGAATTTGCTTTGCCTAGAAATAACAGAGTCACCGCATCAACACAAGCCTAATGTTGTTGTTTGCTTCATTGTTCTGAATCGCTATCAGCAGAGGGTCACTTGGCGTCTTCCAAAAATTAATCCTCCAAAAAATACCAGGATGTCAGCATACAGAGCAAATCAGTGACATTTATATTCAAAGACTTGATACAAACAATAACTCTGTGAGCAATGCGAGCATGTTCCATGAATCTTTTTACTTCATTCATATAACATGCACTTATGCACGTACGCACGAAACTGAAAAACACTTTTTCTCATTTCTCTCCAATGTCACGCTTCCTCCCTTCCAAAAAGCATTTGATCCATCCCTCTGGCTACTGTCAATTCATTTCTGATGCAGAGCAGATGGAAGCTCTTTGTGTGCAGAGTTTTGTCTGCCTTTATAGGCAAAGCTGGGAATATGTGGACATGAAGTGCCTAATTGTGACAGTGGATTTAGGAAGACTGACCTCTGTGGAAAACAAACTGCACAGGTTCTATATTTTTTTGTGCTGTCGTATTCCCCCGGAGCTAAAGCACAGAGGAATCAAAACAATCTGCCCACAACAGTCAGGCGGACAGAAGCTGGGGAAGGTTGCCAACCGTCTTTTCTCTGTCCACGTCTAACGAGAGGATTCCCCAAGTCTCTGCTTCATTTTCATTTCTACAGTTCCCATAATGCAACAGGCAGGTTTTGCCGTGTTCAAGTACTTAAGTGTATCTGATGAGATCTACATCCAGACACTCCACTAAATTCAGCCTGCTCCAGAAAGGAATACCTCACAGATTCATACGCAGAATTTGTATCTGCTGCTTTCCTGCTCATAAGCACGCATAAATCAATTTTATGCAAGGATCAATTACTGTATATGTGAAATAATTATTGATATATTTAGGCTAATAAGTATATGCTGCACAGTAGTTCAGTGGTTAACACTGTTACCTCATGGCATGAAGTGTGGATTTTGTATCTTCTCCCTGTACTGGGTGGGTGCCCTCCGGGTGCTCCAGCTTCCTACCAGAGTTCAAAGACCTGCAGATTTGGGTTAACACAGTGGTTCCCAAACTTTTTCTGCTGGGCCGCCCTTTGGTTGATGAGAAAACTTTCACACCCCACCCCCCGATACACGGACAAATGTTTTGTTTCTGTTCACTGCTGTCTTCCTCGAAAAAGATGGGTTAGGGTTAGGGTCGTGTTTTGACGTAGTTGACTGTAGCAATGACGTCGGTCATTACATCGTTTAGCTCAGGACTCAGCTGTTTAGACGCCTAAACAGCTGTCAGTCAGCGCTTCACGGTGTATCACCCTAACCCGTGCCGTGCCCCCCACTCTGGGAAGCACTGGGTTAACAGGTGGCTCTGAATTGCCCGTAGGTGTGAGTGCGAGCATGACTGGTAATTTGGCTCTACACCTCAACCCAATGATGGACTGCCGACCTGTCGGGGCTGAACCCTGTTCTCACCCAATGTCAGCTGTGATTGGCTTCGGCCCCTCGTGACCGTGACGGATAATCCATATCTACATCCAGTGTTTTTCAGTCTCCTTAGTCAGGACCAATTTAAAAGACAAGCCAGCTGACATTGACATACCCAGTTATCCAGCTTGCCCTGGTCCACATTGTTACTTTCTGATAACATGTCACTGGAACCTCCAATCTGTATTGAAGATGCAGTGCCACCACTATAACCTCTTGTCTTGTAAATTAAACAAAAAAACCCCCTAAAAATAGCATATGTAAGACTGGGGTGTTTGGACTTTTTGGTTCATGACATGGCTGCCATTGAAATTTTTTGTAATTTGCTCTCAAAAGGATTCTTAATTTTCTTGTCTGCTTTTCAGTTTAAGTCGAATCAAATCAAATTTATTTATATATCACCAAATCATAACAAAGTTACATCAAGGCAGATTTAGACCAAACTCTTTATGGAGTTATTAAAGAGACGCAACATATCCCTCCAAGAGCAACCACCTGGCGACAGTGGCAAGGAAAAACTTCCTTTAAGATGCAGAGACCTCGGGCAGAACCAGGCTCAGGGAGGGCAGCCATCTGCCTCAACTGATGGCTGCAAGTGAAAGCTGTTGAAGGTAGGACATTTAAGATCTTGAGGGCAGCCTGGAGGAAAACCTTTTCACAATGAGGCCTTCAGGGCAGGAAAATCTTTTAGCTTTTTCTGCAGATTTCCTACCTTGCAGTTTCACCAGGAAACAAGTCAAAGTAAAACAAATAATGAGAAGTGTAGAACCTTCCTTATGGAAGCTCACATTTGCATAATTATTTTCACAATCATCCGAAAAACATATTTGTTTTCCATAGGAGGATTCAATTAAACCTCACTATTTCAAGTCAGCAAACATACAAACACAGTAATTTAATGAGTTAAATCATCCAAATTAACCAAATTAATCCAAATTTATTTGACCATTTAAATAAAAAAGTATTTTCAAGCCTTGGATTGACTCTGGGCAGTAGGTTATAAACAATGAACACGCCCTAGTTGTTCAATGTAATCTCCCATAATGCCCCGGCCAAAAGTATGCAGACAGCAAAAATTACACCTATATGTGGATGGTGAGTACTTCAACCAGAATTTCAACATGTATCTGCTGCTACAACAGTCTGCACCGCTCCGTAAACATCTTTCTACAAGACTGTTGAAACTGGCAGCACAAATTTGTTCCCATTCAGAAACAATTGCTCAGTTCGACTTTGTTCTTTTCGGTTCATCCCAAGGGTGCTGGATGGGGTTGAGGTCAGTCTCCTGTGCAAGCCTAGCTGAATTCTTCTACACCAAAATTCAGAAAATCATTTCTGTTAAAAGCACATGACTGTCTAAAATATAACCTTATTGATCCAGTACTATACTTCTTTAAGGCAGGGTACTTTAGGCTTGAGAAAGAATTGAAAGAGCTGAAGCAATAGAGAATGAAAAATCTTGTCTTCCCCCCCCCCCTTGCGCAGATAAGGTCAGAAATCCATGAATTTCCCATAACACATCACAGGATGTAACGTTTGACCCTCACTGCCCTACAAATGCCCATATCTGTCAAACTCAGCATAGCTGAGTTAACCTTGGTGACATCCCATACAGAAATATCCCTGCAGAGTCACAGAGGACATTGCAAGAGTTTCTTCTGCCCTATATCTGGAACCAATGGCTTCAATTCAAACCATGAAAAACAGCCCCGCATAAAATGCAAGTCTGCCCAAAGTGTAATCACTTTGCTTGACATGTAGCGAGCACACTGCAGACTACCTGTCACAAACAGTTTCTGATTCTGCATAGCTGTAAAAAAGAAAATAAAATAAAAAAACCCACAAAACATTATATTTACAAGATTTTACTTTCAATAAGCCAGTACATTACAGGGCTTTTTTTTCTGCATAGAAAATTTAGAGGCAATCACTTCTGTGAAATTTTGTGCTGTATCCCACTTTCAAGAGGTGAGTGCCTGGAAAAGAGCTCCCAAAGCAACTGGAGAAGAAAAAAAAGCCACAACTCTCCACATAAAATTTCAGGTAAGTGGTGTCTGTTTATTCTGCACAGCAGGAGGTTGTTAGGTTGTGGCATCTTGGTATTTCAGGGCTGTTCAAACGTCTCCTTTGGATCCAAATACCTCCAGTTTATTAAAGAGGTTTCTTAAATCAACATGACATCCCAATCAGAAATTACTTTAAAACAAATTTGGAAGTACAGAGTTCAGCTGATTATTACAGTTAGAGGATAATAATTCAAGAATAATAAATTCAACAGCTTCAGGGCACAAGGCAGTCCAGTGCAGTGCAGGCAGTACTTTATCTTGTTTGTTTTCCTAAAGCTGTCAAATCAATGTTGTACAGTACAATGTTTCCCCCCTAAAATGTAGTAATGTAAAGTTAAAGTACCCCAACATTGTTAATTAAAATGAATTTACTCAGTAGTTTGTTATGATCTTTGGTCATTTGCATATATAGTTGTTTGCCTTGAGTCCTCCCTGTATGTGTCTTCAGGGGTGGACCACGCTGGGCTTTGCTGCATTTTTGACGTGGAACTGACGCCTGATGTTTTCACTTGACAACATATGTAGCTTTATTTCTTTTATTTTTGAAATAATTGTTCACCTGGTAGCTGTAGGGGAGGGAAGCTATTTGTGTTTATTAACCTTTTTCTCCTATTTCTTGGTTAAGAAGGTAAGCTGGTTGTCTTTTTTTTTTTTTTGGCAGGTTATATTTCAAACATTAGTTGTTTATGTTCGTTATGTTGGCTGTGCCCTCCCTGATGCCTTTTCTACCTGGTTACGTAGCTCTGACGTGGGTCTTCCTTGGGAGCTGGGAAAGAACGTAGTCAAACTTTTTCTTTTTTTTGTAAAATTCTATAATATATTTTGTATTTTCATTCTTGATTGATCAGTTTTTTAATTAGTTATTAAGTCTCTAAAATATAATAACATTTTTGAAATGCACATTATTGCCTTTTCAATAATTTCTTGAAATCCTAAAGCATGCTGCTTGTAAAAGATGTTTGCTTGATTCAGATGAAGGCCTACAAACCACCTTGAATATATTTTAAACAAGAGAGAAAAAAATTTACATTTTCAAATCAACAGTCCAGTTACAGTTTCCTTCTCACCTTGTCAGGAAGTTTAGAAAGTCAGCTGAGGTAAAACCCTCATTGGCACTTTGCTTTGAAGAGAGCTGCATCTCATTGTGATAACCGGCTCTGCATTAACAGTATGAAGCTCCATTGTGGAGGCAGAGACAGTAGGAGGGATCCCATTTTGCCCACAGCAACATTGCCACCACCTGGTAGCTGTGATATGTTCTGCAAACATATTAAATAAAAATGCATCTCCTTTGTAAGTCTCACTGGCATACGCCTGAGCAGCTGCATTTTCTAGGGAGCGAAGTGCTGATGCGTGTGTGGATGCGTGCATTAACAGGTTCAACCCTGCAACATATCTGTCAAAGTCTCCACATAATGAGGCCACTGAGTTACCTCAGAAAAGATAATCCACCCTTATAGGGCTGACTGTGTTAAATAATTCATAATAGCCAAAGGAGGGGAGAAAAAATCCTGTTTAATTCATATTAAACTTTCATCTATGTAAAAAAGCAACAAGCCTATTTAACCTTAAAGATAATTATCTCCAAATAATATCAAGATTTATTACAAAAGAAAAAAAAAAAAAAAATCAGCCTATGATCTGAGTCTTGTTACTGATGTATCGTTAAAATACAGTTTTTGACAGTCCAGAGGAAGCCAGGGCAAAGTGCCCTCCATGGATTTTGGTTAACTTTGATCAGTGTGCCACCTAGTGAGAAGTACAAGAGACCAACACTGAGCCATCCCGATTTTTATTTTTTTGAGTCAAAGCCTAAAATAAACCTCAGGGGGAGCATTGAACCATCAACTGAACATAAAAGCGTGAGCTGGTCCTTTGATATTCTGCCTGAAGCCTCATCTTCAACACCTGATGAAGCCACTCACAGGGTGGTGACTCCACTCAGCCAGAACAAAGTCAAACAGGTCCATACGCAGGTAATTTATTTACAGATAAGGAGCAGCTCTCCTTCATATCAAGTGTAATGGTGCATGAAATGGCAAAAAGGAAACGCGTCTGTCTGCCTGTAGAAAAGGTCAAAACAGGGTTGAAAGTTAATTAATCTAAGAATTAATTAATCTCAGAATAATAAGACCTTAATTCAGCTACAGAGGCGATAAAGACTCTTTAACAGCTGTATAGAAGGTCAAGTAAAAATCCATCGGGTGCTCTTATGTAGCAGATCCTTTGTTGCTCCCTGCACTTAAGGAGCCAGTTTTAATTTGTTTTACTGGTGTACCAATTTCACTGCAACCTGTCTCAGCTGCTCCCATCTGTTAGAAACTTTTAATGTTTCCCTAAACTCACTTTGATGGGAGCTGGTGTGAACATTTTACATTGAGGGATGGATGTGTTGAAAAACGGTATTAGAGATAGTGACAGCTGCTGCAGATGGAGAGGAGAGCTCCCTTTAGTGTCACTGCCTAGGCATTGTGCTCTTTTAGACTGTTGTTGAAAGTTAGTTTTTCTAGTCAGACATTCCTTCTCTCCAGCTGAACTTTACAATGACTGCAAGTTTGTTTAAGTTGTGCTGCAAATATCTCCACACAATGTCACCATTTGGCTGCTTATCCATCACAATCAGACATATATACGCCGGAAAACGGACTTGTGAATGAAAGGTGCGGCCCTAATCGCTGTTTTCAGCTGCAGCTGCAGAGCATGAAAATGAGCTGAAGGAGAAACTTTGAAGATTCAACTGGCAGACAGCAGAGAGGAAACCTCTCTGCATCAGCGGAGATAAAGAGGGGGAAGAAGGGTCCTCTCTTCATTTTACAGAGTCGAGCTAAACATCGCTTGTTAGAGCAGGCCTGCGTGAGCTCAAACATGACATCTCAAAATCCAGAAACTGCACGCTGGAGTGCCTTTCGAGAGGCTACAGGCATCACTGGTGACAAGGCTGCGCCCAATTAGTACTTTTTGTGAGCAAGTGTCTGTACCTGTCTTTCAGGGAAAATAAAGTGGGTCAGGGCAACAGCACAACTTTGTGACAGAGCACAATGGCAGGTAGCATGCAACTCTCAAACTCAAAAATGAGGCAGAGATTTAAATAGCTGAACTTCAAATTTGCTCTAACATGGGGTGACAGTTGTGAATCTATTATCATCATCAGCCACTTTGATGCTCTAAATTCATTTTCAGAGCAGGTTTCTAACAGTAGACGAGTTCAGACTGAAGGTTTTCCCGCTATCGCTCATTAACACGTTTTTGTGCTGGTAAACAGCTCTGGGAGTTCAAAGGCACATCAACCAAACTTATTTTAAGTCAGACATTCCCTTCTGGAAAAGACGGTTGCCACCACATTTCATGGGCTTTTTCGCTTTCCCCTCACATCAAAAACTCAAACCGTGTATGCTTCTCCATATGCACATGGCCGTTACGCGTGAGCCTGGAGACGAGAGAGCACAGCACTGTTTAATGATGCTGAGCATGTCTCTCCAAATACACTATGTCTGAAGGCGACAGATCTGACCAACCTGAAATCAGAGTTGTGACGCAGAAACCACAGCTTGACAAAATTGGTGGTCTGATGCGTTTGTGAACTGGGACCAAGGCTTCGTCTCTGATCTATACAGTCTGCGCTTAAGGTTACTGATCTCCACTTTGTCCATATGCTCGCTACAACTCACACAACATAACATAAAAAATTCATGAGAAAGAACTCAAAAATCGATGGAGCAACTCTTCTACAAAGGACATTTATGTTAAATCAGGTTATACATCTCCATGTTGGCTAGATTAACCCTATCAGTGCTGTTTGTCTGATTATTTACACTTGTTGTAGTGATTTAGAAATACATTTACGATCTGAATTTTTTGTACTATTCACACATTTTTGAACCAAAGTAGTTCATTCATTGTGAAAATTGGGATGAGCTGCAGCTGTAATTATTTTAAACAAAAAAGGAAACTTTGAGGAGATAGGAGGCTGACAAAGTAATGCCATCATTTTATAGAGGAGCAAAAAATAAGCTGTACAGGATTATGCATCTGAAAGAGTATAAACACTGGTGGTGTCGAGACAGAATCAAGGTCTGACTGAATGTTAGAGCTTAGTTTTGCCTTTTCTGTGGCCGTTACTGCCCAAAGTCAGTAAGTGCATGTAACTCACAATAGCAAAGAAGGGAACTCATTATGAAGTCTGACAACAAAGTGTTGATTGGTTCACAGTTGTTTGCAATATATGACTGTCATAAGAGAAAAGAGTGAAATCACCTGATCATCTGATTGAGCTGGAAGCAAGAGAGGAAAAGTCTAAATCGATATGGAATGCATGAGAGAAAGGACTATTATCGAACTTAAGGCAGTGTAATTTGTTTTGGACTGATGCATCAGGAGAAACTCAGTTATCTGATGCCTCGAGTGAGAGACACAATCCTCATTACTCAAACATTGAAGTCCTTTTCCATGCTCATCTGATTTTTCATCTATTATAGTCATAGATATGGACAGAGAAATATAGACGACGCTTTGCTTTAACTGCTCTGCATCAGCCTGAGATGTAAACAAAAGCTGGTCAACAAAGAATCATATTCAAATCAGACTGTGTTTGATGAAGGACTTCAATGTGGCAATAGTTCTTCTGAGCTGGTGAAAGTAACAATTACCTGAACAAAAGCTGCAGCTAATGTAACGTGATATGACAAACTAGCAGCTCTATACTGGCAATAAGTTGCATGACCAAGGGGTGTGTGTACAAAGCAGGCATTGAGCCTGATGTCACTGGAGTGGTTGGCTGGTTGGTTAACACAACACACATGGGCATGAAGACTTTCCATCTGCAGACAAACAATACACACACTGTTAAAATGAGGCTTTTGTTTTGAAGGGTTTCTTTTCATGAGCTCTGGTTATTTCTCTGTTGCCAATTAAACACAACTCCTTTATTACAACCAGTCACTCGTCATCTTTGGCATTAAATGTGTTCCTTGAGTCCTAAAATAAATTGGTGGTAAAGCACATGTACAGTGAAGTGTGTCAGCACGTGAGCGGAGCCCATTTGATTGACAGGGTGTAGGTTGGAACACCGCTCAAGTTATTAGCCTTTGCTCTCCAAACACATAACTGAATTTACTTCATCAAAGTTTGTTTTTCTTTCTTAGCTACACTATTACACCGGAAATAACCTAGAAGAGCCAAATATAATTCTTAAATTTAAGTGACAACAAATGAAATCGTTACAAAAAAATGCTTCCGGACTTAATAATTTCTGGTCAAACAGCCAGAATCCATCCAACTCTCATTGAAACACTGAGGTATACACAGTGTGCACTGTCACTCCCACCCATTCACAGCATACCCTGCATATTAAAGAGGAGCGCCTGGGAGAATAGCTATATGTCAACACCACAGGAGCGTCTGCTTTAACTACTAATGCAAATTTATACAGATTTAGAGCATGCCACATTCTCCTTAGGATTACTCTCTGCATCACATGGCTGTAATGCAGCATGTGATAACAAGTGGGATGTCTGATGGAATGGGATAGCGTCCCATTTACAGTCATGCTGAGAATTATAAGAAGGCCTAAAGATTTTTCAGCTCAGGTACTTTATGTGAGCTGCAATAGGGAGACTGTTTTGGAGATGAAACTATGAATTTTATTTCCTATTAGGGTAAAATCTAAGTTTTCAATTTGTGTTGTGCTGTTGTTATCGAATCTTATCCTGTTCCAACCTATCTCCTTCTCTTCTCTCGTTCTCCCTGTACCTTCATAGTGGTGTACAGCGAGAAAGACTTTTCTGGCTAGAAGCTCAGCCTGTGCCTGCAGAGCCTTGCTGAACAGTGTAGCTGAGGGGTTTATGGTTGGCATACGGGGAAAACAGGCCAGCGGTACTGGGCACAGCGAGGCAGATCTGCGGAGTCAGCAGACACTCACGCAGAGGACTCGGTGACGCAGAAAACATGGCCGGGACTTGAATGGCACACCAGAGGTTGTTCGCGGGGTGTATGAATTTATGAAGAACATTTTTCCATCAGAACAGTTTGTATTGTGTTTTGGTTTTTTCTGTCTGGTTAAAAAGATTCTTCTGCGTGTATTGTAACATGAATATTCACTCAAACCCTCAACAGACTTTCTGAATATGCACCTGGCATTAGGAATTACACAAAACACAGAATCATACAGCTGCATAGATAAGGAGGATTAACCCCATCTCCCCTCCACCACCCTCTGAAATCTGCTGTTGTTCACATCTTTAATATCCTCCTGTCAGCTCAGAGGGGACACGGCAGATCAGGCAGTGAAAGGTTTAGCTGCTTCTAAAGTGGTGGAGATGAGTGACTGTTAAATCTGAGAGATGTGTTCACTGAGCAGACAATATTCATCTTGTGTGTATCCACTTCATATTCTGCACTAAAGTCATTTTTTTTTTATGACTGTGTGTGAGAGAGAGAGAGACAGACAGACGGACAGACATACAGGGAAAGACAGAGAAGGAGTTTAAGAGAAGAAAAGAGAGAAAAATTATTACAATGAAACATTGAAACAATTTGAAACAATGCAGTGGTGTATAAAAAGCAATAATACATATAGAGTTAGATGAAGTGCTGAGTTGACAAATTCCATTTTGCAGGGCACAGCAACACTCCAGTTAGAATTAGTATCACAAAGTCTAGCAATTTATGTTTTGTCCTCTGTTCCTAAATGATTAAAGGACATTCAGATTCCTTCCTCACCTTTGAAGCAGTACATGCCAAAAAAATAAAGAGAGATCAACATGCACAGAACACCGCACGATAACGCTTCGGAGCGCAGCTTAATGCACTTGGTTGTAAAATAGTTCAGTGTTATTTTTTTCCTCCTCCTGTCATGTTTTAGTCAGAGCTCACAGCCAGTACTCCCTGAAATATCACAGAGCATCAACATAAGATACTGAAAACAAACAAACAAACAAAAATAAAAACCCATTAAGAGTTCATTATGTAGTTTGAATTTTTGTACAATAAGTTAATGTGTTAATAATCAAATAAGCCTGTTTAGAGTGTATTAGCAAGTTGTATATTACAAATAGGATGAATAGTTAACATGACAACATCATAGCTGACAAATGTTAGTGTTTGAGCAATATCTGTGTGAGAACACAGAACTCTTTATATCAGATCACTTTCATCTGATTGGTTGAGTCAGGGGGGACACTATGAGAATAGCTTCTTGATGTGTCCTCTCACATCTGTTTTACACCTGCTGCTGTAAAATAGAGGTAACCTGATGTCCTAGTGGTCAAAGACAAGTGCATGTCACCCCATTTTCTCTCTCCGCAGGTTTCCTGCTCGCCTCAAATAATAATTTTCACATAAAAGAGAAATTACCAAAAAGATAATAAAGGAACATCAAGTATGAATCACAGAGGATGGATGTGGTGGCAATTCACCCTCGGGAGTTGTGCCCTTCATCACTTTATGAGATTTTTCATACCATCACGCCCGCAGTTAAAATCTGTAAAGAGCTGCATCAGACAGCACGTGTTTCATATGATTCTCGCCAAGTGTCTGTCTCATCATGCAGTAAGTGAGTGGTCAGGAGTTCATGAGGCTCATCATCAACGGCTAAATACAGCATCTCCAGTCAGTGCTGAGCCTCCCACTACCATTAAAGGAAAGGATGCTGATCTCCACGAGACACGAAGCTGACAGCAAACACTAAACTAATACAGTCAGTCAACTCCAATCAGTTTATTGATCAACCTCAGGGAACGTGTGCTAATGAAGATACATGTGATCCCCTGCCACGAAGAACTGAGGCATGTATGCAGCAAAATGAGCAAAACTACAAACAACTTGATGCTTTTCAATACCATGAAATACGTTATACACAATTTGTGAATCTTATCGCCTTTTACAAATAAATTATTTATCTTAAAGTAGTAAAAGAACCAAATATCAGCAGTGGCTTATGTAGATTCATGCTGTCATTGTGAGTCAGGATGTACCGATTGAAAGACAGGTAAGGTCCACTGGTCTTGGTGCTATGGGGTTCACAAATCCAATATAGAGATTAGAGGAGGGAGGAAGATGTAAAGTAAGTCTGTATCGACTCTTACAGAATGATTTTCAGTGCTGCAGGGGAAATCCAGGGAGTATGTTCATATGTACACAAGGTAATTTAAACCAAAGTGGAGGACAGATAAAGCCAAATCAGAAGAGGCCATTGATTTTATTTCCATATTTAATGCATAGAAAAGTTCAACTATTTGTTTTTATGAGAGTAGTTTCCATGCACACCTTCACTGAAGATGACTCAATTAAAGAAGCAGTGCAAAGATCCTGTCTCTCTCTGGGAATGATTTTACTATTAGGTTTGATGGCCGGCAGCCCAGGGCCTAATGGGGATGAGAACATTGGCAATAATCCAGCACCTTGACCTCCCTGAGCACACATGAAGATGACACTACAGCACAGGGAGGATGAAGACATTCAGACTTACAGGCTTCTGTGGACCCTACTACTGACTGTCTTACACTGTGTCTGTCCCCACATCACTGTGGACCACTGGAGCAGAAAGGTGAGTGAAACTGCTGTACTGTCAGGACACAAGATGGAACAGGTCCTGAGTTTGCAGGGATTCGTGCAAATGCAGTAAGAGTGCATGGGAAGCTTCTTTTCTATGTAGTTCTCTGTAAACCCTTATGAACTGTTTGTCGCTTCAGGCACTTTAAGGTCAAAAAGTAGGACAAAGTGTTGGTAAAATTAAATGCAAAGATAAAGGAGAAAATTCAACCAGTGATGAGGAGCAACACAAAGAAAGTCAGTCGATGTAGTGAATAATACATGGAGTTCTCAGCAACAGCCATTTGCTCTGGGCAAAATTATAATCATAGCTAAAATGCACAAATGAAAAATGTTAGGACGAGGACATTCTTGTTACAGTTTTGCTCAGTATATGTTGACTGCTGACTTCACACTGGGAGGAGGGGGGGCATTTCCAAATGTTGGAATGCATCTCTAATTTAATATTATCACATATGTAACAGGCCCTGTTGTTTACTTCATTTTCTCAGAAAGATGTTGCCTTTTTATTTTTTCTTTCCAAAGAAATTCATAGTAACTTGGGATGAAAACACAATTTCGGCACAATACATCAAACCACAACAGCTGTGTAACTGAAACTGATTTGCATATCTATTACATTCACCCCTTCTGCATCCACACTGACAGCTTATCCGATCAACTAACACAATTTGCACGATAAACAGACACACCACATACAAAGACTTGCAATAAAAACAGATGGGCCATCATCAACTGTTGCTATTTTTAATGTATTTAATAAATACTATACTGGCAGGACCCAACTTGGGGGTCAAAAAATAAATTTTATTATAAATATTATACTTGTACAAAATTTTCAGACAGCATGGCACAATTGGAAGAGTTGTTGCATTAAAGTCATTAAACAAAATGGTTGGCAAACACTGATGAACAGCACAGTGTCGTACATCCACATTGTTTTCATCTGGTCCTCATTCTACTGCAAACTTAACATTTCACTGTATAAATTATGATACATTTTCTTTTTTTGGATTCCGTGCACTTTCATTACCTTCAAATTTTTATTTTGAAGGTCACACTGGTCAGTTGCCAACCATGATGCAAAGCTCGCTTCGGCATCACCACACCCTCTTCTTCTGTTACCTTTCTTTCATACTGAGATGCCCTCCAGATATTCTGACCCAGTCTGTCACACATTCAGTTTGTGAAACATGAAGCTACACAGATTCAAACAGGGCCAGCCGATGTGAAAAACGAGTACTCTTAGTTTCGTGTACATATTAAGTGCACCTAAATCCTGAGAGGGTTGCCCTCTCTGCACACTGCAGAAAGACGAAGCCAGAAAGACGTGGAGCCGATCAGCAATATTAAAAAAAAACCCCACTCATGCTGTGAAGATGCTTTGAGCATTCTGCCTGTCTGACACAGAATATTAACTACAGCCCTGCAACCTTTTAACATTAATATGCTCTTATCAACAGAGTATTAAGCCCACGGATGCATTCACACAAAGTGCATTATTTATAAACAGGAGCTCTTGTGGAAAGAGGGGGTGAAGAACATCAGCAAAGACAACAACAAACCACTGCGTCAGATTTTAATGTTTATCTTCTCAAATAACTCCATGACTCAAAGTGGCAAAAATAAATCCCAAAAGATGATAACTTGCAACACAGGACATTAAGCAGTATGTGTTGAGAAGCACTAATTTTACGGCTCAAGAAAATGACTGATGTGCTGCCATTATTAGCTTCAAAGTGCTGCCTTAGCTGGGATTGTTGTTAATGACCCCTGCTTTGAAACTCAACTCAGACACTTCTCTCTCTCTAGATGGTACTGAAGAGGGAAACAGGGATTTAGAGCTGATATTGCCGAGTCCATATATAGGATGCAACTCAAATGGACGCTTTTATTTTGATGTCTGCCCTGGGCTCTCCTCATTATCCATCACAACAGTGCATGAAAAATCACTTTATATTTATGGCCAAGTGGAGCCATCAAAGGCTTCAACGAAGTTCTTGCCAAACGACTCTATGAAGAAAGATACCAGGCCAGATGAACGAGGATGCTGCTGACAATGTCATTATTCCCTTTTTCTATTCCTGGGAGAAATATGTTTTGTGCCTATATGGATTACATATTACCAGATCACTGCAGCATGCTTCATTTGCAGCACCCCAGGGTTGTGTTCAATCTTTCTATACTACTGTTAAGTCTTGATAAATTCCGCTGTCAACAATTTAGCTGTCAGTCTGCTGTCTTTCAGAGTATCTCAGCTTGTTAGATTCAACCCAACCAATACTGTGTACCTGAATTATAAATATATTTAATCAACAAACTATGTTATTAGCTCTGTACCCAACATTAGAATTTCAACAAACCCTCATAAGCAATTCCACAAAATAGTCTAATTTAACTTCTTTCTTTAAGTCCCTATAAAGTGCCTTCTTTGCCCCAAGTTCACCCCACATACAGTGTTTGCATGTGTTTTTGTAGCCCTCTGACTACACAAGTTAATGCATCCAACCTGCTCCTCAGAAAACTTGCTGTACAGACAGAAACATCAGGCGCAATCACAGTCTGTGAAGGGTGAAAAGCAAAACCCTTGAAATGGTCATCTCATCTTTCCATTTACATACACGTGCACATCACAGAGATCTTTCAACTATTGAGCTATATTAACACTGATTTCTTATTTTCTCCCTGGAAACACTCCTTTTTTATTTAAAGCAGCAGCTCAGGGAGATTTCAGCTCTGATACTGTAGTCTTGTACATTAACAGGAGGCAATGGTTCACTGCATCACTCAGCATCAGCTAAATTAAAACAGCAATAAGGATGGGATCAGAGAGAAACGCTGAGGGTGGAGATCAGTCACGCTGACATTTTGGGACATGTTGCTGGCTAATGATTTGTCTGGAGGCAGTAGCGGTGTAACTGTAGCTACTCACTGGCCTGCATGAGTTGCCCCTGGCGTCCAAACACCTGGGAGAAGGTGGCATGGCTGCAGGTGAGGGTGTCCTCCATGGCTGTCCCACCGGCAACTGATGTTGACAAAGAGAGAGAGAGAAGGGGAAAAGGTAAGGTAAGCAAGACTGCGTCACATAAAGACAGGAGGGGAAAAAATAAGTGTAAAACAAGGACAGAGAGAAGAGTGACGCTTACCTTCAGTTGTAGAAGCTGCTGTGTGATGCTGCTGCTGAGGAGCGAAACACAGCCCCTCTCTGCTCACACCAATATGAGCAGAACTGCTCGCCGCACAGATATTGGAGGAGGGGGTGTGCCTGCCTGCTGCCTGCCTGCTTCCTGCCTGCTTGTCAGCATGTAAGGGTGTACACACAAGAGAAAGTTCTCTCAACGTGTGCCTGCGAGAGCATTTTGGTGTATATGTGTGAGGGGTGGTAACACAGGGCAGTAAAGTAGGGAGCAGAGCTGGAAGTACACTTGCTCTGCCAGCACTCTGATCTCGTGCTTCGCATGTACAGGCTGACAGTGCTCTGCGGCTCCAGACAGGCTGGGTGGTAGGGAAGAGTAACGAATAGGGGAGGAGTGAGAGCGGCGTCTACATCAGGTAAAAGTCAACCCCCCTCCCCACGCCTGGCTTGGCTCTCAGTGTCAGTAGACAGCAATGCATATCCTCAAGGGGCGGAGCGGGACTGTTGTTTTCTGATCTGTGGGAGTATACCCCCCTTTTCTCTTCTCCCTCCTCCTCCTCTCTACAGCCCTCATTTGCTGTGCCTTAGCAGTAACATCTCTCGCTCTCACTCCTGTTCTCACTCACATTTCTTACTCTCTCTCTCTGCTCCAACCCATGCAAATCCCCCCGATCCATCTTAAAACTTGGGCCACTACTGGGAAATAGATTCTAGCAAACTCAAGTGCTTCATCTTCCCCAGTGCTGAGGGAAAAAAAAAGAGGAGGACTAGATAGTGAGGGGCTGTATAAAAGTGAAAAGTAGGGCTGGTACAGCCGCTGGTTTCCAAAAGATTCATCTTGAAAAGGAATTGTAGAAAACTGCTGAGTATAAAATAAAAATTAGCTCACACTCGACTGGAAAAATAAACTCCTTCTTGCTTCTCAGTGTATTGCAACTGCTCTGGAGAAGCAGTGCAAATATTTTATTTATTTTTGTGAAAACAATATCTTTGCACTGCAGCAAAAAGGTACATGAGGTATGTGTTAAAAACAAAAACCTGCACTATGGGATCAAATGAGCACGTTACAAGATCTTCACCTCTCAGGTTACACAAGGCACAGATTGTGCCTTAGAGGCTCAAGTAGTTGTATGGTACATGTTGTGGAGCAGTTGGCATGGAGACCACCATCACATTAAAAGCTGACACAGTTATTCCAACATATAACATTCGGGCCATCTCTCCACTGTCTAAACTCTCTGCCGTCTCTAAAACCTGCATTAAACAGCCCATTTCCTTCTGAGCAAAAAAAAAGAAAAACATATTTTGCCAGGAAGCCCATTGTCATGGAGTCATCTCTCACACCGCCACTCTGTAGGGCGAGCTCACCAGAGACCTGACCGCAGCATTAATATCCTGGCATCACATCCTCCTGTTTTGAAAGGAAATGGCAGGATGCTCAATGGGCCACAGCGGGAGCCAAGGAGGAAGGCTGGGCCGGCACACCGACTACAGCAGGTGGTTCTGCAGGTGGAAACATAACGGCAAGACAATGTTCAAAGCATGAAAGGAAATAACTGTGGCATTAAGTTTGTTTACAAAACCACAAAGCTAGAAGTAGACAGAAACATCCAAACATAAAGAACCTGTTAAATGCAGCGGTCAAACGGAGCATGAGTGGAACACAAACCAGGAGAGGACTCAAGATGCAATTTGACTTTCCGGTCTGACAGACCAACCAGCTCAGCAGAGTAAATCTCTCCATCTCCATCAACTTTAATGTCATTCGCTTTGAACAGGAAGTCGAAGCAGAGCAATTTTTTTTCCTGGAGGGCTGTATATATTGTCATGTATGAGCAGCTGTCATTCCTTCCCACTGCACCTGCTGTCAGTGTTGCCTGTCTTTCCCTTGATGACAATTAGATTGCTGGTATTACACTACAACAATAATTGTGTAGTTTAACACCAGCAACCTGATCCAGTTTGTTTACACTGAAACACGTTTGGTTGCCAAATGAGTGAAGGAAAACAGCAGCTGTTATTTTGAAGCTACAAACAAAGCATTTACACCTAAGCAGAAATTAATGTTGACTCATTGATTAGTTTAAACCATTTTTTCATCTTCTACTGCTTATCTGTTTCCAGGTCGGGGTTGCTGGAGCCAATCCCAGCTCACACTGGGTGAGGGCGGTGTACACCCTGGACAGGTCATCAGTCCATCACAGGGCCAACACACAGAGACAGACAGAGACCAACAACCACTCACACTCACAGTCTGACCTACGGACAATTTAAAAATCACCAGTTAACCCAAACATGATGTCTTTGGACGGTGGAAGGAAACCCACGCACCCCTCACAAAGGTCCCAGGCCCAGGAATCAAACCTGCGACCTTTTTGTTTTGGGCCGACAGTGCTAACCACTATGCGCTGTATAAACCACTACTTTAAACCATCTGCCCACAATTTAGATTTAATAGATACATTAATTATGACATAAATACTTACTGACAATCCTTAGCACTATTTTGCATATCTAGTTTATATTTGCACATATATTGTACCTTGATTGATTTACACACAGTCATGATTTGAGTATTTATTGACGCATTTTAACCAAAATTTTTAAGTGTTTCTGATCATGGCTAGCTGATTTGGCCAATCAGCCCTGGACCAGCTCCACCTGGGGAGGAGCAGCAAATGCTTGGGGCTGGTGCAATACACATAAGAGAAGTGCAATAATACTAAGTGCAAAATAGAGAATAAGTGCAAGGTAGCTTGATCTTTGACTGAATATTTCTACTCATCTCTCTGTCTTGCAGTGTCCATCAAAAGAGCCCCCCAATGGATCTGATGCTGGGGCAAGACCATTTGGTTGCTTGACAGAGGGGTGGGGGTTCCAATGTGCTGTAGAAACCTGCTATGTTATGTTTAATGCACCCCTTTGCTATGGTGTAGTCCAAGCTGATTACCTCCAGCTGAGCATAAAAGGCTGCCACTCAGAACAAACAGGTGTTGGTAATGAGCTGGACACCACCATGCTAGGGCTGCAGATCCTATATTTCTGGTGAGTGTTTTGTAAATGTGTGCGTTGGTGAATAAAGTAATATATGGTTGCACGATATCGCTGCCTCTGTACTGACTCAACCAGCTGCTGATTTGGGCCAATCTTAAAGGAATATTTTTGTTGAAATATCATACAGCCTAAGATTCCGCATTTGAAAGGCAGTATTACAGTAATTGCTTATGTACAGCATATTATCGAGAAAAAAAGAAATTACCAACAATACTTTTTAAAGATGTGCAATTTAGTGAAAACCATGTATCTCAAACTTTCTATGAACGTCTCTTCATAACTTTGGTCCGAACAGAAATATCTAAAAACAAAATGTCAGGTTTACTGTAGATGCTTGTTTGACAATCCAGTGTGTCATTTTTTTATTTAGCTAAGAGGAGGGTGAGGGTCTCAGCTGTTATTTGTTAAATAGACGATCTAGCCAGCAGGAAAAAAAAATAATCTACATTTTCTAATCTGGAAATTTGTTGTTTTCATTGAACAGCAGCAAAATGTCATTCCCTAAATTGAAAGACTAAATACTTATGTTTTGTGACTGTAATTTGGCATAGTTGATCTATGTTGTACATGTTTGTTCACAGATGAATGGTTGTACTGAATCTTCTGCATGTGGCAACTGAACACGAATCCCCTGAAGCAGCCTCATTGCTCTTTTATGTCTTCTCAATCAGCCTCTCTGGTGTATTAGTAGTTCATTTCATCAAGCCAGGCACAGAGCTGCATGGAATTGCATTTTTATGAATAGGGCGGAAGCACCGTACACAGCAATCAAGAGAAAGTGCTGTGATATTTCACCTTGACAGCATGAGTGTAGTACAGCAGTAGCACCAAGACCCCACCCACCCCTGACACACAAAAACAACATCCCACAAACTACACCCAGCTTCATACTACACCATCACATCACTGGGGCAAATAAGCACGTCTCCCCATCTGTGGATCAAATTCAACAAATTGATTGCATTTAATTCAGGACCCTGTCCGTCAGCATGGTATGGTCTTGTGATCCATGAGAATCTAACAGACCTGACAGTTCTTCGAATTCATGTCGAATGCTTGGAGCATGTTTCTGTCTGATGGTGTTGATTTCTAATTAAGAAGCCTAATTTTGACAGATCGAGATCGGACAAAAACCTCAGTAAATGCACATAGGCCACACTAGAGCTTGAAAAAAAAAGGTAATCATGGTAACGCGTGACATGATTGTCAGTGACAGAGATGCCTTTGTCTTCTGCTTTATAGTCCGCTTTCAAGAAACTTGCCCAGCTTATTTCTTTAAATATTTATAAACTCAGAACATCATCGCTTGATCGATATTTCATTTTGATATACACTGCAAACTCAGTGTGCTAAAAAAAAAAAAAAAACATCTTGAAAGAAGAGGTTTATGCAGCTGAGAAAATATGCACTCAATTTTTATTTTTATTTTTTTTGCGCTCTTACTACTTTGCTACATTTTCTGGTTTTCTAAATAATGTGACTAGTTTTGTGTATGAAGACTGCAATTAATGTCTAGCTAACATATATATCGATTATGCATTTCTGCTGTTAGGTCATGTGAAATACAACATAAGACGTTATAAAGGAGAGTATTAAAGAGGATTAGAGTATTACAAAAATGTGGCTACTGAATTATAAGCAAAAATGTATACACAATACTAAACTTATTTGGGTTTGGCTTTTTCTCCTTAAGCGAATCAATCGTGCTGTGATTTATTACATAATATACATGTGTGCCTTGGTGTATTGCCATGGTCATATAAAGATAAAAGATATGAAGCAATCTGACTTGAGTTATGACACCGTCTTTCTGCAGTGAATACAAACATAGCAGATAGTCAAACTCCTACGTCAACATCTACACAAACCTTTACATTTCACGATAATGTAATTAAATAAATCAGAAAATAATTCAATAAAAATGCAAATGAAGAATCTCAGACTAAACCACTCTTAGACAATTCGGTAGTTTTTTCCAGGTTGAGCTACACAAAAAGCTGCTGGGTAATAATTTGAGGTACCGTATGACTCATAAATCAACCTCCCTGACAGGTGAAGTGCTCTCAAATTAGATAGAGATCTCACAGCAGTTAGCAAACCAGCGACGTTCGTGTCTGAACAGTAGCAGCCTCCTGACCCGCACAGTAAGGGCAGCAACTTAAACCTGAGTTTCTAACTCAGATTATGAAAAAGAAATTGGTGCTGTTTTTCTTCGGTTAGGTCTGCGACATGCTCCAAGTCGAGACAGTAATCAGAAAATGTAAACTGGAAAACTTTATTACTGCTGCAATGGCAGGGCCTCTATTATGTTAAAAACGTCTTGGGGAATAAAACCGTCTGAAAGGAGTCAGGTTCATTTATGAGTTCACTTAAACACATTCTTCCTCCACTTCCACCAAAGTGCCTCTTATTTACAAGGCCAGTTAACTAGGAATTAAATCATGAACTTGGAAACTCCCTCTACTGCCTCACTTGGAGAAAAATCTAATGGGTGAAAACAGTCAACAAGCATTGAACCAAATCAATATTAGAGGATAATTTCTACCAATTACATAGCTGTCCCAACAGTTTATACTCACATCATGCTGAGCTGAATATACTTGGGAATCCTGCAAGTAAAAACAATAAAAGCTTTACACAAATTGAAAAATGCTTTTTTTATTATGTCAATTACAGTAATGTCTTACTTGAGGTCATTTGGGATTTTTGTCTTTGTTCATCCTTAAATACATAATCTTGATGCTGAAAGGCAAAACATTAAAATTTGTTGTGGAAATATAAATTAGCTTGAAATCATATTGTTCAATTTATTTTCCCATAACATGCTACAAGCGTGTAAGCACTGCCTGTGTGTCTGTCTCTGCAGTACAATGAATGTGGTCAAGTGTGAAAAAGTGGGGTCAGCACAGGAGACTATAAAACTAAAAATAAGAAGCTTTTCATTGGCAGGGACTTGGTAACATTTTCATCATACACAGTCTTAGCAAATGTATCAACTCACTGACACAAACATGACTTTGTCCTCTGAAGAAAAATCATTCAATTACATTACCATGACACTGCTCTCATGAGAAAATGACGCATGAAGCAAATTTTCACAAGTCCATACTGAATGGAGAAAAAAATCTGCAGCATTCAACTTTTCTCCTGGGATTCATCATCATGCATTTTGGCTATAAAGGTCGATTCATGTGTCATTTATTTTCATTTATCAAAGAGTTTAACGGAGAGAAGCAATCTGTGATTTGCTGACAGAGAGGTTGTAAAAGTAGTATCTGAGAGGAGATGAATGATTTGCACCCATTTGGTGCAAATTACCAGTGTCTGCAAAGTGCAACAGACATGAATACATTCCATTATTCACCATTTAATTAAGCCAATCTTACTGATCCAGCTAGAAATTTTGGCAGTTAAGTTTAAAGTGCTGTAAAAACACTGGGCTGTATGAGTGATATTAAAAGTTCTTTTCATGATGGACAATATTTTAAGGAGTTTACACATAATTCACATCATTTTTGCAATTGGAATTACTTGCTAATGTCAGATAAACAAAATAGGGGAAAAAGAGAAAAAAAAAAAACAGATCACAAGTAAAAACAAGAGACATACTTGAGATTTAGACCAAAGGAATAGCTGTGAGGCCATACATCCAACCATAACCATTCACATACTTACCACACACATATACAGTGTTCCTGAGGACCAATTGTTAACAACAACTGCCATTTTCATTTTTGTTTCCCAAACCAAAAAAAAAATTTCACCAATAAGATATATTCTACAATATAATGACTACAGAAATTTAAATCAAACATACATATTTTGCAAATCATGTATAAACTGAAGTAGGGGCCCATTGGGAGACATGGAAATTGACGTGATCTAGTTTATACTCTATTCAGCACATGCATTAAGAGACTCTGGAAACATCCAAAAATCTAAAAAAACCAAAGAGGAAAATAAGGAACGACAAATAAACAAATTTCCCTAACCCTAACTGATACATGATTGCCATTTGCAATAGATCAGCTTTCCAAAATAACGGAGCCCTAATGTTACTGTTTTGGGTCAAGTAATGACACATAGTGTATATATTAACTCAATGTCATTTACAGTTTCTTATTCCTTTTTTTTTCCTCTTCTTTTTGCAAGGCTGGCTAAAAATTGAGGCTCAGTTCAGTTCACAAGATGAATGGAAGATAGAGAGGGTTCCCTCCTTAAATCCAGCAAAGGCAACTGAGATAAGCAAACTTCACTTGTTTTGAGTGAAAAAGCCCACCACAAAAGGTCAACCCCAGTGCTGTCAGTGCCTTGATTAGTCCAGAGCGTTGCCTGAGAAGGTGAGCACAATAATCCCAGGAAGAGTTCAGCAATGTCAACATAGTTCACTTCATCAGCACCTCCTGCAACACATGCACACCGACAGAGATGAACAACACAGCAGTAAAGATTAGTTGATAAAACAGAGAAAATTCTTTGGCAACATTTAGGTAACTGATTAAGTGAGACAAGACTTCACATAAAGAATGTTTCTGACTTGATTATCTATTAGCCAAATTGAGTGCCCTAAACATGTGCCATTTTCTGAAAACCCATGAAAGTGTGAAGTTTCATGATGATAAAAACAACCATGTGCTTTTTCACATTCGAACATTTTTTTTTTATTTGTTTATTAAACTTTCAAAGTAAAATAATTCAACTGAAAAACTACATTTTGACATAATTTTGATAAACTATAAACTGATAAGAAGCATTTATTTGATTATTAGTTTTTGACCAATGCTGACAAAGATGACAAAGTGGTCAACTTCTCACCTGAGGCTCTTTTGGCTCTTGAATTGGTTCTTCAGGTTTAATCTCAGCAGGGTGAGCTGCACTGGCCATCTGTAGGCTCCTGGTGACCGGACCACCGACTCTCTCCCTTGTTCGCAGGGAGAACCGCTCCTCTTTCTTCAGCTGTTGTGTTGGTGGAGATTTGGCATCTGCTAATCTCTTGGGTGCTGCCTCCTTACCCATACGCTGCATTCTCATGGCGGGCCGTTGGTGTGCAGTGTCAGTGGGAGTGTCGGGGGATGACAGGGAGGGAGCTACAGACTGAACTTGGCTCTTCTTAGTTTTCTTGCTAGCAGAAACTGGGGTTGCGAACAAAGCAGGCCTCTTTAGTCGGCCAAGACCAGCAGTTTTTCCTCTGCCTGGATGGGAGGGTTCAGGGTCTGCTGCACCAGAGCTACGAGCTCTAGTCTTTCCGAGGGGTTTGGACTCCAGCTCGGCCTGCGGTATTTCAACATCGGAAGCTTTCTTTCTGAGGTTTACGTTTTTATCTACCAAAGACCCTACCTCTTTTTTCAACTCTGATAGACCTTTTTTGCCCTTTTTCACAGCAGGCTTCATTGGGCAGCTGACAGCCATGTGTTTACTGAGACTTGCAGGATAAGTAAACTCCCGGCTGCAGTGGGGGCACACATTGGAGGCCTGTTCTTCTTCAGCTTTAACTGTAACCTTCTTTGCAGTTGTGGCAGCTTTGTTTTTCTGTGAAATGGCCCTCTGGACTAGCTGGTTTCTCTTCTTACTGAGGGCACTCATTTTTGTTTTACTGTTATCTTGATTAAAGTTAAGTCTCTTTGGCTGACCCATTCTTCGGAAAGCACTCTGGCCTGCAGTGGCTGCTGTAGGTGACACGACTCCATTCGGGCTCTTCACTATTTGCTTGAGGGGGATGGGGTTTTTCTTGGGAGTGTAACGCTTCTTATCACTAGCGTTGGCACAGGCTAATATGTGCTTGTGCAGTTCAGGCATGTTGTCGAAGCTGTTGCCACACTTGGTGCAGCGAATGGCAGTGCTGAAAGTTTGTGGTATGTTGTGGGTGGTGAAGTTAGTAGCCGAGGCCACAGAGCCAGCATGGGAACGGCTATGATAAGGAAAAGGGGGTGGTTTATAACTGGGGTAGTGTTGATTAATACCAAGGCGAACGTCCGGGCCTTTAGGCTTCCCTCCTTCCGACGCCATAATCTTTATTGTAGTGTATAGCTCTTCATTGGGGTCCTCTGCTCCATCCTCAGTATGATTTCCATTAACATCGGGTTCTTCTTTTGCTGGATTAGAGTCATTGGGTGGAGCAGGGTGCTCAGTCATCTCTGGTGCTGGTGTTGAGGGACTGCTCACCTCTTTGGCTCTGGATGGATCTGTGTAGTTTTGTGGCCTGAGCTTGCCACTCTCAACAGTAGTATTTGAACATACCTCGTTTGGATGAAGATCCTTTTGGTGCTGCTGGAGGTTACAGAGAAAGGCAAACTCTTTGGAACAAACGGAGCATACGAAGATCCTGCCTACTCCGTGTAGTGCTGTTCGGTGAGCCAGCAGCGCAGATGCATCACCAAACAGCTGGACACAGAATTCACACTTGAAGGGCCACTCTGCAGCATGATCAATGATATGTCCACTGAGCTCTTTGATGGAGTTGAATGGCTCTTCACAGACATTACACACAAAAGTCTTACAGTATGTTGAGTCAACTTCCTCTGCTGCAGATGATTTATCAGACGGTTTATCGAGAGCAGCAGGCTGAGGTGAAGTGTCAACATCATCCTGAGGCGCATGATTCATAACTGACAACTTGTCTATGCAGTTCTGGGGCTCTTCTTTTATCTTAATCATAGGAAGGGATTGTGGGATGGGTGATGGGGATGGATCACATGATGCAGGAGGAGGAGATGGTGAGGGAGACGAGGATTCTGGTTGGGGGGAGAGTGCAACAAAGTCAGATTTCAATGATTTCTCATTTACTGAGTCTTGGCTTGATTTTCCATTCAGCTGACTGTTGCAGGTTGCAGTCACAGAAAAATCTTCTGTAGTGTTCGGTTGTGAAGATGCAGGCTCAAGTAGGCTATGTGTTAAATGATTGAGGGGCTGTTTAGCTGGAGTGTCTGATGGGTCCATCGGCTCAGAGATGTGATCCTCTTCCTCCTCTTTGTTTTCTTCAGCAGACAAAACGTCCTCTGAGTCTGACAGGGTCTTGTGTTCATCTGATCTTGGAGACATTTTAGGTGAGAGGACAGGAAGAGGTCTCAGTACAGATGAGTCAGAGGGCTGAGAAAGAGGAGAACTAGGCATGGCCAATGGAGAGGGTATAGTAGGTAGCACAGGGGGAGGTGGTGTTGGGGATGTCACACTAGAAGTACCGGGTGAAGATGGGTTCATGATGACAGGGGTCAAAGAAGGCGGAGAGGGGTGGGCAGAATCGGATGCAAGATTTGGAGAGCGAGAATGGAAAGCACCTAGGTTTGATATGACTGAGGGACATTCCTCTGCTGGCATAGTTAGACCCACATACTCATTCATTAGCACCTTTTCAAGCATGCTAGTGTTAGGCTTTTTCTTTTTCACTAATGGCTGAGGCCCTGGACTTCCTTTTGACTCAGGCTCAACGGTACTCTTACGATGCAAACTTAAATCCAGAGCTGAATCTCCGAGCACCTTGCTGGAGCTGTCACTTTTCCTGCTGACGGAGTTTGACAGATCCAAGGGCTGTTGATTACAAGAATTTCCTCCACTACTGGAGGAGGTGTGGCTATGCATATTATTTCCAGACGGGCTCAGGGTCTCCCCATCATCTTTGTCCTGTAGGTTTGCAGGAGGTGAGGCGCTGTTGCTTTCTACCTTTGGCACCTTAAGGGCGTATGAGCTTGTAACCTCAGCTTTACAGCTCTCTGTCTTACTGGCGGGGCTGAGTTGTGGAGAGGATGGGGGAGAACCAGTTCTTCTTTTGAACCTGCCTGAAGCTCCTTGCAGCGGCGTGACTGACAGTGGGGAGGCCAGTCTATGGCTTTCTGTTATCAGGGTAATAGTTGATTTCTGAATATCTTGTGTCTGAAGGAGCTGTTTGAGCTTTGGTGAGAGATAAACTGTTTTCTCTCTTTGAAATGATGACGAATCTGTGGCTTGTTGGAACAGCCCTCCAACTAGTAAACTAGACGAGGAGGATGTTGAGGACGATGAAGACGAAGAGCCGGTAAAAGAGGGTGATTCTGTCTCCACTTTGAGGCTGGGAACAAATGGCGGGGTTGATGTTCTCCTCTTTGCTGCTGACTGGCCAATGTTGGACACTTGTTTTGCAGCACTAGTTCTCCCCTCCACCTTCAGTGCCTGACCAATCTGATTTGGGCTGATTATAACTGTGTCCAGACCAAACAGAGCAGCTGATCTGGAGTCCACCTCTATCACCTCACAGCTGCTAACTGAACTGCTGGACACGATCTTGCCATCGATGTAGAAACTCAAGTTCTCCGAGATGTTTTTAGATATGTCAACCGTGTAATCATCTCTGTCCGCCTCATCTTCTGTGTCTGCACTGGGCAAATAAACGGGTGGAGGGCTGGCGCTGGGGGACTCATCAGGCAGCTGCTGTTGCTGTGCCGTTGCCTCCTGCAGCAGCATTCCTTTCCTGCGAACTCCCTTTGGTAACAAGTGCCGTTCATGTATTCTGCGTTGATGTCGCCGCATGTTGGTGTGTGTGCCAAAAGCTTTACTGCAATACTTGCATGGATGAAGTTCCTTTGACTCTCCATTTTCATCTAATATAAAGGGACGGTCAGCATGGGGCCCCAACTCCTTTCTCTGCATGTCAGAGTTGTGCTGAGCTCCTCCAGTAAATTGGGACCCTATGGCTATATACTGACTAGCTGCACTGGTGCAGTCAGGACTTGAGCCATCAGTTTGCACCACGGGACTGAGCAGACTGGCAGTTCCAGCCAGCGAGCCGGGCCTTTTCTTAGGCCCACTCTCATGCCTTCTTTCATGCCGACGCCGCCCCACCTGTGAGCCAAAGGATTTACTGCAGTACCGGCACTTAAATAGTTGTGTTTGCTGGTTGGTCATAGCATGAATGTGAATGTGACGCTCCAGACCCTGTCTTGTGGAAAAGTGACGTTCACAGTGCTGACAAGGATATAACTCTCCATGTGGATCACTTTCAAGGTCACCATCAGGGTCAGGATCAAGGTCAAGATCAGGATCGGGATCGACCTCTGGCTCTTTCCCTCTAAATGAGGAAGACTCTAATTTTTGCTCAGAATCCTTATGGCTTTCATCACCACAGGTCAGCAACAGATCAGGCTGCTTAATTTGTATGGAATTAGCTTCGGGTGAATGCTGTGCAGTTTGCTGCGGTATTTGAGCCGTATCCACCAAATCCTCTGCATGCTCCTCCTCCTCCTCCACTTCTTCTTCCTCTTCTTCTTCTTCTTCTTCTTCATCATCATCATCCTCCTCCTCCTCCTCCTCCTCCTCCCCATTTCCCCTGTCCATCAATCTTGACGGAGTTGATGTATATTGTTCATCTTTATGGTCGCTGTTTCCCGTGAGAGGGGCTTCCTGGAGTTCCTGCGAGGTCCCCAAGGCTGATGGTCTTTCATCTTCCTCCTCCTTCAGACCTATTAACAAATAATCACAAATAGCAATTTGTGCTTCTTCAGATATGATGAGCACCTGAAAATACATTGATTTAAACTGATTATTCATAACAGTAAATCAACTTACCTTCTTCCCCATCCCACATCTCTTTGAGGGTAGGTTTAGTTCGAATTGTTTTTGTGAATTCACCCAAACCAGACTGTCTGGCTCTTTCCAGCAGCTTTCTTCTGGCTGTGGGCACAAACAATACATCACTTTGCATTAGGCTTGATGAGGAAAAATAAACTGAAGAACAGGATTTACAATTGTAATTTGTTGAATAACTTGTAATGGCTTATTTTTATAAAAAAATATTAAGTCAGAAATTTCTACAACAAAAGTACAAATACATCTGATACAGAAATTGATTTAACAGGCCCTTCATCATATCAATTACAATGGAAATACACATTTACAATTACAATATTTCTCCTTGTATAAGATAAGCAACAGGACTATAAGTTTACCTTTTACTTTTTTTTTTAAAACATGTGCTGGTTGATCAAAATTACAATAAGAAAATCTAAAAGATACTACTTTTGAAGCTCCAATTGAAAAGCATCAACTACTGGAATATGAAGCATCCATATGCAGCCACACATTTTGCTTTTAATAACTGGCTTGCATGTATCTGTAATTTATATAAGGCAATGGATACATTGGACAAAATTAAGCAGCAGATAACTGCTAGTGTGACAATGATTTGAATTTCATCTGTCTCAAGAGGCTTCCCTGGCACATCCACATCTTTGAAGTGTGTCAGCAAGGTCACCTGACTTGGCCTACAAAGCTTAATTCATACCAAAGAAACAAATGCTGCAGGTCAGTCATCTGACCAGCATGGTCAGAGGCAATCTGCTAAATCTACAGCAGCAACATGACTAGCCTAACATTTTATAACCCAACTGCTCATAGCATTTCATAGTCATTATCTTTCTCATCCCCCACACTCACTGGGCCAACGCCTAGCATAACCCTGGCTTGCATTGCCTGAATATGCAGGATGTTTGATATTAAAATGTAAGAAGCAGGATAAACAGGTTAATTTAATTAAGGTTGATGATAGTATAGTATCACATGCCTGCCAGAGGCCACTACACTGCAGTGCAAAGGGATGGTGTCCTGAAGGCTGCTAACTGCAGGCTCAGACAGAGGATTTAAGAGCTTCATGTAACAAATACATAAAGCTCATTTATCAACAAACCTATTAAAAATTTTTTTAAAAAAGACATGAAAGCTCAGGACCTGCAGCCACTAAATTACAGACGTGTCAGGAGTTAGAAGATAGATGTGACTTATGTCTGTGTGACACCTTTACTCCTTTTTTGATATGATTGCAGTTTAATACAGATGAGTCTCTAAATGACATTTACAAGCAAATGAATGACATTACTAAATGAGGGATATTTTCTCCACGATGGTCTTTTACTTTCAACAATATTTCTTTATCATACATTACACTATGTGACGCAATGCCCTTATCACCAAAGATAAATAGGTGAACTTGAAAAAAAACAAAACAAAAAAAAAAAACAAACACAACAGATATGCCTATACATTTGGGTTTTTGTTTTTTTTTTAATCATCATTTTGCCCTCTTCTTTTTGGTTCTGTGTTAAATTAACCACATGAGCTAATTGTTTTTAATGCAAACACTATGTCCAAAGCTCAAATGGAAAAATGTCAGTGTCTTTCACACAGACTATAGAGATCAGTTGATGCTGTTAGTGGTGTCTTTTAGTTTATTGTTGATTTACTAAAACTTGCATGCATGGTTAATTAAAATGAGGATTTCTGCGGGGTTATTTTTAGGGTTGGATGTCGGAACTCCGGAAATGTTGATGCTCAATCAGACCAAAGATATAACACCTGAACGATCCCTTCCAGTTTCTTACATTTCTAACCCCCTTATTGACTGTAATAACACGACATTTCTGATCATATCAATCTACTGCGGACAGTTTGCCATCTGCTGCTGTTACACGGAGATGTCCGTGTGTTCAGACTTTAGCCGTTTAGCCTCATGCTAGCATGCAACACCAAGTCTGACAACTCGATGAACTGGTTATTCTGGAATCAAACCTCCACCAAAGGTCGTTTTTAAAACACTCTCGACGCGATATTACACATATATCGTGATTTGCTATCCCTCACCGACCCTTAAACCAGCCTGTGGTCGACCGGGGAGCTGTCAGCTAGCTAGCTCCCTCAGCTAGGCCATCACCAAGTAGACAGGCTCGCCGACGGATGGCTTTCATGCTTTAGGAACTCAGGGAAGGTCACATCCTCGACACCGTCAGGAGCCACCGGAGGGGGAGAAAGCCGCTAAAAAGTTAAACAGCTGCCGGCGTGGCGGGCATCCACGGTGTTTTACGGCTAACCGGTCGGCCTGGGTGTCGTTATTTGAGGCTGAATCCAACCGCAGAGACGAGTTTTAGCTCGGCTCTGAAAGTGGAGGAACCCCCCCCTCCTCCTTCTCCTCCTCCTCCGCAACAGCAACCGTTAACGTTAGCTTCCACTAGCTTCCCTTCATTTGTAGCTAACAGCTAACTCGACACACACACAGGGACACAGACACACAACTTCGACTACACAAAACGGAAACAAAACAAAAAAAATCCACTCGGGGCTCACTCGACCCGAGAGCACGTCCCGTGGGGGGTAAAACCCGAGCAAGAACCGCCATCCCGGCCGGACAGTAAAGGCCTCACCTCGCTTCGCCCTGGGTGAGTTTTTCCTGCTCAGGCTGCTGGCTCTGCTGGCTCTGCTGGCTCTTTCTTCCTCCAGTGCAGCTGTTATCTCGGGGTTGTCTTTCAGCGTGTACCACACCAGCAGCTCCTCTCCGGGCCCGATAGGCTGCAACAGTGAGAGATGAGGCCGGCCACCAATCACAGCCCGGCACCAGCGATATTTGGGCCGCCGTGCATCTAATCTGTCTGCTGGCTGTTGGGAGTCTGACAGTGTTTTTAATCACAGGCTGCTGCAGTGTGCTGCTACATTACTGCATGCACTGGAGCAGAACTCACTTTAAAACACTTGCATCATTTCCAGGACAGCCATTTCCAAATGATACCTATAAAAACCTTATTTAAGCATGACAAGTTATGTTTTGGGTGAAAAACATAAAATAATAAAAGCTGATCCTTCTGCAAGAAGTTTGTCATTCATTATTGTAATTGTGTTATTGCAGTATTAAATTTAAAA
This sequence comes from Remorina albescens, assembly GCA_034769265.1. Taxonomy (NCBI): domain Eukaryota; kingdom Metazoa; phylum Chordata; class Actinopteri; order Carangiformes; family Echeneidae; genus Remorina; species Remorina albescens. The sequence goes on from CM068494.1 coordinate 18,839,893, forward strand.
TACAGAGGCGTCCATGTTTAGCAGCATATTTCTGCTGAAACTGGTCTTAGCTGCTTTATGTAGCAATGTACAGGAAGTGTGATATAAATGAGCTTGTCACACTGTTGTCAATTTGGTAGAAATACAGCAACATACACAATTTACCCATCGCTTTGAGGAAATGTACAGTCCCTTATCTCTTGGTCAGAGTTTCAGATTGATGTACCAAAGATATGTACACACCCACACATTCATATTTCATTGCAGGCTGTTTTTTGTCCTGCATTTATCTGATTGATATCCAAGAGGCACTGAACGGTTTTTGAAAAAATAAATAAATAATCTACCTATACACTGTATACACTCTAAATGCAATTGCTTCTGCATCGCTCCTTTCAAAAGCAATCCAACCAACAGATGGCTTCTGCTTATTCATATATCCATGACTGTGTTTATCTTACCTTTAAAACTTTGTAGTAAATGGCTCTGTTGATCTCTAGAGGGAAAAGATTTTGCTCTTCACTGCAGCGTGCCCAGTTCACGTATCGCAGCCAATTCCCCTTCATGGGGTCTGTGGCATCAACACACATCCAGCCCCGTGCTGGGAAATAAACCTACAGGGCACAGGCACAAAGAGGATGTGTTTAAAAAAAAAATAAATGTATACATTTGTCTATTTATAAAACATGAGCAGGGACACTGGGGGAGTGGAAACTGAAACATTCCTCTCATATATGTACTAACAAAAGCCTTTTCATTTTCTTCCAGGAAAAATCAGTTGTGCCTTGAATATTCCAAATGATTGTGTTAATCCATTATGTGATGATAAAAACTGGCAGCCGTTTTTATCAATTTAGCACAAACTCTTTGGAACCAGTACCTCACTTGATAGAGAATGTAGTTGGACTTGTTTCAGCTATGCAGCGTATAGCACAAAGAATGAGGAGAGTGTTTGAGAAAAAGGAGCCAATGGAGCCTGTAACATACCTCCCACATGTAAACATTACTGGTCACTTGGGACCTTTTTTTCTTCTCTCCAACAAATGGCCCGAACCTCTTGCCCTTAGGAATGATCTGAGTGGCCCAGACACCTGAAATTAAAAATGAAGAAAAATGTCTCATACCTTTTAGATGATCTATTTTCATTACTGGATGTGTTGATTTTTTTTTTTCCCCACTTCAGTTTGTGGGGACATTTAAAGAGTGGAACCTGATAAAATGAGTCATGTTACTGAAAGAACATAAACTGCTTCAAAGATTCTTCATTAATCTGAAGTATCAAATACATAACCAGTCCAGAGTAACCGCAATGCATCAGTATGCTTCACCCAAATCTTCTTCCTCCCCCCTCCCCCCAGAAACCCAGAAGCCTTTGTGATGTTGGGTTTTTGTTCCGGGGGTGGAGGGGGTGCCTCCAAAACTGACAATCCAAAATTCACAAGCACTTCATGTGGTAACTAAACAGGTGGGAAACCAGTTGTACTTTATTCTTTTTCTCTTTTAAGAAAATCCGTTTTTGTATTTTTCATGTCAATGACACCTTGAATGTTTTCCATCAGAAGCTGCCTGAAAATATACTTTTAATACGAGCATTGTTCGTGATCTTTTCAGTCACACATCCCTGACCCAAAGGCCCGAGGATGTGGATCTTATGGATCAGTGTGGTGAGATAAATGATAAACATGGATGAAACAATGTCAGATTGTTCAATATTAATTTTGTTTTTGATTTGTTGAAAGTGTGCAATGACAGCTGACGGAGGTAACATTTACCGCTGTATTATTTTTTTCGTCTTAAATGATAAATGGATTGAATCAACATTAAAATGGGATTAATCCTGTTCAATTTGAAGAATCATTCCAATGCTGGTCAAATTACTTTCCTAAATTTATCAATATATCATTTATTGCATGTATTGTTTATATATTCTTTTTTTATCAATTAATACTTTATCGTGTTTGCCTCTATTGTCAATATTTATGTCCAAAAGTGGACATAAATATATATTTTCCCTTAATATTCATGTACACCTTTAGACACAATGCTGTAAAAAATTGTCCAGTAAAACCACCTTTAACTTTAATAATGTGTTTATTCATTTCTGACTATTTGACCAAAACTGAACATAACTTGTGTTCAGTTTTCAACTGAGCCACAAACTTGTTTTCCACAAATAAATAAGTAATGAACTCATGTTTAGTTGAAAAGTTTTTCCATCGCCACTTGATCTCACCGGTTGGTTGCAGATACTTTCAAAGTTACACAACTCAAGACTTACAAATGAAAGTTAGCCTGTTGTTAAACAGAGCAGGCACTTTTTTTTTTTTTTTTACTCACCAATGCGGCTTTGGTTTATAGCAGAAGGTCTGAGGCTCAAACTGTCAGGCAAATCTCTCCACACATGGACGGGAATTTCATCCAGAGTTTCCAACGTCCCCCCAGTGATAGCCATGACCTACAATACACCCGATATAGCAGCTTTCAATTGACATCAATACAATATCTATTATCCATGACAAGTTAAAAGAAATCTGTATCGTTAAATTTACACAGATCTCCAGTTTTAAAGATGGATCATTGAACCTGTTCAAGCGTGTTTACACATGAAATCATTACAAAGATAACAATTGCATCTCAGTGAAAACAACACTCCACCCCTGTAATACAAGGTCTCCTTTCCAGTGTGAAACATGACACCAGACAAACCTAAAATTCACTATGACTTACTTCCATAGAGGTTCATGACAACAGACCACTGAGCCTCATCATGTAGCCTACATAACACTCCAAATAATGGAATTAAAAATGCTCATAAAAACTTTCCAGAGCCCAACATGAGGTTTTGAAATTATCCAGTAGTCCAAAATGTAAACCTACTCCATTTTTTATCATGTACATCCAACATATCAGAACTTTACTACATTTACAGACAGCTCACAGACTATTCAAAATGTTGCCACCACAGTCATTTGCTTTGCTTTACTGACTTGCTTTTTGTTCCAGCTGGCAGAGGAACCAATTGTTAGGGAGCACAATGAGCTGCTGACCCATGTGCAGTGAGGCTGGGCTCACACAGCACACTGAATTCATTAAAATACAACATGTATCCTCACATGGCTCCATGGCAGATGTTTTGCACTGAAAGACTAGATAGTAATGCCCTGCCAGCATGATCTCAGAGCCAGATAAATGGTATGGTGAAGAAAATAAATAACCCTTTCTGGCAAACTCAGGGTCTTTATCAGCATCTTAGACAAAAAAAAAGGAGCAACTTTTTTTTTTTTTTTTTTTTTTTACTATCCGGTTCATTTAGTTCACTTGACTTTTTTTGTTTCTCCCTACAACCCTGTGTTGCTGGAGTTGTTGGAGATCAGACATTTTTAAATCCCTCCCTGCTGAAGTTCCAGCAACAAACGGAGCAGGAGACTTCATTGTGGGCGTGTGTGGATTTTAAAGCGTTCAGCCTGAGCTCATCAGAGAAAAGTTGCCAAAGACAGATGAAATAGACGGCTGTGTGAGCCGTGCTGCGCCTGGAGGATGCAGTTTATTGTTTCCTCTGTAAGCAAACCGTCCGCTCTGCTTCTTCTCCCCGATGCTGTCCGGAGCTAAGGTGCTGGGCAACTCCTGTTATTTGGTTTTCTCTGTCCTCCCTGAATGTTTCCTGTCGCTGGGCGGCTCATTTTTGGGTTTAGGCTGCTCTTTGCGCGCACTTACCTGCTTTGTTTGACCGGGAACTTGGGATGTTTTGTGCTCTACCTGCTTTCAATCTGCTGAAAATGGCGGATGGAGGCTTGAGTCGAGAGCCTCCTTCAGTAACTCGGATCGTGGTGCGGTGGAGTTGGGAGAGGCAGCCTGTCAGACCCGTGCGCACGGAGCGTTGGGTACTATAATAATGTCTCAGGTCTTTTTTTTTTTTTTTTTTTTGTGGACGCCCAGGATCCTTTGGGTGCTGTCCCCTCCTGCAGGCAGTGGCTCAGGCTCAGGTTCTGTCCACACTGCAGCCGAACATGAAGCCAATTAAGTACCTTTCTGAGACGCCTGTGTGAGCAGCATGGGCCTGTAGGCTGCAGCCATCTGTGGAGCCATGAATAGATGAGAAGAACTCAATTACAGCAGGAAAGAGCAGCATGGAAAGGGAAATGTCCCTTAAACTTTGAAATGATTACACCCAAACGATTTTTTTTTCACACAGTCCAGATGAGCGAGCAGACGCAATGGGAGTGCAGAACCTGAAATCTAATGGATCGGATTTAAAAATTAAATGGGATAAGAAAAATTATGCCTACAGATTTGGTGTGGGGAAGTGAGGTCTTTTATTTTCAGCAGTTGGCCGACACACAGTTCACAGACCAGTTAGAATTAGTTCTCTTCAAATACTGCAACTATCCATTTGAAATGTAAAAAGAAGAAAGAAAGAAAAAAAGGAATTGGCCATGGATAGATGATAGATGAAAAGATAACATCCACAATAATCATCTGGCATCACAGCTGATTTGTTTCTCTTTAATTTGGAATATTACGGAAACAAATCATCTCTCCAGATGGTGAAAAAGAGTGAAATCCTCACAAAAAAAAAAAAAACAGCTACCAACATAAACATAATACGGGACATTTTCTGAAAAATAAAAAAATCCAGTAAGAAAGTGTTGGTGGTTCTAATAGTCAAGCAGGACTGAAATGTGTTAAACAGTCATACATGTTGCCCACAGTCGCCTTTATACCAATAATACAAATAAACTGTAATCTTAACCTGTGGCATTAAAGCAGAAAAGCAGGACATCACATTTATTATTACATTAAGTATAAAAACAGCAGCTCAAACAAAACAGATTTCACATCATGAAGGTTATAATAGGCTTCCTCTCCAGTGTTCACATATCCATGTGGTCTCTATCATCCAACAGCCAGCAGCATGCCCTCCTGCTGGAAACAACTGCAACTTCCCAGAATAGTTAATTTGGTTTGATTCCAGCCAGCCAGCTGATTATGGCCATTAACATGATACCTACAGGTCATGTCTGGAGCCACTAGAGGCTGCTGTGCTACAACTAATAGGTTGCGTTTGTCTCATATGAGTGTCTCTGTCTGCAGATTCATGAGCTGTGAGGGGGTAGAGAAGGACTGATGACAGTAAATGTATTAGTTTTTTCTGTCTCTGTGCATAGGAAATAATCTCTCCAGACATGGCACAGGAGCAACTACTGTACAGACCAAAGTGGTGTTTTATCTACAGAAAACCTCACCGGAATAAGAAATATCACTATTCCTCCTGTTAATGGGCTCAGCCTCCTAAATTGAATTGAACAGATTTTATTAATCCTCAAGGGGGAAATTTACACGGTAACTAAACAAGATCAAATCCAATAAATAACAACAATTTAGGTGATAAAAAGACACATCAAGTAAAGCGTGACTTCATGCCGCATTAACAGTCATTTATTACAACTGATGGTTTCCATATTAATTGCATTGGTGTTTGAGGTTTTCCATTAGTTTTTCACACAAGCCACGGATCATCTCACTCTCACCTCATCTGCTGCTTTGACCTCAGTGCTCAAAGCATCAGACCACCAGATGTTGATTTCTGCCCCCGTTTTTACCATCATTCACCTGCACAGTCCAACAGTGTGAAATTCCTCCACCCCTGCTCCACTGATGACCTTCCCATGTCTGTCGGCCTGGCAGCTGTAAAAGGCCCCTCAGCTTTTTATGACACCTATAATTCTCTGTGTCCCATATGAGGATATCTAGTAACCTCCAGTCTTTTCATGAAGGATTTACTTAAAATATTAATTAATACCAGAAATATTTACAACTATCAAAATGAACAGAAAAAGGTCCACAAACCATCACATACAGTACATTACATACAATTAAATGTACAACACATCAGGGTGGCTCCCAGTCTTTATGATGGTTTTAGAATCATTTGTGTTGATACGTAACAAAAGAAAAAACTAAATCAACTAGAAAATGCATTCAGATTTGTACATATGTCTACCAATGTCAACCAACTTACACCAGACTTTAGAGAAAAAAAATTAATTAATGGGAAATGATCCGATTTTACCCCCAAATGTCTTGGGTTCTTCCCTTACCCGTGTCCCACCCCTCCCTCCACCAAGTTCAGTGCAATTCGGTCCAGTATATTTTGAGTAATAATGTGACAACACAACAAGCACAACAAGCCAGCAAACTTACACACATTGGTGTCTAATAAGAAGCGTGAGCAACATGCATACCAAGCAGGACATATAACCTTTGAAAAACCCCCCTGTCAGCATTCTGTGGTGGACAAACTGACAGCAACACTGTTTCTAAATTTAACTTAAAACTGATTTAGCATTTATGTCCTGGGATTTCTTGTTATACACTTAAACCCAACCATATCTGCAATAAGATAATATCTGCAAGTGTTTTTGCATAAACCTTTGTGTAATTTGCATGTGTATTAGTTAGTGTCTCTGTGTATTAAATTAGGGGTTCAGGTTCAGCTTTGGCTCCAGATCTATGCTGCAGGCCTTTCCCCTCTCATCCCCCCCGTTTCCTGTTGGCCTCTCAACCAATTACTGAAATAAAGACATGAAAAGACAAAACACACACACACAAACATATATATTTTTTTTTTTTCTTTGTATTCAGTATTGTTGTAATACTTTATTGTACGTATGTAACTTGTTCTCAGAAATGAGACATTGTTAACAAATAAAGATTATTATTTTAAATTCAAAGGCTTCAAAAGCATGTAAGGCCCAGGTACATGCCATCTGTAAAATATATGTTAAAAAACATTCTATAAGACAGATTTTTGAAAAATGCGAATTTATTTCATACAGGCTCTTTAAAACAAGTGCAATTAAAAGTGGGCAGCAGCTTTAATGGGGTATCTGTACTCCACTTGCGTGCAGGGTAGACACAGAGTCCAATTTAGAACGTTTATGTGAAACATGTACGCCTTCTTTATGATCCTAAATATATTTACTGTGAGCAGCATGAGCCATGAGCATATAGCTGGTGCTGCAGCATGCCGAAGTGTGATTGATAGTAGAGCCGTCTGTCTCATGCTACATGACAGAACAGGAGGCGTGATTGGCCTACGCAGCATGCAGGAGGTTTGTGTGTATTAACGCTGAGGTGGATTGTGTGTATGTACGAGCCCTGAAGCCAATAGAAATACATTTGTTGTACACATAAGGGATATTTTGTGATTTAAGGCAGGACAACGTTTGAACAGGCCTACGAAAGAAAGAAAATATTTCCCACACCTGCACGACTATCATCCTTAAATTTCATGATCACTCAGGTAAATTACAATATTCGGAAATGCTTACACATCACATTTTGTATAGAATGCTGAACTATGTGAGGTTGGTCACATGCACAGAAACCCCGTCAGGTGATTTTATTTTAGCGGTAGAGAATATTGTACCACACCACTGCAGTTATCTGACACCTGTTTACATATAAAAAAAGATGATCAGGCTGAAAAACATGACACGTTGACACAGAGTAGAGGTACCCTGTTGAGTTTTTGACATGGAGTAGCAAAGCGAAGTAACGCTAATACAGATGGGTCCCTCTATGGTTTGTTGTTGGCTCTGTGCACTCACAATATGGTTGACTGCCAGCTGTTTGAGGTAGCACACAAAAGCAGAAATGTGCACAAAGGCAGCGAATAGGATGAGTGCTGGCAAGTTAACATGGTTGTAAACATACAAATCAACATCACAGTTTTTTATTTTTCTAAGGCCATTTGGCTGATTATATTTCCTTTCTTACGCTGATTATATTTTCCTTTCTTACGCTGATTATATTTTCCTTTCTCATAATTTCGGACATTCACTAATCCTAAATTATTATTATAATAAGGTATTGCTGTGTTTACTAAACTATAAAATCTCTCCTCCGCTTCTGGTTTCCAAGATTTAAATTACTGTCTGGATGTGCAAACTTTGGGGTTGGGTTCTGTCGCTCAGCTCAGCTGCTCCATCATCAAACAGCTCCAGTTGTTAAAGGATTTTTACTTCAGTGTCCTGAAAGAGGAGAAAGAAATGGACGGTCAGTTTACAGTGTTGCTGTTGTTGTTGTTGGATCCCAAATCAACAGACTACTTTCAAAAGTTATGAAGTTATTGTTATTTCAAATATATAATATTGCAAACACCTACATATAGTTCAATACATAATTTCAATATTGATAATAATAATACATTCAGACTGGATGACATCATTGTACTCACTGTTATTCTCTGCAGCTTCTTGGGTAAAGTCATTCAAACAAATCCGATAGTGATAAAAGACATCAGGATGATGAATCCTGCTTTGAGCTCTGCTCCTTTATTCACCAAAGCTGCAACACCAGGACTGCTGTTAGTCAAATCTGCACAGCTGAATGCCAAATTTTCTCATTCTGAGTTCATGAACATGTTGCAACATTGTATGCCTCTGAGGTTTTTTTCCCACCTATCTTTTGTGATGTCATTATAATTACTGATAATTACACCCTGGAATATTAGAATATAGTGCAATAGAAAGTTCAAATTCAGTTAGTCAGTAATTAAAAAAGAAGAAGAAGAAGCCTCAGTATTTGATTCTTACCTACAGGCTCCTTCGCTGTCAATGTGAGTTCAGTTTGAAATTCCTCCGTGTGTGTTGTAACGCTGGTGCCCACAGAATCAGGCTGGTTTTCTGCCTCTGCCTTAGTGACAGTTGGAGCAGGAACTGTGAAAGGTTCAACTGAGGCTTCAGTTACAGTCTCTGTTGCAGCTACTGGATCCAGCTCTGTCTCCGGGGTCTCAGACTCTGATGGGGTCTCAGTGACAGCTATAACAAGTATATCTGGATGTCTTTCATCTGGTTCATTCTCCTGAGAAGCTGCTTCCTCTGCTGCCACTGAAAGGGGATCTGACTGGATAACTTCTTCTACTATGAAATCCTCTGGAGCCTCCTTCTCAGGGTCTTCCAGGGGAATTACGAGGACTGGATCTTCTGGAGCGGGCTCATCAGTAGTTGGGTCAATAAGGACAGCAGGCTCTACTGGGGCCCATTCTTGTTGTGCTGCTTCTTCTTGAACTTCCTGTTCTGTCTTGTTCTCTGCAAATAAAAGGACCAGAGGTTCTGTCTCTTCTGTGTCCCTTTCATCATTTTCCTCCGACTCTATCGGGATAGTCACAAGGACGACTGGATATTCTGGGTGATCCTCTGCAGTGTCATCGTCATAGTCCTCTAGTTCTAAAGGAAGCAGGGCAGCAGATTTCTGCTCAGGTTCCTCGATAATTACAGGCTGCTCTTCTGCATTTTCTTCCAGGAAAATTGGGACAACTTCTGCCTCTTCCACAGGTTTCTCTGGAGCTTCCTCTATTGTTGCTTCCGAGGAGATGACTGGGATGTTTTCTTCTTCTTCAGGATCCTCTTCAGCAGGCTTCATGAAAATAAGAACTGCAGGTTCTTCTAGCGCTGTTTCCTCTCCAACAGATTGCTCTTGTACTACACCTTCGATCTCAGGTTGGACATGAACAACGTCAGATTTTTCCTCTTCTGGTGAAGTAGACACAGGTTCCTGAGAAGCATGTGGTTCTTCCTCAGCAAGGTCATCTGGGATGATCAGTAACTCTTCTGGAGCAGCTTCTATGTCTGTATTTTCTTCTAAAGCGTCATCTTCTGCAGGAATAATGGGAATGGATGCTGTTGGATCTGAATACACCACATCATCCTGTTCTGGGGATGCATTTTCAACATCACCCTCTTCAACAGCAGTTGACTCTTCTGGTCCATCTTCTGAAGTCTGTACAGGAATGACTGGGACTGGTGCTTCTTCAGCCAGACCTGGACCTGGTTCCTCTGCAACCAAAGAAGACTGAAAGACTCCGACAGCTGCAATCGAAGTTAAGTGGTCAGTTTGACTTTGAACATTTGCTTAGCCATATTATTACATTTTTTTCAGTTTCTCTGTCATATATATGATAATCACAGATAGAAGCAGAAATATTGCAGATGAGGAGGTATTCATTTTACTTTTAAAGCTAAGACACATGACATAGGCGGAGAGAAGATGTATCTGGGTTTCCACAGAGGGAGTTCAGTTGAATGATGGCTGATTATATAACAGTCCAGTGACCTGATACAAACATGGAGGGTGTATAGGGATCCAAGTTTAGTTCAAATGTCTCACATGGTAATATGCTAACAGGAGCGTGTGTGTCATTGGAAAGCCCTCTGAGATAAACTTTTATGTTAATCAGCAGTTTTATTATTTTTTTATGGGGTTGACTAAATGAAGTTTTGCAAACTAAAGTCATAGAAATCAAACCAGTATTTCTTTACTCAGTCTTAGATTCTGTTCTCTCACAGTCTATGTACCATTAAACTCAAGCTAATATTAGTAAATAATATGCTTTATGTACTTCGGTAATATTTTCTAAAGTAGTACATTCAAATATTTATATTATCATAAATCAATAAATATTACATTTAAATTAAACTTAAATTATTATTATTTTGCCAACAGAGAAAATAAGTTTACTGGGTGAAGAATAGCATTGAGATATCACCCATATAATTTTCCATTTTCTTGCCATTAATATCCTACAGTGCTGTCATATAAATGTGTATGTATGATGTATGTAAATGTGTCCAGAGTCATAAAGGAACTCATTTTCAATACTTATGATCTTTGACTCAAACTAACTGTCACCATATCAACGCGTTGAGAGGAAACAAATGACTTACTTGTTGGTGCTGACAAGGGCAGCTGAACATTCAGACTGAGGGTCAGCAGGAGCAGAAGCAGCGAAGAGGAAGCTTTGGGCATGATGTTCGTCTTGTTCAGCTCCTTCATTAGAGTCCAACAACCTGCAGTAACTCAGACACTGTGACTGTTGAAATACTGTAGAGGCACCACTCTATGCTGCAGGGGTGAAGCACACATGTAATGTGACACATTTTATGAAGTGTCACACCATATGGGGGGGGGGGGGGCTCGGAGGTCAAGCTGGGTGTAAGGAATGGTCACGTGGATTTCTGGAGGAAGACGACCAACAGCGTTCCTACGTCGTGGGTGGGATGGATCAAATGTAACACTTTCACCAATGTTACAAGGAGCCACTAAACTTTTCTACGGACAAGTCAGTTTATTTTGTTATTTCCCCTCATTTTCCCTTAATGTCCACGTTTTTTGGTCCTTCCTCAAAACCTCCTCTGTGATATTAATTAATAAAAAAAAAATGTATTTGAAAATTTTTTTTTATGTTTTACACAACATGTTCATTTTACTTGTTATGAAATAGTTTGTAAACAGTTTGGTGGTTTTCATACATACCTGCATATGATGGACGGGCTATTTATTGTCAATATGTTGACTGGTAAGCTGTCATGGCATTTTCAGCACACAGTTTCATTTATCTAGAACAAATGATCAAATCTTGGCAAAATATTTTTGCAACTCTGATCAGTCTAAATCCAAAGTATGTATTACCCACTTTGGGGTGGAAACTAAAAACGCTTGTTAAAGCATAAAGGGGCTGAAAAAGAAACACTTTTGAGCTGTTGTGTTGTGAGAAAAGAAGAATCCTATTTGAAACTGAACCAACGGTGAGCTATACCTGCCTGCTAACGTTGATCTGAATTTTTAGGGGGAAAAAAGGTGAAGCAGCACATTATTCCACAGTGAAGTTACCATATTTTATTTCTTTAAGTGCCATTCATGCATATTGGGGAAGGGGGTGGGGTGGGCGGTGGTATCGACAATTCTAATAACACTTGAGTTATTTTACAGCACTAACGAATACAAAGAGTAGCTGTGTCACCTCATTGGACAACAAAAGTAATAAATCGTGCAATAAACAAAAAGGACAAATAGGAGAAAAAAAAATACAAGAAATGACAAAGACAAAAGAAAAAAACAAAACAAAACAAAAATAAAACACAAACCAAATATATATTATCAACACTGAAACACTGAATGTAGAACCATAGTACAGGTAAAAGGTAGTGTCACACAAAAAGCCAACGCATTTTCATCACATATATACAATATAGATATATATACATACTGTCACCCTCTGATTGGACAATAGCAAAATACTCTATTCTTTTTCCCTCTTCTCTTTTGTGAATAACACACAACCCTTGCCTTGATACCCCACCCCCGAGAGGAAAAAAGGGATGATTGAAAAGACATATATGTACAAGCACAACACACCAGCACTGAATAAAACAGGCCCCAATCAGCAGTACTTGTTGGCAGTTCTCTCCCATATTGTAACCAGGCTATTCTTTTTTTATTTATTCTTTTTTTTTTTTTTTTAATCGTTTCATCTTTTTTTCCCAATAATAATAATCTCTCTGGCAGGTACATGTTCAGCGGTATTTCAAAATGTAAATCGTCTTTTGAAGAAAAACAAAAACAAACAAACAACAAAACAAAACAAACAAAAAGAAAACTCACACAAGCAAACACAAATACACACACACTCATACAGACCTAATGTAAAACTGTGATTGCTTCACTGCTTCCTTTTTTAATCACCATCCATTTGATCAATTCTTTTGTTTTCTTATGGGCTGGTGTGCTCAAATCATAGTTTGTATGTTCACAGTGTTCACCTGGAAGAGCTGAAACATACTTCACCTTCACACCAACCCTAGACTTACATGATGTTCACTATTTCAGGTCCATAGAGTCTTAATGAAAACACACTGGTGGCTCCTTTTTTACCGCTGTCTTCAGTTGCAGTCCTTTGGCCCATAATTGATTTGGGTCACTCAACTGATTAAGCATAATTTCTGAGCACTAATTATGAAACTCTGGCAGTTGAACATAAGATTACAAACTCATAGTTGAGATCTACAGGAGAGGCATTAAGCACACAAAGGGGACATTTGATGGACAAAGACAGACAGACAAAATTAATGAGGAGCAGAAGTGGACAAGTATGCTTGGCAGGTAAACAAAAGATAAAAACAAAACATGAAAATATAAATGAATGGCAGTACCAGTATCAGGTGAAGGAAGAGATTGACTTTATCTGCAGCTTCAACAGAAGATATACAGTATAAAACTGGGCTGGTTCTAGTTTTAAAAAACCGTGTGTGGTTAAACGTTTGGTTCTATAATATCCAATAAAAGAACTTGACTTGAAAGTGCCTTTCCTCACAATAACAAAAACATTATGCAATATTAAAAAAAATCCATGATTGTCATACCAATATGAAAACAACAGTCACTACTGGAGTTTTTAGTAGCTAAATTGTCACAAGAAAATAGTTTGAAATTTCAGGAAATCATCTCATTTGCTTTCTTGCTGAGAGTTAGAGGAATATGAACGTGCCACTCAGGTAAATATAAAGCAAGAGCCAGGAGGGGGATAGTTTAGCTTAGCATAAATTTCTGTTTTCAGTCTTCATACAGACATGAGTGGCATCAATCTTCTTCAACTCTTGGCAAAAACAGAAATATAGTGTTTCCCAAAATGCTGAACTACTTCGTTAAACCCAGACACACAGTGCTATAGATGCAAAGGAAGGGGAGAAGTAGTGCCAATGGCTCAGAGCCATAACAGCCATACACGGTTTAGTAGTTGTTGAGAGGAGAAATAATCCATTATAAAATGCAGACAATGCCTCATATTGGCCACTGGGAGTCAGATAGCCTAACTGTGACTAAATGAATGAATGAGATTGAGTGGATAGCTCACTAGATCGGACAAGTGCTTTGCATCTTAAAAAACGGTAAAGATAAACAAAAAGTGAAAGTGTGCAAAGGGCTTTTTTTCCTTTTTCTATTTAAACATAGTGTCTCAAAAATTCAGCACCTGGCTGATTGAGGAGTCACTTGTCACTTGTTACAGGACACAGAGGACAGTTTCCAGAACCGCTGATCTTCCCATTCTGTGTTTGAGAAACCCTTCTCACAGAAACACAAAATGTCAAATCTACTCTTCAAATCACTGTGTGCATCTGCTTTTGTGCTCATTGATAGTACAGAGATGATTACAGCAATTGACCATAGCCCTAAAATTACAATAAAACCAAAACACATACAGACACACACAGACCCCCCATATGTTCAAGAAACACACACACACACACACACACACACACACACACACACACACATACCAATCCACTCTGTATGCACTGTAAAAGTCACATTTTTCATTTATGATTGTATAATAGCAAAATCTTACGGTATGAATCAAAACAAAACATTGGGCAGTTTCAAAAAAGATAAAACTCAGACCTATAATTTAAACGCCTGAAGTGACAAACTTGTAGGGAGGCATAAAAAAACAAACAAACAAACAACCAAAAAAAAAACCACACATTGTGATGTACAGTACGTGACTTTGGATGTGACAAATGAAAGACTCTTATCAAAAAGTCATGTATTTTTTACCCTCTAACTGTTTATCTTATGAATCTCCGACTGATCATTAATCAAAGCTATGAGCTTTCTATGAATGTTTTTGTCTATCAATATATTTCAGTCCTGCTTCAAATCAACAAGACAAATTGCACAAATTACTCAATTTATGGACACATCACATATATGACCTTTACAGTTGTGAGCATGATGTTTTATAATGTGATTGGTATGGCTGATTTAGATTTTTAATTTATTAGATAGAGAAATAGTTCCACATTTTGGTAAATATGCTTATAGATTTTCTGCGGGAGGGCAGATGAGAATACTGACACCACTCATGTCTGCAGTGCGTACAGAGCTACAGCCAAGAGGATGGTCACCTTAGCTTAGCATAAACGCAGGAAAAACAGCTAGTGTGGATCATCTGAGCGTAACAAAATCCAGTTATCAGTTAATCTCTGAAGCTCACAATTAAGTTTATTCTCTAGGAATTCATGGCAACCAGCCAAGAAACAGTCACGAAACAAATGGTTTTTTTTTTCCTTCCCCAACTGATTTTGACTTATGTGGAAACTTGAAAATAGGACTCATATCATAATTTCTGCCATTTAGTTTTTGTTTTATTATGACATTTGCTGAATAGAAGTTTGGGCAGTTTAAAACCTGGAAATACTCTCTGGTCAATAAAATTTTGTTTTGGACATAGTTTGGAAATGACCTCAAACATATTTGGCAGCTTCTTTATACTTACTGGCTGAAATTGTCTATATTGACATCAGCAATAGCTGTGACCAGACGAAAACATGACTGTGCCAAAGTGTAGATTGGACTCTGTGGATTGATTCTAAAAGCTTGTTTAATGATCAATAGGTTACTCATGTGAAACTGGTGAACTTACCATTGAAACTCTCTCAAGTTACAACAGCGTCTGACTCATGGAGCAAATACACAATGCACACAGAACTAAAAGTTATGATGCTTTGGGTTGAATGAATTTTTAAAAATTTTTTAAAGAATTTTAAAAGACTTCCCTGCTATTGCCATCTATGCACACTCATCATACTAACTCAGCTTCAAGTGCTTGAGACAGCGAACTAGGAAAAAGTTGTGGTGAACCTGATCGCACTGGTTGGCTATGAAAACAGATCACAATACCTTCTGTGATCCCTCTCACTCTCTCGGTTTGTTTCATTTCAAGCCTTAAACATTTAACACCCTGTTCAAAACCCAAATTATTGTAAACCTAACTTTTACCACCAATTCAGCCACAGCAGGGCCGACTTTCTCATCAACAAGCACCATCACATTACTCACAGAGACAGCCTGTGTTTCGTAAAAACAAAAAAAGAATTAAATCTTTTTTAAAAAAGAGAGAAACTTATCCAAGAGACAGCTGAGACCAATGTCAACACGAGAAGAATTACAAGCCGAACACATCGCTCGAATCACATAACAGTTACGGAGCAGGGGGTCGGGGGGAGAGGGGTTCAGACTTTGGAAGGCAGCTGGCTAGGGATGGGGAGAGGGCTGGCTGAGGAGCATGTGGTTTAGACGTGAATGTGTTCTACTTGTCCCTAGACAAGTACATTAGCAATCACTTTAAAATGTCCGACTAAATATGATTGTCTTCAAAGTAACATTTTCTATCTATGTTTTGCTTTTGTAAAAATGTCAGGACTCTGAAGTCTTTCTTTCTCCAAAGCTTGTCATATGTTCTTCTGCATCCCACCCACTGTGGCCTCCTTCTCCTCCTCCTCCTTCTCCTGTGGCCTTTCAGCTCAGCCTCGCTTCCTCTGGCTTCCACCTCCTCTCCTCGCTCCCTTTTGTTTGCAAGAAAGAAGTCTGGGGCTAGACAATGGAGTCCCAATCAAAGTCGTCCTGGATGTCATCAGCTTGCATGCGATGCATCTGGAAGTTTCTGGTAGGTATCATATGCTGCTGGTTCATCTGTGCATGATGTCCTGAAAACCAAGAGGAAAGGAAGAGTCAGATCCATGCTGCTGTTTCCTTTTGCCAAGGAGAAATTATTTTATTCCTGCAAAGTGATTGAATGTCACCTGTCATAGTGGGTCCTGCACTGCTCATGGGGGGCATGTGGGGATATCCTGGAGGACCCATCATGGACATACTCTGTCTGGAATCCATGTAGAGGTTTCCTGAGGAGAAGATCAGAACAAAGTTTAAAACCTCAAATAAAACAGAACATCTTCAGAAGCAACCCAGTTGATGCATGTGAAAAGGCTTAACCTTTAGAAGGGGGCACTGGGTATGAATTTATTTCTACAGGAGAAGAGAATCTCTCAACCCACAGGTGGAAAGTCATGTTCTGAGTTTTCATTTATATCCTGCCTGACCTAAGTAAGGCTTGATAAAACTGAATGGATACTGACACTGTATTACTGAATTACTAGTCTTTATACCTTTCAGATGTAGGAGTATGTGAGTAACAGAAAATGTCTGCGAAGTTGAGCCACATTACATTTTGTCTGCGATGTGTTACATGAATACCTGTGAAATATCATACGGTGGGAGCAACAATTCCTTTCCTGTGGACCGGGACACCCACAAGATTTTTGTTAGTTTTTTCTTTCTATTTTTCTAGTGAATTTTTGGATTATTTTACACCTTCCGTCTTTATATTTTAATATATAAAGGAACTTAAGCAATCAAATGGGGCAGTAGTTACAGGGCAGAAACTTTGGAAACCACCAGCACATTTGTCATAGAACTAATGGCATGCTAAAAGAGTTTGCACTTCCATAAAAAAAGGAACTGAGATAAATCCATCAGAAATTAGGCTTGTGTTATTTTAACAGACCTGTTGGACTATTCAGCAATAATTTAAAACCCCACACATGAACTCATACTGCTGTTTCTAGGCAGGAAGTCTTCAAAGCCATACTGCTCCATGTATTTCGCACATAAGCATCTATAGACGGCAGAGTTAGATGACCTCTCCCAGAGGAAAATCAATGGCATAAATCATATAAATCACTAAATCTTTCTACATATACCAAGTAGGTTATTTTGCTCTACTCAGAGGTACTTCTATAGCTACTGTCTCTATATGATAATATGAATATCACTGAAAAAATATTTCTAGTGGATCTGGTTCAGGAGCATCATGATGATCATTTCGAAACCAAGACTACCCACAAGATTTACACTGTCAAACATTGGGATGAATCACTATTAGTGGAAGTAGCTGACGAACCTGTGTTGAGGTGCTGGCTGGGTTTGTTGGGGTGCATGGAGCCATGGCAAACAGAGGGCTGTACTGCCCCCTGTGGCTGGATTACACCAGTGCGGGCAAAGAACTGGTTGATGGACGAGCAGAGGTCTGCAATCTGGGTGGGTTCCAGAGACCAATTGTTCAACTCTGCTTGTCTCATACTCTCTCTCAACCCTTAGGAAGATAAAGCGCACGCATTTGAAAACACACAATAACCTGAGTTTTCATCCACGGTAGCAGCAGAATCTGTCATTTGTGACAACGAAATGTATGAAACTGCACCAGCTGATTGAAAGAATATAAATTTTGCAAATGAAAACTTCATTTACCAACATAAACAAAAAACTTAGTTGCAATTTATATTCATTATGTCAGTAACCTTCGGTGGGTGGTATTTAAAAAACATCCTACCTTGCAATCCTAGACTATAATTGGATAAACTGACCTGCTGAGCTCGGTGTTTTGGTAATTAAACTTGAAGGCAGTGCTATTTAATTGAAGAGCTCAGTTTAATTAAACTCATAATCAACTCCACAGTGTCAACACTTCAGCACTCAATCAAAAGCTGGGGCAGCACTGTACTTTCAGCTTCTTGCTTTGTTTGTTGGTTTGTTTCTTCCCATCACATGCAAGTATACCGAGGGAAAATCCAACACAGAAAATTCTAACGCTAAAAGTCTTGAAATCAAATTCATTTCATTAATATTTTTTTTATATTTGTAAATGCAGCACATATGCATTTGTTTATAGTGTCCAAACCGCACCTTGGAAAGGTGAAAGGTCAACATCAGCCCAGTTATAGCTGCTAGCAATTCGACAGCTTTCTTTCAGTGCATCCAGATTTGGGTACCAGTCAGACAGTAAACCTGCAACACACACACAGCATACTATGTGTAAAATTACAAGATAAGAAATGTTAAATAAACAGATGGTTTTGGTTCCAACACCAACTTCAATCCTGATTTACGGACAACTCCACAATAACTGGTCTTGTACTTGTTATTTCCTGTGGGTTAGGTAATACGGCCAGATGATGTATTTTCATTGTAGTCACATCTTTACAGCTGTGCAGGTAATCTTGTCGTGTCAAATGAACGAGAAGATAACACAATATAAAACAGTTTATCAGACCTTTTAACAGTTCAGTATTGTATAGTGGCCACTAGGAGGAGCCAGTCTACTCTGAAAAGCCTGGCAAAGTCTGTGGATGCAGCATTGCTTTGTTCTCACAAGAGCAAGGATAATAAATTAAATGATGATTTACTGTTTTGCGCCTTAAACTATTTCTAAATCCTGTATAGCTAAATAATGGGAACTGATACTAAACCAAAATAAGTTGTAAATGTGTTGTTTTCGCTGTAGGTGTTGTGTCTGTGTGATGAACAGGATGAAGAGAAAACGACACAGCAACGCAGGTTCAAAGGAAGAGGATGAAAAACAGAGGGTTTTACCTGTGTTGCAGGCCATCTGTTGCTGGGTAGGATGGGGCTGGTGGGAGAGGCTCTGATGCTGTCCGTGTTGAGAGGGGTGTTGGCTGTGTTGCGTGTGCTGGGAGGGGTGTGGCGTGTGCTGCTGTGGGTGCTGGCTGTGGGATGGATGCTGTGATGGATGCTGCCCGTGCTGGGTGTGCGCAGCATGCTGGGGGTGCTGGGAGTGCTGTTGATGCTGACTGTGTTGGCTGTGCTGGGTGTGTTGGTTGTGGGGACCACCGTGCTGCGAGAGATGCGGTGCGTGCGGCGAGCCGTGGCCGGAGTGGGCTTGGGCAGGATGGGACAGGGGCACCTGGCCACTGTTGGCAGAGTGGCTGTTGGGGTGGCTGTTGGGTTGGTTGTTTGACAGGCTGTTCTGTGTACTAATGGTGCCACTGGGGGAGTGTTGATAGGAGCAGGAGGTGTGGGTCTGCTGGGAGGAGTCTGACGGTATGCCCATGAGACCTGCAATGCAAACACACCAACACAAAGCTATAAGAGTCCTGAAACCAAAAGTCAATTATTGATATGTCGTCAGACAGATGACTGAAATGATTATGAATCATTATCACATTAAAATTTAACTGTTTTTTTATTTATACATTAGCTTTTGAAAGAAAGCCCTAGGTGATGTCTTTATACCTTTGGTCACCAAAAATATAAAATGTACAATGATTAAAAAAAAACAACCAAAAAAAAAAACAAAAAACAAAAGAATCCCTGACAAAATTAGGAAACACTCACACTGGAGAAGCTGGTATACGCTGGTATATCAATCAATAATTTTCAAATAATCTCATATCATCATTTATTTAGCAAAATGCTCTCATTGGCTTGTTCCAGCTTTGCAATTTTGAGGAATTGCTGCTTTTTTCTGCTTCTTTTCATTGCAGATTTAACATAATTTGGGTTCTGCAGATCACTGAATGTGAAAATAACTGTATATTAATTGATGATGAAAATACCTTTGGCTGCAGACATAGCTACTGAAAGGGACTGTGACCCATTCCAACACAAATGCCAGTAAAATGATTTCAGATTTCCGTAAATGAGTATAATGCACTTCAACAGAAAGAGCCAAGGTGTTCACATGTAAAAACAGTTGTTGAGGTCATGTATCTCAACATCTTATAATGATGGAATGTGGGCCTCTTGTGTTTAAGTAGTTCTACACTTGAGACGGACCAGCTGCCATTTTGTTGTATCAGGGAATGACTCAGCAGCAGATTTGTCTCTGAGGTTCATGAGCCTGAGCTGCCGTCTCCTCTCCACTCCAACCACATAGCTCTGGATTGTCTTCGTCAAATTCATTTTGCTGCTGCACAACTCTTTAGTAGACATGACTGGAGCATGAACATCTGCACTCCCACCTGCAATCATCAGAGTGGTGGGGAGTGGTCTTAAGAGGCCCTGTCCTTCACAGCTTTGGCACAGTAAACCCATTTTAGTGGAGTGCTTTTAGAGCTGACTCCAGCCCTGCACCTCCACAATCGGCACGTAACACTCACTGCAGGGGTGACAAAGGTGCATCTCTTATCGGCACAGAAAGCCCATTGTCCAACCAGGGAAATACAGAAAGCAATTAACGCGGCACCAGAATAATAATGCGAGCTCATTACCTATTATCAAAGCCAGTGAATTAGCTCACTGTCTACAGCGGCAGAGTGTGAAATCCTCTAGCTCGATTATTTACGCTTTTTAATTGCAAGAGCTTGTCTGACTAAGAGATTTCACTTTTATGCACATAAAAAAGGTAACAACTTTCAACTAATGAAACATAGATGATAGATTAAAGAAGAGGGGATCTTTGAAAACATTAGCATGTGATGCATTTGATTTGTAAAAGTAGGTTATACAAAGAAAGCTCAGTCTACTTTCCTCATGACCCTTTTGTCAAGCACTCATTGTTTTTCAGTCAATCAGATTACTAGTAAAAATGCATTTTGTTCTACAGGGAGTCATAGGCTTTTGGAAAGCTGTGTTCTAACCATCACTATGTATTATATCATACAGATTCTGCATCATTATGACAAGGGAACCTCAAATCCAACAGATTTACTGAGGACTTTGGCTGCTCATGACCTCTTCCATTCTTCTGATCAAACAGCCTACATGAGACGGCCTTTCAATCATGACGACATACAGAAAACTTAAATGTTACTTTGACAAACATAAAGGAAAAACATTGGTATGCTGATTCTGAATTTACCACAGTAACAACCCTTTATATCCGGTAATGAAATATTTAAGCGCTGAACTCCCAGAATGTTAATAAAGCCTTTACCACAGTGCTCTGGGAGAAGACTATAAAAATATTCAGTATAGATTTGCAAAATAGGCCATGCAGCCTGTTGAATATGTACTCGTTTTTCAATAAACATAATTAGTGGCTAAAGGCTCTCTATAGCTTCAACTATTAAGAACAAACTCACATTAGGGAAATTGTTCTTAGAAACATCCTAGTCTTGATAAGTAAAGCTTTGGCTATCTATTAGATTTCCACTTGTTGCTGCCAGGGATCCACTCACCTTGCTGGCTGAAGGACTGCTCAAAAACAGACTTGTAAAGGCTGCGGAAGGAGGCACTGAGATTTTCAAATTCAGAGAAGAGGAGCTGCTTGTCCCTGTCTGGCATGTTGTACTGTGACTGCTGGGGCTGCTGGAGGCTCATAGACTGAGACACAGGCTCTGGGTGGCTGGCCACCTAGAAGGATGAAGAGACAAAGAAAGATCAAGATTTACAAAAGGGAGCAACACTGAGAACAAAAAAAAGTGAAATGTTTAATTTGTTTGAGAAAAATTTTTGAGAAAAAAACAAAAACACAACAGCTACATCTGCATCACAGACTACAGGGACTACTAATGCTACGAGGAACGCGCTATGAAGTTCAAACATACCCATCAATAATATACATACTTTTCAAAGATACTTGCTGTGCTTATCTGGCCATGGCGCCACAGAAACAGAAAACAGAAAACCTCAGAATATTTAATGCAAATGGTGTTTTTTCTGAACGCAAGTTGCAAACACACGCAAGTCAACTGTGATGACGATCCGATTCCTATAAGGGGCCACTATAACTTTGTTACTTTCTGAGGGGTTGTCAGTCAAACATTATGTTAAGAACAATTACACAAACTGCAGCAATCTAGGTCAGTGCTTACTGCCTCAGCTCACACAACATTAAGAGAGCAACTCGAATGGACACAAAGCCAATACTCAGGTGGCCAAGCAAAATGCATTTAAAACAAAATCAATAGCAATACCTTGTACAAATAAGCGGCCATTTTATCCATGTATTTGTGTGGGCAGTCAATGTTGTGCACTGCCCCTGGGTGTGAGACAGCAGGCAGTCTTCCCTCCAGCAATGAGTTTGTCTATGAGATTCATCAAAGCAAAGGCAGCAATGCAAAACCACTGCTATTTCACAAAGCAGGCCCTGACCTGTGTCCACTGTGGGCTAGCATTACAAGAGAGGTCACGTCCAATTTTTGATCATAACATCTTCCACTTCCAAGATGTGGGCAGACTGCTGAAGTGCATGGCTCACAGTCTGGCTTGGGTAAGAGTGAAGAGGTGATAATAAAGCCTGAGTGTTTACTGTGAGCTGCTGCTTTGGCTGTGTGAGAGAAAGAAAGCACATCCATCAGGCTGAGCCGATCGATGCCCAGCGCCTGGAGCAGGGAGCACTCTAGGATGCAGGGAGGACCACACCAAAGAGGGGGTATCTCTGGTGGGAGGACATCAGAGGAAGCGCTTCTCTTTGTCTGGCTTCCAGGAGCGTGCACATTTTTCTCTGTTTCCCTTAACCCCCTTCCTTATGTACTGAAGTGCATGTCCACCCTGAACCTCGGTCTATTGCCGTCTACCGCTAGCTCTTCTGAAGACAGCCTCCTGGGGCTTTCTGATCAGATGAATTGTGGATGCAGTGTACTTTCTTAGCCTGGCAGTGGTTCACTTTGATTCAATTACTGGCTTGGAAAATGTAAAGAAAATGAGAATTTATCATTTGGCCTTAGCACTTATACAGAGATGCCGTTATAAATATTCAACTAAGACACACAGCTACAATATCTAAAAAACCTGAAAATATCACCATCCTACTCTATCGTGCCTTTAAGCACCATGTATTTGGCAACCAAGACACTGTACTGGCACCTTTGTTGTTTTGTCTAATTGGTGCAAAAGCACAAGAGATCTCCATTCAATTCAGACTTACTGAGAGATGAGCCAAGATCATGTTATTTTCAGTTTAATCAGGTCAGATAGGGGTTCTGTTCATTGCAGGTCTATGTGTCAGGGCAGATCTGATTGCTGTCAGTTCTGATCATTAAGTATACCATTGTCATTACAAGAGTATGTGTTTTTGACAAATTATTATTATTTAAGAGTCTGAATATACTTGAAGCCCTGGGTGTCTTTTCATGAAAATTCAGCCATGCATGTAAGATCCCAGTTTTGTTTTTCCTTGGTTGTCCTTCGTCTTACCGGTGTATAGCTATGCACACTGCCCACACTGTTGAGATTCACAGAGGCCAGACTCTGATCAGACAGGCTGTTGTTAAGGCTGCTTCTTGGACTGTCGCTCCCTTCCTGGTCTGTGTTGTACAACGCCACCTGAAACACACATGTAGGTGACATAAGTTTTCTTTGTCATAGACCTACATAGAAACACACGTACACACACAAGACTGCTACTGATGGTGGAGGACGTAAACATTCTTCTGAGTTATTGGATATAGAAACCAATGCCCGTGTATTGTTGTATTTAGTAATTAGTCGTTCTTTGGTATAGATATTTAAACACCGAGCATGTGTATGTGCTGCATGCAATGACATCATAATAGCAAAACACTTTATTTACATTACATTTCATTTTATTGTCAGTGTGTGTGGGAGAGACAGGGTGCTCTTGAACACAAACCAAAGTCACAAAGGGGTTCCAGCTGAATGTGTAAAGGGGTCTGGAGACAGCTGAGAAATTCCCATCAATAAAGGTCAAACTACTGGCGATGATGGCCACATCTGCTCACCAAGCGCAAACCTTTTTGGGAAAGCTAACAAAGGATTTCAGTGCAACCGAGACACTGACCTTTCAATGTAGCAGCCGAAGTGGCCAAAGCACTTCAGGACAACAATCTTAATTATTGTCTAACAAGGTTTAGTGCTCCCACCCTTCCTAAATAAAGCGTGCCATCAAACAATTAAGATAATACTAAGAGGAATGAACCGAATAAGTCATATAATGATACCCACAGAGAATAGTCCATGTGCTGAGTTTTGTATTGTGACAAGGGAATGACAGTAATGCACTGATGGTGATGCAGTCGAAGAAGGCCTCGCCTTCACCAAGAGTGGTGTGGTGTGTGTGTGTGTGTGTGTGTGTGTGTGTGTGTGTGTGTGTGTGTGTGTGTGTGTGTGTGGAACTGAGTGCAGCATGGTGGCTTGTGCTGCTCATCACTGTGAGTAGAACAGAGTGGGCTCTGTGCTCAGCACAATGAGACAGCAGTGGCAGCAGCCTTCAGGCAGATTGGCCCGGCCCTGCCCAGCACATTGCCTCTCAGCAGAAGCGGTGGACTGAAGCCTCTTGTCTTTCAGATATGCCACTGCGAGCTGCCACAGAGGCCACAAGGAGGCAGGGAAACCCAAGCAGCCTGACGGTTTTCTCCTATCTGACTGATTGGCTAGATGACACACATACCGGTGTGAATCCAGAACGCACACATGCAGAGTGAGAGTTTCCAGTCATATTACACTTTTAATATGAAGCTTGGTTGCTACACTGGTAGAATGAGATAGAAATACCACAATAAAAAAGTAAATAAATAAACAAATCAAAATTGAGAGCACAATTGCTGACTCCAGGCAACACTGTTCAAGAAAGAGGGGTGAGGCTGAAGGAAAGGAGTATCGGGAGGTAGTAAGAGAAGCTCATTAGGCAACTCAAGCCTTCCTCCACTCAGTATGCGGTTGGCTCCAGTGTTCATTAGTGTGAAGGGGAACTCAATGAGCAGCTAAGACTGAAAGCCTAAGCACGTCTACAAAATCAGCCCTACAATGCTAATCAAAAGCAGCGTGCCACAGAAATATAAATGTTATAAGTGATGAAGTCATAAAACAGGCTTTTAGCCTCAAGTCTCTCACCGCAATCTATTTTTACTCTACTCACCCATAAAGTGTGATGATTTCAAAACCTTACTTCTCTGTGGCTTACACAGACCCCAAAGTCCTGAGTCAAGATGCCCACTCAAGCATGCACTGTGACAGACAAACCCAGTCGCATCCCACCCACATATCCATAGAAGCATGCTGTAACGCATGACACACACATATTTCTACAGTTGCAGATGTGCACAAATGCAGGATAACACACACACACAAAACACTTATACAAAGGAAAGCATGCTCATACAAGCAGGAGCAGCTCCATAGTAAATACTGTGTACAGCGTTAGCTAGCAGGCGAGCAAGTCAGACTTCTATTCTTAGTAGTGAATTAAGTAAAAAGCCAGAGGTGTATTTTACATGGGGGCCTAATCTGGAGCATGAGACATGGATTATGAAATCAAAGCAAGATTGGCCCAGGTGTCTCCAACAATGCCAGCCAGTGTTTAGCAGATTGCCAGCACACAGGATTGAATAGACTGAAACCCACATAAGAGAGAAAAGGAGAGAGGAAAAAGTCCAGACTATTCTTTAGCAAACACACTTCCAACAATCCCCCCTTTCCTTTCATCATCACACTTTAGTGCCAAAGCTTCATCATATTCACGGCACTGTTTAAGGCTGCCTCAGAACCCATTTAGGGAGCATGAAGAAAAGTCTGAGTCTATGTGAGAAAGGGGGAAGTAAAAGAGAGGCAGTAGGACAATATTGTAAGGAATGTCCAACAAAAGAGAGAAAGAGCATAGAGATTCTCGCTGGTTCAGTAGTCGTTCTGCCAGCGTCTCCCATTGGTTTATCTGAGAAGGCGGGAATGAGGGAGAGAGACTGGAATAGAAAGGGAGAGAGAGAAAAACAGAGAGAGGGAATTCCTGTGGCTTGGCACACTGCACCGAAAGAGGCGTGGCCTGTCGTGTGTTTACAGTGTAAGACAGTGAGAAACAAGCTCTCTCTGAGGAGACAGGGCCTCAGATCTGTTACTATTCCACTTCGTCTTCTGCTCACTTCCCTACTCTAACAATTTTTGTCACAAATCAAGCGAACAAAAAAAGACATGATTAAATCATGATTAACTTTCATCAGATCTTGGAATGGTTTTTGTGCTGTTGTAATGTTTTCTGCTTGTTACTTTCATGACGTATTTGACTGGAGGTATTTTATGCCAGGAGTGTTAACTGCCAGCTGTCACTGCTGTTGAGGACTGGTGCTTGTTTCTGCTATCAGAGAGGAAAAGGGGTCATCTTTCTTCACACTTTGGCCCATCAATCCATTTGTTATAGACAAATGAAATGTTTCTGCAGCAGACATGCTCAGAAACAGCCTCTAGCTAAATGTGAATGACACATGCGTCAAAACAAGCTCAAACACACTGTAACATACTCTACATACGTGTACACACAAGTTATAACACACTGACATATGCTCAGACTTTTGAGGCCATGTCTCTCCCTCTCTCACTCACACACAAACACACACCAACTCTTCTTTCCTATGAACACCCCTGTTCACATTAAAGCATTTTTTGTAATGCTTGCAGCAAATGAATAAGCGACTCTTGTAGGCTTTTTAAAAGTACTCCTGAGAGCTGCCCCCACTGGGCCCAGAGGATGAGAGCTTAAGGTTAAAAAGCTTATTTAAATTTCAGAGTGAGAGGCACACTCACAGCTAACAGCTAGCTGTCCCTGTAGCTTTGCTCTGTGATGTACCAGTGTACCAAGCTTTTACACATATTAGGAAAAAAATTACTGAGAGCAGACAGAGGTAGCAGCAGGGGTGGTCACCTGTAGTGTGACATCGTAATTTGGTCACAGAATGAGAAACAACTCTAGGCGTCAACGTCTACTACAGGTGCAAATAAAGAAACCCCATGCCGCGTGTGGAGTATCCTATTACAAATGTGCACAGGATTGTGTGAGGTCTATCGGGTTGCAAAGTAAGTAAGTATCAGTGTGAGCATCATATTTCCGTGCTGAAGATAACAAGAGCCTGCTGCCTGTTGTTGTAACAAAAAAGAGGTGCTGCAGTGCAGATAGATGTGTATTTTGGTGTGGGTTGCTTTGCAGAGAAGCTTTAGGCATAGGAGCATGTGCTTGTGTGTTTGTGTGTGTATGCGTGTGTGTGTGTGTGTGCGTGTAGCTCCCCTCCACTAGAGTGCTCCTCTCTCTGTGGGGAATAGTGCTGTAGGTGGTTGGAGAAGTGGGTAGGGTCAGGGTGCAGCCGTGTAGCCAGGTGTGTGTTGGCGCTGGAGGCTGGCTGGCTGGCTCTAGTACCTTGTTAGTCACAGTGTTGATTGCCAGCGTTGGAGAGGCACTTCCAGAGATCATACACTCCATCCCTAAAGACTCCGACTCCAGGCTGTACGGCGTAGAAGCCTGTGGGGGTTGGGGGGTGGGGTGTGGAGGCAAACAAAAAAATTTAACATTATCCAATTATCTAACACATGAGATCCCACTGCAGGTTACATTTTGAGACCTGTATTATGTTTGTGACAAATCATGTGCTAATACTAGATAAACATCTATCTGTAAGATATGAAAAATATAAAGCAGAACTATTCTCATATGACAGAGCAACACCTTTATTTAGGTCACATCTAAACTGTGTTTTCTGAGAAGATGCGATTCTGAAGATTCTGAGACAGACCCCATCCCCACCCTCACCTCACACACATATACATAGACAAACACATACACTTGCCCTCATCTTGCTGTATAGGCTCACTATTGAATGGGATAACTCTGCCATGCCTGTCTCCCAAAACTGCTTACTGTAAGAGGATTGGCTGCCAAGAATACCATTTATATTTCATGATAAACATAAATGAGATTTCACAAACTCTCAATTTCAGTGTCTGAGACTCTTAATGGAATCCCTTGTAGGGAGACAATGTCTAAAGGGGGAAGGGTGAGCACAGCACATGTGTCCTACAGAAAACACACTCCTCACTTGGTGCGTCGCTTTGTGTCATGCTCAGATGAACAAAACTGTATCGGGAGAGCTTTACTTGAATTGGTTGGCAGAGCTGCATTTTAAAAACAATGTCCTTTTCCTGTGTGCCTATATTTATTGTAAATAAAATCTCACACCAGGAAAGGGAAGCTCTTTGCTGAATGCATGTAACTGTATTTTAAGACAACAGTAGCATGTTAAGTTTAAGTTGCCTCAGTGCTTGTGTGCGTAAGGGACAGTTTTGTGTGTGTGAATGAGTGTGCTTCGACAGCCTAACTGAATCTTCCCTTCCTTGTTGCCTCTGGTCAGCCACATTGTGAGGCAGGAGGAGACGAAAGCCCACTAAGTCAAGATGTCCCAGGGCCAGGTCAATTTGAACAGCTCACTAAAACCTGTGCAACTGTATGTAACTCTGGACGAAGCTCATCCATAATTAAAGACAAAAGCTACCGCTCAGAGTAACCAGCACACACAGCTCTACATTAATTGATGTTTGTTAAAAAAGTGAGTGCAGAATGTAATGTATGTAATGGCTGCCTGGGGCATAGTTTATTAATAAGGAGCCCACTTCATGACAGACTACAGAGGCAGCATGAAGAGGCAGTTACATAAAGTCTGGATATGAACTCCTACTAAGTCTGTGTGTGCGTTTGCATGTGCGTGACTGAATGTGGTAGAGAAAGAGTGGGAGAAAGCGGGAGAGAAAGGAGGGCAATAGGAAAAGAAGACTTTAAAAGTACCAACTCAAGAGGACCATAAAAATACTTGAACGTGTAGAAGTATAGGCAAAAATCATGTATACTTTTGTGGGAATATGCACAGTTTCTCATATGGCTCACCCGTTCTCCAGACCGCGGCCTCTTCTTTGGCCGTGTAGGCAAGGCATCCTCCTTTGGGTTGGTGTCAATGGCCCAGTAAGAGCCCTGTAAACAAAGGAAAGACCTGTGAGCTGAGGAAATCCAACAGACGGCTTCCTCACATCACATCCATGGGTTGTTTGCACTGAACTGAGACATTTCCTCCTTGGCATGACAGGACACAACAGCATCAGATTTTTATTTGGCACTGCTTTGGTGCAACATTATTAAAAACTATAAGGCCCCAACTGCTCTGCTAAAGTCCGTCAGACAATGCCTTTATTTAAGCTAATAGCTGTGAGTTTGTGCTGTGTGTGGGTTGGCGTTGTCAGTAAGAAAGACTTGGCTTTTCCTCCTCTGCGGCTGCTCCTCAATGAGAGGCTGTGAGGGCAGCTGCTGGCGGTGAAATACTAAGCCTTTCCCGAAGCTGTACTTCCTCAGCCTCAGGTACTGAGTCAGAGCACTGTTGCCAAGGATGAAGGCTCCACAGTCTCAGCCCAGGAATTGAGGCAGCATTAGCCCTGCCGTGCTGCTTTCTTCTGAGGTCTGAGCAAGGCTAATCAAGGAAAGAACAGTTGGGGCTGGCTCTGGGGCTGCAGCTACCAATTCCACAACAAGGATGCATTATTTATTTTTGCATTCGGCCCAATTTAATTTATTTTTCAATGATTCCTCCTCGAAGCCAACAAGAACACAGCTTAGGGTTGTTAAAAATGAGATTTTTACCCTAAGGCCCTGCAAGTTCTGAATTTATTTTTAATATTTCATATGACCCCCGATAAAATCTCAATTGTCGAGAGAAAGTGAGATCAGGACCTTTAAAATTACTTCCTTAGGAGAGAGAATAATTGATATTTTCATAAAAAATTCTCAGAACAACAAGAAGAGCCACAGAACATGCTGTATCTCTAGTATCTATACCATAACTACTGAATACACAATGGGCTTCTCTTGTTAAAGCCAGTAAATCCGTTATATTCACAGCTCACATACACCACTGCTGCAGTCAGTAAAATGAAAAGCCAGGGTTGGCCTATATTCTTCAGGGGGTTAAAATTATAAGTTTTAATATGTGCTACGCTTTGGGGTCAATTAACATTTTCCTCAGAGATAAGAATAATTCACAGCACAATCAACCAAAGATAAAGAAACATATCTCATATTGATGTAGGCTACGGTGAAATGCAGCAGAACCCTCATTAGACCTTCCATGCTCTGTACAAAGGGCTTCAACTAACAACGTGCAAAGGTGAGATGCTCTTCTCTACATGTGAGCCATCTCTTTGTTAAGAATAATGGGTTAAATGCAACGCTGTGAATGCAGATGTTTCAAAATTAGGATTCACAGAGACAAAGCCAAGCTACATGGCTTTTTTTTATATATATAATTAGCAGGGGAAAAACATTTTAAGTTAACCTCATGGGACAGGAGGTTTTGCATTTCCTTTCACCCACCCCGAGAGAGTTGGCAGGAAAAAAGAAAAAACATATAAAAAGCCATTAAATTATTCACAAATATACTGCAATATACTGTAGCTATGCCAAACAAAGTGAGTCCATGGAGTCTGGGGCAAGAACATGGCAAAGCCACAACATTCTCTGCCGAAGTAAAGATTTTTTAAAAAACTGATCCTGATCACAGATGTACCCTACCTAGTCTCTTCCTGTAAATGACACAGCAAATTTTCATACATCAACATAAATCATGTCATCTAGTTTCACTGTTGTGTGTGAATAGGAAGGCCAAACACAAAAAGTGCAACGACTGTCCTGCCAACTTCAGGTGCAAATGCATTCCAATTAAAATATAGATTATTAACGGTAGCCTTCACAGCCAGCATCTCTACCTCAGAGGAAGACAGGCTGTGATTATGTACAATACCAACTGTCATCTTTTACTCCATCTCAGAGTCAGAGACAGACAGAGAGCGACATGACTCTCCTATCTCATCCAACCAGCAGTTCTCATATTCCTGCCACATTACAATATTGATGCAACATATCAAGAGCGGCTAGCGCCTCTTTGAAGTTGTCTTCAGGGGGGAGGGGAGTGAGGAAAATTCCAAATTAAACATTAAGGATGCGAGCATGTTGGCCATGCATTTGGAATGGGATCCATACAGCAATAGATTATTTTGTATTTAGTGGAGCAGCTCCCAGGAGTGTCAATATCAGAGGATTACAGCAAAACATGAAATTAGCATTCAGTCCCCATCCTCTACACAGCTAGGCGTAGCTCTTCGTGCATGTGTCGGTGTGTATGCACGTGCGGGTGTGTGTGTAATTATTTGTGCGGTTCCCTAAGCATATGTAACGTATGCTCTGACAGTGTTGGGATGAAATCTGGGTTAGGCTACATATGGTTAGACCTATGCATACTATCATACTAAATATAGGCCCATAGGCCCCATCTTCATGAACTACCCAGTGAATCAGGGGATGCTGCTTATTAGGCTGATGACACCAGAGATTGTGAGGTAAATCGAGTTGAAAAAGTGAGTGGAGGTGGTCTTACTGAGATTCAAATGTCAAATTAACATACTGGACTATATATTCTTTTACAAAGAGGAAAATTTTAAGATGGGGAGATGAGTACAGAGCAAATGAAATATGATTATTTTGTTGAGCTGATGCAGCACTTTGAGTAATTACTTCAGCGATGCAAGACTCTGAATATGACCTGACCTGTTACAACCCCCGTCTGTACCTGTCTTAGACTTTTTTTTCCCCCTCTCCTAACCCACATCTGCTGTCTGGACTCATTCAAAACACTTGTCTATCCTTACATTTGAAATGCAATACTGTGGGAGTGGGAGGTTCATAATAGATTACAAGCATGCCATGCATTTCCAGGCTGTCAGAGTGCTGGCAGCAATTCAAACGTAACATTTTTCAGCCAGAGATAGGATGATACAAAAAACAAAAAAATAAATAAATGTTACAACTCTTAAGTCTACCAGCAGTGGATACTGAATTCAACATTTCCATGATTTGTATTTTGTTGATGAGTACATGCTTTTTTGTGTGTTATAGTTCAATTCACGTTAAATATTCTCACCTTTCCTGGGTCATCTTTGGAGCGAGGCACTTTGAGAAAACACTTGTTCAATGAAAGATTGTGCCGTATTGAGTTCTGTGAGAGGAAAAGAGAGAGACAGAGAAAGGTGGCAAGGTGAGTGACGAGGAGTCAAAAACCAGCTTCACACACAAACAAGCCTGTGGTACAGGGCTGTGGAGAATATCACTGCCAGCAGCAAAAAGGGTACACAACATTGTAGTATGCATCATTTAGGTTTAGTCACAGCTCCAGTCATCGAGGTCATATGGTTTATGTGGCCTACAACTGTGTCCAGCTTTTACCCTCCACACTTATACAAGAGCTCAATCTGTGTACAGCGTCATCACAAAGCAATATCTTTCATCAATTTCCAACAATATGCATTCTAGTTGCACAACATATCAAATTCCACGGGTGCCAAAAATAGGAGCCAGAAGGAATCCCACACTGGGACGGTTGCTGATACCAGGGCCCGATATTAATTAATGCTTCACCAGCCTCCCGTGGGGACAGGAAATAAATTATGTAGATCATTCTGAAACTTAACTCATTACAGTGTTACAAGCCTCTCCACAGCAGCGAAGAGGGAGGGTTCTTCCAGCTGCCTGACTGGGGAGGCGAGGTGGGCTTAAGTAGCCACAAGGGCTGGAGAGTGACGCTCTAGGCCCGGGTTAACCAGCCACAGCTAGGCCCACAGATCCAGCTGGAGGCAGGCCAGCTGAGGGCTTACAAGAGCCAATGGATGTGCACGTTTCCCCACTCCACTTTATGGAGTGGTATTGACAGATGGCCACACTAAAAAGCTGTAGGATTCTCTGATGAGTTTAACGGATGCAAGCGATAAGTAGAGAGAGCAGTCAAACAGGGAGAGAGACTGCTTGTTCAACACTATATGCAATTATACCACAGGAGGGATGATAATGACAGCCTCATTGTAATGCTGTCAATCTTGTTGGTTAAATTACTGAAATGCCAGTGCAATCCAAAAGAATCCTAACACTGTTCTCCAACAGAATATATTAAGTGGGAAACTAGTGTCACAGTCAAAATCATTCTGTTCTTGTGCCAAAAGGAAATATTTTCCAAAAGTCAAACCAAAACCTTAAACCTAAATCTGTTGTTTTGAGTATCCAAGGGGGTTTGAAAAGTTTCGCAGGGAAAACTAGAGAAGGTATTTTGATGTGATCACACCGGCTGTGACCCTGGTCATCACGCTGAAGCTCTGAGCCATAAATACCTCAATACAGGAATAGTCATTGTTGTGACCACACCCATTTTGCTGCTCTGCTTTCATTTTAAGCCTAAACTCAGAATCATATACACCTTTAACACGTGCTACCTGCCAAAATACATAAAATCCCCTCTGTGACAGTACCCATATCTCTAGTGTCACACTCTGCCATGACAACAAATACAGACTCACAAGGGAAAAAACAATACGATGTTCACTGTTGTAGTGGGCGATCATAAAACAACACATCCTTGAAAACAACGCCAGAAAAACTGAACTTTTCAAAATAAAACAATTTGAGTACTGATGTCTCATTTATTTTGAAAAAAGAAAAGTTCTCCTAAACATTTGCACTGAGGCAGCGAACATGGTTTATGTTACATTGTTTCAGACACTTGCACTTTCCGATGACGACTCATCTTTTCCCATCAAGGCTGAACACATTTCCAACTGCTTTGGACAAACCCGTTCGAATCAATGTAATGAATAAATGTCAAGTTTTCAGGGCTGACAAAAACGTCATATGAAACATTTTTACCCAGATTAATCATAATACACTACAATGCTCTACCTCTGTATGCTCAACATGTTCCTGTCATTATTTAAACAAATGAGGCCACAGAGGTACTTCTTGTCTTTCCACCAATGTGGCACAATATAAAAATGTATCACCCATTTTTATGATAAGCAGAGCTGCTGTTCTTTGTAAAGGAGTGTGTTGAAAGTCACCTTTCAAGACAATGGAGAGTTTTTGATACTCAAAATAACGCAACTGAGGAGACTGAATCCATACAGCTACCACAGCAAAAAAAACAAGACAATAAATGGACAACAAACAAAGATTCACAAAATCAAGTCAGGATGTATTACAAGCCCATGTTAGACATTAAAAAATACAAATACAACTGACTCAATAACCATCATCTGATAATTTTTTCTTATGTCTAGCCTAAATTAATATCTCCAAATATTAATTCAACTTGACTTAAAAATATACAACAAAAAAAATCCACAAAAGAAGAAAATCAAAGGACATTTGAGAAACTGGGAAAAGATTTGCCATAATTGGTTAAATAACTAACTATAAAGATTTATTTTCAGAAGGCGGTACAGTGAAATGCTGGTCAGCACTGTTGCATCTCAGCAAGAAGGTTCCTGGTTCAATTACCATGCCTGTGCGGGTTCCCTCTGGTGACTGTGGCTTGCTCCCACAGTCCAAAGATATGCACATCCAGGGTAACTGGTGACTCCCCTGCTCCACCCTGACAGATATGTTGATGATTTTAAAATAGTGTAGGTAATTAGATTAATTACTAGAATTGTGGCAGATTCATTTTCTGTGAACTAGCTCAACAGTTCATATTAGCTCTAGTATATTGCA
Organism: Remorina albescens; assembly: GCA_034769265.1. Classification (NCBI taxonomy): domain Eukaryota; kingdom Metazoa; phylum Chordata; class Actinopteri; order Carangiformes; family Echeneidae; genus Remorina; species Remorina albescens. Next base: position 18,874,574 of record CM068494.1, read on the forward strand.
TTTTGAGTTCAACGCCCATGCTGAACAACCATTTTATTGGATGTTGCTGTCAATATATTCATGGAATATATGGAATGAAATCACAATATATTTTTGTCAAAATATTGGATCCTAAAAATTAGATGTGGAAGAATCTGGGCTTGCACTGCCATCACAGGTCTGAATGTAATCCAACCATTTATTTCTCAAGGTAGAAGCTGCACTTGTATGACTGACAAAGCTGATTTATGAAATCAGTCACATACACTTGACATATATATCTTAGAACTGCAAGAGAGGCACAGTAAACAGGAGTACAAGTCTTCTTGATTGACCCGAATATTTAGTAAAGATAAACAGAGATCCTGATCACACTAATCTCCGTCCTCCTCTGTACAGGCTGCTATGACAGACCCATTATACAGACCATGTCCTTTTGGCTGTACTCTGCCTCGTCACAGTTTAACATGAGTTAAGATGAATAAAACTATATAAACGCAGAGTGTGACCATGCATATTAGATGGTGACAAACAGATTCAAGGGTCTTGATTTAGGTAGCGTATGCCACTTTAAAACTCAGACATGACCAACAGAGGAGTGTCTAAGCGGGGTAATTGTGATGCAATCTGTCCAATGCCATACACACTTAAGTACTTAAAACCATTTCCCCTCACAACCTCTACATGTGTCACAGTGTGTGTAGCAATAGATCCCAGGCAGACATAAGCCACTGAACTTGCAGAGAGAGGTGGCTAGATCCATTAGGGACCTTCAGCTGGACAAGCTAAATCACTGATACAGTCAACAGCCATTGCCTGCTTCAATATTAGAAGTTTACTTTTTATTGAACTCTGCCCACCTTCTCATGAAGGGGCCCTGAGCCTTCCATGTCACTTTTTCTGTTAGACAGTCTTTCCATCACTTCGGACATATTTGTGTATTCGCAACTAACTGCTGTTAACTGTGGGTCATCAGCAAAGATGTGGGTGACAACAAAATGGAAATGTTAAAATATTACAGCTGAAGAATAAAAGAACACAATGATAGTGGCAGTCTCTGTATTTGATAGATGGTGCAGTATTTGCTGAGTAGAAGAAAAAAAGGCAGAGAAAGAAAAAAAAAACAAAAAAAAAAAACCCAAAACAGGTTGATGAGAAATAAAGGCCAATTAGTCTGGCATATATAAAGAATATTTAAGTATTTAGCAGCAGCGCCTGAGATTTACCATGTGAGTGTGTGAGTACAAATTATTTGCTTTAAGACAGTCGGCCATAAGTTGTTGTAACTATATAAGCTTATTTTTGGTGCATAGGAGTAGTGAATTAAGTAGAAGACGTCAGAAGGTGTGAGCAGTGGTAGACAAAGTGAGTCAGACAGAGCTCACTGCGAGGTCCTACCCAAGTGCTACCCAGCATCTACCTGCAACCCCCACAGAGCACTTCATATCCAACCTTGGTACAAGCCTATGTGAGTGTGTGCGTGTGCACACTTGTACGTGCGTGTCCGTATGTGGGATGCCTCCTACACACATTAAAAAAAAAAAAAAAAAGAGAGAAAGCGTGTGCACACGTGTGTCTTACCAAATGGCGATGATTTAACACACCAGGACAGCAGTGGAGGCGTAAGCAGCTCCGCCCTTGTTGTCCCCCCTGCAGAGGAGCATTGCAGCTCAGCTGAAGGGCCGCCAGGGGAAAGTAGGTCAGCCTGACCTCTGTGCTCGGCGTGTCAAACCTTCAGTGTGAGCTAAAGGGACAGGCCATGTCAGAGCCCTGTTCCTCACAGCTGGGATGGAGGAGGCACCCTGTGCACATGGTCAGGGACCCAGGGGAGCGAACTCGGCCTGCTGGGACAGGCGCACGTATACACACATACCAGTTATGACATAGCGACGAACACCAGCGACCGAGAGAGGAAGAGTCACACTGAGGTCCAACATGAATAAATAAATGTCCCCGTAGGTTCCTGGCCTTCCCACATTCACACCATCTAACTCCAACTTTATGCCTCTGGACAGAACTTACAAAAAATAAAAGTGAACAGTGCAAGTATTCCGACCAACCAACCAACCCTCAGCCCACTCTTATATCTCCCACAACCAACAAAAAGAAAGAAGAGGTATTACTCCAGTTGCAAGTTTACTTGAAACATTCCTGAGACAAAGTGAGAGTCTGAGATGACCTAGAGGTGCTCTTAAGGCGTTTAGATTAAACTCCAAATGGAGGAACTTAAATACTGCTGGATTTGCTGCCTTTGTGATCAAAGTGTTCTCCCTCGTATTGTGGTGTGTGGGAAAACAGGCAGTGGTGAATGGTGTCAGGAACATCACAATGCCCTCAACAACAGGACTTTTTTGGCAAACGTTCCAAGTAAAAAAAAAAATAAATAAAAATGCAGCATTAAATTTATATTTACAATTATTTCAGGTCAGGGGAGTGAAACAGGGGGACTCACAAGCTTAGAGTGAGGTAAGGTTAATTTAATTGTCACTGCATACCCTATTGAGAGCACCCCTTCCCTTTAAACTTCTACATGTTTATACTATGAGATCAAAGTCATGTCTTTTAATGCCAATCAAAGAGAAGACAGAAAATAACCCAGGAGTTTTAGAATAACAAAAATGATCAGCCATGTAAAAATATAATCTAGGCCTATGTTGCCACATCATGTATGGAAAGTCTGCATAGAAGAAAACAGACTGAAAAATCAGACAAACCAAAGAAAACAATCTTGCAAGTAAGCATTGCTCAGAAAACAAGATCTGAACCTCTAATTGATCTGTCAGCAAGTCTGAATGATGCAGGGATATTAAAGACTTGAGTCCATGCTGGGACAGATGCTTCAAATCTCTTCAGACATACAAAAATAACATCTCTTCACTGAACGAATGAAGACAGGTTGAGTCTGGTCATTGAGTGAGTGGATGAGTTAGTGAAGAGCACCAAGACGAATGGAAAGGAAGGCAAAACGAAAGAAAGACCTTGGGGTTGTGTTAATGAAGATGTACAATGTTTACAACATGTCAGATCAAGAAATATTACTTAAAAGAGTGGCCAGTGTCACAGAGCACAGGAATAATATGGTGTATTTCAATCACTTTGTGAAAAGCAATTTCTACTGAATGAATGAAATTAAAAGCTTAGAGGTGTATTTGGCTTTGAACCTGTTAAGCTCTAACTTATTATGAGATAAAATTCAATGAATCAGAGAAACAATTTTCCAGACATAATCAAACTCAAGAGACAGACTCTCAATGAAATTAGTTAAGTTAGTTAGCAGAAAAATTGATCCGCATATATATTGATAATTTTCTTAATTTTTTAAGCAATTTTATAAACAAGAAATGCCAAATATTCCAAGGTATCAACTTCACAAATATGATTTGCTTTTGTTTTTTTTGTGCCACCCACAACAATGCTGATTCATTCACAAGATCTTTTTTTAAGTCTGGGGGGGTGAAATATATAAATAATACATATATATATATATTTATTTTTTTTCATTTTCTTTAAAATGGCTGCTATTTCTTGATGAAGGGAAAAATTTATCAGAACATTAGGGGAACTTCATTATCATTTTTACAGTTTTTCAGGGAAATGTGCAAAAATTATCATTTCAACTGAAATCGTATTGCATTTTTCATCTGATAATCTGCTAAAACAATTGAATCAAGTTTGTTTTTGGTTTTTTTTTGCTAATCATTCAGCCCTATATTAAATAATTACTAAAAGACACAAAAAAAGCCAGCACTTCATTGACATCAAGGAGTAAGACCAGAATCCGGCAAACGCACAATAAAGAAAATGGGAAGTGAATAAGCAGAGATACAAATGCGCGCGCACACACACACACACACGGGCAGATTACTGTATTTTTATTCTTTGTTATTTTACATGGACCCCGTGACATGCCCACCGACGCAGAACGTATTCCTCAGCTTTGGGGATCTGCACCGAGGCCATGGAATGTAGCACCTTCGCTGTCTATTTGTAGTGGGTGTGGGAAGGTATGTGGGATGCCACAGCATTCGCTCAGCAAGCCATCACTTTAAAAAAAAAATAAATAAATAAATAAAACATGCTTGGAGACACATAATCACAGGTAGACAAAGGTACATTTGTCCAGGTAAAATAAGCCGATAATTCCATACTGTTCGCTAAAAGAGGAGCGGTGACCCTTGGCCACTTGAACTACCAACCATTGTCCACTCCAGTTTCACCTCATATGGTCTGAAGTACACAAAAAATCTGGACGTAAACATTTTTAAATTGCATTGCTCAAAGACTGACTGTTGAGTATGTTTTCCTGGACTTCAGTGACAAAAACAATTGCACAAAATACATTATAAAGGCAATCTATTCTACGTGAATGTCCTGTAGAAATCTGACACATGCCAAAACCCAGCACATGCTGACCAACCTATTGCAAAGCTCTCTCACATCTAGTAGATTTACAGAGAGACTCAAATACCAATGGAGTCAACTGTAACGATTTTCAACTAGATTTTTTAACCATCTTCAAAGGCATTTGATCTGCCTCCCTTGGCATCTAGTAGTAATGTTAGGTTTTAAACCCCTCACTCTCTGATCTTTACTCGCTTGTATGTAGTTTTAATAAAACATGACCAGTTTGCTTGGCTGCTGCAGAAAAATATATTCCAAGGTGAAATCTGTAAACAATATAATAACCTGTTACTGCATGCACAGAGGGCTCTATGTTTGTCCATGATTTAAACACAAAGAAAACAGGCAAACCAGAAAACCTAAATTATCTTTAACTTTTGCTATGTAGACCCAGGTCATCTAGTGTACCACACACACCTACTTCGGCAGAAGGAGATTACACTATGGGGAAATTGTACCCCCCACCCAATACCCACACCCCTCCCCATACAGAGAGCATTTGGTTAAATTAAACCCATTTTTCACTAGCAGGCTCCTATAATGAGGTCAATACATGCAAAAAAGAAATTAGCTTGATAAGCGATTACATGTGTGGTGGACTCAAAAAAAAAAAGAAAAAAGAAAAAAATAATAACATTATCAGGAACAGTGAGAACAGTGATGGCAAAAAAAAAAACAAAAAAAAAAACCCAAACAAACAAACCTTTCTGGCAGAGCGAGATGCTAGGACTTTATTATTCAGGATGACTTTTAAAGAGCTACAGATTGCAATTTATGAAAATAAAAACAAAGGGCGGGGGGGAAGAACTTTAAGCTGTCACTTTCCGCCTACAACTACAGGGGAGCTAATTCAGATGACAGCTAAGGTTTCAGGTTGGCACCGGCATTCACAGATGTATTGTTTCCAGAGCCATGCTCCATCATGTAAACTGCAGGAACGGCAAAGAGAATAGACAAAAGTACAAACTGTGCTTGATCAGTGGAAGAACAGCACATCATATAGACATCTAAAGAGAGACGAGCGCAAGCAAAATAAAATGACACTATTTCTGATAACTTCAATGGACTATACTGAACCAAGCTGTCTACTTATTAACCACTTTCACCTCAAAATTAACCATAAAATTCTGCAAACATATAGTTAAATCAATGTTGAGCCCCTACCTACAACCAATGCCAAGTAAACAAAGCAGTCCAACTTTACTTGCCAAGTAATTTTGCTGAGGGTAATCCAAGGATAGAGCATCCTATAGAGCTCTGAAAATAGGCTGAGCCAATACAAAACCCCCATAGTTCTCCAGTGGCATATAAGAAAGTTTATGAAGGCTGCACCAAGGATGTTCCCTTTTCAACAGAAGCAGTGGGGTTAGAGACCAAAAGCTCCAATTTAAGTGTTCTGAACTTCATTCTCGGGTACAATCACCCACATTCCCTCCTCTACCTGCTTTGTTGCCAAGCTTGGAATAGACCTGCAGAATTTCAAGAAAAAAAAAAACCCAAAGTAGGGCTGGGCGGTATACCGGTTCGTACTGAAAACCAGTTTTTATATTTGTTGTGATATGAATTTTCATATAACAGCAACACCAGTTTATATAGCCTAAACATGTCCGGAACACAGCATGTTGATAAATTGTTTCACGAAGGACCCTTTTCATTGCTGCGCCGCTAAACACGCATTGAACACAGCGGAAATAATAGTGGAGTTGCTGAGCGTGGTGGACATGGATAGAAGAAGCTCCAAACAGGCGGTATGGCGACACATTAGTGCCAAAAAGCATTGGTGCGATAAAACATACATTCGGGCGTATTATATTATGTCACACATGTAGATATGCGAGTGAGGAGGAATATGTGACCAGCGCGCCACATATGGTTCCCTCCCCCACTGTGCCAAAAGTTTCGAGTGAGAGAGCAGAAATCAATTTCAAGAGAGCGGGGTGATTTTTGAGTGGTTGTTTGGTGCGCTGGTCACATATTCCGCCTCGCTTGGGGAGCAGTTTCCTCTGAGTGCGCTCGCAGTTAATATCTACGCGTGTGAAATAATATAATACGCCCGAACGTATGTTTTATCGCGCCAGTGCTTTTTGGCACTAATCTGTCACCATAAATATGCAGTAAATCTTCTCTCAATCAGTAGAAAATGTGGGGGTGCACATTGTAATAGAACGGAAAATGTTGAGCACGTACTAATGCACTGTGTTGGATATCAGGATGAAAGAATTATGTTACAACAAAGGGTGAGAGAGAGCAAACAGGGTTGGGATTTGGAAGGAATACTAAGAAATAGTGGTGATAGGGTGAGGGAAATTCAGAGAGAGGTATTAAAATTCTTAGTAAACACCGGATTGTTTAACAGAATTTAGTAGGTGAATTAACTCCTTTTTTGTGTATTATTGTAAACAGGATCCCTTTCTACATACTCCGGTACGGTAGGTGGCGGTATGCACCTATAAGCTGGTATTGCAATCCGCAAATAAATGCAAAGAAGAAGAAGAAGGAAATGTGGTCAACACTGAATCACCATGAATACCATGAAACCGGAGTGATTCTGAAAAATACCGTGATATAGAATTTTGGTCATACTGCCCGGCTCTAACCCAAAGTTCTGCATTATTTTCTAGGTGCACTCTGGGTTACAGCCCTGGCTTGAATGCTACGTTTGAAATTCGAGCATTCCCCTCATAAATTGGTAGGCAGTCACTGCAGATTTGAAAAGCTGTGGGGGAAAATTCACTTAATGCAACACTGAATGGCAGGTCATACTACAACAAAAGCCCTGAGCCACTCGCATGAGGCCTATTTGATCACAGTCCTTCAGAGAGCTATCTGTCTTTGTCTTTCTTTCTCTTTTGCCGATATTCGTGCCTCTCTCTGTCTCATGCTCTAGCTCAGAGCCAAACCACACACAGTCAAAGTGCTTTTTACAACCTCTGGTGTTTCTACACTACTGCACGGTGCAGTATGCAAAACTGTAGCATGGTTTCATTAAGTGGATTATTTGAGAACATCTCTGACCTTCAAGTGAGTTGTCATTGGAAATTAACCAAGAAGAATTGAGGTGAAATAATGATTGGCACACACCTCTTTAGAAATTGGCAGGATTTAGTAATAGATAACACTACTGAAAAGAGCACCAGTTGGTACACCATAACAGATTAGACCGGAATGAAAAGGTTGAAGAACAGAAAATTTAAAGAACATAAAATAAAAGTATGTAAAATCTAAGGGAAATCAGGGGTCTGCCCAGAGTTTGAGGAGGATTGTCAAGGGCCATGGCACACAAGTGGACTGCGAAGGTATTGAAAGTCAGCCAACTAACCGCAAAAACATGATTATAAAAAAATGTTAATGATCTTTTTTTAAATATTTTACAATTCAAATGATAAAAAAATAAAAAAATAAATAAAACTGACTGACTTTGAAGTTGCTAGACCACATCATATACTTGTATTGTTACAGGATCAATGTGGACCAATTCAGAAGGAGCCAGTGGTTTAGGGAAGGAGTACTGACAGTATTGAAAAGGACCTGTTCAATCCAGTGGTGAAAATAATAATAGTGTGGGAGCTGCATACCTGTCAAGTGCTACAATGATAGGAAAATTCTTGTTAGATATATTTTGTTTGGCACACTTTCCTTTTCAGCCAAAGACCAAATGAGGGAAATTAACAAAATCATAAAAAAATAATTAAAAAAAATCCACAGGAAAAATATTGGGGAAAACAGAATTCATATACCAAGGGAGGTAAGCCAACATGTGTGTGGATAACACGTGGATAAAATTGTACAAATGTATGGCCTAGAACAACCTTTTATTTCTTCCTTTTTTCTAGTTATACTCTTCTTTTTGTCCTTTTGTATGAAAAAATTATAAAAAATAAAGTGAGAAACAAACAAACTAAAAACAATTTTAAAAAATTAAACAACAGTAACCAAAAAGAGAAATATCAAAAAACTGTGCAATCCAGAATGCAGACCTTTATCTATTACGCCAGGGCTAGGTCTACTTACTTGAAGTCAACTTGAAATAATCCATCTCTATCTAGTAAATTACACCGAGTTAGTGCTGCTCACAAGTAGAGACACAATAATGCGAATTTTGCGAATTACCTTTTCACTGTTCACTATAACACAGTGGAATTGTATTAATGATAGCTGATTTGTCGTTGTCTAATTATGGCAACTACTGGTAAGTCACATCTGATAATTACAGCCAGAGGTATCATATATACTCTGATACCTCTGGTCTTGTTGATCGTCTTGAAAGTCTAGACTCCTCTTTAGCTGCTGAGCTAATATTAGCTAACATTAACTCATAAACCATCTTTAGCTAAACATCCAGACACCAATTTGAAATGCAGTCACTAGGTAACAGACGACAATTTTCCTGTGTAGGTTCTTGCATAGACTGCTGTTGGCATTGATACTGCCCTTGATTTTATGAGGCTCAATGAAGTTGTAATGATTGGAAATGCTATGTCACTGTTACAACAACGTGTGATAGCTCAAATCCTGTCACTCTAGCCTTGACAAAACCCAAATAACTGACAGATTTTCAAATATAAGGAAAAAAAAAAAAAAAACTCAACACATACTGTAAGGTTGGTCAGTCTAGACAAACTGGGAAACTGGTACAGTATCTCTCAACAATATCAGCAAAGAGAGCTGCCTTTCACGATGCTGTAAAATGAGTCTGGATCTCTGAGCATTGCAGGATCACACTTTTCTCCTGTGCTACACTTTCTCTCCCCCCTTCCTTTTCCACTGCAGAGGCAGCACAAGGCCATGAAAGATTGGAGGCAAAGTGACGTCCTCTGGTTTATCCTCCCTGAAAGCCTTCGCATGCTCTCAGTTCCACATGACGGATCTGATGAAAGCCGTTTGTCAGTACGCCACTTAATTATCAGCCAGAAGAGCCTCTGATGCTATCCTCTGACAATGGCTCACAGCAGCCTGCTGACTGCAGTGCCCACTAACAATGAAGAACTGACTGCAGCTACTATTAATGACAGGGTAGTGCCAACTGTCCACTTAAGAGTTAGACAAATTAAGTAATGACACAAAAAGCCTTTAGTGTGCTCCTTCAATGTATATTCTTTTCTTTGGAGGTTGAAGTTGCAATAAGAAAATGTTCTATCTAAATACCAAAAAGAGTAGATTGTGTTTGGAAAATAAAATACAAAATTAAACAAGTTCTATATAAAGCATATAACATGTAGCTGGGGGAAAAAAAGAGAGACACTTTGACCTTTTATTTTTCCTGCATGTCGACACAGAGATTATGGAGTCGACATGGCAGCTCAATATGCATATTATCAACAGACTCCAAATGAATAAAACAATCACATGGACTCCTTAACCTTATATCTTTGCATTGTCATGTTCTTTTAACTGTAGACTATTGAAAAACAATTAATGACCAAAGCTATATACTGCTACTACTCCTGTACAGAGGGGAATTCAAAGAATCTAGAGGGGCCAGACTTTATATTCTCGTATCAGAATCAAATCCAGATTTCAAATTTTGTGCTGAAGAAAACGGTCTGTTCACTTCTACTGATGATCACAACCATACCCTTATTTAATTGCATAATTTTCTCATACAGCTGTGTTCTCATCATGCAATTGACTCTTACATTTACTACAGTCACCCCCAGGCTCTGGGATGCAGGCTTCTACATAAGCAGCAAAAAATACAAGTCCTTTACCATCATCTGTTTTAATCTGATACTTAGCTTTTCATTAGCAAAGTACATTACTGTGCATGTCCAATGAGACACAGAGTGAAGCCTCAGTGCAACCTTGGACTCCCTACAGTGACCTTTCAGCAGGCAACAAATCCATAATGGAAAGCTTCAATTTAAAATTGTTGCTATATTCTCACCAACAGACTATGAAAATAGCTTTTTTTCTGTAAAGTGTATTAGATTTGATTTCCTTCTGAAAGGGAATCACAGACCCACCCTACAGTCCATTAGCCAAGTTAATGCAGAGCTGCCAGACTTGCTGATCCATTAATAATACATTGCAGTGGTCAAAAGAGACCAGACACCTCAGTGCACCTCGTCATCCCCCTACATGGCCACATTAATGGACTAATTCAGATGCAATTAACTGTTGTGTAGAGGCAGTGGCCTCATGGCTGGTACAGCACAGGCTGAAGGGCTTAAAGCCAGGGCTTTGATTATCATTACTCAGTACACACACACACACACACACACAAATAAATAAATAAAAAACATAAAAAAATTTAGATAATATAATTTTCACTTGTCATCATATTTATCTGTGAGAATAATGTGTGTGAGTGGCCGTTGGATAAATAATGTTTTTTGGTCCTGATAAAAGTCTTAGGACCAAGATTCTGTTAAAAAGGTCAGTATAAGTGTGTATTTTCCTTTTGCTTTGCAGTAAACAAAAACAGTGAATTTTTAAGGAGGAAAACTTAAGCAATGACATAAATGTCGACAAAATTCTCCATAAAACTGAGGGGAAATGGAGAGTCAGCTGATAATTGCCTTTTGGGATCATCACTTATATAAAGATGAGCGGTAATGGTACGCTAAAGTCAGGGTTCGGTTTTGAAATCACGGTTCGGTACATTTTCGTTACATACAAATGCGGAAAAACAAAAAAAAGTGATCTTGTTTTTCATTTATTGCCAAATTGAAAATATAAAGCAGCAAAACATTAAGCATAACACAAATCCCTGAACAAATATTGGTTCCTTTTAAATAAAAACATACCTGGGTCTAGGTAGGAAAATAAATAATAAAGATAAATAATAAAGATCAATTAAAGTGCAGCATGTAGAAAATACTGTAAGCACTTTCAACTTCATATTCAAACAATTAAATGAAAAACCTCTTTGGCTTTACTATGCAAGCTGAAAAACTTTTTTCACATGCTTAATTCTTATATGTAGCAAACATAAAATACGAGCTTCATGCTTCTAACTTTAGGTGCTAAAAAAATTCCAGATGGCTCTGCGTGGCTCGTCTTTACTAACATTAGACTGGGTTGTTAGATTAGTTAATTAATTCAAATTTGTTGAGTCAAGGTTAGTGAGGCTGGTCTGTGCTACATGCTAAACAATGTTTGTAGGATGGCTCAACAAAAACATATGGGGTTTTGCAACAGTGTGCTGTCACCCAGAGGAAACAAGGATTGGCGAGTAGTTCCACCTTGCTTTAGCGTGGTAATATTTTTGGTGCATTCAGTGCACGCATGTATTCGCATAAGATGAATTGGCAGCAGACTACAAAGTATGAATTACTGGCACTTCATCGTTTCGTTTTTAATTTGATTTCATTCTTTTTTGATGGCATTCATTACAGCAAGTTTCGTTCAGCAATGTGGCAACAAAAAGCTGCTCTTTGAGAAGTTGACATTGACAAATGAGCAATTAAAGCAGCGATATTCACGTGTCACATCTGTGGCCAGCATGACCTGCTATTAGCCCTGCTGATGCTAAATGTGAGATGCTAGAGCTGTGTCTGTCAATACAGGCGCCTGGGAAGGCAGCGTGGCCCAGTTTGGCATGTCATCCATCACTGGTTCCACACGGCTGTCACAGTTGTGTCATTGTCCTCCCTCTCAAAGACCGCTGACCCCACTGAGGATGCACCAGCAGGATGATCAAATATCTCTCTGGGATAAGAGACAACCATCCTGCCAAGGAAAAAAGATATAGATATCCTCTATCCCGGTGACATCTTTATCAGTAAGCAGCATTTAATGTCAAGCAGCAGCCGAGTTGAAGACGACACGGCTGCTCAGCTTTCACTCCAAAAAAGCAGAGATTGTGAAGAGCAGAGTGAAGCCATTAACGGCAGGAGACTGACACAGAAGGTGATGGGGGTTAAATTGTTGCCAGGGAAGAGAGAGGGCGGATTAAAACTAAGAAGAAAGAGAACAGACATATTCCCACGACAATTACTTGTTAGTGCAGATTTTATCAACATGCCAATCATCAAGGCCAGACTACTACTTTAAAAATTTCTATCAGATGTGAACAGCCTACTATCTGGAAGTGTGGCAGCGTGGCTGTGCTTCCAGTCACACTGAGTGGATATTCAGTGGAAGGCTTAACTCAGTCCCGCTACAAACCTTTGACCATATTGGCAGTCTCAGGTTGCTGTAGAGTTTTTAAAAAAATCCTTCTCCAGACTCTGCTAATTAGTCTTGATGCCTCTTTCCCTTTCATTTCCAAAGAGGAAATGCTGCGTGCACGCTACGGTGCTGGCAGATAAATTAGCTCCAAGCTTCACAGGAGGCAACCGTTCTTCAGGGAGAGCGGGCTACATTAATTATGAATATTATTAATTACATAAAAAAAAGACCAGAAGAAATTAAAAGAAAACACACATCAATCAATCACACACACCTACTAAAATATATCTGTTAGGAATGAACCACATCTTGTTTTCTCGTTTTAAATTATATTTCATATACAAATGGAACCAGTGGCAACAATAGCCGCTCTAATGCGGCTAAAATGAATTTAACAGGGTAAATTTAGTGTTAAAGGCAGATTCCAAGGACTGTGCTCTATTTATAGCCTGCAGAATTCATCGGTGCACCCTGCTCCCTTTTCCTTCTCCTTGTCAGGGCAAAATCAGTGCACATACAAGAGGCTAAGTTAAAAAGCACCATCTGTGATCCCAATGTAAACAAAGGTAGCCTGATATTCACACTGAACGGCCATTATGTTCCTCCTCCATTATTCAGCCTGACATTTCCTTCTTATTAACTGTTTTCTGGAGAAGAGGGTTTTATTTTAACATTACAAATCACTACATTAATGCATGCCGAGTCTATGACTGTGCAATTCCACAATGCAATACAGGATTATTTCTTCAACATAATCAAATGTTGTTCTTTTTTTCTTAGAGACTGCCTAGAGAAGGAGCTTGTATTTTTATCCTTTTTGTAACATAAGGGTTACATTTGAAAACGAGTAACAGTATATTTATGCCATGAGCCTCTTTAATTGGTATTCATTGTGTGATGCAATGAATTATAACAGATCAGAAGTAATGAGTCAAATGGACTAGGCTGTTAATCTGAACTGTGATCAAAACGTTTTTCACTCTGGCACAGCCTGGCAATGCCACCAACTTGTGGCCTGGACACAAAAGCTCTGAAAATTTGTTGTTTCTCTAAGAAGAAAATTGTTAATGAGAGGCAGAGTAATCTTTGAATAGAACAATACTGGTACTTGCTTGTGGTTTTTGTTAGGAAGCATAATCAGTTCAATTGCAATACAAAATTCTAAGAGTTTATTTCTATAAAAAAACTTACTCTTTGTCGATTTGGTAAAAAAAAAAAAAAAAACTGACTGGATTTTTAAACTTCACCTTAACAATACCGCAAGAACCGACTGTTAGAAAACAGATAAAAACATAATTTCTTGAACCATCTTCAAAGACACACAATGGTGCAGCAGCAACTACAAATATTTTCAACAATCTGACAGTCTTACATATACATTACATATACTTACATATATTCTGCTTTACTCCCAGGTGTCACTCAGCCAGAGAGAATAATGACAGAGGGCAAAAGGCCACTGACTGGGAAAACTAAATTAATGTAAAGGTAAAGCAGAATGTTGTGGTTAGAAATCTTTCTAACCACATAACGATGACTACAGAGTTTCTGAGCAGCTCCCTATAGCCATTCATCTTCCTCCCAGAAATATCTAAGAAGTAGCTAATGTTTTTTCCAGTTATGAGATTTTCTAAAATGTGTTCAAACTCCTTTCAGTTTATAACTGTGATATGAGGAATGATTTTTTGCCCAATTGCTCTTCAGGCTACAGAGCTATGACAACGCAAGGGCACAGTCTATAGTAGGTGATGATCTCAGTCACCACAAATGAAAAGCTCTGGAAAAGACATAGCTGTGCAGATCCCAACCCTTTCCCAAGTTATTGCAAAGTCTCATGAGTTTCACCACGACACGGTCATTTTCAGCTAAAGGCTATACACACGCTATCCTACAGTTCTAACAGGGGGAAGGGACCAAGCCTTGAAAAACACAAGGAAAAATAGCTACCCAACAAACCTGATCATTTTGGCAAAGATCCTCTGTCCTTGGACACTTATAGTTTGGCAAAGTTACCAACTGAACATCATGCCTCAACAGTAAGGACTGAGTAAATGTTTTTTGTTTTTTTTTTTTAAAGCTATGACTAAGAACGTGTGCAGGGATCATCAACTCATCTTTCTTCACTGTTACCTGCATGATAAAGGATTCTTAGACAAAGAAAAATGTGTTGCAACACAAGTGGTTTGTCCCAGCTGGTGAGTCAGGTATTGACTTCACCAGATCTCATTATCACAGAGCAGGAAGTTCACTGAATCAATTGATGACCATGGTCAACAGCCGGCTGCTGTATCACACTGAACACAAAGCGCAGTTAGGAGGTAGCTGTTAAGGGTTAATGACTGCTGAAAACGATTACAGGAGACATGTATATACGGGGATGAATTGAGAGGCCATTGCCATGACTGCCAAAAGCATAGCTACAGTTTCAAGTAAAACTGAAGCCAACATCTCTACACAGGCCTGCAGGCCACAAGAGGAAGTGATAGAAGCCTTAGGCCTTTTATGTTCTGCACTGCAGTCAGCACTTCACTCAGTGGAGTGTGGGGACAGTAGCTCCTGCCAAAATGTATCCATGCCAAGGCCTGCCAGCCTGCTCTCCCCGCCCACTCTAAGGGCCAGAGCGTGAGCGGTTGGGCGCCGGTAGGCGGGTGCAAGGTGAGGCTGGTGGGCGGGTGGCCAGGCTGGAGCTTCCTGACATGGGAACCCGCCTCACAGCAAGATCAAACTGGCTGCCGAGTGAATCACTACCCCTGCCACCACCTGACAAAGTCAGTGCCGGGCTAGCACGCAGTCATTTTGCTGTCTCTACAATTAACAAGGAATTCTAGATTAGACAAAACTGCTAAAAATACAGTTTTGTTGCATCAGAGTTCATTTCACTTCATCTATACTGAACTTCATGTGACACTAGACTGAAAAAGAGAGGATCACTGTGGAATTTTGCTGGTTCTCAGGTTGCAAAAGGAAGAGAGCATCCGGATATGTATTGATGCTGCTGAAAAATTTTGTATCAGCCAAGTGCTTAAACTTGAAATGCCTGCTTTACAGTGTAATGATGTTTCAGGTTAAGAAAGTAGATGAAGGTATCAGAGTCTAGCACCAAAGCAATTTTACACTTTCAGATTTCAGGCACTGCAAACCTTAGCTTGAGGTGGTAGATAGGGGCAGCAAGTGCAAATGCTCATTCCTTAAAAAAAAAAAAAAAAAAAAAGAACCTTATTTAAATAAGCAACAGGAGCAGGGTTTCTCTGAGCTGTGGCTAGTCACTAGTCAGAAGCAGGAACATTATCTCCAGAGTAAATAATGTCCTGGAGGACCAGTAGCTACCCAAATTGCTTCTTAAAAAAAAAAAAAAAAAAGAAAACCGCTCCAGGCTGCTATTATTAAGCCTCAGATCCAATGGGAAGTTGAACCTTTGATCTGTTTAGGGTACTGTGTATTTGCATTTTATAATGAGATCAAAGTAAGGTCCAGGGCCCCCGCAGAAGGCAGCTCTGTGCCCCATCTCTGAATATTGGACGATTTACAGACCAAAGCTACATTTCCCTGTTAACAGGATCATGTAAGAGCTATGGACCTCAGTGAAATGTAGTGGGAGTTATTTGTTAGGTAATCAACAGCAGCTAACATTCTCTTCCAGCTAATTCTCTTTTCCTGTACTCAGGTGTGGAGGAGAAAAAAAAATAAAACCATGCCAGTAGCAACAATCTCTTCAACAGTTAAAAGTTCAAGAGCAAACATTTCAAGCATTTTTAAACTGGTTTAGAATTGCTCCAGATTTTCTTTGGCATTCTTCACCTGGAAGAAATACAGTGGGGATTTTGCACACTTTGCCTGAAGTGAGCCCACAAAGAGGTGAGGGAAGGTTTGAGATGAACATGGAGGTCAATGTTTGAGTGCGTACGTGGAGTCACTCTATTCAATACTGTTCCTGGCCTTTTTTTTTCTCTCTTCTTTTTTTTTTTTTTTTTTAATAGAAAATATACTAGAAAAGAAATTGCACACATTGTCACTCTGTCTTTGGCTGAGGTGAAGTGAGCAAAGTGTCACATTATCAGACAGCCCGATCAGAGCTTGAGCTGGAAGGACAGCTAATATTCAGAAGGGGTTAAGACATCCATGCAAATAAATGAATAGGACTTTTTGTTTACATTAGCACATACAGTATTACAGCAGTAATGTAACAACATGGTGAAATTTGAGTTCAATTAGTTTAATTGCAAGTATAAAAAAAGAAAAAAAAAATCCATATTTAAGCATATGAAAAAAATGTACATTTCTTACAAAATATTTGTTAAAATGTATTTCTCAAATATACTGTTTGTTAAGATCAATTTCATATTTTACTTATCACTATGTATCACGTTCAGGCTTTTTAAGTTTTTTTAACTCTCTTTTAATCACTTAATGCTCAGTAAGAAATGCTGATAATAAATAATAGATATTCATTCATTCAGTTGGTAAAGACTGTTGTACACAACTGCCCATCATGATGTGTGCAAGTAGGGGAAAACCCCCGACCCTACACCAGTCCCCTTGAAGTGTCTTGAAGCCACATGTCTACAAATCATTTATGTAACAATTGCCCCACAAACAGTTGTAGCGAAAGTGAGAAAACACTGATTTGCCATTCATGACACACAAGACAGCATCCGTGAAGAGACGGAGCAGATTCGAGAAGTTGTGAAAACACATGTGAGAACTGTATTTAGCAGCCATTTCCATTAATTCGATTGCTCATTATGATTATTTCGGTCATATTTTCCTTGATATCTCTTTTGTATAATTAGTTCAAAAAAAATGGTGCAATACCAAATTTACTGCTCAGTAGTATCCAAAAGTCATGACTTTAAATTACTGTATTCACTTTAATGTATTAAGGTAAGGAATATTCATTGCAACTGAAATATTCTTATGAATACTTAAATCCGGAATTTGACAAAGCTAAAATCCTTTATAGTATCACAATTTTCTTCCTTGCTAAGTGCTCCTTACAGGGGAAAGACATGCTCTCCTGACCTTGAAGTGGAATAAAACAGTTCCCACTTTTAATGTCACAGGGCTCTTCCTGGCCAGCTTACACTCACCATAATGGTTTTGAAATGAAAGGAACTTTGCAAGAGGTAACTTGTACTATAGACAGGTGCAGCAAGCAATTGTCAATACAATTCTTGAAAATATACTGCATGTGAAGGAATCCATGTATTTAAAAAAATCCTTAAGCATCCTGGAAGAGCTTCAAAAAGCCATATTTGCCATGCAAGGAACAGAAGGACATGGCAGTCACAGTATATGAGCTGAATCGTACACCAGACAAAACTGCAAAGTATGAATCAAACGTGCCTTGGAGAGATGGAGAGGGTGTTCAGAAGAGCACCCTCTAATTGCTTGCACGTAGATGCCAAGTACATAGTCTGCACTCTCGAAGGCAGTGAATCACATTTTTTGACCTTGATGAATTATCTGTTTTTATTGACAGCACTTATTGATATTTCTTAAAAGCGCACACTAATGGAGTTCTATTGAGATGATTAAATGAGTTGCTGGTGCCCGGATTAGCCCAGTCTCATCTCGCCGGCACAGCTTGCATTATCATACAAAACAGACGCATGCGTGTGTTGAGTCCCAAATTCCTGCGACTGACATCTCCAGGGGAACAGAGAAGAGATGACTACATCCGACCTACATTCACCCCACCCAGGCATGCTTGCTTTTCCAGCTAATTACACACACAAACATGCATACTCAGTCACATTATAGGTGGATTCATATCATAGTAATAGTAACAGTGCAGGGAGAACATTACCACCGCATGCATATTACAGAATTATACAATTTCAATTAGGCACTACGCCACTTCCAAAGATATATCCCTAAGGGTTTTGAAAGCAATAAACTCTTACAACTGTACAAGCTCTGAGTGACCTCCTGATGACGTGGAGAGAAATTTTTCCCAGGCTTTTGCATAGGATTAGACAAAAGTATAATTTGTGTGATGCTTTGTGAAAAATATCCAAGCACAAAAACACCAGGAACAAACCTAAGGCTACTGGAACTTTTCAAAATGCCTCTGGCATGGAAACAGCACTATTGGATTTAATTCAAATGCTCCTTATGCAACAAGGACATTTTATATAAACTATAACCATTTTTTCATCAGTTTAGATTCTCAGAAAAAGAAGGAAAAAAAAAAAAAAAAAAAAAAAACTATGGCAGGGAAAACACCCCATTAACAAGAACTGAGGAAAAAAAATTATGACGCAGGCTCTAGCCCATGATCACATCTTAAAACCGCTCTTTCAATGTTTCCTGTGCTGTAGAGCATCCTGGTTTGAGTGATGTGGTTTTTCTCACTTTTAAATGTGATGGGTATTTCTACAGTTACGGCCCACATTTAGTCCAGAATCTGTCTATCTGTGTGAGCATTTACTAAACCAGAAAGTACTTCAAGAACGTCAGTTACCACCAACGCCAATTCTATAACTTGCTCTTATACCCAGTGTATTATTCCAATGACGTCAAGTCTGCACTTGATATTGAATTGAAACTCTTACATTCAATATCATATTTACAGTTTCAATAAGAGTAAAAATATCTTAAAATCTCTTAAAACCTTTGTCAGTCAAGAATAATTCATGTCTAAACTAGGGCTGCAACAATTAGTCAACGTAATCGATTACGTCGACAACAAAAATTCGCCGACGCAAAAATGCAAGCGTTGACGCATTGTGTTATTGTTGTTGTACATTGCTCTATGATAAAAATCACACACCGGCCGCTTCATGCTCATGTGTAGCTGCAGTGCACTACAGGAAGTGCTTGGGGCAGAATCGCTCGCTGTTTACATCCCGAAAGGAAACAGAGAAGAAGAACGTACGAATTATGGCGGAATGAACAGAAGAAGAGGCTCGAAAACTCCGTCCTAAAGTTTCCAAAGTTTGGAAACATTTCACTGATAATAAACCAGCGAAGCACGTTAAATGCAAACTCTGTGAAACTCAACTTTCATTCCATGGTAGCACTACGGCGATGCACGAACACCTTAAACGCCGACACCCCGGAGCCGCTGTATCATCCTGTACCGCAGAGAGTTCACAAATAACGGTCATACCTAGTAGATATTTTTAAAATACATTGTCACGACCTGGCTCGTAGGCCATGACAAAAAATGGTGAGACAGAGGTTCGTAGTAAATGTTAGCAAAATTATTTGAATCATAAAGTAACTAGGCCGAAGCCAACAAAGCAGCATCGCGGTCGAGAGGCAAGAGCAGACTGAACACTACGACTGCCAGTTCTTAAAAGGATCCAGGGAGACTGGTCAGGTGCTCCCGGTTACCCAAATTGAGACCCGCCCACTAAGGTACCTGCAGAAAACAGACAACAGACCAAGGGAGAAAACACAGAGCAGGCCCTACAGAAGCAGGTGGCCGTCACAATGCTAATTTGTTAATTAACCATCAGCCTATGATGCAAGTACATAATACGTTTGTGTCGTACGTCTATCGGTCAGAAAATCATGGAAGAAGCTTGCTTAGCGAACGCTAATTCAGTACTTTACGGCAGTAATCAGTGAATTACAGGCGAAGCTGCTTTGACATACTTAATGTCAGATCCTGTCGATACTAGTGTTTATACTGAATTGACCCATCGCTAAGCCCCGCCCTCAAACGCGATTAGCCAATCACAGTGCGTATAGCCATTCCCATACACTCGGACATTCTTCGCCTGGACGTCCATTGAAATACATTGCAGAAAGTAATTTTTGCTCGGTTTTATTAACGTTTTCTGTGATTTAAAGGTTTGAAAATGGTCAAACAGTGTGCATGGGGTACATATGACTCTGACACAAGGTATCCTGAGAGGCTGGGCAATGGGGTGTATTTTTTACCCTTTCCCAAACCACATCTCAACAAAGAAAAGTGTCTCCTATGGATTAAACTGTGCGTTAGACCACAGAGACAACTCAACATGAAAAAGATAAACAAAGATGTCTACATCTGTTCCAATGTAAGTCAACATTGTGTTTGAGGGAACATCTTGTCACTTTCCTGGAAAGAAATATAAAGTTATCATTAACATCTCTAGCTAACGGTAACTTGGCTAAAGTTATCCATAACGACAAGATAACGTGCAACAAGATGCGGTTTATCACGCTTACACTGAGATCTGTAAATTTTGGCTTGCGATTTAAGCTTTTCATCAACCTTCTCAACAGTAAAATGATGAATATATCCATCCAATGCGTAGTTTAGGCCCTTTTGGTGACTTCTCAAAGATATCTGATCTTTCTGTCTCCAAAGATCATCAATAGCCTCCTGTGAAATGTGTCCTACAGTGACATCTGCCATAGCACCTGTCAGAGAATGTTGATAAGTTGTCAAAGTGAGTGGAAGGGGGTGGGGCTTAGCAATAGGTCAATTGTAAACCTCTTTCACTTATCAACTGTGTTATTTGGAGCATATTAATTCAATATTCAAGCTGTAAGAAATCTGTGATAATGTGGTTCAGGTATTTAACGGTGATAAACATTGTATGTAATCCTTAAATTGTTAAGTAATATACCTCGTTTTAGTAGTGTTAATATATTTGTTTAAAAACGTATGCTATCAGAGTACAACAAGGTAACTTTTACAGGTGTGAAGATTTAAGCAAGTTAGGTTAAACAGAAGTCCAAAATAGGTGCTTCAATATAAAGAAGATAATCGTGACTAATCCAAAAAATAATCGATAGATTAGTCGACAACAAAAATAATCGTTAGTTGCAGCCCTAGTCTAAACAGTCAAAAATATAAGAGCCTTGACAAAAGCAATGAATGAATAAACACATTGAATACAAAGAATCATGTACGTATTATAGGAGTGGATGATTTCTGTGAAATCAAGCGAATAGATATTATGTTATTGGATAATACATATAACCCCTAAGAGGAATTCTTAAGTATCACAATCATTTTCAAAATCTATGAGAATCCCTTTATACCACATTTTCGCAACTGTACTACTGCAATATTACTCATGATGCAACCTTTACAAATCCTGTGGCACCATAAATCTGTTTGCTATGGACTATAACTTGCAGCCTTGCATTAAAATGTGGCTTTTGCCTCACCTCACTTTAGCTGTACGGGGATATGTTTATGGGTAATTTAAAGAGGACATCTTTGATGATATTACACTTCTTTAAACTGCGACCCCGCATCTAGAGATATTGCTTGTTTATTGTTTTGTTGTAGTCTGACAGGGTGAAGGCAGACACATGTACAAAGTCTGGCTAGTCAGTCACACCCTCGTATTTCCAAATAATAAAGTCTGAATACATGTGCGAGTTCACCAAGTCCACTTCAACCCACAACGATGATTTACTCACAGCTGCTCTCTGGATGCCAATAAATACTAACAGTTGAAAGTATCCAAGTAGATAACAGGCTGACTGCTGGGTGCTGTATGATCTGCAACAAGATCTTCACTTGAAATGCAGCAACAAAGATGGTGGACAGTACGTGCTGCGACCACATCACTAGTATGAAAACAAAGTTGTACATGTGTGAATCCTTAAATTTGATGAAAAAGAAGGGAGATGAAATAAAAAATGTTGTGCTGATGTCATAAGAGTAAAATCCCCTGTAGTACAACTCAGGATTACATGAAGACTGACAGCACCTATGCTGCTGTGTTGCTGACAACTAAATAAGGGATGATCAAGGTAAAAGAAGAAACAAAGGTCGCAAAATAAAACAATTCATTTCCTTACAAACCGCCTTGCCACAAAAGCTAACATCATTCCATTTATAATAAAGCATGCTTTCACATCTCCACACACACACACACACATATATATATATATATATATATATATATATACACACACACACACACACACACACACGCCTCCATACAGCCTGTACACATGCCAGATCTTGTCGCCCCAGGAAATGGGCTTCATACATCTTGTCTGACTGCAATAAAGCAGTGCCTAAGATTCTATTTCCAATAAACGTCGACTGATTGGAAAACTCATTCTAATATCAATTTCCATCTGGGCCCTTTAAAAGGCAATCAGCATAGCTTCATCTCGGTATATCATGGGCTCCTTGAGATGATGACACAGCACTGGCTCTCTCCTTCTGCATAATGGCCTTCTCCTATCAAGGCATCTGCAATGAATAATACCACCCATGAATGGGCTATTTAGTCTGTGTTCGCACAGATAGGGGCCACTTCTCTGAATATTAATCCAGGGTTCTACACTTCTTATGGTTCTCTTAGGGCTGCACCATTTTTCATTCGGTGGAGTAAGGCACTTAGAGTGATTTGACATACTCATAGTTTCCCTCTAAGTTTTCTCAGAAGTGACAATGGTCATTACCAATGCCATTGCGCTTCTTTAAGCAGCCCGACACCAACAAAACAGCAATTTAAGTCAAGGAATGTCAGTTTCAAATCTTCTGCAATTACTTTCAACCGTTCTGTACAAAATGTAAGATGAAAGAGAATTTGCACAAGTGAATTAATTAACAGAAGCCAAACATAAAACTAATTTTAACTTTAAGCAGCAACGAAGATGATGAAAATTTTGACATCACATCAGAGTGTCTCTTAAATTTTTGAGCCTTGCTGCAGCCACAATCCAAATTATCATCATGATTATTATGGAAACTGAATCAACTTTTAGATTTCCCATATGCACTAAATTAAGGTCAGAGGGATCTCTTTCTCACCTTCCAGCCACTGCCAGCTTCCCTATAGTAGGGAAAGTTATCACAGATCCACTGGTAGATCTCGCTCAATGTCATCTTCTTCTTTGGCGAGCTGTTGATAGCGAATGTGATAAGGCTGGCGTAGCTGTAGGGTGGCTTGCCATCCTTGTGTTGCTGCACTTCCTCCTGATCTAACGTGGTGTTAGGATCCAGTAGGGTACTCTTCTTTCCCATGCCTGGCCCGTGGGCATTCTGGGCGTCCGCCTTGCGGATAGCTGCCTGCATGGTCAGCTGGGGAAGCCAATCCATGGAGGTCAGGCTGCTCTCCAGCTCCGACGTCATGGTGACGGCAGGCTGGGCAGAAGGGGGTGGGGAAAAGGTGGAGGTGGTGGTGTTTGTTGTTAGTGCTCGGTGATCGATGGAGAGTTGACCAAGTATGGAGTAACAAACTGAGACAAGTGACAGGTTGAGGATGGACTCAGGTCTTGCTCAGTTCAGGATATCAGCATAGTGTCTTCTGTAAGCCAACTCTGGAGGAACAGAGCAAAGAAAATACCTTTATTAGTCAAATATTCCTTATGACCACTCAGCATTGGAAAGAAAACATACAGATATCAGCAATACAGGAGGGAACGAACAAAAGTGTTAGTGAGAAAACAGCAACAGTGTGCTCAACATCATAATCTAAGTCCTTTCTGCAAAGTATGCTTATATCTGCTGCGCAGGAAATCACAAGCCCACCACTTTCTCCAACACTTGCTGCTCTCATAGCTGAGTCATAGCTGGGACTCCATCTGCACAAGGAGAGAGTAAATGCCAGGCAATTGTTTTCACAACTGCCAGCCAAATGGGGGAATGGCTCAAGAGGAATTCCGACTCTCTTGAGGGTAGTAAGCCCCCTCTCCTTACTTCTCTGACTGTCGGCTAGCCTGCCTCCTCCCCTTCCTCCCCCTAACGGAGCCTCTGCCGTAAACAAGCTAGTCAGTGTCGTGTTGCAAATTGTCTTCGTCCCTGTGTGCGCCTGCTTAGCTGTGCAGAGTGCAACATGCAACAGCCTGTCTCACAAGGGAGGGCACATCACCCTCCCTCTCTTAAAATAGAGGGCAGAGCAGAAAGGCCTACATACATAGGTGAACCCTGGCGCAAAAAAAAAAAAAAAAAAAAGCAGGATGACACTGGAATTGGGGGAAAGGAGAACAGGCGGGACAATGAAGAATCCCCACTAAGTTGCAGGATTTTTCTGTTCACTAAGCATGCTCATACATGTGTGTTTGTGTGCGTCTATATTAGAGCTTAAGTGTCAGTCTGTAGGGATGGGAATTTATAGAGCTCCAACAGCAGTCAATAGGCTAAATACCATCTGTTTCAATAGCATTTGTGCGTATTATGTATCACAAATTTAACTTGCACAATTTTTCAAACTTAACTTAATTATTCTTACAAACTTTATCAAAATAAAATTTGTCCCCTAACCCCAACGTGTAATATGAATATCTGTCTCAATCAAATTTTGATCGAAAAAAGGTTGAAAGACTATTCAGAGACAATTAGATAGAAAATATTACAGATCTATCAGTTGTAAAGAAAAAATAGTAGATTTCATGGATCTTTGCTATCAGTATGAGAAGCAATGGGAAAAGTAACAAATTGTTAAATTGGGCAAACTGAATTGGTGGCAGTTGGTCAAAAGCAGTCCGTGGTTGTCCCTTTCAAAGATCTCTCACAGCAGGGGTTAGCTAATACCCCGCAGCCAATTCAATATCCACTATCAGTGTGGACAGACATAGCTGGATGATGAAGGCATTTTTCAGAAAGGCATCCAGACAGAACTCTAAGAAGCAAAAAACCAAATCCTGTTGGAGGAGATCATTAATGGAGTTGAGAATAAGTCTCAAGTCTTCCCTTATAATCAGTGTTGGGTTTCATAATGTGCTGCTATAAAAATTCTTTCCAAGTTTTTCTGACAATTTTTTTTTTTTTTTTTTTACATTTTTATTCATTTGAGCCCTTTGTGTATAAAAAGCTGTCCCCTTTAAGGTTTGAAAGAATGACCAATCAGAGAACAGTCGCAGTGGTCACCATAAATTCATGCTGGTAATGAAGTTTTTTTTGTTGTTGTTTTTTGTTTGTTTTTACAGAAAACAGAAAGACAAATGTTCTGACTAAATTTCACAGACAACTAACTACCTTAATCTATGGCCATGCTGCCCATCTGAATGATCTACATGTTTCAAACTGTCATATTTGCACCAAACATGCTGCTTTTGCTTGAGGTTTGCGGAGAAGCTTTGGGGGAAAAAAAATGTCAACACAGCAATGAGAATATTTAGCCATATTCTGCCATAATGGTGAGTGGTTAGATATTGAGAAAAGACCGGTGAGCTAGCAAGTTAGCAGGTTTGTATCTGTCCAAAAATTTGCTTTTGCTGCAGACTTTGCCATGTTTGACGCGATTCTTTTGTCTGACCTCCTACATTTACGTTTTAAATGCCGTTCGACTTCCGGGTCATAGCTTGGCGCAAAACTTAAGCACATGCGCAGATCACCTCCTCCAGCTCCAGTCTGACTGTCTGTATACATGCAGCAGTAGATCGACTTTCAATCGCATTATCTGGGTGTGTTAGTCCAACAATTTTAAGTTCGATTTCAGTCGAGCTAACATGTTTACGTGTACTTTAAAAGTCCAGTTTTAGTCAGAGTAACGCAATAATTTGTTTTTTTGTTTTTTTAGGTGTCATGTAAACGTAGTGAATGATAAGAAGAATGGAATGCTGCAGGGTTAACCTAGATAGATTTGTGTTACAGTTTCTTTAATCTGTCCACTTCAACAAAAAGTTGGTTATTTACTTTTCACAGTTTTTTCATTCTTTCATTTTAAACACTTATTCCATGTTTATTCACATGGCCACAGGCCTCAATAAAAACAACAAAGGCTTTAAGCAACTATCCAAACCTCTCCAGTCATGAGCAGGCTGAGAGATGAACAGACCTGCTGAGTTACTAGCGACAGGTGAGTCAGAAGTAATGGCGGAAAACATTTCAAGATTCCAGAAAAGACAAACAAATAACCCAGAAGGTACCTCCACCCTGTAACTGAAATGAAGATGACTCATAAACACACTCGACAGAATTTCGTTACATAGTTATCCTGGTTGCAAGAGATAACAACAACAATAATATTGCATCTACCGAATTTGTCAATAAAATTACTGCCAACATAACTTATCCTCTTTCTGCAACAACTTTACTACTACTTTAACTAATAGCATTCAAAATAATACTTTGGCGTTCAAATTAATCTGAAATTTAAGTCATTTTTTGGCAAAAGGAATTAGACTCACATAGACAGAAGGAGGATTACAAAAAGAACAATTTCCCTCCTTGGTTTGGTCTGCTGTGACTTTATTGTTCAGACTAGACACACAAACCAACAAACCAACTTACCTACCAAGGATATTGAGGAAAAAAAAAAAGATCTACGAGACTTTATCTAATATCAGTTACATTATAAGATCACATATATTTCATGTCTTATATATGATTATTATCCAAAATGATATATGGCAACAGCCTTTTTAGATTATTTATGTACATATTCTAAAAATACCAATTAAAAGGACCTAAACCTTGAATAATACTATTCTACACCTTTAATTCAGGTTTTACACACATTGCAAACATGTGGGGAACTTTCAGTGGTAACCTCATTTGAACCCATACTTCTACAAAGGAGAGAAAACATAATGTAGCTTGTTTATTGCAGTAAAGTCAAATACTGTATATTTCTTACTTTTATTGAGTGTAACCACTTAAGAGTTTTGGGGTTTTGTTTTACTGATATATGACGACCGACAGCCTCTGAAGGATAATCACCTGAGAGCCATTTTTTGAACAATTAATTGTTAGAATGTAAATACATTAGTCTCTAGATCCGGTTTTTCTTAGGCTAGGATTTGCAGGTCTGTGCAGTTTAACTCACTGTAATTGCAATTATCTTCTGATTGGGCAACTTAATCTCCTCATCTCTGACAACTCTGATGTTTTGTATCATTACTTATTAAATTATTATTTAAATATTTCTAACACCATACTTATTAATTTAGTTCAAAATATGAGCATATCAATTAGAAATTAAAAAAAAAAAAGATTAGCTGCAGCCATACAATACAATTGCCTTCTAAATGACATGGATCTAAGGCCGCTATCAGACAGTGTTTGTTGTACTGTATTGCCTCATATGAAGCTATTCCTCATAAACATGCAGCTCAGCATTGTTTGGGCAAAACATAATGCTTGGTGGTCTTGATATAAATGCTCAGGACAATTGGGCATAGCAGTGAGAAGGAGGCAGGTAGAGCCTTCTAGTGGCCACTGGAGGTGAGCTGAATGAGACAGAGGTTGATGAAAGGCGCTTTGTCCGCTGCACAGGGATGCAAGCCATTTGACCCTCTACGTTAATGATCCAGCTGCTACATAATCTGCAAGCCAAAACACTGTCTTAATTGGAAGAACTGGGCTGTGGCAGGAATGATGAAGCAAAACACAACCAGGCAGTAAGAGGCCCCCCCTGCTGTCTTCATTACCCTGCCAGGCTGTGGGACAGTGAGAGCAGGGGCAAGCCCCAGCCTGCTGCCATGTCGATGAGGACTGTCTGAGATTGTTCACCAACGGGTCTGGATGAAGACAGGAGAGCTGAGGAAGTTGGGAAGATGAGAAGAAAAGCCAAGGGACACTGAGCAGTGGGGGGAGGGTGTCAAGGGCACAGCAGTGCTGGCATCAGGCCTGGGAGGGAGCATAAGTGCCAACAGTGTCTGCACTGAGGACGTCTAGGAGTTCAGGCTTCATGATTGCGAGCCCAAGGGAACAGACTACATTCCCACACACATCGAACCACTCTGATCAGGCTCTAAGAAAATGAGGTTCCGTCACTGTCATTGCCAAAAAAAAAAAAAAAAAAAAAAAAAAAGAAAAAGAAAAATGAAGACTTCTCTTTCCGTCTTGACTTTAATTTGTTTTTGGAATGGAGCACTGAAAGGGCTGAGAGGGAGAAATGGATGGTCAAATTCATTCTCTATTCAACACTCGAACTTGCTTTATCCTTCAGGGATTAATGGCAGATTTAGTTCTGAATGAGAAATTGAAAGCGTTTTTGAAACATCTTAATTTACCAACTTCTTGACAGAACTTATCAGCGTTCCTGCTGCTAACAGAGCACTGACAGCAAATCAGAGCTTGTGTACTGTGTCCCAGCTCCTAAGTCTGAAGAGGCTCAATCAAACTTGACAGCTTGATTATTATACATCTACCAGGCCCCCTTTTTTTTTTTTATTAAAGAATCCCCATTGAGGGAACAACATGAATAAAAGCCAGAGATTACTCAACACAACATTGCATATCACGTCAATGGCATCATGTTAGGCAAGCACATACTGAAATGCAAGTCAGCAACTGCGTCATAAAATTGGCACTGTTCCCATTATCCAGGACTACAAAATTGAAATCTGTATTTACCGAGTGCTTTACAGTACTACAAGTACTTTAGGGGTCTAGTCGACCATTGTCTGAAATGTCCTTACCGTCTTTACTTTGTATTTGGTGCTTGCTTCCATCAAGATTTTTAAGTTTTGGAAACTGACATTCTGACACTGATACCGACTGATCAAAGGAAGCTGAGTTTACACAAATATCCTTTCTTTAATTTTAGACACAAGCAAATCTATCAGCAGTGAAACGTGCTGAAAGCCTTTGAGGAAGGACTGTCTGAAAGTGTGCGTTGTCTGCGTCACCTTGCATTCCCTATGATGGCAAGCTTTGCTCATGGCTGTTTGGATCAATTAAAACATTTTGGCCTTCAAATGTTGTCAGTACAGTGCTTCAGTGTTGTACAATTCTGTTTGTTACCTGGCCTGAAAGCATGCAGAGGTTAATATAATTATAGAAGCAGGTTGGAAATGGCCTGAGCAGTGAAAACTAAAGTCAAGGATGGAACTTCACTGGTTTTAAAACTTGCTATAGCTAGAAAAACCTGATCTTAATCAGACTATCAGATTATTTTCATTGTTTAATGATCTAATTGCATCTATTATTTTACAGAGAACAATCTATTCTCCAGCAGTAACACTAAACTAAATATAGTATTAAGGTGCAGCATGGAATTTGTGTTCCCTACATTTGTCATCTTAAAACAAAAAGGACATACAGGGGCAGTGCACTGAAGCTTTTTGCTTCATCCAGATTTAATCATTTGTTTTTGAGCATTTAACCAAAGCTGAAATTAAAGATGGTTTCAAGCTGAGGAACAATTTCAATTCTCTGGGTTGTTCTGCATGATTGTGAGTTTGATGCTTTACAGTATTGTTGTTATGCAGCATTTAAAATGGACCCAAAAATGATGTACACTTTTTTTCTTTTTTTGTTTAAAAAGTGTTTAATTTTCCACTTGGTTTTATCCAATAAGACGTTGCTGATTGTGTCCTGTTGTAGCCTGGAAACTCAGAATATGCCAGTGCTATTGGCAAAGAGGGATGAAAACCCAACAGGGACGCTGATTATGCTACAGATCATCCAGAGTATCTGGAGTGCAATATTAATTGTTTAACCTTGTTTTCACCTGTGTCAAAGTAAAAAAATAAATAAATTGGTTAACATTGACATGAAATCAGCATTGACCAAAGCCACAACTGATCCACAGAATGTAAAACCTCAGCTTATTTACAAGGCGTTTTGCAACAGAATGATGCATCATTATACTTTTTAATACTGCTGAGCTTTTCCCACAGAATACAGTGGGTTGCCCAAAATTGCTGAATATGTTTCAGTGTTCTACAGTACAGCATGAAAATCACCTTGCAAAGTCCTAACACCTGCTGAGGTAGGTAATCCATCTCAGTAAACATGCTCAATTTTGCTTTTATCAAAATTATGTTGCACTACATAGATGTTGAAGAAAAAAAACAAAAAAAAAAACCCCAAAATAAACCAAAATACAACTCTGCTGATGAGCAGTGATCTGCTGTGAAGCTCTGAAATCCAGGACACCAAAATCAATGTCAAACAGTTATAACCTCATAGTTCAAGGAGCCCAAACCTCTAGAAGTATTGCAAACTCTCGCGTCTGACACTCTGTCCCTCCAATATTGAAGGTTTGGCATTGATCTTTCAGTGACTATGTCTCAGATTTTAAAAGAAAAAGAATCTGTGATTACTGAAAGCATAGAAAGTAGTTCAAAGCACTGGTTTCATGGTATGAGAGACATGCTAACAAAATATACAATATCCTATAATAGGCTCATTTCACTCTCATCACATGCAACCTCAACTGTGTTGAATGAAACTCACAGACAAGACATTCTGCAATATAGAGGGAACCACTGACTGAAGCAGAAGTACTGATGCACACTGAGGGGAAGTAGGCAAAACAAAAAGATGAATAAAGCTGGTTTTACTATTTGAATTACACTCCAAGTCTTCTCAGTCAATGACAAAAGCGTTTGAAAAAGAAATGAGGTTGCAGTACATGTCCAGTAGGGAGCTGTATTTAAAGACATGACAGACACCCCACAGGAAATATTAATCAAGCATTGAAAGACTAACTGAAACAGACAGCATATCCACTTAATGCTTTCATTTGCCATTTCAGTTGTAATAATGCAAGGTCAATAAACCTGACTAAATTAATTTGTACAGTGTTTGACCTACCAAACATACATCAGTTTACCTGTACATTCAGTGTGTATTGGATAAAAGCAGTGCAACCATTGCTCCCATACATAAAGGTTAATGTAGAGAAAGAAATCCATGTTTGTCGCTGGCGTGAATGTGTTCACATTGCAAATTAGACATAGGTCTGTCTGACACCATTCACCCTTAAAGGGAGAAGACTTGTGGAGGGGTTGACATCTGTCACTGTGCTTGTGCTCACTGCAGCAATCACTGAAGGCAGCAAAAAGCCTTCTCAATAGAGACATTACAGCTTATTTGTGATGCTCTGAAGTATAATTTCCACTCTTGAATGGAAGAATTCTTAAACATGACTTTCTTCTTTTCTGATAGTTTGAAGAAAAATCAATACCACTGTGGTGTCTGAAAATGAAAACCAAAAGGCAGTTAGCCTAGCTAAGCAGAAAGCCTGGAACCAGTGGGAAGCAGCTCGTCTGGCTATCTCCAAAGTTTAAATGTGTCTCTTGAACCCTACGAAGAAGTTTTGTTTTTTGAACAGTTTCATGGAGACAAACAATCAGGGGGCAGCATGATGACATAGTGGTTACTATGTCGCGGGTTCAGCTCCCGAGCCTGGGGCCTTTCTGTGCAGAGTTTGCATGTTCTCCCTGTGCTTGCATGGGTTTCCTCCAGGTGGTCCAGTTTCTTCCCACCGTCCAAAGACATCATGTTTAGTTTAATTGATGACTCTAAATTGTCTGAGTGCAAGTCTGAGTGTGAGTGGTTGTCTGTCTCTGTCTATCTCTGTATATTGCGCCTGTGATGGACTGGCAACCTGTCCAGGGTGTACCTGCTCTTGCCCAATGTGAGCTGGGATTGGCTCCAGCACTCCCCATGAAATGGAAAAGTGGTAGAAGATGAATGAACAAACGGTCAGGGACAGGTGCATTTCCCATAATGCAGAACTATTGCTTTAAAGATTTGATAATTGATTGTCTCCACTATTCTATAAGTGTAACCACAACAGCAGCTTCAATGCAGCAACATTACAATGGTTATCAGTATCATTTAGGGGAACATTTAGGGGAACAGTAGCTGAGTACACATGCAAACAGCAATGTTTGCATGTGTACTCATATTTATGTCTATGTCTAACAGTGATCAAATATGGGTTGGCACAAATTTTTAAGCAGATTTTTTGGAAAACTAGTTTCAGTGTAAGCATGTTTAGTGGGAACAGACAATGTGATATCTAAACAGCACTGTTCAGACTTCACTTCTTCTTCAGCATGACTTTACACTAAATGACATCCTTTTTGCTTTTTTTATTTTTTATTTTTTTGCCAACAGCCCCCTAACTATTTTTTGTTTTTAATATCCGAGTTCATGACACATAAGACAAAAATAGACAAAACTGTATTTATATTATTACGTAACACCCCACCACCGCTAGCCTGTTTTATCTTCTACCAAGAAAACCTAGCTGCCTACCCAGAACAACTTCCCTTCAAATACTTGCGTATTACTCTCATCATTTCCTTTCTGAGGAAAGTGTAGGCTATTCAGCTAACATTCTCACTCCCACTTGCAGACACAAGATTGTTGATAGGTATCAGACCAGTGCACTCCTGCACTTATCTGCAATTTCCGCAATTAATCCCCTTTTACTGCAGTCATGCATCCATCACAGGTAACACTCCAACAGCTTGTGTCTACTCTGCCTCACAGACACAGCCATTAAACCCTGTGGTGTCTGTGCGGCTGTGTACACTGCCTCAGAGCTGTAGATGTGATAAATGTTGCATTGAAAATCAATGTCACAAGGATTCAAATAGAGCACAACAAATATTTACACCACTGATAGTTTTAAATGACCAGACTTTGGTCTGGAGAGAGCGAGCGAGAGAGAGAGAGTTTATAATGACAAGAATCTTCCTGTAATGTGATGGTAACTTGGCAAAAGGGAGGGAAATCGCTAACATGCTCCCTCTGTTATGCCTCAAGACTTGGCACATGCACTCCCAACAACAACAGTGATGTAACCTGGTAACAAGCCTTTGGCATCTTTACTCTCAACCGAAACCCGGGTCATACCTTCCATATCAACAGCTTTAAATCCAGCGTGGGAGAAGCCCTTGTTTTTCTAGTGACTGCAAGAAGGATAAAGAGGGAGAGGTGGGATCTCTGCGAACCTGCCCTTCTGTCAAAGGGAGACTCCTCACTTTTTCCAATCCTTGAGGCAAAGGACTTAGGGGGTTATTTTTAAGATCTTTCGAACCAAAATAGCAGTGTATCTGAGTATTGTGATTGCACGCGAGCTCTGTAATCATGCAGGAGACTACCCAAAGCTTCATCTTCATTAAAAAACAAAAAGTAGGTAAGAGCAATGCCAAGGCAACAGCTTTTAATGTCAGTCTTCCTTCTCAATTAAGGGCTTAATGGTTCTGCTGAAACCACCCCCTGGAAGAAAGCATTAATAACCCAGTCCTTACTTGCATTTTTAGGTTGTGTCAATTATCACTTCACCACTCACGCGGCTGTGCACATTGTTCAGCTTATTGCAGCCTACAGCAGAGAGGGATGCCAACCGGTGCCTCCTCACTGCTAACAGATTTTGGACATGTCTATGTTTTTACAGTGCAATCTATGTGTCAGTGTTATTAGGGGGCTATATTGTGTTAACATTGGTTTTAAGGATGCAGGAAAGCAGACTCTCTGCTGCGCCTTTATAATAGAAAAATATTATACATGGTCTTTCTGCTTCCTTACTCCCTCAATCCCCCTTCACCTGTGGTTGAACAAATCAAGTCCATAATTATTCTGCCAATCAATCAGGAGTGCAACTACGACTGTGGGGTAGTTACACTGACACTGACGAGAAAGTTGTCGACAAAGCAAACCCCGGAGATTCTTTAAACCCAGTGAACTCTAAAAAGGCAAGAGAGACACCTTTGTCTTATTAGTCTCTGCCGAACAAAGGGGGGTCTTTTAGGCATTGGTAAAGAAAAATAGCATCCAGCTGTTGCATACATTCAGAAAGACAGGCAGCAGGACCAAGGAAAGGGACAGAGGATCAGAGTTGTGGGAGTTGGCTGTGGATTAACTGATCCGCTTCAAGATGTCTGGAGTGACCACAAAGCAAGCAATGAGGTTTGTGACCCTCGAATGCAAACTAACCAAACTAAAAAAGAATGACTACATGAAGCACTGTTAAATATTAGATATACAATAAATATAAATTACAAACATAAATAAAAGCGGCAGAAAAGAGTTCTACAAAGATGAAAGAGGCAGGCAGGCAGGCAGGCAGACACACACACACACACACACACACACACACACACACACACACAGAGTCCAATCTGCAGGTCAATGCAAAAAATTAAAACACACATAAAAGATTCCAGCAATTGTATAAGCCTTTCCAGTGAATCAGAGCAGTGATCAGAAGGGTTTGTCTCTCTGTCCCTAACAGCTTGCCTGGGAGGTGGCCTTTGTTTTGGAGGTGGCAGGGGTGCCCTGACACAGAACATGCAAACCCAATTACCCTGGTCCCACAGCCCCAGGGCCCACATTAACACACTCTCCATGGGAGGGTTAGGGTTAGGGTTAGACTGTATGCCTGGGATCAGCAAACTGTTCACTCCATTGCTCATAGCAAACTCATGGACAGGAAGGACTATTTCCAATTTGACTAGCCTTATATCAGAGAGGAAAACATTGTTTGATCTAAAATCGCTGAAAACCAAAACACCAAAAATGCTTTTGCATTTCTTTATCTTTTATGGACGCGAACTGAAACTTTTTTGAGATTTAGATATTAAGCTAATTAATGCCAAAAACTTGGTCGTTAGAAAGTCGGAACAGCTATTTTTCACTTGACATTTAGCTGTGACATTTTAAAGACTGATCGATTAATTGTTCAACTGAGAAATACTCAGCAGATTAATGATTAATCAAATACAAATGGTTGTCAGCTGCAGCCCTTGTCTGAACCCTGAGTGACAGGAATATTCAAATATTTTGCATGTGTTGAGAACTACAAAGGGTCATGATGGTTTAATGAATAGCTCATATTTGTCTACATAAATACAGAGGACTGTGACTCTGAAAGATGCAACAGCACATTTTCAGCTCAGAGGAAGAACTTAAAAATGTTTCCTTTTATATTCAGATGTCATGTTTCATGGTTAACGGTGTAATGCCATTCCTCTTGGAAACAACCATGTCTGAGCTTAATTTTCAAGTGTGACAAAGACGTGTTAAAAGGAAATCATGATAGTATCACTCAAGCATGATTTAAAGGAATTACCTGGGTGGGCATTGCATGTTTGGAGAGTGCTACACAGAGCAGGAATCAGGTCATGAATTTCAAAATGAGACAGTGGATCAGCATTAGCAGCTCTGAAGCTGCAGCCGAGAGAAGGAGCTGCAACACCGATTACACTGAAACACAGCACTCACTTTCAAACCCACAAAGTATAAGGTAAAAAATAAATCCAAGAGGAGTTGGAAAAGCTTTAGATTTTGGTAGATTTGTTAGATGTTCCTCTCACGTAAAGCCTAAAACCATCTTGATTTAGGCTGGCAATGGAGCTGGAGTTATAATTAAAACCATTTCGCTTTTTAATCAATATTCAATCTCTCAGAAATAATTAACGGCATATTAAGGAGTTTACTGCTTGACAGAGGTGGATGCCACTAAATCATTAAGCTGTTGAAGCGCTGGTCTTTGACTCCTTCTGTCCCATTTCAATGGTTTATTGCTCCTCAATACAAGCTTTTTAAAATGCTACTGGAGCCATACTGTACCTAAACCTGATAACACACAGCATATACTTTCCAATTCTCACTCAGACATGGTTTTTAACATGCAACATGCAAAAATGTGGAGCTCTTTGAGTGAGCATGTGACACATTTAAGACTCATTCCAGTCCACTGAATGCAGAAGCTTTCCATGAAATAAAAGCTGCCCATGATCAGGGTTTTCAGGGTTTATTGCTGTGAGGTGGCCACCTTCCATAAAACTGTGCCCTTTTCCCTGAGTGATAATGTAATCAGTATTGGTGGTTGCACAACACGACAGCATAGTTTCCTATTTCCTTGCTTTACCAACAAGTTACTTGTAGCCAAGCAGACAGCACTCCCTGACCCCAGTGTGTGACCTCCAAACTCAAACAAAGTAACAAATGCATCATGTGCAGGTCACACATGACAGCAGCTCACATTTAGACACAAACACAGGGCCAAGTTAAATATGGCTCAACTTATCAATCATCCGCTTGATCAAAATACTTGACATAACTACGAAGACATACAAACATTTCCTAAGGCAACACTATAATCATTTATTGAATTTAATCAGTGCTGTCTTACCAGAAAGTGTCTGAGTGTAAGCTAATAAATTTTTGGCCACTCTCCAGATGACTTACATGGTAATTTGAGGGCAGCATGTTTTTTTGCAAACAATGATTAAGGAGACAGGAGTAAAACATGAGGTAGAGGTGATCTACCACGCTGTATGACAGACCAGGAATTTGTTTTCACGTGGAACAGACAGCTGTCTGTGTCTATACCCGTTTTCTTTACCCTTATCCGTTCCAGATAATTTCAATTAATTTGGCTTCCTGGAGACAATGTTGCTGTTTATCTGGGTGTGGATGAGCCGAGAAGGTAGCAGCAGTCATTGTTGGTTTAAGCTCAACAGTCAAAACACATCCTGGCCAAAAAAAATAAAAAAATTTAAATATTCATCATCTGAGGTTACTGCCTCAAAAAAGCCACAATAGATCATCACAAAACCAGAGGATTTATCATAATAAACAGAGGACACGTGATTTAGGCCTTGAGTCAACAGCTTTTGGCTTCCACTACTTCACTGACAGGACAATATTTATGGGTAACTCATACGTACTGGCACTTTGCCTCTAACATCTCTGAAGAAAGGCTTTTAGCCAAATGAAAGCTCTGTTACTGGCATTATTTAGTCTAACAACACGTGGTGTCTGATGGAGTGAAGAAACCGAGATAAAGCAAAAACACAACTAATTTGAGGTTGGTGTGTGTCAATTACAGCAATTCATAGCCTGGAAACACACATCCTTCATGAATAAGTGCTGTAAGTAATGATTATTCTAATTATCAATTACTCAGCATTGCAGATTATTCTCTATATTAATCATTTGGTCAGGTCTTCACATACAAGAAGCTGCAGTTTTTACACATTATATCTCAAATCAGAAGGACAATCACTTGGACTGATGTATGACCATCATTAATCTATGTGCAAAGGGAAGTGCTTCACTGTAGGCTACTGATGTTCTGTAAGGGTTTTTGTTTATTATCCCATAAGGGATGGACCTGAGATGCCACACTGCAGTATAGTTAAAAAAATTGAAAAATATGTGAAACATAATGAAATGTTTAACTTTATTTCAAATGCCCTAAATTAATTTTTAAAAAACAAATGTGACACATTAAGGTCAGTCCAAGTTTTGATACTTCACAGTAATACTGGTCAATTTATTTTCCAAAACTAAAGGTTAGACTTTAATGCCAGTTAAGTACTCAGTATTTTTTATAGCAAGCATGACTAATAGTCAACCTGTCAGAGTGACAGCTACCTCAGACACTCTGAGGAACTCCCATGACGTCCCCACCCGGTGCTCCCTCTGATATCCCAGCCCGCCAGAAACACAGGAACTCCCTTCAGTGTGAAGAAGCAGCCAGGTAGCAGTCTGAGAGTGTTGACAGAAAGGGGGTAGGAGCAGAAGGAGATACTGTTATACTATTGTGAAATCAGCTGTGGTGTTTCCAATGGGGAACTCTAATGTCAAAGGAGGAAGGTGAACACCCTGTGTGGGCAGCTGGCATTTAATTTACGATATTATTGGCCAACAGTTTGTAAATGGTCTTATTTTTTTAAATAAGTGAAGTAAGATAATAGTGAGTATATGAAAAGTGTAGAATAGCAATTATTTTTGTTATATATCTGCATGTCACGCAAAGCAGAGCACACAGAAATTAGCAGTGAGGCTTGGGTATTTATGGACTCGGGTATTTCACCTGCATAGCAACTACAGACACCACTGTCCATCTCAATACGGTATTCTAATGGTGAGAAACACTATGAATCCTGAATGGGCTTTTCCAGTCACACATTAGTCTGAGATTACAACAACTGTGTACAGCATTCAATGAGACTGGTTGTAGATATATATGCACGCAAACTTTAATCGTCAATTGTTCCGATACGGGGCAGCAAAGCATCATAGTGGTAAGCGTAGTTGCCTCATATTAAGAAGGTTGCAGTTCAGTTCCCGGGTCTGGGGCCTTTCTGTGCAGAGTTTGCAGGTTCTCTCCATGTTATTCTGGGTTTCCTACGGTATTCCAGTTTCCTCCCACCTTCCAAAGACATGCATATTTATGTTAATTGGTGATTCTAAATTGTCCGTAGGTCTGAATGTGACTGTGACTGGTTGTTCATCTCGGTCTGTCGGCTCTCCGATAGACAATGCAAGCTGGGATTGGCTCCAGCACCCCCCACGACCCAGAAACGGATAAGCAGTATAAGATCAATGAATGAATGAATGAATGAATGTTCTGGCACATTTGTGTAAGAAAAATAACCAAAAGAAAACTCAAAAGACCCTATTTTGTAGCTGAATGCCTTGCCTATCTGGTATTTTCTCTTTCCACCTCTTTGTGCCATCTCCCCAACATACGTCACACCAAAATACATTACACGGAACAACACGACCCTTCTCTGTTGTTGTCTCAAAGCATTTTAATCCATTATCAGTCTAATTTGCCTAATCTTCATGGTTCTTGAACTATGTGGGGAAATGCACCTAAGAATCGTTTATCCCCAGACTTTTAATTCCAAAGCTTATAGCTCCAATATTATTGCCCCTGAATAGTTATAGAGACTTAAAGACCCCCTGACATATTGTAGGTCTCAGCTCATGTGAAGTGGTTGTTAACCTCTGATCGATCTGCAGAGCTCATCAAAAGTCTTGAGTGCTTTACATTATTGGATGAGACAAAGGCCAAAGCATCCCAACATTGACTGGGGATTTAATTCTTTATGAGAAGAATAAAATCATGTTCGCACAGCTATTCGACAGCCCAGATCAGACTAATGGGGTTTATGGCACACTTCGTGAACCGAAGCTTGGAAGACAGGCTAAATATTCCTGCTGCAAATCAGTCATCTCCTCCTCAGCAAAGTATGTAACCCGTGTTCATAAATCATTTTAGGTTTTACCCAGTTTGTGGATCGTTGTACAGAGGAAAAACTGGATCAACTTGGTTTGGTCTGATCATTCCGATGACACAATACTGTCACTCAAAATATTTTTCTGCAGTGATAAGTTAAGATGTTGGATGTTTGCAGTGAACTGTACAACTTCAGTCATTCACAGACCTCAGAATTAGGGCTAAACGATTAATCAGAAATCACAATTTCAGAAAGGCTGCAATGTAGAAAATACTTTATGCAGCTGGCATGTATTCATGTCATCCAACACAAAAACATATTGATGTGATGATCAGAAGTGTATCACTGAAACTGTCAGTTATCATTTCTGCAGCTTCTTTATTATTCCACCCTGGATGGTAAACTTGCATTACAGTGACTTATCCAAACTCCTGCAGCTGTTAAAATGGTCTAAAAGATGCCACCAGCTCATTGTCTCTGCCGCACACGTTGTTGTGCATTTTGTCATGCCACCAATGGATTCTGTGAGAGTCATTTCATTCGGAGTTTGAAGTACACAGTGGCTGCCAGGGAGGCCCACTGCCAGTGCAGAGCATTCACTGTCCTGCAGGTGGTGTCAAGCTGGTTGTAGCTGCTACACTGTTAGTGCCACTTGTTGTCTTTGTTTGGTGAATCCAAATTTTCTGAAGCTTGGTTGCTTGGGGGGGGGGCTTAAATTACAGTCTACCCTTAGGACTGTATGTACATCAAACTTGATGTACTGTGCTCTTGGAGCCATGTCTCAGTATAGCAGATCAGGTTACTCAGTGTCTGACCTGTGACAAAGTAATAAGTGGGAGCCACATCAGAGAAAATACATTCGGCATTGACATTTAATATATATATTTACATTTCATGACAATATCTGTCAAAAAAAAATTGCAAATAGTATTTTCCCCAAATCACCCATGCCTACTCAAGATTATACACACACAAAAAAAAAAAAAAAAAAAAAAAAAAACTACTAAACTTTCAGCAGTATCTATACAAAAGCCTCATCACATTTGGCAACACTGATGATGATGACCCATTTTGTGTTCCTCCACCCCTCTACACACCTCGTCTTGCTGGTTTAAGGGTTAAAGCTAACAAATGTGACATTTGCATCTTTTGCCTCTGTGATTCAACAGCGAAGGGAAAGGAGCAGCCACAGCAGGCTAATGAATGTTTGATTTGAGATGGAAGACATCATGTCACTTCCAACGCTCCTGACATAACCCTTTGCTAAACCCCTTAAATTCTCTTGCTCCGCTACCTGGCATGGCTGTCAGCATCTCACCTTTTTTCCTCCACCTTCCCTTTCTCCACTTTAAATTCCTGAGTTCATCCTCCTTTCCTCCTACCCCCCCCCCCCCCCCCCGGCCCCCGCTACCACCACCTCCACCACACAGGCTGCGCTCATTACAGCGGATTTGCATGTCTGCTCCACAGCAGTATGAGAGGAGATGAAACAGAACTCCCAGTGGCTGCCTCTGCAGAGCTTCACTCATCTGACAGAAAGAGCTCCACTTTGGACCCCAGACACAGCCAGCAACCAAATGCAGGCTTCTTAAAGGAGCCATGCACACACAAACACACAGAGAGACACAAAGATACTCCCCCAAACATAATTTACACAGCACAGTGTTCAGTTTAAATATATCTTTATGCAGGAAATAAATTGAAAAACAGAAGTCTACCTTCCAGCACACTGCTTCCCTCTCTTTGCAATACCAATCAAACTTGCTCAGCTGAGAAAGATGAGAGCATGAGTTGTGTTACTGTGCCAGCAGCATGCACTCCCCAAGAGATCACATACCTGAGACTGATGGCCATCTTTTTTTATGATAACGTCAAGGTCTCCCATATGTGTAGTTACAGTTTTATACAGCCATTTTGTCTGACAATATTGACAGTGAGTATTCAAAAATGTCAACATCAATCTTGCGCTATAATTTTACAATGAAAAACATCTCAAAGTGAGATAAATTCAGCTTCAACAAATTCTGCCCTAGCACGAGACCTTAAATATTTAAGTGGTTTTTTTTTCTATGCCTGGACAACATTTTGTTGTTGTTGTTGTTGTTTTTCCTTTTTTTTCCCCCATTTTCCATTCTGATGAATGGTTCAGAGATTTTATTATTGGTTGGTTGGGATTATGTTTCCACATTTTTTCTCTTACTAGAAGACCCATAGTAAAAAAAAAACAAAACTGAAGAGTGTACTGGGATGTCAACGTGTATGATTTTCTATATTGGATTTTAGTGTATTAAAATTTTCACAAAAATGGCCAAAGGTTGTATTCAAAAGTGAAACACATGAAATGGCAGCAAGAAAGCAAAAACTGAAGTCATATCTAAGCAATGCTGAGACTGCATGAAACATAACTTTGTACATGGACTCATGAACCCAATTCAAGCTATACAGTGTGTTTTGACATCAAGAGGGCAAGTGTTTATACGTTTGTCTTAAAAGTCTTCATTTCTCTCTGTCTTTCTCAAGAGTATGAACTTTTACAAGGCTTTTTTTTAACCAAGCGTGATAAAACTGATTTGTTGGCTTATTTGTTTACAAAAGGACTCAAGACTGAGTGTCTAAACATGGCCCGAATAATGAAAATAATTTTCATTTGTAGCTTTAAATAGTGCATCGTTCCGGTATAACAATAAAAAACACTTCCATAAACGGTAAAGCAAGTTGTGATAGGTATAATGTTCTGTAAATATATTGTGCTGTTAATTCTGTCCACTAAAATAAAAACTGATGATTTCAAATGGACAAGTCTTTTGAAGTCTTCCATTGCTGTCTAAGACCTAGAGAAAGGCTGCACTTTAAATACAAGTGCAATAAGATGGCCATAAAAGAAAGTTATTGCCCACAAGATTTAAATTACTTAATTTCTAGCATCGACATACACAGCTCTCCCAAACACATTTTCGACTTAAAGAGGGGGTTCAAAATATCGTATTCATCATCAGAAAAAGTCTGTAGAGTAGTCTTGTTCAAAACAAATGTGACAGACAGACACTACCACATGTTCAGAAACATGATTTCAAACAGTACACATGCTTTTTGGTCAGTGATGAGTAACTGTCACAGTCTTGCTAAAAAAAAAAAGTGGCAAAACCACAAAAAAGTGGGGAAAAAAAGTCTGGTTCGTTTTTG
This sequence comes from Remorina albescens, assembly GCA_034769265.1. Classification (NCBI taxonomy): domain Eukaryota; kingdom Metazoa; phylum Chordata; class Actinopteri; order Carangiformes; family Echeneidae; genus Remorina; species Remorina albescens. The sequence goes on from CM068494.1 coordinate 18,916,826, forward strand.
GTTCCCTTCAAATTAGGTGCTTTTGTTCAGGATGACTCACTTGGTGAAAGTGCTACATCATGTGCAACATGAGTCACGCCCAAAGAGAAGGGCAAAGAGACCTACACTATGCAAACTCCTGACCTGACCTGTAATGTTTCCCACTGACCACAGACGTCACTTTTCTAAAATAACACTAAGCATCAATCACCCACAAACTATTGAGAGTAATGATCAAATGATGTTTTTAGACTTCTTTATATTCTATCCATATCCTCTTGAAATAAAACATATTTCGCTGTTACTAACTTAAAACTTGAAATCTATTTATTGCCTCACGCCGACAAGAAAAAGTGTACTCTGTCACTCGTCTCTGACTCATTGGTAAGTGGTGGCTCACTATGCAGATAAATAGAGAGAAATTAGAAATGAGAACTTGAGACTTTCAGATCCATATATTCCTAAAGTTTAACTTTTAAGGTTGAGTGCTTCTGTCAAAAAGGGCTCAGCAAAACTAGCTACAAGTGTTAGGGAGACTTTACACTGCACCACCATGCTGCACTTGCAAACTACAGGGCGAGACTATGAAACCACTATTGTGAAGACATAAATGACCTCAAAAAGTTCAGATTTTCAGAAATGACTATACAGTGCTTCGTCTTGAAAGCCTTTGTTTTCTCAGAGGTTGCAATGTCACAAAATGAAGGTGGTGAAATCAGTGGTTAGGTCGGTGCTGACATCACAAGAGCCCCTACTGCAGCCACCACAACCCAGTCAATAAAAGCCAATTCATTTCTGAAATTAAGAAAATTTAAAAGTTGAATTTACATTATGATAACATGATTACAGTTTACATATTGTTGGCTTTGTAAACTGAACAAATCCTTTGTCGACCTATTATTGGTTTCTTCATTGTAGAATCATTCCTTCAAAACCTTCTTTGATTTTTATGTAATTTTTGTGAGATAGGTTAGATCAATTTGACTAACCTACTGCACATTAAAAACAGCAACATTGTCCGCATTTGTTAATACACAGATTTGATATCAATTTAAGATATGAAGAAAAGGGGAAGGTAGAGGCTGAATACCTCTAAAAACACTCACTGTGTCTGCCATGTGTTGCATATTATGCATCGCCTGCAATAAAATGCACAGGACGACATCCTCTGCAAAAACTTGAAAGAGTATGTTGCACCCTTAACACATCTTTTGCCACGGCCATCAGCTAAACTCTCATAAAATTAAGTGTGCAATAGAAACATACAAATGTTAGGCTAGAATACAGTGTCCAAACAAAGTGTCTCCAAATCCTGAAATAAAATTGTAGCCTCAATCAAAGATTGAGTTGAGGGCCATAAGAACAAATGCAGTCAGTGTTAGCAGTAAAAACTGCTTTGTTTATCAAACACGTTGGGACACTTCATGGCAATTTTTGTTCTCATTGTGTAGCTCGTTGTGTGACCTTTATATTAAATGCATTTAAAATGTCACTTTAAAATTTATTTGCATTTGTAATGAGTGAGAAACATATGTGTGGTTCTGTGGCAATTAGGCACATTTGCCGAAGCGAAGTCACCTGGATGTGCCCACATTTTGTGTCAGAACCCGTAACACAAAGAGTTTCCTGGCACTAACACTACCAGCATTGATCAGTAGCAATACTCTAGCAAACCACACAACCACCAAATAGGACTGTATAGTGCATATGTAGGTGTACCATTGCACTGAATATTGTCATGCTTGTACTTGAGGATGATTTCACTGAAAGCAAAACTATCAGCGAAATAAAAAAGGAAAACAAAATGTTGGCGTGGTGGTCAAAGTGGTTCCACTTCACCACTGGGACTACTTATGAATAAGCAAAATCATGGCAAAATTCATTGGACAACATAGACAAGATGGAAAAAAAAAAAAAAAAAAAAAAGAGGTTTTAAAAAGGCAGTCATTTCGGATAACTAAACAGGGATTATCAGGCATAAACCCAAGCAGCAATCAGTATTAATCAAAGACTTGATAATTTGTTCCTCTCCAATTATGGTCACTTTTGTCAGAGCATCAATTTGACTGTGTTTCACTGAACTCACACAAAAAGGCAGAAATCTGAGCACTGTGAGCTGCAGAACTTAACTGGAGTGTGGCTGGGCTGCACCAGGCACATTAAGTCATTTAAGTCCCATGCTCACAGTGCTTCCCTAACCCCTGACTGTACACACCAGCACTCCCACCCCCCAGCACTAAGCCTTTCAGACCAAACACTGCTCTGCTTTCTGCATCTTAATAAGAGGAGGGAAACTAGAAGGGAAGTGAAGGCATGGCAGTCTTTTAGAGGAAGCTGAATAAATGACTGAACACACACCCTGGGGCGGCCATGCCGGGGGGTTTCCAGGAGGTTGGAGCGAGCAGGGCCAATCATGTCAAGACCAAGGCAGCAGACTACAACAAAACTGACATATCAAAGCAGCCAAGCCTTGTAGAAGGGAAGAGAGCAGCCAAGACACTGCATTCAATGGCACAGCTTGTTCCTGCTTCAATGAGAGACAACACAACCAAAAAACAGCAATTAGCGATTAAAGCAAAAATTCCATCTGCTGTAAGGCAGTATCTTTTTCCAATCAAACACCAGCTCAAACCATCTGAGTGATCATATGGCCTTTGATCCCATCATTGTTTTCATTTCAGAGGTAGGCAAACTGTAGACCAGGCCTTCGGGAGACTATTTCTGTACCTCAACTTTTTATCTCCCATTGTAATCCAAATAATATTTAAGAGCAACTGTTAAGACTTTACCTTGACAGTGCAGCCAAAGCAATCCTTACTAAAACAAACTGTCTAGGCTTTCGGGCAACTTCCAATAATTCATGTGGATAAATGCTCTGTCTACATCCAAAACCCATAATCTATGACAACCTTTAAAAATTGGTCATGTGTAATATAAAAGCACACAGACATTTCAGGATTATGAGAACACTTAAATGAGTTGTGTATTTTGATGAGAGCCAGTGTGGCCTTAAACTCAGTTTGCTTTTAATGAGGAATCAAAGCTGTTTACTACGTATTTTCCTTCCTTGTGATAATGAAGGGAATCCTCTGAGGTGGCTGCCATGCTGACACAGCCTTTGGGTGCTTAAATCTAAAAATGGGTGCATTAAGTGCATTTTAATTGACTTATATTTACCCAGTGTATTGTCTTGCAAATGAAAAAGATCTTCTGGCTCCCCTTGAAGACTTAAAAAGTAGGTCACTCAGTCTCCTGTGAGTCATAGATTTTGGCAGGGGACCAAGAAGAGCAGGTATAGGACAGGACTTGAGGTATGAGGGGCCTATGGTTTACTGATGTCATTTCATCGGTATAATAAAGATGATCCAGCTCATTTACAATTCCAGGTATTTTGTTGTACAGTGCCATATAAAGCAAAGTTGGATGCAGAAGTTTAGGGAGTTAAAATCAGAAGACTAAAGTGTTACACACTTAACGGCATCATAAATTTACTCACACAAAATCATATTGTTGTCAGGCCCTCTGAAAAACATTTCAGCCTAGTAACTGCAAACTTCTCTTCCATTTTTTTATCCCGCAATATAAATTTCCTTTAACAAACAGATTTTGTAAGATTGTAGGTGCATTCCCGTCCCTCTGCAGGGTTGAGGCCCCGGGCCATCCTCCAAGGGGCACAACACCTTAGCAGAGTGGTTCAATTAAGGGGTCAGAGCTGGGCCTGAGATTTCAACGCATTTATAATTATTTTTTTGAAGGTAGTGACTCAGCCTGGTCAAAGCCATCAGTCACACAGCCATCTAGGGAAAACCAGGCTTGGAGGTAGATGAGCTGAGGTGCACGTCTCTTGCCCTATGACCAACGCAAGGATACTTTCTTAATTATATTGAGCAACTGGCACAAACCACATCACCTCAGTCATTGAGCCCCTCCCCCAGCTAACCTCTCCACCCTCTCATTCATCCACCCTGAGGGAGAGGCATGCAGGCCAGAGGAAGTATGACTCATCTGAGTAACAAGATGCATTCTTCTGAATTCTCTACAGACATGTTGTTTGCTAAGTGAAGAGCACAGGAGAGTACAGCACAGAGAGATAAAGCAAAAAAAAAAAAAGTGTGGATACAAAATTAAGCAATAATCAAGAGACAGCCTATGTGTGGGAGCAAGACAGAGGGATGGGGTGGGATTGATGGGGCCAGAGCGAGTCACTTGTGTGGGTTTCCTGGTCCACACAGATCAACATTTCCTCCATCTCCACCGAGAGAATCCTTGGCTTCTGTTAGGGGTTTTCTGAATCACAGATGGAGATTCCAAGTACTACATCTAAAGCTAATCTATCAGGTTTCACTCAGGAAAAAAAGTAACAAATGAAGACAACAGAGAGGGATTTTGACGTGTGTTTTTGCTGAGCATGCAGAGGACAATAAGGCATAGGCTTTGCGTAAGAAAAAGTGTTTAATCACATTTAACAGATCCTCAACAGCTCCTCCCCAACCCAACACCACATCTGCAAAACTTGGCACTTGCTCCTTCAGATCATGAGCCTCACACACCACATCACACACAGTCTCCAAGTTCTACGTTAGGCTATTACTGGACTACTCCACATTAACATAGTCTGAAATCACAAAACAAATGCAGAAGGTACACACAGCCTTCAACAATGATCAGCATAGACAAAGATGTTGTAATATCCCCCCTTGTGATTTGGTGATAAATGATCAGTCTACCAGCAGTTCTTCAGTCAACAGGGGATGAACTTAAATGATGTGACATTAAATCATGTCCTCAAAACTCCACTCTTTAACCCTGTTCGGAAGGATTAGTCCTGTGAACTTAATTAAACCTGACCCTCTCACTTTCATCTATGAGTCTGCAGACCACCATTCAAAAAATTAGAAATGTCTCACATTACTGTATTGCTCAGTAATAAGCCAATGAACCTATTGTTGACATTGTGACTTGCAATACATACCTACTTAGAGATACATATTCCTCTGCAGTGAGCAAGCAGATAGCTTTAACAGAAAGAATTCCCATCGCAAACATCACTGACCATCTTTGCAAGGGAATTAAAGCAGCTTTCAGACAAGCTGATTAACTTGAGGTTCCAGATTGGTAATGCTAAATCTTAAATTCTGGTGACCTGCAAAAAAGGCAGTGTTTACTCAAGCTTGGTGCATGTGCCATCCACTGCCTCGCAGAGCAGTGACATGATCATATTCAATCAAGACTAATTTAGGGAAGACACTACACTCCTAACTTCCACAGTATCGCTTCTAAATCATCATGTCATGCATGCACAAGAGGACTGAAGGTAACATCAAGGAATACTGTGTTACTGAGATGTCACTTCTTAAGTAGTTGCCCAAATTTGTAGCTTTGGGGTTTCTAGTGGCAGGTTTTTTAGGTTTAAATTTTGTCATAAAACTGAGAGAAGTCCCTGTCGCTTCTATATTAAAACTATGAAAGGGCAGTTTTACCTAGAAGAGAATTTGCCACAGGAGCTACTATAATGATTAAACCAGATACCAAATACTATGATGAAAGCACCATTCTTATTACTCAAGCTGTGTCAGTTTAGCAAGCTCTTCTTCCTGCACAAAGCTCTAATTTCTCTTAAGAGTGTGAATCCTAAGCATATGAATTGCGTCTGCTGAGTGAAGAACAAAAAAGCTTAAGAAAAATACACTGATAGCGAGAGCCCATCAATTCTCAAGGACAAAGCATACAATATGATGAATTATATAATTCTTCAAGGCACTGAAAAGTCAAGTCAATCTTATTCCTTTAGGACTTGGCTCTTCATTACCATCCTTTTAAGTAAAATCTCCAATGGCACAGTTTCAATGTACACTGCATTAACACTGAAATCTTTTGTCTTATGTGTTACCATGCACCACATTAATTCCTCTTTCAAGGAAGTTGACTTGTAGGCCCTGATTGTGTTTTCACATTTGCACCACAACCAGGCCACCTACACCATCAAATCTATTTTTGTATTACACAACCATGCAAATTATACACTTCAGCCTCTGTACCTCACACAGCTCAAACACTTAAACTTAAAGATCTAACTAATATTAGACTAATATTAGACCACACTTAACATTACCTTTGCTACCACAAGGCTGGATAAATCACAGACAATGCTACCAAATACTGGAGATGTCCACCACATCTTTTTTCCCCCACCACCTGATTCTACACCCCACATTTACCCAGCAAGCTCTGCTGTAGGGAGTTACAGTAGTTGCCCTGTAGAGAAAAGGAGCCTCTACAGTAAGACCGGGGAAATAAAAGTCTAAATACTTAAAAATGAAATATGTACCTGAGCAAATGTGCCGGTAATATTAGACAATGAAACAGTTGAAACATCACACTGATTCATGTCTACTTCCAGCTTCAACACAAGACATAAATTGGACCATCCAGGACTAGTTCACTGACAGATTCAACTCAATAGAAGGGGAGGAGGTGGGATAAGGAGACCTAGGCAGTGTATTGCTGAATGAATAAAAAATGAAAGTGCAGTGCTTCAGTAAATTCGCTCTCTCCATCCCGTGAGGAGGATTGGTGGTGATGGGGTGGGGGTGATGGTGGAGGAGAGGCTCATTTGAAAACTTGAACCAATGCTGCATTCCCACATCCACCCATATCCAGCGAGGGGCTCTTTAAAAATTCATTAATTTACAGCAAAAATAGATTAAAGCACCCAGCTGAGCAAAACTCAAAATTTGGCTCCTGAATAACATTAATGATAAAACATCTCCCTCAAGCCCAGGGGGTTTTGCCTGAAGAAACAGTGCTTGATTTTTTTAACCTTACAGCACCTTGAGAATAATATATTTTCAATCATTACTAAATCAATGCATTTCTAATTGTCATTTTTAATTACGCTTTTCTGCGGATGACAAAAAAAATGAGCTGAGCAAAAACCTGCGAAAACTAATTAAAATCCATCCAAGGATCTGCCATTCCCATGATGCTATGCCAATGTCATTCTATTCACCATTTGATATCTGAGCTACAGAGACTCAATGACAGCTGCTCCAAGCCCCCAAAAATGCCTAGAACTGCAGTTACAGTAATTGCTCTGGCCAGCACTAAATGAGGTTCACTTAAGTGCAATTATCCCCCTCTGATCTCTCACATAAAGAGACTTCTTTAACATGGAGAAGTGGGCTCACACAATGTGACTGCAAACAAGATTCAAATTGGAATCAGGGAGGCATTTCCAGCAGATGAATGGCTTCATAGCTCATCTGCATTCTAGTGGTGCACAGCGTTGCTAATGAAGACTGAGCCAGTCCCTTCTCCCCAAAACAGCCACCATAAGAGCAAAACTTCACACGAGATATAGGGAAGATTTTCTGACAAAACTGTCCAGTCATTTGGCCTGAGCAACATTAGAGGACAGCCCAGACTCCATGCAGAGTAAACAGCTGTGAGAAAGAAAAAGGAATGAAGATTCAGCTTTTTTTTTGTGTGTGTGTGTGTGTGTGTGTGTGGGGGGGGGGGGGGGGGGGGGGTGAAAACCCCAAGGTGAAAACCCACTGAAGGACAAGATGATGGGTGAAGAAGCAAAGAGAAAGAAACTAAAGCCTAAAACAATTTCACATTCTCTAGAAGAGAAAAAATTAAAGAAGCCCATTTTGGATTCAGACCAAAAATAAGTCATTGTAGAAAATCCTAAATGGAGACCTTTGACCAACAGCATCACCACTACACCATGCCAAAAAAATATAGCAGCCGCCCTCATGAATAAATTGCCATCTGCCAATCACATAACACAATAGGTTTTCAGCCTAAGGGGGAAGATGTAGCAGTCTAATAGGGGTTGTTACTGAGGGTACCTGTTGGGTGCTGTCCAACTATACAGGGTGGTGAGGGGGGGGTCTGTGATGGGCATTCATGTTGCCACAGGCTCAACTACCACCAGGAGCCTGATAACTGCATCTCACGGATGGCCATTTGAATAATCACTTCAACAAGGGGAGAAATTAAAAAGCCTCTCAGTGAGATGGGGCTAGGCACAGGGCCACATACTGAATTCCAAATGAGGTTCCAATATTGAAAAAGTGAAAAACCTTTTCTAAAAATCTAAATTCACCCTACTATACTAGCTAACTGACCCTTGACATCTATCCAAATTAGCTCCACACCATGTCATTATTCTATTTAATCTGTTAAATTATACACTATCACACCCAAGCTGAACATTATCTGTTGTGACACAATAATGAAATAGCAATATTTATTTACAAGTAGTGACTCTGTATTCCTTGTCATTTACAGATGACAACATTGGGTTGGTTGTTTTGTTTTTTTTTTGTTTTTTTTTTTTATTATAGAGATAATAGATGAATGTCCTGAATGTCCACACACACACAAAATACAGGAAGACCTTCGAGGAGAAGGTGTCCTGTTTTGAAAGCATTAGTATCACATCTTCCCATTCTTGCTTTTAAACAGTTACTGAGACAACACAGATATGTAATCTTCAAAAGGGTGCTTTCCCCCCCCCCCCATATCAATTCAGTCCATTCATCTAAATATTGAGGTTCTTTTAGAAGAGGGATCAATATGAAATCACCTACTCTGCCCAATGTGATTAGAGGTGAAAGAGCAAATAACAAAAGAACAATTGTATTACTAAGGATGCCTAAAAATCAAAAGTGTATATTGAATCCTCCTATAATCTGACCCTGTGCAACCTCTGCGGTCATGAACAAATTACTTATAATTGATGGATTTGATGAAGACAACAGCAGTGCTCAGACGAAGAAATTTTACAGTGTGTGTGTGTGTGTGTGTGTGTGTGCGCGCTGTGATTCACATTTGTGCGTGCAATCTGTAAAATACATGCATCAGCTCCACTCTGGGTCTATTCTTTCAACAGCCAGTCAACAAACAAAATCAAAATTCCACTTTCACGTCAATTATTCCTGTTACATTTGACATTGTTGCTTGAAGTGATGGAAGTTACTGCTTCTAATACAGCCGTCTTTCAAAAGAGCTGAATTCAATGGATGGCAATAAGGTCCAAGGTATCTAGGTAGTGCAGTAGTTGAGACCTGTCTCAGCCAGGGCTAAGGACACAACAAAAAAATGATACTGAGCATAAACTGCACAGGGGGCTTCTTCAGCATCATTTCGTGAAACAACATAAAAGAGAGTGGTGGGATGATTACAGGAAAAGACAGGACGCAAATCCACCTAATTTCTGAACAGTATGCTAAACAAAACTCTCCTCTGCTTATCCAGATGCAGAGAAATCAAAACTTAAACACCTTGTGTGTTCCTCAGCTTCATGCACACATAGCCTGAATCCAGACAGCTTTTGACTTGCTATTTAAAGGATGGGTGATTAAGACGCAAACCAGGTCTGACCTTTGATTGTGGGTGCTGACTAACGCTATGAGCATTTTGTTAGTTGAAGCATAAGGTCTTGCATGGTTGGCATGTTTGGGGGAATTTTAATGTTTTGTTTTAGTCATAAAGCCAATCTTTCGGTTTAACCTTAATGGCAAGATAAACTTCAACTCAAGAGTATATTATAATCAGATAATTATTTGCAGCTCATTGCACCTCAATTTTTAAAACATCACAGCGGTCTCATTGATAAAACTTGCACAAGTTGACGGTAAGGCAAATTAGGAGTTCAGCCATCCATCCTCTAATAAAGGCCGCCAGGATAAAGCAAGGACACTGTTTTGTGTACAGCCTGACGCAGATACCACAGCTATTTAGTTTAAAGTTGTTGCATTAACTAATCTGTGTCTGCATATACACACACGCCAAATGGTGAAACATCAAAACAAAGGTGGATGCCCCGACAGAGGTCTTGCACAGAGGACCAAATATTCAGCAGCGACGCCGTTTGTGCCAACTCGGGGCGACACACAAGGGTACTCCACCACTACAGGCAAGACATACCCCTGACATGAAAGACAGTGGTATAAAAATCCACCTGAAACGTGCTTTGCACTTGTTGATTGTCCAGCCACATAACAAAACTGCGCCCCGCCATTCACTTGGACTGCTTACATTAAATATGAGGCTCATCATTTTCTGGAGGAAAAAAAAAAAAAAAAAGACGATTGACAGACGAGAAAACACGCTGCAACAGCTGTGAGTCAGATACCATCAGAGCACGCAGGAAAGCCAAATGACACACAAACACACACACACACTTCATGCTGGACACTGCGTATCACATACCAAACAGCTAGCTAACGATAGCTGTTGGTAGGCTTGGATAAGTCATTATAGCCCCCCCAATGCCAGAAAGAAAAAAAAAAAAACACACACAGACATACACGCACAGGCAAAGACACACACGCGCACACACACATCCCTAGTCCTGGCCAAGGAGAGAGCGCTCAGCTAAAGTTAGCAAGCTACCAAAACTGGCTAGCTAGCTGTCAAAGTTGCCCTGTCAGTTGTCACCGGTTGCACGGCGCTGCTAGCAGGCTAATGCAAGAGCTGTCAACTTAGGAGAGTTACAGCAACACAGCCGGGGTGTACTATCACTGACCACGGGGCAACACTGACTGGCTCTCCGGGAAAAAAGGTGTCCCCTCACGCCCCGCCTCGGCGAGCGGAAAGCTGTTTGTCAAGGCCTGTTCACCGGGCTCAATCCCCAGAACTTCAGTGCAGCTCACTTTCCCGTTAAAGTCGTCCATTTCGTGGGCCTTACTTCAACTTCCATGCCCGTGTAGCTCACTTACTCTGGGTGAAAGCAGCTGTGTCGATGGCTCTCTGTAATCCTCACGGTAGTTTCAGAGTAACTGCCCCCTCCCCTTCCTTCCACCTCCTCTTCTTGGTTTAGCGGGACCCCCCCAGGACTGTCCTGAGCTCTTGGCCGTTATCGTCCTGTGCAAAGAGCTGCCGTGGCCGTGGCTTCGCCGGTATGCCCGCGGTGCTGTGGCGTCCCTGCTCGGCTTCTCTCCGCCTTCTCCCGTTCGCCTTTCTCTTGGCTGCCGAGCCAACATCCGGGACTCTCTCCTCCTCTCCCCCGGCTTGGTTAAATGCCCGGAACTACTTTCACATACGACTACGCACATGAAGGCCCCCCACTCCGTCTCGCCACCCTGCCGCCACAGAAAATAGCGCGCGGTCATATGCACAAGTGAGACTCACAGTGGAAACAGCAACACATGGAGATTTCTACAGCCTATCAGGGAATTAGTCGAATGTGTTTTTTTCCCCTGAGATTGTTCATATGACTTGAATTAATCTAAGCGTGGTTTGATAAATAAATAAAAAGAAATCAACAATACCACCTTCACAGAATAAAGACATAAAAAGGGGATGATTATCAACGACGGGGCCACTATCTGACAACTCACCATTAATGACGTGGAGAAAGTATTCAAATGATTTGCTTGAGTAGGAGCACTGATGCCAAACTGCAAAAGTTTACAACAGTAAAAGTCCTAAATGGAAATGTTACTTGGTCCTGACAACTCATACTAATGTGTGTGTGTGTGTGTGTGTGTGTGTGTGTTAATGACTATTATTATTATTATTACATGTGTATTATAAAAAATAACTTTGTGGAAAAATTTTTACTTTTTTACTGTTTTCCTACTGTTTTTTTATTTTAGTATTTTGTGTAGGCCTATAAACAATCATTTTCATGACAGATTGATCTGCTCTTTATTTTCTTAATCACTAAGGCATTTGTAAACCAGAGAAATGCCCATCACAGTTAACCAGAGTGACACCAGTGGTGAATCGTATTATTTAAAACCGCAAACAGTTACTGAATCAAAATCATCAGGTCACTCTGTGTGGATCAGCTAATTCTGTGGAACAGCTTTTGATTGACTATCATTTCAGCTTTACAATGTAGGCTCAATCTACAATTGGCCCAAAAACCACAACAACAATGAAGAAAAGAGGACAAGAAAGAAACTGAGTTGACCATAACTTTGTTTTATTTGCTTCCCTCCTGTAATAAAACTGTGGATTGGGGTTTGCAGGAACAATACTTTTGTATTCCTTTCATCTTCTACCCCTTATCTGTTTCCAGGGGGTGCTGGATCCCAGCTCACACTGGCGAGGGGGGGGGTACATGCAAACACCACACAGAAAGGCCCCAGGCTGGAATTGAACCTGCAACCTTCTTATTGTGGGGGCAACAGCACTAGCCACTATGCTGCTGTCCAATACCTCTGTCATTGTTCATTTTTAGTATCATATGTTACCTATGCGCTGGGGCACCGAAAAGGGGGGGGAAGGAGAAGGATTCCAGGGGCCCATGATTGAGAGGGGCCCAGAGACACCCCTAATAAAATTATAATTTATATAAATTATAAATTGTAAAGATTCTTTTCATGGGGCCCAAAATCCCTAGCGGCGCCCCTGCCTATGCATTCTTATACCAAAGTGCTGAATGACCTTATTAACATAATGTAGACAATCCAGAAAATGCCAGCATAATTTTCCGCAGTGGAAATAGTGGACGTAAACTTACACAAAAAGTTCCATATAAAAAGCCTAATCAACCCTTTTTTTTTTCCGATAACCTAGTTGTAGTTAAATCTGAACAACACTGATTTCTGGCATTTGGGTTGACTGATTCTTAAGCTGACCTGCAGGCCTCTAGGTGTCCTTGCTAATTAAAATCAACGCCAAGTCACAGTTTATCTATTCAGCTCTTATAAATGTAAGAATACCCATCAGTGTCTGGAAATTGATCAGATTAGGATACACAATCTTGACGTGTATCCCAGATGTGGCCCTCAGACTTTTGGTTTTTACAGCGGTGCAACAGTGCCTCTTGTGGGTTGATCACTGGGACTACTGATAAAATGTCCTGACAGTGTGAACTGAAATAATGTTATATCAAAACATTTACAGCAATACAACCCACCTTTTTCTTGTCTATGCAAATTATCAAGTAGCCTTAATATTTACACAAACTGCTGTTTAAACCACTTTATTTTCAAATAGCTCCTTTAAAAGGTTTTCAAACCTAATGTGGCCTATGATGGCTTAGTAAAATAATTACATTCATCAGCAACATTTATTTTATTTCCTATCAACCAACACTACAATATAAATTCGTGTTTATATCAGTATTCATTTATAGTGAATCATTGTGGATGCAAATCTGTCGTGACATTTGCTGAGTCAGCGGGACAGTCCAGACCCAAAGATCCCCTTTGAGAGGAAATCCCCGTGTGCTCCTTGTGTTTTTTCGGTGATGTTTTGTTTCATAAGGTTTGACACCGGACATGAAAGCAGCAACAACTGACGCACCGATGCTCGTCCCCGACTCAAAGCGCCATGTGCAGCGGCTGCAGTTCCGTCCGTCACCGCGGGAGGCGCTGGAGGTTTGTCTCCTGTGTTCATAAAGACCGAAGAAGACGACCTCCGGCTTCAGGAAGTGCTGAGAAGTGTTGTGAAGCTACCTGAGATCCACTTCGGAATATAAAGTTGGGTAACTCGTTGGTTGTCTTTAAGTATTTTAACAACGTTACGGTGTTTTCACGGCTATAAAGTTGGATTTTCTGACGATACATGGTCGGATTTTGCAGGAGCGGACTGACCTGCTCTCTTCCTGTTTAACTAACACTTTCTGATAAAGTAACAATCGGATCGATTACACATTATTCTGTTCCTAACAAAGTGACTTGTTATGATTATAGTGACTGTGGCTCCAGGTGCATGTACATAAGATTGTTCAAACTTCTTGGCAATGCTCAAGTTCGGACTTTTTATTTCTATCCAGCACCGATTCAGAGCAGATGTTATTTCGACACTTTACGAATAGAGCACGTCCAGGCCCGCTCAATGAGATGATCTACACTCACCAAACAGTTTCCACTGGGAACAAACACTTTGCCATGGTGTCAAGAAGAATGTCCTCTTAAGAAGAAACTTGCAGCAGGTCCAGACTAGAGAGGGCGGCCATCTGCCTCGTTGGGTTAAGAGATAGGGAGTTTTTATCAGTGTTGATTCATCAGCTGCATTATTGGATCGTTTTCTTTTCAGTGCTGGTGTTGATGTATGTTGTGTTATATTGGGTTTCTCAATAAAATGCAATACTTTTTTTTCTCACAACGATGAATTTCAGATAAATGGTCACAAAAACCTAAAATAGCATTTCTTTCCTCATTGAGAAGACGAATCCAGACTCTCTGAATGAGAAAAATATACTTGAATTCAGTCATTTAACTGCTGGACATAAGATTTCTCCTCCACATCTCTGAAAAGCGATCCGTAATGTTTGTTCTTGGAGGGCTTCATACTTAGTCACTTTTATCATACTGTCACAAATCTGTTGCATGAATTCTTGATACTCAAAGTGCATTTCATTCACTCTCTCTCATCAGGAAATGGCAGAACCCAGAATATCTTCCATTGATGGGAGGTTAGCTGAAGAATTTGCTGTACCCTCGCATATTGAGGAAGTCAAAGGGAAAATGTCTGCTTTTGCTACACATCACGCGGCAGCAGGTCGTAGGGTGGTTCTCATCACATCAGGGGGTACCAAAGTTCCCCTGGAGTCACGCACTGTTCGCTTCCTTGACAACTTCAGCAGTGGCAGCCGAGGAGCCTGCTCAGCAGAATATTTCATTGACTCTGGCTACGCCGTCATCTTCCTGCACAGGCATCGCTCCCTCTACCCGTACACTCGTACACTCTCAACCATCAACATTCTGGATGCACTGCAGATGAGAGGTGAGGTGGATGGATCTGATAATTCTGGTGAAGTTGTGGTTAACCAGCAGGTGCTTCCAAACATCACCAAAGTGCTGAAGAAATACCAAGAAGTGAAAGACAACAGACTTCTCCTGCCCATTGAGTTCACCACTCTGTCTGAGTATCTGCATCTTCTCAAAGCAGCAGCACAGGCACTCAGCACAATCGGTACAGTAACAATCATTTACAGGTTGAAGTCTTAACTTTTGTGTAGCATATTAATTCTAACTTGTCCTCAAATGTTTTTTTTTTTTTCTGCAATTAGGAAACAAGGCAATGTTTTACTTGGCTGCCGCTGTGTCTGATTTCTATATCCCAGCATCCGAAATGCCTGAACACAAAATCCAGTCTTC
Organism: Remorina albescens; assembly: GCA_034769265.1. Classification (NCBI taxonomy): domain Eukaryota; kingdom Metazoa; phylum Chordata; class Actinopteri; order Carangiformes; family Echeneidae; genus Remorina; species Remorina albescens. The sequence goes on from CM068494.1 coordinate 18,931,873, forward strand.
CGATGGTCCTCTTCAAGTAAGTAGCAATGCTGCTGTAATAAGCAGGATTTGTTTATTTTTTGCTAATAGTATGGCAAATTGTTATGGACATTACTAGCCTTGACATTTTTGGTATCATTATAAGGTTGAGCCTTTTATTTGTCCCACAATTGTTTGACTGAACACCCAGAAAATAAATGACATGCAGCTCAGAGCCAGTTACAGCAAATGCTAGTACATTAACAACAAATTTAGCTAGTGAACTAAAAACAAAAATATGATGATATGAATGATTGTTTTAGCATTTAGCTGAAGTGCAGCCTCAAAGAACTGAATGCATGGCTATAGGCTTGGTCTTGCTCTTAATGAGAGTAAATTTGCTTTGTCCCTCAGCTCAGCTTGAACATGGTCCCAAAAATACTGTCCCCGCTTGTGAAGGACTGGGCACCCCAGGCTTTTGTCATATCTTTTAAGCTTGAGACTGATGCTACCATCCTGCTGGAGAAGGCTCGGCGGGCCCTGAGCACCTACAGGCACCAGGTGGTTGTGGCCAACATACTAGACTCTAGAAGGGGTTATGTGCTGGTGGTGACCCCTTCAACTCAGACAGAGTTAATCCTTGCTCAGGAAGATGTACAGAATAAATTGGAGATAGAGGAGAGGATAGTGAGCAACCTCACATCAGCACACAGCAAGTTCATAACTGAACAAGTGGGCTGATTGGCGTCATAAGCACATCTTGAGTCAATGATACTGTTTTAATTTGTTCCTCCCTGAGTTTAAATTTAAATCCCACTAAAGTTTGTACTTGCCTATCTTGCTGACAAAGTTACTGTACGTTCAGTAAGTTGTCTGGTTGCTAAGCCTCAGTTATCAGCAACTATAAACACTTAATGCCTTTCCTTGTCCTTTTTACCAGTCCTAACAGGGCTCCGAGAGTATAATGCTGCCTCTGTACATCTTATTGAGGGTTAAAAATAAAATGTTTATTCATAGTGCACATTAATCCAGGATATGTTGAGATTTTTTCACAACAGCAGCCAACTGTTGAATAATCCAATGGCATGGTTTATTACAGTAAATCACTAAAACATCCACAAGTACAGTCCATTGGTATTTCTTCAACTCTATGAAACTTGGCAGCATATTTTGAATTCTCTCTAGGTTACTTGAGTTTGATGCTCTTCTTGACGCCAGCACGAATACCAGACATCTCTCCACTGTATCTTGTCTCCTCATGACGGACTTCACGGACCTGGTGAATACAAACAACAGTTTCAGTATTCTTGCTGTGAATGACACACTTTTGACTAAAAGTGGTGACCAGAACGCTTCATGCTTTTTAAAAGTGAAGGTGAGGAGTACAAACCTGCCCCTTTCTGCGGATTTTAGCCCGTCTGAACTTCTCTCTGTGTTTGACTCTGGGATTACGGTCAATCTTCTTCCTCTTTGGCGTGAGCCCCTTGTTCTTGGCCATCTGTGAAATTAGTAGAGACACATAATTACAATAAGTATTTAAAAGTGACAACATCTGATATGAGTTCCATGAAGTGAATAGCGCTTGAGTAGCATTAGATCTTGAAACACACCAGCAGGTAATGGCTTTGACATACAATACACCCGAGCAGCAGTGAGGGGAACATGTTTTATAAGCTGCCTCTGATGTACTTGCAGCCTCCAAGTATATGAACTGTCATCGCCTGCATTGCTGAGACAACTGTAAATACATTCCAGTAAAACATAGCTTGGCATATTGTCACAAACTACAGTCACAAGCTCCAATAGGCAGTGCCCTCTTGTCATCAAAAAACAAGGTTACATTTTACCCTCTTAAATGTCTGTCTTGCCAAAAGAACCAGACCTGTGCAAGACCATCAGTTCAGGGACTAATTCAGTATAAACCTTGATAATTTACTACATCTTGGACTAACCAGTGGGAGAACCAACTTCTATTACCTATGAATAATTAACAGTTATTCAGTTATTCCTGATGAGAATACTCCTTAAAATAAATACTGGCATGACAGTTTGTGAGTGTCTGTAGCTCAGTACCTGATAAGTAATTCCTCTCTTAGCATCTGGATCCAGCTCTTCCTCGTCATCATCATTTGCCACCAACCTGCAACAAAATTACCATTCATCAGACCGCCGGTCATTTTGGTCCCACCTGTCATTGACAATCTCCAGCCATACGTACTCTCCGGCATTTGGATTGTTGCTCTTTCGTTTTAATTTCAACCTCTCCTCTGCATCTCTGTAAAAGCGTAGTGCTGCTTCCTCATCCAGGTCAGAGTCTGAGGCCTCCTCGACCTCAGGCTTAGTTTTCCCAGAGCCCTGGAGCAAACATACATTCATTAGCCTTTATGTTCTGTATTAAACGTGAGCAACAGATTAAAATTCAGGATGTATTTTGGATTCCAAAACAATACATTGAAAAGTGTCCCACCTTTTCCTTCTTACTGGAAACTCTAGTCTTCTTGCACTCTGCTGTGTTGTCGATGGCATTACCATTCTCCTCAGAAGTCAGCAGTTTACGATACTCTGGTGCGAGTCGAGCATCCACTGCTCCTAGTTCATTGATGAGCTGCAGGCATAATAAAAGAGTCACTAAAACAGAGGGCTGTAACTAATGGGGATATGTGTTTGTCACAGTGAAAAAAGTTGCTCATACTGCATGTCCAAGTGTGGACTTACATTTCTGTAGGTGAGGAGTCTTTCAATCACAGGGTGGTTGTGAGCAGGGATTCGTTTTGCTTTCAGGACCAAGTAGAAACTGATGTTTGTGCAGTAACTGTAGTAGGAAACAGTAATTTTTCAGTCAGGCCAACAACATGAACATGCAACTTTGATTTACAATTTTAGTACAACTTACTTGAGATAAAGTTGCTGTTTTGTCTTGAGGAAGTCAGCACCCTTTGAAAACAGAACCAAAGTTTTTTTAAATTAATGCTTTTTTTACCATAGCTTCGTAGCTAAAATATCTTATATATTGATGTATATAATTTCAGCATATAGGCAGCATATAAACATAGCACCTTGACAACACATTTCTAGCTCATGTTCTCTATAAATAAATGTAATTGTGAAATTTCAGGGAAACATGCAATCTCACTACTGTTCTATTATTAATTAACTAAACCTAACCATCATCATGGTTCAGCTTCAATGTTGTTCCTTTAATTGCATGTCCAATGACAAAAGACTATTGTGTACACTTTTGTAAATACATTTCAAGGTTTCGATGAAACAAAATTACAAAAAAAGAAAAACAGCGCTGACCTTTCCTGCTGGGATCCTTCCATCCTTTATCATCTGCACGAGGGGCTGCAGCTCATCCTTCAGTTCAGTAAGCTGGACACAAGAGACAGAAACCAAAATAATTCACACTGGTCTAAGGTTGTTAAACAAGTATCTTTCAGCTCAGTAGGTTCTTTTGCAAGCTTGATGATTTGGGAGCACATCTTTTACCTTTGCCTTCAAGTCCTGAATAAGTTCAAGCAACTCTGGAGATTCCTTCTTCAGAAGTTTCATTTTTTCCTTTTTAGACATTTGGTTTAGGTCTTTCACAATCCTCTCCTCTTTTTCTAAAGTCTCCTTTTCAGGCTTCTCCTCTACAGCTAATTCCTGAACACCAAAAAAGGTAAATGTCAGCATCATTACCATTACCTTTATCAGTGGAGGCATATAGGAGAAACAAGAACTAAAAAATACCTGAAAGAAGTTTAGATTGTAATCTTCCTCACTCAGATTTGCAGCCAAACGATTTTGAATGTTTTTCGCCTCTTCTTCTTCCTCTTGTTCTTCAGCTTCCAACTCTTCTTGTGATTTCCCTTCTGTAACAATTTAGATGTTGCACAAACAAGCATTAGTCATACAGATGAAAAAATGATCATGATTTTCCTCCATAAAATGCTGGAGATTAAAAGATGCTTACTGGTGGTAACATAATCAGAGTCGTAGAACATCTTCTTCTTCTTGCCCCATGCCATTTCATTGGGAAGGTCTAGGAAAAGCAACAATTACAGTTAAAAGGGCTAGCTTTAAACAGTAAACCAAATAATGGACATGTAAACCGATCATTTTGTTTACCTTCGTCTTTTTTCCTCTCTAAATCACTTTCCATGTCCGAATCCTCTTCCTCATTCTCTTCTTGTTCTCCCTCCTCCTCTTCCTCCTCTTCTGATTCAGAATCATCCAGGGCCATCACCTCCTCCTGTGACATTTGGAAAAGTTAAATTTTGTAAACCATTTCTCTGAAAGTTTTGAGTACAATACAATGAAATGGGAAAAAAAATGAAGTCCTGCATCACCTCATCATCGATTTCCTCCAAATCACTCTCCATTTGAACACCACGGGCGAGAAGTTTCTATCACAAAATGAACATAAAGGAAACTTGAGAACATGTGGCTTCATTCACTCGGCACAGAGCTGCTAGTGATCTACACTTACTGCAATCTTCTCATCATGAAACTCATCAATTTTGTCCTTTGTGTACTGTGATGATCTCTGAAAGGAAGAGAGAAAATAGGTTTGAAGGTGCTTAACATAATGATCACAACAACAAAGCAGAGCTGATCAAATCAAATCATTCTATCACAATGTAAAATTAGTCAGGCTACTGTTAGTTACTGTCAGACTTTGTAAATTTTTTCCTGGTATTACTGTTACAATTCTCTGAATGTGCTTGTTATTGACGAAGCTCCATGTTCATATTACTGCTGTTTGTCTACTTAGGGTTTGGAGACTGTACTCACCTTTATTTTAATTTAATATCAGCATTAACAGTCATACCCAAAATATTGGTACATTATTGCTACATCAAAGTATTGATTCAAAAATGAAAAACAACACAGAGAGCACGACTTAAACTTTGCACTGGGTAAATTAATACTAATAAAGAGGTGGCAGGACCAGTATGAAGTCAATGAACACAGGGCTTCTTGTTAATGGTATGGCCACAACAATAAAACAATTTAAACTTGTGATCATGAAAAATTACAACGACAAACAGCGAGTCATAAATATAAGTAAGCCTATCCTATCCTTTTCCGCACCAGCAGACTCATGAACAGTTTTTATTGAGGTGCAATAAGAGAACTGAACTCTACCAGAACAACAGTGCAATAACAACTTACTGCCGGATGCTGCTAAATTTATTATTCGAGAGTTGTTGCTTATATGTTTTGTCTTCATTCTTTTAAACTTTTAAAATGTATTATTTATTTTTAAAATGTACTGTTTCTTTGTAGACGCGAGGAGTTGCATTCAAGTTTTGTTGTACAACTGTACAATGACAATAAAGGTTTTGAACTGAATCTGAACCATGAGTTCTGGGGTAAGCTATAAAAAAATTATGAAACTGAGGAAAGTTTATAAATAATACCCATGACCTACTTTTGACTAAAACATTATTGGCTCCTGTAGATGTACATCAGAAAATGTTGGAGCAGAAGACAGGGAAGCAGCAGAAAGGAGAGATGAGTTTGAGGTTAAACTAAGGAACAAACTATCTTTGAGGGTTCATATCAGGGCATCGTCAGCTGGCAGAGTCATGTATCAGTTTTGTGTGAGGACATTTTGCCTGACTTTTATTTGCTATTGTCACTGTGTAATGTAAATTAATGCAATGTGCAACAAGGTTTTCTCCCAGTTGTTGTTATTTACATGTATGATTTTCGTCCCGTAAACATGGTGAGAATTTCCATATGTTTTGTCAAACAAATAAATATTTATGAAGATTAGTTTTTCTACATGTTTACCTTCCCATTAGCAAGGGAAGTTTCGTATAGCGCCTTGTGTTGCAAACTTCTCACACCCAATAGACTTCCAAATGAAAAAAAAAAACATGGGGATGTGTCCTGTTATGACACTTTAAATTTCCCCCTTTGGGAGTCTGTTTAATTCAGAGACTGCAGATTCCCCAGCCAGTGGGGACATGTCCCCTCCTGGTCCTCCTACCTTATCCGGGACAGGCATGTCCTTGTAGGCTTCAGGGTCATCCTCATGGTAAGCCTGAGTCCTTTTTGGCCTCTGTGGCTGTTTTCCCCTGAAGAGAGAGGGACAGGGAGGGACAGGGTGAGACAAGGAGGGACAGAGAGAGATAGAGAGAGACAGGGAGGGACAGGGAGAGACATGGAGGGAGAGAGAGAGAGATAGAGAGAGAGAGGGAGGGACAGGGAGGGACAGGGAGAGACACAGAGACATAGAGAGACAGGGAGGGACAGAGAGAGATAGAGAGAGACAGGGAGGGACAGGGAGAGACAGAAAGGGAGGGAGAGAGAGAGAGAGAGAGATAGAGAGAGACAAGGAGGGACAGGGAGAGACAGGGAGGGAGAGAGAGAGAGATAGAGAGAGAGAGGGAGGGAGGGAGGGACAGAGAGACATAGAGAGAGACAGGGAGGGACAGAGAGAGATAGAGAGAGACGGGGGGGACAGGGTGAGATAGAGAGAGACGGGGGGGACAGGGTGAGACAGGGAGGGACAGAGAGAGATAGAGAGAGACAGAGAGAGACAGAGAGATACAGGGAGGGACGGGGGGGACAGGGTGAGACAGGGAGGGACAGAGAGAGATCGAGAGAGACAGAGAGAGACAGAGAGATACAGGGAGGGACGGGGGGGACAGGGTGAGACAGGGAGGGACAGAGAGAGATCGAGAGAGACAGGGAGGAACAGGGAGAGACACAGAGAGATAGAGACAGAGACAGGGAAGGACAGGAAGGGACAGAGACAGACAGATGTGCTGCCTTATTCAATGTGCCGACACAGCTGAAGGAAAAGCTCTGATCTCTGAAGGAAGACACGTGATAACAGATAAAAGACGAAGAAGCTAACTTTGGACAAACTCACCTTGTAGCGCGAACCATGATGGAGGTAAAAAAACAAAACTCCGTACACGTCTCACACAAACAGGAAGTCACCTTGATAAACAAAGAGCCGGGATTTAATCTGAATAGGAAAACGACAGAAAACTGAAAATAACTACTGAGCTTCCCACGGACACGTTTCGTCTGCAGTGACCACGTGTTTCCTTCAGCTCTCCTTCATGTTACGTCCATCAGACACAGTGAAGGTCAGCAGCGCCTCCTGCAGCATCGGGGTGTCACTACAGCTCAATTTATCTTCAAATGGCGGCAGCTTTACATTTCTCAAGGCCTTTTCCTTTCCCAAGTTAAAAACAACCGAATGGTGCTTAGCCAGGTTGTCCTACAGTCAGAAGGATCTGGGTTCCAGTCCCGGTCCTGTGTGGTAACGAATGAATGTGAAATTAAATGATACAGATGTCCATAAATGTGACAGACTGTGTGACCTGTCCAGGGTGTATCCTGCCCCCACCCAGTGTAATCTGCCCCCATGACCCTGAAGGACAGAAGAGATGAGAGCCAAAGAATCCCTAGTGCAATAAACGTGCCATAAATGACAGTTTGTAAAGTGACAATGGTGTTGACCCAAGATCCCTTAAAAATACAAAAAAGATCTGAAGAAGGTATGTCTCAAGGTCATTTTGCTGTTTTGGGATCCCCGGGGCACATTTGTGCTTCTGGCACACAACCTTTGTTGTTCCTGAAATGGGTGCTAAGGCAGAGGTCAATTACACCTGAAGTCTCATGGGGTTCAGGTTTGCCTCACAGCATACTTAAATTAAAACAGAAAGGTGAAACACAGGCATGCGCCAAACCCTGCTGGTTATTTTAAAGAAATATTATTTCTTTATTGTACATAAGCCTTAGTTTGTGAGTCCTCTGCAGTGGTTAAAACAAGTATTCATTGTGAGCAGCATGACATTTATTTATGTTAGCATATTCTAAATTAAATGACCGTGTACAGAATTCAGTGAAACAATGCATCAGATTCAATGGGGCATCCCTCCAAAAGATAAAACGTATTCATCCTCCATAATAACAATGTTCTTATCATCAGAGGCATCTTCTGTGTTTGATTGTATTGAATTATTAACACTGTGAAGGGTCATAAAAGTCCACTGGTGGCAGCTACAATGTTGATACAGAAGGTATTGTTCATATATTTTTGCGCTGACTCTTCACTCTTGTTTCTCCTCCTTTTCTGTCTTTGACCTCCTCCAGTCCAACCTGAGACCATAACTGGAACTGCGAGGCCTGTGTGAGGGCAAAAGGTTTTTTTCAGTCCTGTTGAATCCAGTTAGCCCATCATTCCTCTTCCTCATGAGGACAACACCAGGGGTCATCAGACCTGGGTCAAAGCACTGCCAAAGAAATAGAGACTGATGTATAACAAGGATTGTACAAGTTTGCTTTAATGACAATTTATCTAAATATTTGGACCACGAGGCAAAATGTATCTGTAAACTGAAATGGTAAAACTTGCATCCCAATGGCATGACATTCATAAAATGAATCCACAGTAACATTAACCAAATGACTTTTGTTGATTCAGTCTGACCACAGATGGAATGTCAATGCAATTTCTCGGGGACTGCATTATTTTAAGAGCCACAAGCCAAAAATTTGGGAACCATTACTGCAGAACTAGAGTTTTTGTATTGTTCTCATACTATCCACCTTTCTTTTGTAAAATATTGAATTCTTTGTACTTACTTTAGAGGGTAAATTCCACAAAATTAGAAACAAATTTAGCCAACTTACAAAAAAAACATCAATGCAGATAGTTTTGATTTGAATTGAGTGTTTTTTGGGATGTCTTTCTCTTTAAGATTTCCATCTCCACTTTGTTTTGTTGGTGTTCACACTATTAACAAAGGGCTCACTGTGAGCAGCTTTCCCTGGAACTACTTTAAAATTAAGACATAGTCTTTGTCTGTGTACTTCACATTTAATTGGATAACTAAATTGTCTCAGTTTTAACTTTTAAATTTAATAATTTGGATGTTTTTAAGCACCACAAACTAAATTCAATTTACCTTCTTTGTACATATTTATCTCAAAACCGGGATAAGTAAAAGTAAATCTGTCTGCAGCACCAGCAGATGTAAGTAAAGACAGCAGCCCTTAGTTTTGTCATGGAGCTCTACTTTTACTTGAGTAACGAATCAGAGCGCTTCTGTTCCTCCACTTTATCAAAAGGTAACATCTTCTTCTGCAACCTGGAAACATGCCTTTTAATTTAATTTAATTACAAGGATAAACACAGAACTAAAACGGATGTACACACTTACAACTTTAGACCTTGACTCTGGGACTTCTCTTGCATCATCATTTGTATCGGTGTCATGGACGCTCAGGTTCAACATGGACCGGCTTATTTCTGACTCAGCAGTATTTGATCCGTTCATGGTAAATCTTGATGTGCTCTGCTGAGACTGAAACCTCTTCAAGATGTCACTCAGACAGCTAAACCCCTCAGACTGTGGGACCCTCAGGATTATAGGCTTCTGTGAGGAGATAAATACATCTCATTGCCCCCCCCTGCATTAGAGTATAAGAGTTTAGTCAAGTGATTTGACAGCAAAAATCCATCACTTACCCTAGAAGTTGGCGTCTTCACCACTTTGGAGCTAGTTTCATCCATGCTGCTGTTCTCCTTCAAAATGGGCTCCTGTATTGAGCGATCCCTTGCCTTAGTATTGGAAAAACTGACCATATTGTATGTTGTGTTGCCTGCTTTATCATCATGTCCTGTTGTTCTGTCATCTGAAATGGTGGTGTTCTCTTTGGACAGTTGCCTGGAAATGGCTTTTTCTATTATGTAATCCACCCTTCATAGGAAAAAGGACATTTTATTTTATATTTCTATTCTACTCTAATAATTTCTATTTGAAGAGTAACCCATTTAATTAGCTGTCTTCATTTTTTGCCTGTTACCTTTGAATTATTTCTTGAGTTGTTGGGTGACTTGCTGATGACTGTGAGTTGCTATGAAATAAATCAAGATTTGTGTGAAACATCTCCAGAAAAATATCTCACAATCATTGACACATGTGAAAAATAACTGTAACTAGACTCACTTGGAAGGTCTTGATTTATTTGGCAGCTGGTTTGTCAATGGAGAGGTGTTTTCATTTACCCTGCAAAATACAAAAAGGCCTCAGTAAGGTTTTGGAAAATTCAAAGTATTTGCAAAGGTGAAATTGCTCAAAGAATGTATTTCGGTATAAGTTTGAAATAAATCCAATTAAATGTTGACTAAACAATATCTTTAGTACGTTTTCCAAAAGAAAATGTTTATGAACTACTGTATCCATTTATGTTGACTACAGCAGCATTAAACTTTTCAATGAAATAAAAACTTTCAATTAAAGATAGAAGATGTTTGAAAGAAATGCTTTGTGTACACCATACACCTGAGCAATATTTATGGAAATGTAAAAGTAAGACTTGCAACTACTAACTATAACTACCTACTTGACCCAAAGACTTTAAGGCCTCACGACTTGTGTCTTAGATCGGTTAAGTGAAGAGGATCAATGTACCTTTTTTCAGCCATAAATTGGTTCCCATCGTTAGCAAAACTGTTGATAACAGGTGTGTTTATATCAAACAGCGTGTTGCTCATCAGTGGCATGTCATCATGTTGAGTAAGAAGACTGTCTGGGAAACAGGTGTCTCTCTGGACAACACCCATGGCTTCCCAGTCCAGAAAGGAATCAGCAGATAGAGATGAGGGGATGACAGTCTCAGGCTCCAAAGAGAGTTGCTTTTGGAACTGGAGACCTGAAAAGTCTTTTAGATGTTGAGTCGCATCCACGTGGGCACCTGCTACCCTCCATATATCTGGGACTGGCAGGGAAGAACCAAAAAGGATCCTGAATTCCCGATCAAATGAGTCAACTATTGGGCCACAAAGAACGGTGATCAGCTGCCGGTGCAGGTGAGCATCCGTCCATGTGAGGCTGTGGAGTACAAAGACAACTTGTTAATTTATTCTCAAGTGTGTGAAACACCTGTGAGAGGAAAAGGGTAGAGAGGAAGATCTGGTTACCTATAGCTGCCATGAATTACTGTCTCTAAATCCACAAGAAGGAACTTGTCTTTCATTTCACCGGTCACTGTTCTTCCTGTCCTTGAACAGAAGCTTTTCCCTCCAAGAGCACGGACACGGATGTTCTGCCAGATCACAAGATTAGGTTGAAACTCAACAAGGAATTGGACCAAATCGTGATGTTTATTTGTGATGGAATATGAAAAATCAAATACATCTGCCTTCATTCATGCACAAGGTTTGTGTGTTAACAAGAATGTACACCCCTGCTCTGTTGGGCTTGGCAGTGTCTTGAGCTAAATACTAATGACAGCATGGTAACACATCCAGAGTAACAGTGCCAATATGTTGTTTAGCAGAACAAATTTTGTTTGTTTGTTAGCTCCCTTAGCAGTGGTCATTAGCAAATGTTGCTAAACAGAAAATGAAGGTGATATGAATGATATTTTATAATTATTTCTTATTTTGGTCATGTAAAAACATTTTCCTTTGAAGTTTTAACCTGCTGATGGTGCTTGATAAATATTCAAGCGATCAGATGATGAGAAATATCAAACGTCTGTACCAACTTTCTTGGTTATGCTGAACAATTTCCCAGACAAGTTAAAATGTTGACCTGCTGGCGACATTAGATGAAAAATCAGGGGATCATGAAAGACACTGATTCATCCTCTGAACATGTTGATTTCTGTGCACAATTTTGTGCTTATCCATTCAGTATTAATTGAGATGTTTGAGTCCAGACCAAAGTGGTGGGCCAAGCAATTGTTGCTGATTGTCATAGTTGTTGCATAGGAGAAATTCTTAGGTCACGTAGTCATCACATAGTGATTCCTCTAAAGCTCAACTTGACAAAGAATTTGCATTTGTTAAGTTGTGTTCAACACAAGTCACTGACTGATGAGAGAGGCATAAAGTGGTGAATGCTGTGCAACAGGTTCATCCATGTGCTGTCCAAGTATGTCTAAGTATGACATTCCTAACTAAACAGGATGCCAAAGCAAAGAGACGGGTTTTTAGTTTATGATCTAACTCTCAACAATAGATGCAGCTGATGTGATATGTATGAAAGAGGCCCCCATTACATGGGCTAATTTGGCGATCTGTTATACAAATACACAAGAATAGAGCTGTTAAGTGTGTGCTGACTCTCACGGGGGGGGGGGGGGGGGGGGGGGGGAGGGGGACTCACCGGATGCCTGAGTCGGTTGAGAGTGAAATTCTCCTGAATTGATCTTTGGTTCAGAATGATGTACACAGCGACACCACGGGAGGCAGCGTTGTACAAATCATTAATTATTGCACCATCGTTCAGTTTGTCTGTCACGATGGCAATTACCTGCATGGCAAACAAAATGTTATTCTTTTACTTTTTGGCTTTATAGCTCTGAAAAGACTTGGACAAATTAAAACCATTATTTTAAAAGTAATCATGGTTGCAGAAGTGACTTTGTTTTTAGATACTACAAAAGTAAAACTGAGGAGAATGTTCACACTAAGGATGTTTTTTGAGTAAAATTCCCCTTTAAGGATTGTTTTATAATTTGTGCATGGTGCTTCAGATATCACGTCTGTTGAATGTTGGAGAAACTGAAGCTGTGCATCATATTTTGTTGATTTATCACTGAATTTCATGTGAAAGCTCATTAAAAGATATTTTGGCAAACAGTAAATATATAGATAATGTCTCTAAATTTATAGTTTGAATCTACAAAGTCTTAGAAAATAGAAATGCTCAAGCAGAGTACATCATCCTCAAATTTGTACAGTTCTGCCTAATTGAAAATGTTGTTATATTTATCCATAAAATTAAATCATCATGATATTTGCATACTTCACTGGCTTTTTGTAAGTGCCGTCGTATTATCTCTCGCACAGGAAGATCGCCTTCAGCAGGGGGACTGGTGTGGACTGTAACACTCCCCTTCAGCACCCAGGGCTTCTTTTCAGGCCAGCCAAGGTCTAGGATTGGGGTTGGTATGTCTGAGTGGTAAGGGAAGTAGGTGGAACAGAAGTCCACCATGTCTGAACCGTCTTCCACTCCATTCTCCTCCTGCTGGACCTGCAGCTGCTTAAGGCGACAGTCCTGAGCCCAGCTGGTTATCTGGCTGACCTCCTCAGAAGACAAGAAGCAGCCGGGGTACTCAGTGCTGCTGGAGCTGTAGAATGCCTGAGGTCCTAAATCCAGGAGTCTCTCCACCGCTTGCCGCTCCTCCTCACAGTAGAGGAAGTCAGGGGAAGACTCAGTCACAGGCAGGAACATCACATCCTCATCAAGGCTCTGCTCTTGAGAGTTTGACATAACTGCAGTCTGATGTGTCTCTTGACAAAAGTGCCTCCTGTCAAAGTTCACACTATTGGCTACACGTTTCTACCAACAACACTAATCCCAGGCTGGCTCCTCTCACCCTTCCATCGCGTAAAAGTGATCATGTTCTTCATATGTCTGGCAAAAAAAAAAAAAAGGCACGCTATTTCCAGATTGGCAAGTGATACCCAGGAATCATCAGAAGTCTGAATGCTTCTGTCTTGGTGGATTCAAGTCGCTCCCTCTTTCAAAGGTCTGTTCAAGGTTCACAATTTCAGTCCCAAATATATGTTAATGTTCTGAAGGAGATTTGTTCCCCAGCTCTAAGTTATTTAAAAAGAAAAATCAATAAATTGTCTTAAAAAAAATCAATTTTCCCTCACATAAGAATTAAGAAACACACTATGAAACTGCTCCTCGGCACTATGTCTCATATGTCAGACTCGACATAAGCTGTCGGATGAAGTGTCCCCTCCCCTTCATGTCATTTCATTCCTCTGTAACTTCCACTCCCTCTTACTGACATTGTTCTCCGATTCCAGAGAAAGCGTGCAGCCAACACATCTGTTTGTGTCTCAGACACACATTTACAATCTGACAATAGCTGCTCTGTTTCCAATAGCAAAATAAATAAAAATACAGTCATTGACATTCTGGTTTCACTTCATACGCTGACTTAAGCTGTGTGAGGTGTATGGCATATAAAATTGACATGCATCTTGTGTCTACCCTGAGGCTGTTGTTTACTTCACTACCTCAGGTGTTTTGGGACTGGTCCATCCTGATAGGTTGGATGGCTTGTAAAACTGTATCTGACTTCTGAAAGTGTCAGTTGCATTCCCACTTGGTCTTTTTTTTATTTCTTTTCTAAAAACTTTCAATCAGTTGATAGTGAGCCATCACGGGCTTCTGCAAAGAAAAAGAAAAAATCTCCCAAAAAAAATCCAGTGTCAACATATTTGATAAATTACACAAGATATTGAATGTCAGACAACAATTAGATCTGAAAACAGAAATGTGACACACCCTGTAGCAAACCATACAGTAGTGTTAAATCAGGGGATCGCAACTGCACAGTGTTACACGGGAAGCACTTAACAGTAAACAAAACAAGCTGAATGAACATTTATCCATTTAAACTCAGGAATGCTCTTTGGTTAAGATGACCTTTTTGGTGAAAAGATAAAATGCTTATGAAGTGACAATTTTCAGTAATTTTTGTTTTTAATACGTAAACATGGATGTATACACAATTCAAATAAAAGTTATTTGAATTTCAATATTTTCCTAATGCAATCACAATTATTCAACGAACAACAAGATTTGTATTCATATCTAATAATCATAATCCTTCATGCGGCACTTTAATAAGAGCTTTGTATCTTACAACATGACTGTCAGTCAGACAGAAAAAAGTATAATTTATAATTAAAGAGGTATTAAATCATTTTATTTTCTAATGTGTAAATACTGTTAACTGGGGAGTAATCTATGTGAGAGAGGAGAGTTGTATTCTTAATGGGAGGTTTTTGTCTTCATCTCTCTACTTTTTGGCTCACTGCTTTTTGCGCAGATGGACATACAGGACTGAGCTGACCAGGAGCAGAGGGACACACAGCCATGCCAGGATGAAGCAGTAGCCAAAGCGTCCTTTGCTCAGATCTCTGGAATCACTTAGGATCTCCTTTCTGTGGAAGGTGAAGATGAGGCAGGCTGCAAAGTCTGTGAAACCTGCAAGAATGACATGTTGAAAGGTTTTAGTTGAAATGTCATTCATCTGCATAGTATAATGCCTACAGTGTTTACTTCATTAGATGCACCCATACCCGTCCATGTGCAACAGGTCAGCCATGAATTCTACCTTTGCAACGTTTATAATATTTCCACGAATATGTACAAGTAATACAGTACAATACAAGCAGCTGTATTATTTTTTCTGAGTCGCAGCTCTTCAGTGCAGCCTGTGTGCTACATCAGTTCATGCTAATGAAGTAGTAACTGGGTGCATTTATGTTATATTTGACTACAACAGCAACGAACTTCATTATTCTATCATCATTATTATCCCCCATTGTCTGTAGCACTCAGCCTCAAGCCCATAGGTTTCCTCTGTTGATATCAATCTTTAAAAAAAGACACTGGTTGATAGAATCAGCTCTTGCTGATCTTGATCTGTGTTATAGCATCTATTTACAATGAGATGAATCATTCATTGAATATTGGCAATCTTGTCAGAAAATCCAAGGGATCTTCCCCCAGTTCAAAAACATGAATAATAAGCACCTGCAAATGCCTGGCATAGGCCTGTGAAATAGAAGAGTCCTCCTCTAGACATGGTCAACAGCTGGCCAAGAAAAACCAGGAAGGATATGGCGGAGAAGACCACGGAGAGAACCATGAGGGCCTGAACGGACTGCAGCCAGTCTAAGAGAATGAGTATACATCACCGACTCACAACTATGAATTTAGATTTGCACTGATATAAAACAGTTTGTAAAATCTGATCACACAGAAATAAATGGTAATCAGAGGTAAGAAGGCAAGAACTGATAATTTACCACTTTCATTGGTAGCAGCACATAACCAGGTGTTTGATGCATTATCGTGGAAACAGTTGTACCAGAGGTCTGTGATTTCCAAATCATCCCAGATCCACCATGACTGTGAAAAGGAAAAAAGAGAATGTGAATTTTTTATCATGTTGATTCTGTGCCTGCAGGTAAATAATGGCAGACACAGTCATAGTTTATCAGCACAAAAGCACAAAACCAAAGCTATGGATGTGTAGCATTACTGTGTATTGTTTTCTCCATATCATACATAGATAAAAAGTGACGCAAGTTTTAGAATAGTTAGAACATAAGTTAATACACCAGTTCACATGTGCATCTCACCTTCTCCAGGGTTGCGATGAGTAGCATGGCCAAGGTGATCAGATGTAACACAGTTAGGGATACAAGGAGGAAAACCATGGTTGTTGGATGGATTTGAGGGGAGACTTTAGTATCCTGTGTGTGAACAACCATGTGATGTTATTACGATTATAGATTATAATACAAAAAAACCTGTAAAATCCTTGGCAGATTCACTCAGAACCAAAGTTTGTCTTTTTTCCATGTCGTTTGAAATAGCCATCAGATTTCTCAAAGCACTGGCCTGAAACAGTGGTCCCTCTGTCTGCCTCTGAAGGAAACTGAGCACTTTCATCATTCTTCTTAGCATACTGTGACAATCTCTGCTCTTTTATCAAGCTACAAGCATGCCAGACTGTGGGGGGCGGGGGGGGTTCTCACTGTATCTTCAGAGCCTGTCCAGTCTCTGGGGAACACATCAACAAGCATGTGGTCTGAAACTCTACCTAACAGTCCAACATGCTGATGTGCCCTTTGGGTTCCAGTTCTTTAAAGTACAATAATCTGTCATTAAACACCAAGGAATAAAAATTTTTTTTTTTAATTTTCAGGACATTCTTCATTTATCGAGAAAGAAAGTTATTTTCTAAAAAACTTGCTTTTATAGTAAAATAAAGGTGGTGCAAATAAACAGAACTGTTAATCAAATCAGTGCAGCTTTTTGCACCAAAAATTTTTAGGATGGAATAAAGGGAAGTCAAATTATTAAGTAAGACTTGTTCCTGTTTGGTTCTAGCGCTTCTAAATGGAGCTATAAAAATGAGTAAAGTCAGCAGTTGGTATGGTACCTAACCAAAACATTAATATTGCATAGTCAGCTACTACATTAGAAAGGACATCACCCACAAAAAAAATTTAAAAACAAAATTAAATTCAAAAATACCAAAACTTTGAATCTGGACCGTTTCTCTCTGAGAGACTGATGCTCTCTTTCACAATCCATTGAACCCATTTTTAAATATACATGAAAGAATCAAATTAGGTACACACACTTAGATACACACACAGCGAGACTGTTGGGAACTGGCACTTTATGCCTCATGCATGTTTGCCTTTAGCCACTCAGCCCTGCCCATAGAGGGAAACCACCGATGCTATTAGAATTAGGACAATTCAGAGAGGCATGTCTTTGATTACGTACTACAATGTGTGGTTTATGTAACAGCTAGAGGTACCTGGCACAGACTGACCAAAAGTATTGACAACATAAATTGCAAGTGTATGTGGAGGACTAACATAAGCAGTACAAAGCATCTTCACAGACATTCAAACTTTATAATTAAAGATCCTTTTCTTAGCATTCGAATACATTTGGGTGTGACCCTCATTACATTAGGCAAAAGTTTCCTAATGTACTAAGATGAATGTGTCAGAGAGTAACAGAAAAAATGCCACGTCTATTCTGTTTAATCCAACAAAATCATATTGTTTTTATGACAATCTTACCCTTCAGCTTGTGCCTGAATCTGCACCCTCCAGTGATCGTCTTTGATTTTTCTTCCTGCCTGCGCTTTTTCTTCACTCTCAGATGTTTTAGCTCCAAAACTTGGAGAGAAGGGTATACAGACGAGGAATGTTGAGTCAAATATAGGAGGAGTTCTCAACACCCATTTCCTCTAAAGTACGCCTGCCCTCCCTCTCAAAATCTGTGGTCTGGACCAACTCAGCACCAAAAATAACATTCTTCCTGACCTGAATAGACACAGATGATTTTCTCAAATGTTACACTATAGACAAACCACAAAATCTGATAGAAAATATCATAAGGTGGAACCTATTTAAATCCATGGTTATTACAGAAAGAACGCATTGTGGAAAAAACAAGTTTTTCCATAATTAGATCCACACTTCTGTGCCAGTGTCTGCACATGTACTTGTGAGCTTCAACCAGATGCAGCTTGGCACCAACATCACCATACAGACCTCCTGAGAGAAGAGATTGAGAAACAGGAAATAAGGGCACTTTTGACTCTAAATGTCCAGGAAATCTCAGACCACCCAAGACACAATTTGTCAAGTAAAATCTTCAAAAAGATTATTAAATTGTAAACCATGTGAAAATGTGAACCCCATTGCAATTTATGTTGTTATTAAACACACTCTTTTGTAAGCAAGTTACTAAAAGCTGCAGCAAAAGTCGATGAGTAAAAGTGATGATCAGTTAAGCAATAATCTGTAATGAGGGAAAAATTTAACTATTCATTTAAGCTACTTAAGTAGGAGATGTAATGCCACAACTGTAAAATCCAGCATTATAATTAAAGAACGACATCAAAATACCACTCAAGTATCATTAACAAACTGTGATTGCAGTGGCCCCTCACAAGTAAACAAGTGATTGACATAGAAAGTAGTAAAACAGTGGGTTTTCTTCTGTTTCAGTCAGGATATAAATTAGATTGTTTATCTTGGGTGGTATGAACTAAGACATCAATACTATAAAGTGTAAAGTTACATGAAGTACAATACTTTATAAATACTCAATAGTGGAAATACTAAAGTACAATTTGTTGCTACTGGACTTGAGTAGAAACAATGTCACCTCGCTATGTACCAATGCCTTTCATTAATGGGCTGAAATTCCTACTTATGATAAATTTTCATTTTTACTGATGTTTATCAGCGACTTCAAACTCCTCACCCCATGAAAGATCCCGTGAGACGCTTTCAGGGACCCATAGGTGGAACGCAGTCGCAGTGCGCAGCTGTGAGCCTTTCACAAGAAGAAATAACAACAGTTCGCCACTTGTCCGTGCCCGAGAGGTTACCGTGTTTTCCTACAGCATCTACCGGAGCCAAGATTCACCCCGAGTGTCTCTTTTTGTGGTGAAAGTTTGGAGGAGTTAACTCCACAAAGTAGCGTCGGACTGGCCTGTTTGTCGGATAAAGTGTTCACCAGCGCGCAGAAAACAACGGTCGGTTCCGTCTCCATGGCAGCGACCGTTGACAGTCGGACGTTTTTTGGAAAAAACGCAGAAGAATAAAAGCTGAAGTTTGAGTCCATTTCGGCCGAAAGCTGCTTTTCATCGGCGGACAGATGGCTCAACCAAAGGTCGCTAAACACATCCTCACTTTTCTCCGTTCAATAACACCAGCGACTCTTTGAAATTCAACTCTGGATGAACGGAACTCAGCTAATTCTCTGGTCAAACTCAGTCCTCCCAGGTCTTGATGTTTACACTCAGTGAGATTTCTTGTTTGTTGTTGTTGTTGTTGTTTTTTTTTGTGGCTGCAACGTTTCACCAAATGGTATCGTCGATGTTGTCTTTGATCCACATGTCCAGTCCTGACTCCAGAATATGTGATTGTTCTGACAAATGTGATAAATTTATTAGATGAATTCAGACATGATCCTGTTTAGTTCTGCAAATAAAGACAGCAGATGTAACACAACCACACCAGTACTGCCAGCTTCCTCCTCACAAAGAAACAGCTGCTCCTAGAAGTATGCAAACAACGTTCAGACACAGCCGAGAGGAGTGCCTGTTGTCTCTCTCTAGCTCAGATCAAATTCAGGCATGCAGAGCCATTTTCAGTTGGAGCACCAAAACAATGTGCCCAACAATGCAGGAATCAGTAATCATCCCTCCAGTGTTTTCACAAAGTTAATTTAGTATCAGTGAGTGAAGGTAGCAGGATGACATACAGTTTACCCCAGGTAAAATTACAAAATCTCTTTTCAAAACTCCAAAGAAGTAACTGACTTTTCTGAGGAAAAAATGTCACCCATGCTGTTCACAGGAGGAGCTGGACCAGATTGCCGCATGGTTTAGTGAGGAGGGACTAGATCCAGGCTCCTCTAAGGAGGCTCAGCTGTGTCTGCTGTGGCGGGCCTTTCACTGTACAAGAAGCCATCTGAGCAGTGTGACAAGGGACCAGGACAGGCAGCGCTCACAACACTTAGCAGAGATGGATGAAGTAAGCTATCACTGCTGTGAGAGCCAGAAAAAGGAAGGTTATACAAAGAAGACGTTTAACTCTGGTGTTCTGTCTCTATCAATAAGGTGCGCAAGTCCTTGGAGCAGATTAGCATCTTTACAGAACAAAAAGATGTTTTGGTTCAGGAGATACAAGATGAAAACGATCAGCTTAAGGATCGGCTGCAGCAGCTAATATCCCTTCAAGGTAAGGAGATGTTTTGTACACAACATCATGACATGACATCATAATCATGACATAAGCAGCACTGACAAAATTCACACGCCTGGGCTCCTACCTTCCAATATTGTATGGTATTTGCCTGGAGATTAACAGAATATAACCAATTAATTTCCTTTCTTTACTGTGATAGACACCCAGATAAGTGAGGTGGCTAAAATGCTGTACCAGCAGGGTCTCACAGAGTTGATTCACAGCAGCCCCAGTGAGCAGGTGGCATATCTCTTGGTGGAGAGGGCCTCCCTACTCGAGACAAGTGAGGATCCTGACAACCTGACAGGTGCTGGAAACACAATCAGCCCATTGCAAACAGAGACGCAAGTGCCAAACAGCAACACACAACAGGTTAGGAGTGGATCACCTATTCATTTGATCATTTACAGTTAAAGATGGTTTGAGGTGGAAAGGTGCTTTTAATGTGAGAGCCACTTTGAGAAACTAAATATGCACAGCTCTCAGCAATTTGTGAATTTAGAGCTGAGAGCTTTCCAGTTCTAGGAGGAACCCCTCTTTCATGCAGTTTTATCTGTGATCAAGTGATTCTGTATTTCTGTGATCTAATATTGTTCCTCAATATCCCCAGAAGTGGGCGCCAAATCATGGTCAGAGTCCATGGAGGAAACTCTTTGGACTCCACAAAGCCACGCAAAGCAAACACACTCTTATTCCTGTACGTTCTTTTATCTACAGTAATGTTGCAGCATCCCAATGTATATTAACCAGTACTAAGCACTGCACTCAGGTTACTGCCAACTTTCACATATTAATTAGAAAATCTTGCATGTTGTCTGTTCAAAAGATCCACATTAACACTAAACCCCTTTTTTTCTTGCAGTGTTATTAAGCTCTGTTACCATTACAAGCTAAGAAACTTTGCATGACAGAAGAAATTCAAGACACTACACCCCAGATGCATCTTGATCCTGTGCACTTCTCAAGGTCTCCTGTCTGTTGTGGCATCTATTGCTGAATGCTCTTGTTTGTATTCACTCGTTAGCTTTGAGGAATAGCACTGTAATCATTCATTTGATTACTTCCGTCCCTCTTTCTTTAGAATGAAGCCAGGCATTTGAGTAATCAGTCAAATGCCAGTGTGGAAAGGAAGTGCTCCCGTCTGGAGCGGGATCTGGAGGAGGGCTCCCGTCGGCTGGCCATGGCCCACAATGAGATACGACGTCTGACTAATGAGTTAGAGTCTGCACATTTGACCCAAAAATCTTTTGGTGAGTGATATCAATCACCTATTGGGGATAAGACAGTGGCTGCTCAGTAAATCAATCAAGAAAACACCACAAACTGAATAAAAGCTGAGGTTTAAGCTTTATTCATTTTGTTGTGTGGGATTTTCAGAGTCTGAGCTGCAGGCGGCACAGCAGGAGGAAGAAAAACTGAGGAAATCTGGTGAGATTTTTTTGTCATATCTAAATTTTGTTACCAACCCTCTGTATTTATACTGTACATATATTTTTGTGTGCACCACTATCTTCTTTAGGAGTTGGACGTTATTCCAACATACACTATGTGAGAGGCAGGGTAGAATCTGGTTGGTGTATTACAGGACTAGCATATGAGAGCAAATACATTTAGTTCTTTTTACAATAAAAAATTGATGTCTTGCTGAGTTGATGCTCCTCTGAATGATAACAGTAATCAACAGCTTTCATTGTACATGTTGATGTGAATATAGCATATACTCTAAAAAAAAGTTGCACGAAAATTTTCAATGTTTTTGTTTTTATTTAGTGTATCTAAAATCAATAAGTATTTCATAGAGAACATGTGATAACAGATAACAGATTTATAATCTGATAATCATATTTTATATTCGCAAGAAATGGTGGAACTGAGAAAGGCTAAAGAAGTAAATGATCGTCTGGACCTTGAGATCAGAGCTTTGAGGACTAGGGTACGCTCCCTGGATGCTGAGAAAAACTCTCTGCAGCGGACGGTAAGATAAGATAAAATATGATGGTGGTATTGTAACTCTATTCCAAAATTTGTCTTCTACAAAATATCACTGAGTTTAAATAGACTCAGTTTCAGTGTCAATGACATACTGCAGTAGTGGTTAGAACTACACACCTCACATTAATTATTACTTTGAGGTGCTAAATAATAACTATATTACTAACCCTGCAATTGAAAAAAGTTATAGATTATACAAGGGGTTAAAACCAACTACCAGTCCCCCATTTGTGCTGACAGATGCAGATATTAAAAAACAGCACAAGTTTTACGAAGTATGGTGTTGAAACCATGAATGACCCAGCAGTTGATGTCTCTGTTAACTTGATGCTGTTTTCCCCAAGAGAATGGGGAATAGCCATTATTCCTACTGCTCTTACTGCAGTCCTACTGTACAACTTTACATGTCTTTGTGTAAGGTTTTGTCTCTGCAGGAGGATGTAGAGCACATGTAGTCAGGCTAGGGTGACCAGGTGTCCCGCTTTGTGCGGGACTGCACAGCGTTTTTATCCCTTTTCTTGTGTCCCACATATTAAGACGATGTCCCGCATTTTGATTGGCTCTAGGTCAAACCACTGCAGCACAAACACTTTTCTAAAATCTGTCTTTTGTCCAGTGGCTGTGAAGAAAGCAGGGGAAGGCTGTCATCACGGGGCTGTGTTTGATGTCAATCAAACTGGGCACACGTGGGGTCAAGTGCAGCTTAACCTTTCACCGTCTTTGCTGCCAGGCTATTCCCAACGGGGAAAACTGCGAGGCACCACGAAATCACATATGATGGACAGTAACACAAAGAAAAGGAAATGCAGCTACAACAAAGACTGGGAAACAACTTATAATTGGGGGAAGTCAGTGCAACGTGATTCTCAGAGTTTTTTGCGAAATTTGACAGTAATTTTTCAGTTTCACACAGAGGGGAATATGATTTGAAACAACACAGTGCATGTGAGTCTCACAAGAAACGTGCAGCTCAAAAAGAGATGTGCCAACCTATGCATTCCTACTGAAACCCAAAGATGACTGCCAGTCAGACAGGCAGGACAGGTTAAAGTATAACAGCAGGAAAGCCATTGAATGAAATTCTGTTTAAGGATGGACAAATTGTAATATGAACACTTTTGATGCATAGTAAAGGTCCTTGATCTAAAAGCAATACTTTTCTTTTTGGATATTCTACCCTGGGCTTACCCTCAATTTTATATGCCATATACACTTTTTAAAGCACCAGAAAACTGAAGCCATGACTTGAATCCCATGTCAGCAGCCTGTCTGTTCTGTTTTATTGTACACAGTTTAGTCAGATTCTGTGTTGATGAGAAGAAGTACTGTACTTTTAACAGTTATTGGGATAGAAAAAGGGATTACATGAGTGCAAACAGACTATGGGATAAGACCATAAGAATTTAGGTTTCCTTTTATGCTTACTGTGTTTACTTATTATGGGAGTTGGGAAAGTTGCATTCAAATAAAATATTCTAAGTCCTTCACATACTAAAGGCCTAACCTGTCACCTGCTCAATCTATTGTGAGCTGCTGAATCAACCAAAGGGTAAAACATAGAGATGTTACGACTTAAGGAGCAGAATAGAAATGTTTATTTTTTAAGGTAGATAGACATTATATCAAAATTTTAGACTAGCTCTCAGCATTGGTAACGTGCCCCGCATTGTCCCACACAAACATACTCTTTGTCCCACATTTGGTTTGTATGGATCTGGTCACCCTAAGTCAGGCTTGCAGAAGCAGCAGCTCCTCACTGTGCAGGTTGAGGCAGACCAGGCCACAGAGCTGGCCAAAGTAAATGTTGTAGTTTAAACTCATTAAATGTTGTTTAATTGCTGTCATTCAGTATAGTATCTTAGTATTGAAGAGCTACACTGAGGTCCATTCAAGTCAAGTAGTAATTGAAATTCAATTTGAAAACATCTTTCCATATATGTATTCTGTCAAAATAGACTATATATTGGTTTTATATGTTATATATATGTTAAGTAGTATAATGCCCATCACATTTAACCGTCTGCAAAGATGTCTTATAAATGTGGACCTTGACAAGAGGCAGAGATACAGATTATGTGTTCTGATGTTGTCTTATCTCAGGTAGTCTCTCTGCAGCAGGAAGTGGAGCGGTTACAGTCAGCCCTACAGGAACAGCAGCAGCAAGCTGAGCAGCAGCTCCACACTTTGCAGGTGTCACTACAGACTGTCATGCTTGTTCATCCTTCATAGCAGTGCTTCTCAGTCTGTGGGCCGGTGCCTACCTCTGGGCTGTGGAGGTATTGCAAATCATTTGCAGAACAATTCAGCAAAATATTTCAAACTAAAATATATTTAAACATTAAAGACACAAAGGCATTATTTGGCTTCTATATTTTTGAATGTGAACTGACAACATTTTCGAGCTTTCCAAGTGATCTTGAGATGGAAAAGGTTGGGAGTCACTGCTTTGAAACAACCCACCTGATTGATGCATGTGTGTGTGTGCTTGTTGAAATTGTCCTTTCTGTTCCTTTTTTCTCTAGCTCCAGGTAGCAGAGGTGGCACACAGCAACACAACCTACAAAGATTTGAAGGAGAAACTGGCTGCTCAGACAAGGTGCCTTTTAGATACAGAGCAAACTGTGAGTATATAAAAACAAAAACAGACTAGAAGCTTGATGCAATGTGTGTGTGAGAGACACATACGGACACAGATTTGACTGACTGAGATTATCTCGATGTTAAACAAATAAACCCATCAGGTTTCCTGCCATCAATTTTCTCTAAATGATTTTGCAACATACTTCCAAGTGGTGTAATACAAGCTTGTGTGTTCTTTATATGTGTGTAAAATTTATATGAAAACAATTAAATTATTCAGTTTGATTGGGTGAACTTTAAAGACTTTAAAGAATTTTAAAGCATAATTAGCAAATTCCAGATAATGGCCTCTTGGAGGTTTTGGTGCCTGTATCGTTATCAAATGTAAGATTTCCTATCGGTAAAACCTCTAAAATGTATACTTTGTGCTGTAACAGATATAGGGTAATATTGATCTGTCACATTCCTAAGATATTTTTTCTAAAGAAGGATGTGGAGCGTTTAGAGTTTGCCCTACAAGAACAGCAGCTCCAGGCCGTGCAGGTCCAGGCTCAGAAAGCCAATGAACGGGATAAAGTAAGTCCACCTGTGGAAATTATTCTTAATTTAATAAAAAGATTACACCTGTCATCAGCAGAAAAACATTTTAGATCAATATCAGAAAGAATAGTAACTGTGAATACAGAAATCATCAATCCCTGTCATTGCTGATGTTGGTATTTTGGACCACAGGAGTGTCCTGATTATCAAGAAGCAGCCAAGACTCTACTGTTGACCCAAGATGACTGTGAGACACTTAAAAAAGAGATCTGCGAGACCCTTAAATGCCTTGATAAAGAGCGGAGGTAATGGGCCCCTTTAAATGCTGCCAGCTAAACAAAACTTGAGTGTCTAAGAACAAATAATTCTTTTCAGCCACAGTAAAATCTGTGTTTTAAATTCTAAATGATGAATGATATAATTATGTATTGAAGTTTGCTCATCTGTTTCAGTAAATACCATGAGCTGAAGGAAAAACATAAAACCAAGCTGTGTTGGGCCAAACAAAAGCTTGATGATGAAACCTCATGGCGTGATGAAAAGATAAAAAGTCTAGAGCGAGAACTGTCCCTGTGTTCCCATTCATTAGCAAAGGTAAATCTGCACCTTTATCCTACTTCAGACAAAACAAACCAGGAGAAACAACCGAATTTCAGTGATGGAGTGAAATTCTCATATAAAAAAAATCTGACTTAAATTACACTTCAAATTGATAGTATTGATCATTAATCAAAAATAATCATAACTGAATTTGTAAGATTTTTTTCAGTTTGTTTTAAATTCATTTTAGAATTTCCAGTTCTACTTTTGCTCCAACCATGTTAGCATTCCATATAATCACCCAGTCCATTTTTCTTTCTGTACCTGGTGTATGTTGATATTTTTGCTTCAGGTCACACGCTGTCAGACAATGTCAGTGTAACCCTTGTATTAAAACAAACAGACCTTAAAGCGTTGATACTGAACTGGGGCTGATTATGTTTTTCTGTACCAGGAAAAAGAGCTTGTCCAAAGTATAACAGCAGAAAATGAGAAACTACTTGTTGAGAGGACAAGGCTGTTACAGCAGTTGAACGAGGAAGAGCACAGCAAGAAAGATAGCAATCTAACAGCTGCTTTGTCCAAATGCAGGTATTCAATTAACATGGTTGGTCAATGTTTGATTGAATGAGTTTGAGTTTATCTGCTCAAAGGAAACAGCACTTGATGTCATTTGGTCTCACTGAAAAGGAAAACACATTTCTTTTGATCATCAGGGTAGATTTTCTAGAGATGGAGAACAAGAAACTGGGAAACAAAATAGTTCACATGTCCAATCAGATGGCCGTCATGGAACGAACTCTACAGAGTGTGCAGCCGCTTCACCTTGCTGAGGTACAGGGTACTGAAAACCACCTTCACTCATACCTGTTTATCCAGGCTGGGATCTGGAGTTGTTTGAATTATAGTAGTGATCTTGACGTAATTTCTATAATTTCGGAAAGAACATTCACTTGGATTTAAATGATTGTATTGGATTTGGATGTTTGAAGGTTAAAGTCACAGTTAGTTGACAAGACACATTTTTGTCCCTGCAAACATGATACATTAGTCTTGGCTTGAGGGAATTTCTTTCAATGTTCACTTGTTCTCAAGGACTAACTGATAACATTTTGATAGTCAAAGTTAAACAGTAGGGTGTTACACTAGTAGTTACAGTAAATGTACAACAGTAGAGTACAGTTTAGCCACGAGACAAAGATTCACAAAGTTCAGTTACAATTTAACATAATTCTAACAACAATGTGACCTGAAACCACTTCAACCATGAGGTGGTCAGCCCAGTTTAATAGCTGAACGTCTGTAGTCATGCAAGCAACCCTGTGAGAACCTAAAAGGCATCCTTAGCATGTATCCAACCAGATTCTTCCTGTGGAAAGCAAACTTATCTGAACTAAATTTAAGATGCTTCTCAAGATAGTTGACCCTGTAATGAAGAGTTGATTATTGATTTGTTATTTATCTGACAATTTTTCTTGTTTTGTTTATCAGGAACTGCAGAAGATTTGTGATCCTCAGCAGATCTTTACATCACTCCCTGTGGAAGCTCCCACGTAGGTCTGACCAAAGTTCAGGATTTGATCTAAACCAAGCTTGATAAAATCAAGCACAATTAAAAGCCTGTGAACCTCGATTGTCCCCGTAGTGTAATGATGCCAAAGCCTTTTGAACTTCAGACCTCACTGGATGGTACTCAGAGCAGTCAGAGCAAGCAGACACGTGAGATTCCATCCCCGCACTCTCTGATCTCTGCTGCCCTGTCTCGTTCAGCAGAGATGGGCTACCTGAACCTTGCATCCGCTCAGAAACGCTCACACCAACAGGCTTCCCTGGCTGTTCTCAGCAGCTCAGAACATTTGTGCTCCTGAAACTCTCTATAACATGAATATACTCTATAGAAACTATTTTATTTTTCGAGAGGATTAAATTAATAAATAACAGAAGAATTTCCTTTCACTCTGCAAAGTTCATTTTCACTTGAATGTTTTTATTTACTGTCAGCAAAGTAACATCTCAACCCTGGGCCTTTCCAGATATGTGGGAAAACTTTTTCATAATGGCTTTGCATTTACAATAGACAAGATAGTTGGTAGTAGTTAGCTTTAATTACAATTAAAGTAAACCCACATCTGTCATAGCTGCTGGGGCTTGGCTAAAAATAGACTTGAAATGTCCCTGAAGCCAGAGGTTTTCAAGCTTTTTCTTGAGAGACCCATAGTTTTACCAATTTAAACTTTATCTATGCTCATAACCGCTTCAAGAGAGAAGTGGATTATGACTATATATCCATGAGCTCATCCTCAGCCCGGAGGTTCTCCACACATACAACTTTTTCCCGTACATTTAGTCGTTTTTGTCACAAAAATGAATTAAATATTTAACATTTTCAAATTATTTTACACCTTAAAATCAAGAAGCTTTCGCAATCCCCTGTGGCTCTTTGGTGCCCCCCAACCCCCGTTGGTAATCACAGCCTTAAATTGCCAAAGTTGTGCATCAGCTTGTCAGCCAGCCCACTTCTCAAATAAATCCCTTTGGGGCAAATTAAAATAATAAATCTTTCTTCAAGTCAGACATGTTATGATTAATATCAGCAGCAAATTGTTTTCCTGAGATTTTAACAGGTCACAAGTAGGAAACTCCCTGATGGATTACTTTACAATTATTTACAGACACTGTGTAATTAGTCAAACATTTCAAATAAATTTATGATCAAGAATTAAATGCAGCAAAATCTGACCAAGAAAATTTTCTGTGCTATATTCTGTTTGCACTTAAACTGCATCATTGTCATATTAATAAATACAATTAGCTTTAGTTTTAAAGGAAAAAACAACTTGAAGAGCAGAAAACTATGGCTTCGTAACCCCTTAGAAAGTTTCAAAACACAATTTGTAATCAAAAAATGTTTTGTGCACACACACTGAAATAAAGTCAATATTTGCATACATTTACCCGAGTCATAAACAAATTGGAGCTTTTCTATTTAGGTCAACAGACATAGATGTTGGAGACTCAACCAGAGGATCTCCATCTGGAACCTGAAAGCTTTTTATCTTTTTTTTCCTCAACAGTTTTACACCATCACCAAACGTTTTAAGTGATTTTGCAATTAGTATTTCATACTCACTATGATGTTCGTAGTTGGCCATAATGTTTTGGTGCCCACTCTAATCGGGTGATACGTATGTTGCTTCTGTGGCCAATACTGGGGTCCCAGCAGTACTCAGGGGAGAGCACCCGGCTTGGTTTGTGTACCCACAGGTACTTGTTTAGATGGCTCTCGTCGTGCCACAGAGCCTCAACATTTCTCTCTTTGTCCTCCAAGATGCTCTGATAGCAAGCGTCAGTCAATGCTTTCACACTTTTCCAGGAACCTCCAAAGACAGCAGCGTGGTAGTAGAAATCCCCAGTTTCCATGTAAGCCTTAGACTGTGGGTTTTTATCGTAGGTATAAAACTGCTTTGCAATTTTGTAATAGTAGGCATGGAGCAAAGCCACAGAATCCCCCAGAGCCTCTGAGCCAAATCTCCCAGTAAACACCTGATCCACATCAAAGCAGAAGACGTGTGTGCAGTGATGGTGAATCTCTGACTCGATGATATCTGATATAGTCTTCATTCGCATCATGGAGATGTCCTGCCACCTGGAATGCCTCTCTATTTTGATTATCCTCAGCAGTCGTTGAGGAGCGAGTCTGATGGCCGGCACCTTTTCTGGCAAGTCAGTAAACACATAATATTCCACCGGCAAACCTGGCATGAAGTAACGTTCTGATGAGTTCAGGAAGGTCTCGAGGTAAGCATTCAGGTACCTTTGATGGAAGTGGACACATTAAAAGAAATGCTTTATTTTTACACTCCAAAGTAACAACAGTTATCCAGAGTTAAATGCACCAGATAAAATGACATTTCTGCAGGTTATTGTGTCTGTTTGGTATGACAGCTGTTGAAAGCAATGCTAGTGGCGTGCAAACAAACCTGCCGACAGCAAACACAGTTAAAGCCACAGAAGTTCCTTCCTCCCTGTGTGCGCGGTCATAAAGATCAGGGTCAAACATGCCCTCCCAGATGATGGGAGCTTTCCAAGATGTACACGTTAGCACATCACTTCTGGACCTGAAGCAATAGAAGACCGTTGTTGTGCTTGTGTCTCTGGAGGACTTGATGATAAATATATCACACACCTTTATAATCACTATCTCAAAGTTGGTTATGTAATGCAACTCTGGGATTTGTCCAAGGATTGTGGTTAATGATCTGTGATGAACAAGCAGCATAAGGATGAGGCCTCAATATGTTTTAAAAATGCACATCCACTGTCAATCAGAGACTCCTACATGATTATATATAAATGGTTAAACACATGATGTTAGGTCAAATTTATCCCCTAAAATTGAGAGTTAATTCAAGTAAGCGTTTTTTGATGACTTTTTTTTTGGCCTCACTTTCAGGTTAAATAGAGGGCACTGTAAATGAAACATTCAATTTAAAACCCTGAAAAGTCAGCTGAGTCTGCCTACTGAGCATCTTCCTGGACTACACTACACAGTGGCCTCTGTATTTTGAGAACATTTGCAGCCGAAATCTATTACCTGAGGTCAAGACTGGCATCCACACTGTTGTCCATGTTCAGACTTTTGGCAGTTTCCAAATTGCATTTGTCCATAGGCAGGAGGCCTATTAAAAGTCTGGAGGAATGAACATTACAATCAAATTATAATATTGTACTGTTTATGCGGGTTATTAGGTCAGTCTAGTAAAAAATAAATCAGTCCTACAACACATTCTTGTCTTCTCTATTGTATTGTAATATTTGTCCCTTAACCTGCTCACATTGTTATAAATAGGAGGGGAAATTATGTGTCCGTTTCAAAACAAACCAATATATTAGTTATAATTTAATATTATAATTTAAATTATATAATATTATAATCTAAATGAGACGGAGTTTATTGAGAGACTGTTGTATTAGACAGCATTTGTTTTAGCTGAGTGCAATGAAACCTGAATGTGTTCCTCTCCTAAATGGAAAAGCCATCCTGGCACTCACCTGAAGGCCGGACAAATGACGTAGAAAACACAGAGCGGAAGTGGAAGACAAAGAAAATATTTCAAAATACTTTTCATCCTCTGAGCAGCTCTGTGGGAATAGAGACAGAACAGTCAACAGCGAATCGTAATTCATGAGTTTATCAAGGCCAAATGCTTTTAAAAGAATAAACAATTACCCCATGGATGGAACTGATGAGGAACTGATATTTAAAAAAAAAAAAAAAAAAGGAGCG
This sequence comes from Remorina albescens, assembly GCA_034769265.1. Classification (NCBI taxonomy): domain Eukaryota; kingdom Metazoa; phylum Chordata; class Actinopteri; order Carangiformes; family Echeneidae; genus Remorina; species Remorina albescens. The sequence continues at coordinate 18,963,057 of CM068494.1, forward strand.
TTACACCTATTCGAAATTTGTTTGGTCACTGATTCTCTCTCTCTCTCTCTCTCTCTCTCTCTCTCTCTCTCTCTCTCTCTCTCTCTCACTCTCACACACACACACACACACACACACACACAAACACACTCAAAACAACAACAACAACCCCCCCCAAAAGAAAACAACAGTACACTCATAAACAATAGCATCTCAGTTAGATATTAAGGTCACTTCAACACAACTCACCAAGGAAAGTTAACGGTTAAAAAAGCACACAGAACTTCTACTACATTCATGCGGCCTTGCAAAACTCGACAGATGTCCTCCAAACACTTTATTAGTTTTTGAGTTTCCCTGAATCTTTCCTGGATTACGCTGGAATTTGTACAAACATTCAACAGGCCCTGAGGATGCTGTATTAGAAGACTCTTTAGCTTTCTAAAATTTTGATTTCTACTTTCTTACAAATCCTGTCGTGTTGCTTCTTCCACACCACGAAGTCAGTCATGTATAAATATGAGTGCCACCGGTCTTTCTGAATATAGCTCACTTCATATTTAAAGATATTTTTAGTTCCTACTTTCCCAGAAGTCATTATTTTAATTTCCCTTTCTTAGTTTATTTTATTTCTAATAAACTAAAACGAATTCCTTTCCTCTATTTTACCTTATATTAAATGGTTAAGTGCAATATTCATTGCAGATGTGTCGAAAATTTTAAGAAGGCTTCATTTGGTACATATGATTTGATCTTGTGTAATGTGTTTGGACACAGGTATCATTTTCTTAGTCCACCATTTTATGTTAAAAAGGTAAAGATATAAGAAGGCAGTTTGAATGAGTGAAACTTCCAAATCAATCAAAACACAGTAAAACATAAACCTGATCACAGAAAAGTTGAGCACGTTCAGTCTGTAATGCCTAGATATGTGTGGCTCTGTGCTGCAAATTCAGAGCACTTTCAAGAACCATTTCATGGTGTGCATTATTAATGCTTTTCATTTCACTTAATATGTTGCATGGAGGCAGAAGGACATCATTGAACCACATATTCCTATCTGTCCGTTTGCATTCCACTTGCGTGCAGCACAAATATTCTGCCTTTGTTTGATTAGAAATAAAAGAAAACACACATAAACGCTCAAAATGTTTTCTTTGGCTCTCACTTTCTCCTTAAATGCTTTTGGTGTCGGCTGCAGGCTCAGGGAAGATGTCTGCTTCAGTTAGCAGGATTATTTCCCACAAAAAAATCTAACAGTTCGCTAAAGAGACTCACCCACCTGTGAGTCGCTGTCAACAGCTGACTCTCTTCACTCGTCCTAAATATTCCCGAGTCCAAAACGGCACCATGAATCCTGCAGAAAGTTCGCAGAGCTGCTGGTTTCGGGCCTGAAAGGTTCACTTTTCCCCATCTGAGGAAGGACGGAGGGAGCGTTTAAATTTTGGTGTTAAGCAGGATTCTCCTCCTCCTCCTCCACACACACACACACACACACACACACACACACACACACACACACACACACACACACACACACACACACACACACACACACACAATTAGTCAGAATTTTATTTCCTGGATAGATTCTCTCTCCCTCATGGATAAAAACCAGCTCCAGCCTTTTGTGGAAACCTGCGGTGAAGCTGCGGACTCAGTCTGGAGGATCTGGCTCTTTCACAGAGTCAGAGAAAGAGGAAAGTCTCCGGCTGAGACTGATGTTCCCCAGATCCTTTCTCCATGCTGAGGATAAACTCCTGCATAGCTGCGCCGCACAAACACCTCAGAACTCATCTGTCCCTGCTGCCATTGGACTCCTCTGCAGCATCCTGGGAACTGTTGTCTGAATGTTTTGTGTGTCTGTGTGTGAGTGTACTGCTGGCTCTGAGACAATTTATCCCTCCCAAGGACAATAAAGGTTGACCTTACCTTACCTTACCTGGCTGCTGCTGTGGGCCATTAGGTGTCAGGGTGCACAAACGTCACTTCCTGCTCCTGCATGCTCCTGAAAATGCTAAAAGGGAACAAAGTCACAACTTTTCCTACTTCACAAACACACAAACGCACAGACAACTCACTGCTGATTTGCAATCGTCTGTTAATGAGAACACCCTACAGCGATAGATTACACAATACAACACAGGGTACGTCCAAATAACAGCCTTAGAGGAGCTGTGTCTTTAGATTAATAAAAATTAAGACCAGATTTTAAGTTGTCTTCAGTTAAACTCCACTGAAATGATGCTGTTGAAACTGCAGCCCTAACTGTGGCCTGCTCTGAAACACCTGCTGTGTCAAAAGAAAGTGAAGCTGGAGACAGTGTCAGAAAAGTTTAGTAAAAAGTCTGAGTTGGTTAAGGCTGAACTTTGGGAAACTATGTGTCTGGTCTAAGGCTCGGGTCAAATATAAACTTTAGTTTTTAAGAGTCATTTAGATAACAGCAATCTTAAAACCACAAAGCTCAATGCCTATCAGACAAATGCAACCAGTTGTACAGATGTGCCCGGTAAACGAGTTTGCCCCTGATGTAGAGGTCCCAGGAACACATAATCTACATGTAATACTTTATAATTCACAGACTAAATTGAAAGGAAACACAAACCACAACTAAAACCTAAATGAATTTTCAAATTTAGTTCCTCAGGTGCTCTGATACAAATCTTCACAATCATATCAGATTGTTAACTTCTGAGTTTGTATACTATGGTGCATTGAGGAGTAAAAGGGTCCCAAAACCTTTTAGTTTGAGTCTAGTAGGGGTTCCTATTCCCATTATCCATCTAAATATTTAACAAAAAGCCCAATCCCCTTTAAACGTCTTCAACTATTTAAATAGCTGCTTGAAGCACAAGAAGTTCAAATTCTCTATGACCTCAAACATGCATAGATGAAAGAAATACCCACAAAAGTATAATCAAAATATGTAGCAATATTTTTTCTATTACTTTTTCCACCTAATTAATCACTTAACAGGCCACATGTTTATCCTTTTACCCGTCCAGCATCTTAAGCCAATCTCTAGGTTTGAAATGCTCTTCTTACAACACTGTTTGCTAAATTGCATGAAAGTTAAAAGATTATTTTTGGAATATTTTTCAATCTTTTGATTTCTTTTTGTAGATTAATTACGTATAAACAAACGCACAATGAATGTTGTTAACCCTACATTTGTACCAGTAATTATTTATTTCTTTCCTTATTTATGCAGTGTAAGTGCAGATAGATTAAAACAAGAGCAGGCAGTATAAGGCCTTAGAACAATTACATCACAGCAATGAATTATACATCTGAAGAAAGTTTCAGGAGTCTGCTAAATGGCAGCTAATGGTAAACAGCAACTGTGGCGGGAGCTGAAAAACTGAAACACCACAGCATAGTTTTCAAAATCTCCAGGATTGATGTGAAATACTAATAAATTCAGCTAAATGTCGAAACATGTGATGTGCTCTATAATTAATATTCTCTATTGGTTTCAGCATCTTTCAACCCATTATTGGTCATAAAATCCTGTATATTTCAAGTGTTTGCTCTATGGATACAGACTAGTTTTTGCATGAAATAATTTCCTGGAAGCTCAGCTCAGCACACACATACAGTAGATAAAAATATAGTCAAACCTGCATAAATGTCTTCTGGTGCGAATGAGCTAAAAATTTCCAATGATGGTTGAGGTTTTACAGGCTTCCACAAAGGAGAAGGCCAGACAACAGCCCTGCTGAGCCCAGGAAACAAATGAGACAGAGAATATACTGACAGAGAAGGCCTTATATGAGGAAGAGAGACGACATTAATTCACTCTACAAAACAAAACCCAAAGCTGGTCTTTGATTATTCAATCTACATGGTGTCAATAACTGATATTCAGGCAAACAGGTAGCATCGTCACAGAAGAGAAGTCTTACACAGAAGACCAAACCCAAATAATTTAGGTTGAATGAAGCCGGACGGATGTATCAAGGAGGCTGACAAACACACGGACAAACAGCTGCTCTCAACACGAAAACCCTGGAGTATATCCAAATTGCTCTGGAAACTCTAATTACAGGTTACATAGATCCATTCATACATCACATGATAATTAACACCATTGGTATCGATAAACCAGCCCTTTAAAATTCCACAGCACCAAAAAAAAAAAAAAGAAAATGTGGGGAAAAGAAACCCAACCAATGACAGGAAGCCTGGGAATCTCCATGATGTATTTTGGAAAGTGGACAGTAGACGAATGGAAAACCACCATGAGGTGCTGAGGGTATGTGTGACATTTAGTTATTAATTATTATCGTTATTAAAAAAATATTTACATTGTACATAATGTAAATAATAATATTCTCAGGAGAGACTGAACTTTTAAAGAAAAGCTTTTTCAGATAACACTTTAACCGCATATGAAAATTTTTACCAAAATTGTTACTCTCTGAACTTTTACTCTTACGCAGCCAATAAAACTGAGTAAGACCTGCACCAAAAACCTTTAGTTACTGCGTTATTTATTATAAAACATACTAACAGTTAACATAGTTTATTTACAGTGTATATCATGCTATGACATTAAGGAAAATGTAAAGTGATGAAACAATAAGTGGATCCTGGGGTTGGAACAAAGTTAAGGCGCAGATGCAAATAAAATGGAGTTCATTGACAACACAACAGGAAAACAAATGCTCAGACAGGACTGATGCTTCCATTATAGCTGAAAAACCAACAGCTTAACCTCATTATTGATGTTTTTTCAGTAAGCAAACACATATCTTTGTGGCAGCAGTAGAGTGGTGGTGTAGGACTTCAGACTCCATTTATTTATTTATATAATTAAAATATATATAATTAAAAATACAAGATGGACAAAGATGTCCCATAAGTGCATTCATTGTGGTGAATGTGGCACATAAATTGTTTTTTATACTCAGGTGGAGTTTGACCAAACCTACATGAGATAAGCTCTTACTTGAAATAAGAATCCCTCACTTAAATTGCATTATTAAATTTTCTTTTGTGTATTTTATGAAATTTAACTTGCTTTATAGTTTAAAATAAAAAAAAAAAAACTTGACCAGATGAAACTGAACACTCATGTTCGACGACATCATTTATAACAATGCATAAAATATCTTAAAAAAAACCCAAAACCCATTCACATGGCTGGTTAGGGTGATGTTGGCAGTAAGGTAAAAATTAAAGGAAGAAAATCATTACGTATGTGTGCACATCGCAAACACTGACATAAAAAGTGGCACAATATACATGAATACACATCATATAAGCATTCATCTTTATGTTCAGTTGCCCACATGGCCAACGGAAGACTATTTCTGGTCTGAATATATATATATATATATATATATATATATATATATATATATATATATGTATATACACACACATACATATACATATATATATATGATTTTTATTTTTTTGCAAAGACTTCATGAAAGAAAGTAAAGGACCATATAAAAAAGACAAAGTAATCTGTTAGAACGCAGAAAGTTTAAAAAGGTTTTCCATGTAGCTGCCTGGAGCAATACCTTTTGTTTCTGTCACATAGAAAAAGAAATTTAAGGCCTGATATTTCCAGGCCTGAAAGTGCTGAGAAATCATCTTTGGATGTCTCTGATAATACTATGTGGTCAGCATGAAAGGAAAGGAGGATATTCTCATCAAATAGCACCTCTTCACAAGATACTAAAACAATCTGGCACATTTTTGGACTAGCTGTGATGGACTCGAGGTCCATCACAGCTATACTGAAACATCACAGGAACTGTCTCTGATGGGAGTGCAAGGAGGTGGGTGAGGAGTTCAGATGAGGGAGATCCGTATAGGGAGGGTGGGTGATTCTGTCCTATGCTGAGGGGAATGATGGGAAACTACATGTTCCACCATTGTGTGCTTTGCTAGGTGCTTCATAAGGTATGTCTCCTGGAAAAACAAAAACAATTACAACACTTTTAGATTTCACTCTTACTATCAATTGAGATTTTAGAGTCAAATCTTAGTGAATTAGCATTTTTGACTCACTGAGGTGTATGCCCTGCCGCACATGCTGCAGCAGTAGGCCTTGGCGTTTTTGATGGCGTGTGCAGACAAATGAATCTGCAGCGAGGCAGAGTCTGAATAGGCACGATAACAATTGGAACATTTGAAGGGTTTGTCTTTGTTGTGCTGCCTCTGGTGAGACTTAAGGAAGAACAACAAAACATACATAATCCAGTTTCAAAAGTCAGAAATAGGACAGTTTCTGTATGACAAGAAAAACAATTCAGGCAGTGAAGGATTGAGTTGGTGAAGTTTGTGTTTACCTGCAGATTAGACAGCTGAGTAAAAGCTTTTTCACATCCAGGATGTGCACATTTATATGGCCGGTCGCCTGTGTGGATTCTGATACAGTAAAAATGAAACAAGCATGAGCCAGATAAAACACTTCTGACAGGAAGCATTAACAGACAGGAAGCCTCTAGAGCATAGTGACAGGAATAAAACCTTAACTAACCGAACGGAATGGATAACCTGCCTGTCAGATACCTACTGCTACATACAGTCACTTAACACAAAGTACAAAAAATGTCAGCCCAGGAGAACATTTGCTCTCTGTTACTTCTGCACTTCAACTCAGAGAGGAAGTTTTATAATGAAAAGGTTGTATTTTGGATGATAGACACTTGATTTTTGCAATTCAGACTCCTGAAGTCTCAAATTAGCAGAATTTTGCTCCTTAGATCAGAAGCATCAGAAGCATTTTAACAACATGTATGTCAATGTAAAGAATAATTATCGTAACTAAACCTATATTAATGTTAATGTCATCTGACTAATGTATAAAGACAATAAATCTATCCTTTAATCACTGAATCACACTATCTAATCTATCATTAACATTATTGATCACAGTATTATCAATGCAATTATATTTGCTATCGTCATCGTTATACCAGTAATATCAGATTTCAAGGTTGTTTAATATAAAGTTAATTCGATTGTTCGATATTCAATTTTTTTTTCAAATACTGTAGGAAACTACTACATGGTAACTTTCACAAACACACTATGAATGATTCAAACATCTGACCTGGTGTGTTGCTGCAGGTGGGAGAGCTGGCGAAAACATTTCTCACAGTAGGAACACCGGTAAGGTTTGACGTCCAGGTGAATGCGCAGGTGCTGGGCCAGATATGATGCATTCGCAAAGGTCTTAGTGCAGTGAGGACACTTGTGAGCCTTTGCCTCTGTGTGCGTTTTAGAGTGAATCTGCATGTCTGACTTTGAGAGGAAAGTCAGAGGGCACACTTTACACCTGCAGGAAGAAAACATTGACACAAAACACATGGTGTCTGGAAAAGATTTTGCAAGTTGTTGAGTCATCTCCAGGCAGAATTACTGAACAAAACAACCCAGTTTCAGTGGGTTTTAATTGACTTCCTCTTGGCACAGAAGTATAAAGGCTGGCTTCTACAGAAACAGATAGGCTTTGTGCAGCACTGTTGGTCGGACGTACACTTGCTCAAGCAGGGCTCAAAAAATGTCTTATTTAAATATACAATGTGTTTTGGGGATTATTGCAAATCTGAGAGAAGGTGTTTCATCAGAAGGTCATATGCGTCAGCTTTGTTTTTTGCTCTGTTTTCTTATTGCTTATTCTTATTCCTATTTTTTGTTTATACATACAGATGTATTCTATTACTCTATTTTTATATTTAACAACCCTACGCGTGACAATGTAGCTGCTACTACTAAGATTTGCTGCCAAACAAAATTTCGTTATATCTCGGTACAATGACAGTTAAGCTTCTTCTTCTTCTTGAGACAAAGGGCACACTGAAATTATTTAATGAAGAGTTAAGAACATCCTTTCTTACCTGTACGTTTTCCCCTCTTTGGCAGTGATGGTGACGCAGGACTGGTCATTGCCTGAGGCTAGGATCGGGTAGGGCACCACCAGCAACGAAGACCCGTTCTCTGCTTTGATCTTCTTACGACCTCGTTCCTCCTTTAGAGGAGGAGGAGGCCCTAGGAGTCCAACCAGACCGCCCCCATTTTTTCCAGAATCCATCCCGTGGCTGCTGGCTAACCCTGAGAGGAGGTGAGGGGTTGGAGCGCCGCCCAGCCGACTATGGTTGCTTGAGGTGGGCGTGGTGGGGGTGATGATCTCTGAGGTGTTAAGGTTGCCTGTTCTGGATGCCAGTGCCACACCTGATGGAGGCCAAAGTGGAGAGCTAAGCTATCAAGTTTTACATTTTTTGTCCATTCCTATAAGGTCAAAGGTTAAAACTTTTGACATCTTTATGACATCAAGTGCACCAAAGAGTCCAAACCTGACGTTCAGATCAGCAACCCAAAATCTGATCTGTGACATGAAAAGCTAATTTAATATTGGTAATCAAACTGCTCACAATTGAGACGTAGTTTTTCACTCTTTTTGATTTGCTACTATTTAAATAATCGACATCTGGATTACTATAACGCTTTGTCCTCTGAGCCTTTTAGCAGCTGCTTTAAACTGGATCACAGGTGCAGTTGGAGGTTTAAGAGCTATCTGTGGTCATATGACACAGGTTTAAACCTGCAGCGGTGCAGCTAAATGAATAACAGAAAAACAGCCCATTAATAGATGGTTTACTCAGCTGCTTTGAAGACAATGATAATTGACAGGCAGGCTTTACTAAAATTACCACAACCCTCACACCCATATTTGTACAAAGGTGTGCAAATTAACTTTAAAAACGAAGTGGCTTTAAGTATTTACATTGTTCATTAAAAAATAAGCCCGATTTCTCTATATCATTGTTTGTACAACAACATCTAAGAGCACCCTGTGAGCAGACCTGAGACATGGTTTGTCCTGGAGGGATGGTCTATGAGTTGACGCAAATGCCAGTCTTCCCATAGTCCTCTTGCTTTTATAGCTGCCTTATCATCCAGATTCAGGTTTACATCCCCCAGAATACGACCTGGAAAAGATGTCAAAGAAGTCACTATATAATGAAACAAAAGCAGACCGTACTTTACATCAGTTGGTATTAAGATACTTAACAAAATATAGTTCCAGTAAACAATCATTTAGGACCTGGTGTCACCTGTATCATTTACACGCCTAAAAAAACAATAACTAATGAACACCTAAAGGGTGGAAGTACCTGTAACTGAGCTGGAGGCGGGCCGGGCGTGCAGAGCAATGTCCGGCTGAGACGAGCTGTGGCTGTGGAGGACTTGCATTTGCTGTGCTTTGGACATCCCATGCAGGCCACTTTCTACTTGACTGGGGGAGGGCAGCAAGGGCTGTTGGGAAGGGGCTGAGGCAGCGGGCAAATGCGGCGGCCTGATCTTCTCTGCCATCAGCTGCTCCTTGATTTTATTGATCAAGACTAGGTTATCCAGCTGACAGCCAGGAAACAACATTTGTGACAAGAGAACAGCCATCATCAGTTCAGTGTCATTTTATGACACAATGGTTCCCTCTAATGGCTGACGTATGACATTGGAAATAAAAGCTGCCCTGAACATCTCTGAGAAGCTGACCAGAATTACACCATTGTGTGACCCTTAAATATTAAGCCCCCTCTACTCAAGAGAATCAGGTAAATAATTGATTTGAGGGATTTTTCAACACCTCCACTATTTCACTTGAAGCCTAGAGAAAGGCCATCCAGTATGTCATTCCATGAAAAAAAACAAACCTTGGAGAACTGTCATAGAACTGTGGCCAGTGTCTTCAATCACATACGGACCCCTTTGATTAACTTTGGGAGAGGTTCGTAACTACACAGGTTGGGAAGCTCTGTATTAAAAGAAGTACTCTCTTTTGCTTTCTTGCTGAGAATTAGATGAGAAGATCGACAAAGGAAAGAAAACCTGACTAACACCTCCAAAAATCACAATTATTGTAAATACTGTACATTGTTTTATTTATTTTAAAAAAAGAAAGCTTATTGCTGTATTCGTCGGTTGAGATCAGTTGTCAGACAATTTGAACAGATTCCAAGAAAGTACTGCTCCCTCATGTAAAATATCAAAGTGTTGTTATTACACTTAAATTTTAATATAGAATATATTTCCAATATGTAGGAAATATATTCATTAGTGAGCTTCAGAGGTGCTGATAAATGTTTTTATTTACCTTTGGACAGAGCCAGGGTTGCTGCTTCAGGTCTATGTGCTAAGATAAGCTCAGTGTCTGCTGGTTATTGTTTCATTAACACACAAAGACATGACAGCAGTTTCAATCCTGTCACATAACTCCCATGTCGAATGTTAATTATCATATTTTCCAAAATGTGAAACATTTCATTCAATATTGCAATAATTGAAATCATAGAAAAAAAAGTCGTGACACACAATGCAGTGACTCTCTGAGTGTTAATATGTTCAGGAATAAGTGTGGATACCAGATTCACTCACCTGGCCAGGCATCGCAGGAGGTGGAGGCCAAAAATAGGGATTATTAAAACGCGGTTCAGCCATCCTGAAATGAGGACACAAGGGTAACAAACAAAGCAAGGGCCTGACTCAGCTTATCCGTCTGTCCATGGGTGAAACAACCTGGTACATGGTGAGTACAGCGGTTCATCCTGAAATGTTTTGAATAAAAATATGTCATGCAAACGGGTTAATATGGGTTAAAAACTTGTGTCAGTAGCTCCCCACCCAAGCAGCAGCTGACCGTTTGATGTTATAATGGGAGATAACTAGTCCCGGTCTTGTGATACTGTATTTTCAGAGACATTCTGTATTAGCTCTCCTTTCAGTACAAGTACAAGCTCAGAGCTATAGTGTCATCTCACTTTGTCAGAGCCACGATGAATGACGTTAGTAAGAATTATTTTTGAAAGGAAATTGTTGAAGTGTGAGATGCATCTTCTTGACAGGATTTCTCACTACAAGTGTGCATGATGGGTTTGATGTCAAAGAGATGGGCTCTAACGTGATCACAACAGCTAGTGAGGGAACCCTTCAAAAACGGTTATCTGAGAAAACAGAAATGTTAATAGTGATGTTGCCCTGATCCTAATCGATGGCTGCCTCTCTGCTCTTCAACATGTGGGCCATGCTGATTAAGTCAGAGTCTGATGGGAAACAAGAGGAACATTGTAGTCTCAACTGAGAAAACAGCAAGACCTGAATAACATGGACAGTCCTAAAGCCTGAGAGGTCAGTAATCCAACTATACACATACACAACACATATTTGTGACAGAGTTTTTTCTTTCTTTCTTTCTTTCTTTACATCTGTGGCTGTGACTGCACAATAAGAGTACAATTCTCTGTTAAATGACGAACTGTCTGGTCCCCAGAGCTTATGCTGAAAGGATAATGATTGATCCAGTTGCTTTTCTACAGACCGTCTTTGACCAGATAGGTAAAAACCTGGAGATTTTACAGCATAGACTTCACATTGTGATCTGAAAGCCTTTCTTTCCATAGCTTCTCTCCTCAACCCTGTATGAAGTTCTTTTTTAAAACATTTTGCATTGCGTGCTTTGGCACACTTCACCATTCCTAAGTCTGTTTGGCTTAGCAGAGGCATAACACAGTCCACATCTATGAGCCAAGAGAAACAAAAAGGATACGTCCAGGGGTATGAGTGTACAGTAAACCCGACTAAATATTTCTCTAATGATGCCGGTGGGGATCAGCTTCACTTCCTGGAGGCTTTCTGCCTTGGGGGAACAGGCTCAAGAGTTGGACTGCTGCTGGACATCTCTGTGTCCCTTTTTGAAGAGACACACTTCTTCAGACCAGCCACTTGTTCAGGTTGTAATAACTTTCTACAGGTTGTACATCCAATGGATTTTATGCAGGTGCATTAGGAAGGAGATCAATACCTCTAAAGGCTGCCAGTAATTATCATCATTATGTTACTATAAGTCAATGCTGATTAATTGATCACTTGTTTTGGCAATAAAATTATTAATCAGAGATTTTCACAGCCTGAGGTGAAACATTCTGGTTGTTTGTTTTAACTGATCAGTATGTTAAAGTCCTCAAATGTTCAGATTATATGATAAAAAAAAGGCATCAATCATTCACAGTTTAATTTTCCATAAGCAGTGCTAATAGGCCAGTCTTTAGAAATAGTTCAAATGCGTAACCAGTAAGAGTTTTTAAATAATTTAGATTTAAAGGAGCTATTTAAAATAACTTGGGGGCTGTCAAGTTTCAAGTTTCTCTTACTTGCCCAAAATCCACTTATTAACATTTTACAAGTGGACATTGAAGGCTTAATTAAAAAGGGGAAATCCCCAGAACATGAAATAATTAATTATTTCTGTATTATCACCAAATAGACAATAGGCACTTAATGGAAACATTAAACATCTCATCTATGTAGCTAATCTATCAGGTCCTAATGAATCACTCAATAATAAACCCATTAGTTAAATCCTTCTTATAAAGGCGACCATGAAAATGGTCCCGACTCATTTGGTCCGTTGGTTGAGTAATCAAAGGTGTTATAAGTAGCTGGATTTGTTCCTAGATGGTCTGCTGGGTGTTGGAATAATCCTACAGATGTTCAGCAGTCAGCGGGGTCAAGTGGTCAGAATAAAACGTGTAACAAATAAAAAAGACTCTCTGTGTCTCATCAGGCGTCTGTGAGATCACCTCTATCTCTCAAACTAAAGTTAGGCTTAAGTTTTTCCATCTCTGTACCTGCCGTGGCGTTAAAAACCTAAACAGAAGCTGATCTTTCTAAATCTTTCCGAAGCCTAAGCGGCTCTAAAGGCGAAAACATCTCCACAAAGGAGCGACCCTGCGCTGCGCCTCGGTCCGTCCGCCGCCTCTCCCACATTCTCAGACAGTTTATTCAAAAAATTTTCAGACAAAAGGAAAACAAAAATGGCAGCCCTGTCTTATTTTTATAAGCACTGGACGCCATATTCTGCAGATCCGAATATTATAAGCAGATAATTCCCCCAGATTGGAGGAAAACACTGTGGCGACGCGCCCGGATGAGGCATGTTTGCATTTAGCGTCCGAACGATTGTTTACTTTGATTTGCAGGTTTGAATAGCCCGGCTCGAGCAGGAGGAGAAAAAAAAAGGAGTCTGACACTTCCTACAACAATCAGCTGCCTTTAGCAGAGTCCTCCGCAGCTCCGCCGTAAATTCATCTGTCGACGGTGAAAACAGACGCACAATGGGAGCTCTTATCCGCACAGAAGAAAAGAAAAAGCGGCATTTCTGTCAGTCCTGCGCCGAAAATGCTCCGTTTTTATTGCAACTTTTGTGTGACTTAAATAGCATCGGTGAAGAGGTTTGTGTGAGAAGAAAGGAGGAAAGAAAAAAAAAAACAACAACAACAAAAACACACACACGCAGGCAGACACACACAGACAGGCAGATCGAGCATTGAGCGGCCAACATACCTGAAGCAGCGAGGGGAGAATATTTTAGGAAGGATCAGTCTCTTCTTTCTGCTCGCTCCCAGTCGGACTTCAAACCTTCCGGGTCGCCTGCTGTTCACTTCTGGGTGCTGCAGGCTGAGGGGGGGGATTGTTCAGATCAAACCGAATCTTTTAACCCATTTTCTGGTTTCAAATGCGGACTCTTGTCTTGCAGTAAGCCGCGGTCGATCTGCGCCGCAGCCTCACATTAAACTGCACACATGCGTGGGAAGTTGGTGGTCACACTGGCTTTTTTTCCTGCACACACACTGTTGTGATGCTCGTCCATTTCAGCACATGTGGCGCTCACTTTCTCCTGAGCTTCCCTCCGCTGACAATAACCTCATTTATGTACACAGATGAGGCTGTTGTGGTGATCAGAGATGTGTAGGTTCAGTATTAGTGTGATCCTGAAGGTGGTTTGTTGCATCACAGGTGGGACCAGTGCAGGAGCTGGCTGCCTGCCTGCCTGCCTGTCTGCCTGTCTGTCTGTCTGTCTGCCTGTCTGTCTGCCTGTCTGTCTGCCTGCCTGCCTGCCTGCCTGCCTGCCTGCCTGTCTGTCTGTCCGTCTGTCTATCTGCCTCCCTGCATGCCTGTCGGCTTTCTCCAGGTCATGATGATCATGCTCAGTAAATATGAAGCCTAATCTTGGATCAGGCTGTTAATATGCTCTGTGCTGAGCTCAGCAGGAGGGGGCACTGCTGCCACAGCTCACAGCTTCAGCCGTTGGGGGAATTGCTCCCTTTTATTTGACCCACCAAGTAAAAATCCCTCCTAACCCAACAAAGTGCTTGAGAGGAATACTTGGAGGTTCCTTCCTGAATTCTACTCTTTGACCACGGTGCACTCTGTAGTTTGTTGTAATGTGTCATGTCGACTGGATTTTCTTCCACATCTGGACTATAAGAAATGACTCAACAATAAGGTAGATTGTGACATACAGACTTCATCATTGTAATTTGGATTCATTATGTGTCATTGTTAAGGGCAGGTTTTGTGTGGTCCGGTTGTGAAACATCCTTTTGAGTGGTGTCAGGTGATTGTATTTAGTAACAATGTACATTTTCAGGTTTGTCTACTGCCAAAAGATTATTAGAAACAAAGCAACTAACTACTTGCAATTGAATCATCACCACCCTAAAACCGTTTCATTTCATGAATGAATGTCTTTATTAAATTGTTTTCTCTATTATTTATTACTTGTTAGACTGCAGGTGTATCTTTAGAGTGTAAAGTTGTCAGAAGATATACTGAAATCGAATCAAATGTATTTATTTATACAGCGCCAACTCATAACAGAGAAAGAAAGCAGGAGGAGAGAGAATGCAGCAGAATTCAGTCCTGAATGGCAAATATTTTTTTCCTTATCTGCATCATTTACTGTTCAAGGCACACATACACACATACAAATGTTTGTTCATACATGCAAAGCAGATACAAAACACAGGAAATACACTTTGAGATGAATCAAATTGAGGATACAATATGCATAGAAACTGGTGAATTAGGACCTGTGTACAAGGAAAAAAACAGAGGTGCAAAATTATACACAATTTCCTCATTAAAAAAACAGCTAAATATAATTTCACTCCACAGTCTTTTCACCCATTCCATTTAGTAGATGTTTTCAATCATCACACACATCAAGAATAAAGCCTCTGTGTTTAAGCCACTATGGACAAGAACACCTTTAAGGGCTCAGAGGAAATTAAAATTTGAACATGACCCCTCAGTGATCTCCTGTGTACCCATGACACTTGTTTGATACGATGAAAAGCTCCAGAAGAGCTAAAATTTGTTGGTGGTTGATATTGATCCCAGTGAAATGTTTTGAATTCTTCAAATAAAAAGAGATTTTAATGTCATCCACATTCAAAAGGTCTGAACACAACACAACTGAAACTGCCCTGTGGCCTAATATCACTCAAGCTGTTCAGATGTAATTAGAGAGCAGAAGCGAAGCACCTTTCCCTGGAGAGTCTTGACATGTGAAAATTTAGAAAACCAACAATGAACAGCATACAGTGGATTTAAACTGGACACCAAAGCAATCACTCTGACACAAATGAAGGCAAACAGCATCTCAGAAGGGCCTGTCCTTCAATAAAGCGGTGAAATGTTTGCATAATCATATTCCTAAATCCAGCATTAACATTTGCTGTATATACTACACATTCAGACGAGGATCACCAAATTGAAGCCTCGCCTTCTTCACAGCTGACCGACTTATCCTGAAATACCCTGCAGGTGTGTATTTACTGGAAACTTGGAAATACCACACAGCAGTTTGGGATGGATGGGTGTGACAAAGCAATATTCCCTCACTGATACATCTTCCAATAACAGATAATCAACCCATCCCTCCCTCTGCCAGACACCCTTAAGACATCGACATTGCTAGTTACTTTTGCATCACTTACTGTTTGCTATTGACTTGTTCAACTGGTTTTCTTTGCATTACAAACAGGGCCCCACCCACTGCAGCGCACATATTTCTCTCTCACCTCCACACAGGCCAGGTGCAGAGAGCACAGGAGCCCTGAGAGGGGGAGGAGGAGACAGGAGGCCATTATCCCCCCCACCCCCTTCTCTCCCCAAGAGGGTGGAGCAAAAAGGGCAGATGAAGACAGGGGATGAAACATTTGCAGCTCGTATTGACATATTGCCTTGGAGGCTCCTGCAATCACAGGTAAGACCCAATCAGCTTCAAAGCAGGTTTTGTTCTAGACTTGAGATTTTTCAGGTATATGTGGGGTGAGTTGCTCCTCTACAGTCATGTGATAGAGGTGATAGAAATGTTTTTGTTTCTTTTTTTGGAGTTTGAACCAGTCTGAATGTATAGTATCACAGTCAGGTGGTGCACAGATTTTAGTCTGGTCTTGCGAACAGAATCCGTGGAGACAAGTCCACTGTAACTTTTCATGTGTTTTTACAATACTGAGACACTTGATGACACATGCTTATTAATTTCTGCAGAGAGTTAGAAGTTTGAAATGAATTTAAACATGTTTAAACACATTGACAGAGGAAAGCAGTAATTCCTGAGTTTCCTCATTTTTTTCTGGTCCAGGGTTCACCACTAATGTACACGAGGGAATATTGATTTTCAAAAATGGGACAAAAACATTCACTTAATGTGGAAAGATCAGGGAAAATGTTAATGTGAGTTTATGAAATGTTTCAGAGGCCACAGAAACATTTTCAGTTTTTAGTTGCTGTCAGCGGAACCAGGAATTTCTGAAGTCTTCCACCTTGAGGCAAAAAGAAGAGCATTTTCTAATATAGTGTCCTTGAACTGTGTATCTGTGTTATTTTGTTCTAGCCATGGATGGTGTGTTGGAGGGAGCGGCACTGTTGTGTGTCTCTAAACTGGTCGGCAGTCTTCTCTTCCTGCCCTCATTGACTTCCTCACACAGCCCTGTCAGCTTCTGCTGCTGCTGCATCTTGATTTTCACCGACCTCCTGGTCACAGGTGACGCTCAAATCATCATCAGTAATGTGCAATTCATCCTCTGAAATTCTCAGATATTCTCATGTCTGGAGTTCAGGGGATTTTTGTTATGAGTTACAACATCATGCTTCTGATTCTGCAGCATATGTGGACTTTTCCTACACAGGAGGAAAGGATCTAGTCAGCATCATAACCCAAAACTCCCGTATTTGTATATAGGGCCTTTACTAAGTTCATTATGCAGTAAGTTTGTTTTGGCCGGCCTTACTGTTAATGGAAAATGGTGAGCATTTCACTGTGCTTGGAAACTTCCCACCACTACATCTGAATGGATTTAAAATTTGATATTATCTAACACACATATGTAATTGTTTATTCATTTTTATATTGCAAATATTACTCTATATAATTACTTTCTCACAAAATCCAAACTTTTCTTTGTCCTACATAATAGTAAATGAATTAATTAGATAATGAAACTTAGTCACTTTTGTATTATGAGCGTTGGCCGGACAAAAGAAGTTCAAAATGTCACTTTTGGCTTTTTCATTATTGTCCTAAGTCTTACAGATGAAACAAGAAAATAATGTGCTATAATGAAAGTGGTTGTTAGTTTCAACCCTATTAGACATGGTGCTGCTGCAGTTGTTTTCAACTTGGTGCCTTTTTCTTTTTGAGTTGCATGATCAGATTTATAGGATCGAATGCTACATGTCTGGGGTAAAAGTCAGAATAACTTGGCCTTTGCTGCTCCGTTTTCAGCCATTCCTCTTTCTCTTTGATGAGTCCCTCAACCCTGGGCAACTCTGCAGCCTTTCAATGTGTCTGATCAAATTCATTCAGAGGCACCTAGAGTAATGACGCTTTGCTTTATTTTTCCTAACAGCTTTCCTCAGTTTCCTTTGCATCTTTGAGTCGTGGCTGGCGGAGCTGACCCCACCAGGTGATGTCATCGCCCTGCGCTTCCTGCTGTTTCTCAGCCACACATATGGTGCTGTGCTGCTCCTGATCACACCACTGATGGCTGTGGAGACTCTGACCAGACTGCTCTGGCCTCACATTGTCATCACTCACAGGGCTGTGAGAGAAACAGTGGACTCTGAAGGGCAGCGCTGTTACATTGGGCAGGTCACTGTGGACAAAAAGGAGGACAGCAGCAGTTCAGACAAAGACAAGAACGAGGCGTTGTCTCATGCTGTCGGCTACCTCTGCTGCCTGTCAGTGTGGGTGGTTGTCGCCCTAAATGTCAGGTGGCGATGGAAGCTAGAGGACGAGTGGGCTGCCGCCTGCTTGTACACGACCAGCTCCCTCATCAAATGTTTGCCCCACCTGTTCAGTCCCATGCCCAGTTCTGTGAGTCCCTGCTGGGTCATGGCCTTCCTCTCCCTTCTCCTGCTTCTCCTCACCACGAGCACTGTCTTTTACAGACGACACTGGACCCCTTCACGTACAGAGGAGACGCACCAAGTGAAAAGTGGAGTTAACAATAACAGTTACACTAGCTGGCAAGACTTATCTGGAGCCCACTCGGCTGCCTCTGAGCCTGTGGACCCTGGGATGTCAGAGCTGGCACAGTGTGTTGACCTGGAGAAAACAGAGAGCAGCTGTAATGCTCACAGAGTATATTCCTGGAACATTGTGCGTGTGTTGGCGGATCACCATGGAGACTTTGTCCTGGTCTCCCTTGGGTGTTTTTCTGCAGAGAGGAGAGGACAGGATCACCAAAGGACAAAGACAGGTATACCTCTGACATTTATCACGGAGGAACATGTGGACTCACAACACAGGAGCCAGCTTGGGTGGCGACTATGGGGTTTTCCCTGCCTGGGGGTGAATGTAATGCTCGGGTTAGTGGCTCTGCTCTCCATCGCTGTGCTCCCTCTGAACCTCAGTGTGAACGTACTTCTGATCAGAAGCATAGAGAGACTCATGCAGCTCTGCGTCAGATCCTTCGTTTCATCCGCAGCCGACATGAGTGACGCATCTGCCTCTCTCCACCAAACACCAAAAATGGTGAGAGGGAAAACTGGACACTGATTAGAGACTGTTCACAAAAGGATCACTAGATTGATATTGTGTGTGCGTAGAGAGCAGGTCTACCTGTCAACACTAGTTTGAATTGAGTGTAAATAGAGTGTAAATAAACATCTAAGAGCAGCTTTTCAAATGTGAGGGATAATATGTGGAAACTGCTGAAAGGTGCTGAGGAGGCAGGTTGAGGCGTGCTTGGGTGAAAGACACTAAACCTGACTGAAACAGATGGCTGGAAGGCCTCCTTTTACTATTCAGAGCCTTAAGATATGCAGCGATTTGTCAGCACACAATGGGTTAGGGTGCTACTCTAATTTAAATAAGACTAATCTGGGGGCAAACAGTGTTTTGAAAGCCATTATCTCCACTGCTCATAAACCCTGCATTAGGCAACCTATAAATAAATACAGAGTTACATGGGGGCATGCTACAGAGTAGGTTTGTCTTTGTTCCTTTAAAGGGACTGACTACTGACTACTTAGAGGTGGAAAGGAATCACACTTCATTAACTCAAGCCCAATTTTCAGCACCTGAACTTTACCTGAGTATTTCCATTTTATGCCATTTGTCAGATGCTATTGTAAACAAAAACAGATATGCTTAAAACACATTGCTTTAAAGATTAAACCAGTGGATGTCCACATTTATGGCTTGTGACAAATGAGCAGTAGTTTGGGTCGTGTACACTGATGAGTGTACACAACATTTCAGGAGACATTTCTCTTCTAAACCTCTAAAACAGGTTTCATTAAAAAAATGATCACGTTACCTAATAGTTCCAAAAAAGATTCTGAAAAGTACAAAAGCAAACTTGTGAAGCAGATTTATTTACTTTAATGATGTTTTAAGTCTGAAGTTCATCAGGGAGTCATCTCCAATGGTCTATCTGAGTGTCTGGAAAGGGGCTGAAGAGCATCTGGCCCAAAGCCTATTTATAAATGGCTTAACATTTATAATACCAATGAGTTAGTGTGTCGTACAACACGCACAAACAAAAGAGAGTGGCATCTTTGCACTTTACCAATATTTATATGCATTATTAGGGGATTGAACCATATAGCTATGTTATTACTGAAAATAAAGAGATTACTGGAGAGGTCTCTATTATGAACTAGAGCTGTGCTGAAAGAGGATTTTCCTGAAACCTGAAAAAAAAAAACTAAAGATAAAGCTTCAGTAAAGTATTTATTTACCATTATTAAAACCATTAATTACAGCTTATAACCAGTCTATTGATGGTGCCTTACCTCCTGACAAATGCTAGCAGTATCCCCCTGTTTCTAGCCTTTATAATAACTAATGATAAAATAAACTAAACAGCTGCTAGCCAAAGTTTTCTGAAATGACAGAGTTGTGGGATCAATCGTCTCATCTCGCTCTCAGAAAAAAACCCCAAATAAGTACTCTTCCAATCAAAATATCTGTTTTAAAGATTTCTACCGTTTCTGCTGTAAGGTGACACATGAGAACTGTGTAACCGGAGGAATTGAAAGTAAGAAAACAGAGAAAATATTGCTGGTCAGATTTGTAAAAGTATCCCAGTATTTCATTTTGAATTAGAAGGAGGTTTTTTTTATGTCAAGAATTCCTATCTACTTTGGGTCATTGTGTGGACGGACAGGTGTCAATAAATTTGTCTAAAACACGGGAAACTTGTGGTTTATTTCTCAAGTACGTTTTGGACAAGTGTTCTTTAACAGGTTCCCTTCCCTTTCACTGAACAGAGTCTTTAATTCATTTTACTTTCTCTACCAACCCACCAGAGCTTTCTTATTAACCATCCTACTGTTGACTAAGAATAAAAACTTACTAATTAATTTTTGGCCACTCAATGAAAGAAAAACTTGCCCAATTTGACAACATTGTTAATGTGCTGGCGTGTCGCCTGAGAGGACAATTGTTCTCTAAAGGTGAACAGGAAAGACAAGTCAACACCAGAGGGCACTCTGGTACAGCAGCAGCTCCCAGTCCAACTCTGAGCACCCTCAAATGTGTCACAGATGAGATCTATAACAGGGGAGAACTGAAGTGGATTGGAGACACAAAAGAGGATCTTCTCAGCTTGTCTTTTCCCTGATGGAGCCAGACACTTGCAGCTCACTCGTCTTTCAAAGTGCACAGACGTGTACAGACAAATACTTGAACCACAACACACATTGTCAACAGAAACAAGTTCCTCTGCATGTGTGTTCATGCTTTTTTCAAGTTACACACTGCTAATGTGGTGATGTATCCAAAAACAAGTATGTTTAAAGGTGCTGAGGTCTGTTGGATTTTTGACTCAATCAAGGCACCATATTAGATGATGTCTTCACTGTTGGAAGTGAACTCTTAGGCTCTTCGGAGGAGGAGGAACTGTCCTCTGTGAATGGTTAAAAGAATGCAGTGCAAGGGTTGAGATTTCAGCACACGATGTTTCATTTTGTTGTTGTAACAACACACACAAATATTTGAACAGCAGCCAAATGAGTAATCCTCTCAATCAAACTAAAACTTTGTGCGCAGTTTTTTACTTCCATTTTCTATGGTGCCATTATTACTAACATTCCTATGTTACAGAGCAAATGTGCTTTTTAGAGGTTTGTGGGAAGATTTTGAATCATCTACTCCAGCTCTGACCCCCCACTAGCCACAGTCACAGAGCTTAGGTTTGGAGATGATGTTGGTCTTAGCTGTCGGAGGAACCTCTGATCATCAAGTCTGTCTGAGTTTGTCACTTGTCTTGTTTTTTTCATTCTCATGGAAATATACAGAACAATTTCCACATCCCATTTACAAATCAAACACCTTGCACTGTTAAAATTATCCACCAAACTTGAACTGCAGATATTTCAATAAGAGTTGGGGGAATATAGATTTTTTTCCTCAAATGGATAACTGGTAATTTAATAGAAGAATGAACTCATTGAAATTATGTGAAAACCTATGTTTTCATCTAATACTACTGTTTTAACAGCAATTTCCTCTGTTTGACCTGGTGACCACTTGGAAAGACAAGTTGGCGACCGAGGAAGAGCAGTGACAGCTAGGAAAGACTGTTGACATTTGGGAAAGACCAGAACTGGGGTGCAAATATGAAGAACCTCCAACCCGAGCATAATGTACAACGCAGAGGGAAACCTGGTGAGACGGAGGAGAGGCGGGGCAGGAGGCAAACCACAGTCCCTGGAATGTCCAGGTACAAGACAATCAGGGGGACAGGAGCAGCATCACTGATGTGTCAGAGGACAAAAGCTACCAGTCTGAGAGGGAAGGTACTCGGGGCACCAGACGACCAGGACAGGTAACCGCCACAGGAGTGGTCCGGAAGGAACGAGTGAACGAGCCTGCTGTAGTGGCAAAGAAGGAGTGGGAGATATGTGACTGCGATGTGGACCGGGTACTGGAGACAACCTTGGCAGGAAACTTGGGGAAGAAGTTTAAAGCCATGGCATCCATCATCTGGAACATAGGTGCTGAGCGCTTTGGAAAGGAAGCCAAAAGCCAGAAAAAAACCCCAACCAAAGGAAAACAGATGCCCGAAAGAGATAGCAACTCTCAGAGGGAACCTGTGGAGGCTGAGGAAGGCATTCCATAAAGCAGTAGTGGACAAGAGACCAGCACTCAAAGAACTCCGAGACAACTTCAGAGAGTATATTAAGACCTTATGAAGAGCTGAATGCCATTGCAAGGACCGGATGCAATGGATGAAGGAAAGACTTCAACAAGAACTCACTCATATACCTGCTGAAACTCCTGGGCCATAAAACATCAGGGGAGCTGAAAGCGACAAAGGAGGAGGTTGAACAGCATCTTCACCAGATCCACAGTGACCCTGGAAGGGAGGATAACCTGGAGGAGATAGAGAAGCTCATAAAACCAGAAAAGCCATCTGTCCCCTTCACAGCTGAGGAACCAAGCTGGCAGGAAGTGAACACCTTTCTTAAGAAGGCAAGAGCAAAATCAGCCCCGGGGCCGAACGGCATCCCGTATAAGTTGTACAAATACTGCGACCGGCTCAGAAAATGGCAGGGGTACCAGGGTGTCTCAAGCACACCACTATGATCACCAAGATCATGAAGGTCTGGTTGGACATCACGGTGGCTTTAGAAGGGGACAATACTGCACAAGCCAGATGGAGTTAACACTGAAGACCTACCATGTCCCAGAGCAATTCGAGAAGCTTCTCCGGTGCTATTTTGAGAACTTCATCCGCGGAAACTTCACCACCAACTGGCAGAGACTGGAGGTCGGTATCGTCAAAGGCTCTTTGATCTCGGTGATCCTGTTTTCTGCAGCAATGAACCTTCTCGTTAAGTCAGCAGAGAAGTTGCGCCGGGGTGCAATACTGCCAAGTGGCATCCAGCATGTACCAATTATAGCACTCATGGATGATCTCACTATTACGGCAAAATCAGCACCTGAGGAGAGGGGGATCTTGGAGGACCCAGTGGAACTCGTCGTTCGTTTAAACCAGAAAAGTCCAGAAGCCTGATACTGAAGAATGGGCAGTTCCAAGACTGGTTTTGTTTTAGGATCAGAGATACCATCATCCCAACAGTTCTGGAGAGGCCAGTTAAGAGCTTGGGGAAGTGGTACCTCAATGATAAGCAGAGTGTGAAGGACATGCTTGTCCAAACAAATACCTAGATGAAGTCTCTGGAGAGGAGCAGCTTACCTGGTAAATGTAAGACCTGGGGCTACCAGCATGGGGTACTGCCCGGACTTCTCAGGCCTCTGCTCATTTATGAGGTACCGGTTTCCGGTAAGAGATTAACCCCTACCTGAGGAGATGGCTGGGTGTCCCAAGAACCCTTTGCTCCACTGGGCTGTACAGCAGAGGCAGCAAAATGCAGTTGCCAGTAACATCAGTGGTTGAGGAGTATAAGGCATCAAAGACACATCAGGCTATGATGCTGAGAGACAGCAGGGATGAGAGGGTACGACAGGCAGGGATTGTGGTCAGCCAACAGAGCTCTGATAGAGGCAGAGAATCGGCTGCAGCATGCTGATATCTTTGGCTTGGTAGCCCAGGACAGGCTTGGGCTGGGTTGCTCCACAGAGCGAGCTGGAACAAAGCTGACCCAAGAGAGCAGCGCTGCATGGTGCAGAGGGAGGTCCACAAGACTGAGGAGGAAACCCGGCATGTAAGGGCTGTAGCTATGAGGAAACTGGGACAAAGAAGCTGGACAAAGTGGGAGCGAGCACATGGCAAGGCACTGACTTGGCAGGACAACTGGAGCATGGATAAAAACCGGATAAAGTTCTTGCTGTGTTCTGTCTATGATGTCCTGGCTCATCCATCAAACCTGCAACTGTCCACAGAGTTTGCACATGGGGGGTGGCAGAGAGCCCCGAGTGCAAACTCTGTGGACAGTTAGCAAACCTCGAGCGTGTCCTCTCATCGTGCCAGTCAAGCTTGGCAGACGGGAAATTTCGATGGCGACACAATAAGGTATTGATGCAGTTGTTGGATGGTGTGGAACATGCATGGGGGAAAAAAGACAACAATGGTTGGATGGACTCCACTTTGTCCAGTTTGTGAGGTGCTGCAGCAGGAGGACCAAGGATCAAAAGGATCCTGGCCTCAGCAAATGACTGGGAGATGCGAGTAGACCTAAAAAAAAGTGTCTAAAATTCCCAGAGGAAATAGCCCAGACCAGTCTCAAACCACATGTTGTTCTCTGGTCTAGAGGTACCAAACAGGTGGTACTCATGGAGCTAACAGTACCCGGGGACAGAGGATGGAGGAGGCACATGAACATAAGCTAAAGAAATATCAATCCCTGATCCTCATGAGCCAGCAAAATGGATGGAAGGCCTGGAACCTACCCGTGGAGGTCGACTGAAGGGGTTTTGCCGGGCAGTCACTCTGGAGAGCCCATCGCCAGGTGCAATGTCCCATCGTATTTTGCATACATATATAACATATATAAGAAACCTGAAAACACACAATAGGATGATAAATTTGTTCAGCATTATAGCTGCAGTTTCTGACAAACGTCAGCCTTAATCTCTGTTTTTTTCCATCATTCACAAGGATAAAAATGTTCCATTTGCCTCAGAAGGGCCACATCAGCCTGGAATCGGATATGGGTCTCTCAAAGGAGAGCTCAGTGACTTTTTAATGGACACTTTACCCTCGGGTAAAAATGTCTATTACAGGATGGACACCTTCTCCTTGGATAAAAATGTCCCTATCAGAGAGGAATTAGCTGACAAAAGAGCCCAGAATCAAAGCTGAGTATAAGGAGCCACTTGTCCTGAGGGTCTGTGTGAATAAATTGCAAGCTACTTTAAACTGCAGTTTGTTATGGAACAGCTGAAATCATGACGCAACAAGACTCAGTTGCTCTGGAGTGCACCTTATAAAGCATCAAAGTACAAAGTTACACAAAAAACACATCTCTGTCTTGCTGATGCCATGGATGATTCAGATGTTCGCTTTCCATCTTGATTTGAAACTGTACAATGATTTCTGCTCACCAGTTTAACAGCCAGTCATTCAGAGGTTTCACAGATGGCGAATGAAGAGGATCTGTTAAAGGGTCCCAGTCACCTGCAGTGAGGGAACACTGAACTCCTGCAGACTCCTTTTTTATTCAGCATGTCACACGCCTGGATCTCAACCTATGCCAAAATAGGGAACAGTAATAAAAGATGGCACACAGCCTCCCACTTTCCTGCTGGATATCTGAGCAGAGCTGAGCGTTGGCACATCTCCACTGAAATGTCGGCATTTTGGCCTCAGTAATTATTGACAAGCAGAGTGAAAGCCATCATACACCTTGGAAAGGATCAGTCTGCCTCCCTGACATGTTTTATTTTTTTACTTTTTTTTTTTTTTAGATTTGCCATTTATGGCACCAAAGGAAGAAATGTTTCTCCTGAATTTTCCTCCGCTGACAACAAAAGTCAAAATTTTAATCTAACTCATAACAGTCCCATCAGCCTCAGTTGCTGTTTGTGTTAAAAGTAGGGCTGGGCAATGTGTGGGAATATCTGATTGAGATTTTTCTGACAGATATTGCTATTGCGATTTGAGTTGTGATTTCATTTTGTCCTTTTTGAAGTGCTGGTGGAGGTTTGTTGTATTTGGGTTTTCCTTGTATTGGGTGCCATTTGAGTCCCCATGGCATAGTTTGGTATACTTTGTGTGAAAATAAAAACACTTCTTACTAAAAGCATTTCTTACATGTCCAAGAGGATAACACATACATCTCAAGCTTGATGTACAGTCCTAAGGGCGCATATATATATATATATATATATATATATATATCCTAAGCGCACAACAAGGTGAGGCCAACAATCTAAATATTGTTGGGTGACATGAACACCATATATACACATACATATATATACACATATATACATATATACACATATATACATATATATATATATATATACACATATATACACATATATATACACATATATACATATATATACATACACATACATATATATATATATACAGGGTGCGATTTGTGAAAAAAAAAACAAAAAAACAAAAAAATCAGAGGGGGGGATAATTTTGAGGAACGCTTTTATTCAAAAAAAATTACCATACAACGGCGGTCGAACAGCAGGCTATATGAAAACAGTTTTTCTCCTAGCCCCGCCCCCATCCAATGCATTGTCTGCGAGCGCGACGCCTCTGACTCGTCAGATCCAGTCAGAGGCTGGATCAACATATCAAAACCAGAATGCACACGGACTCTTTGTATTTTGGCTGTTAATAATTACGATGTAATGGTGAAAATACTTTGAGTGGGGGGGATAAATTTTGTCCCCACCGAGGATGAAAATAATTCAGCAGAGGGTAAGACGTGTAAACCAGAGGGGGGATCCCCACTATATCTAATAAATAATACATGGACCAATTCAAATTGCACTTTTACATAGTTACCTGAACTCATCACTGTGAGGGTGAAACAACCAAACCACAGAACATCTGGATTCACTAAACAAACAAAGACAAGTGGCACTAACAGTGCAGCAGTTACATCTAGGCTGGCCTCCCTGAAAGCCATTGTGTAATCCAAACTCTGAATAAAATGGTTCTCACAGATCCGTCAGCCGAGGACTGTCAGACAATAGATGGGCCGCTGAATCCTAAGTGCACAACAAGGTGAGGCCAACAATCTAAATATTGTTGGGTGACATGAACACCAGCTGTCATCACCTGCAGCCAGCTCAGGCCTCTTCTGGTTGGGGACCACAGAGGGCCGCTCACTCCAATACTTTGAAAGAGAAAAGTCATGCTTTTGTTCACACACTTATGGTGGAAACTGGAGGGGACCATATGAATGACATTGATTGGGTAGGACTTATCTGATTAAAGTTTTATACAGTTTCCTTCTTATTGTCATTTTGAAATTAAACATTTTTGCTTTACTTACATTCATGCCAAATTTTTTAGCTCTGCAAACATTTCTGGTTTATGTTGCTGACATGAAAAAAATTTATCCCTTGAGCTCCACCTACAGTTTTAAAGGAAACAAAGGCAGAGCTTTGATATTGGAAAGGTACTCTATGTGGGGAATAGAAGGGAACAGAGGTGTTGCACAATGTCAATGCATACGCAAACCAGGAAAAATGTACAGAAATTTGTCTGATTTCCACAATAATTTATTGTACATTAAAACATTTCCCACAAACCTCCAGCAGCAGAAGCACACCAGAGTGTGTTCATACAATGATGGGTGCAAAGCAGCCATCATCAAGACATAATCATCATTATAATCATTAAAAGTGTCATAGTTATATCATCATCATCATCATCCCACAATACTCCTCTCTCCAATATTCAAACACAAGTCTTAAGGAAGTGGACTGCACTGAAGTCTGCAACTCAGCAAACTGGGATCAATGTTCAATATTTGTTTTAATCTGCATTAGCCCAGCAGGATTAACCTGATTGGGACAATTTACACCAAGATAAATCCAAAGGAAAGAAACGGAATAAGTGAATTAAGTTCTGATTGTCGAAATCCCAAATCTATAAATTATTTTTCACAAGCTAACTGATAAAGTTAGCTAGATAAATTTATTTGGTAAATCTGAGAAAAGTAACTTTGCCTGGTTTTACTGAGATGACTGAATGACTCCAGGCTCCTGCAGAGCTGTGCAAGTTAAAACAAATGCCCAGAATAGTTTGGAGATGCTCACAATTTGACTCTAGTTTGCATCACACTGCACATAATTGGAATCAGATCCTACAAAAACAAGGGCACTGCCCTGCTTTTCTTTTAAATGGACAACACAGACAACACACACACACGTACACAAATACCAAGATGTACAGCGGCAAAGGAAAGGTGAGGTGAACTTTCTTTGTTCATTTGCAGACTTTACAAAGAAAAATCCCCAAGTTCCATCTCCTTCCAAAGAATTTTGTAATAAACACTTTTGGCTGTGGTATGGGTCTGCCATGAGAGCCAGATGGGGTTTATCAAGCACGACCAAAGCTGGATTTAAAATTACAGCTGAAGTACACCACTCAAGCATACCCATCAATATTCTCGCACAGACTCACACATCCTTCACTATGCTGGATGTAGCTGAGGGGCAAGAGCCTCTTAGAGCAGATTCTGCAGGACTTGTGTGCAACTAATGATAAACAAGAGCTCTTGAGGCACATGTGGCAGAGAAACATGACTGAGCCTCAGAGGAATCATCAGTTATTTCATCATTACGTAAGACAGCAGCAGCCATTGCAATGCCAGGATCACATGAAATGTGCTCAAGTCCTTCCATCCATCTGTTTTCCATGATAACTGCCACCCTCTAAAACATACAGACTGACCCCATTTACATAAATTATACGATTTAAAATGAATGAGAATTGGCCTCTGTAGCTTTTTTGGAGCGATATTGCATCTGTGAATTTTTGCTTTTAAAATCAGAGGTTGCTGTCCCATGTGACTATCCACTCAGACAGCATGATTTCATCTTCAATAGAGTCATATTTCATAAGACAAAATGAAACAAACATCATGACTGGACGCAGAAATGTACTTGAATCCAACTTTAAAGTTAACAAAAAGCCCTCAGATATATGGTATGCTGAGGGCCAGTGTAATGTGTTGATTTGGGGAAAGAAGGGAAACTTGTGATGAGAGGCTCGACCATCTCGACCATCTACCCTTCCAGACAGACCTTCCTATCACATGTGGGTAGGATTGAACAATGGACAGGGATGGGCAGCCTATGAACTACATTTTCAATGATTTAGTTTGTTTTAGGTGACGTGCAGAACCACAGGTGCACAGACAGGGTGCTTTCCTTTCCTTCTTAGACCGAAATAAAAAGTGCCAAGAGACTCGACAAGTTCAAAATGTGGCCAAACAAAAGCCCAATAAAAACAACCGACTGCTGTCAATTGCATTCCACGAACAAAGCGAAGCACAGCACAGAGAAGACAAGTGACCAGTCTTCCATGTCCCTCTTGGCTGGACAGACACAGGACAATTAAGGGTGGGGTCCCCTGGGAATGTGCAAGGTGGGCCTGGATTCACTTTTCTGGGGCACCGGTGGCAAAGTGGGTAGAGTGCACGCCCCATAAACAGGAGCTACAAGGTCCTTGTTGGTGACGCTGGTACAGTTCCAGCTGGTGTCATGCCCCACTGTCTCTCCCCCATTTCCTAACACTCTTCAAGATGTCCTATCAAAAAAGGCCAGAGAAAAAAGCAATCACTTTTCTCCTTTGAACATGCTGCCACAGACCCCAGGGGAGCCCAGGGGTCCCTCTGTCTCCATTTAGTGCCATCTTTTCAATGAAGATTTGGAATAATGCTCAAGTGCAGGACGTTATTGTATGGTGGTTTCAAGT
Source organism: Remorina albescens (assembly GCA_034769265.1). Taxonomy (NCBI): domain Eukaryota; kingdom Metazoa; phylum Chordata; class Actinopteri; order Carangiformes; family Echeneidae; genus Remorina; species Remorina albescens. Next base: position 18,992,717 of record CM068494.1, read on the forward strand.
CACAAAAAATAACAGCACAGGTTTTAAGAGCAACATCAAGCACAATTCTTAACTGCGAACTGAAAGAAATAAACATTGGAAACACCCTGTTAAACATTTTTTAAGCTGATTTCTTTGTTGTTGTTTTTTTGTTGGTTTTTTTTTGGAAGTCCTGTGAATGCACCTTTGATGGATTCATCTTTCAGGACAATCACAACCATGGATGTGTGTAGCTCTTAAAGGCGTACAGTGTTGATTCGCAACGGCTGCACGTTCTTTCCGTTAGCGTGGCTCTGGCCGGGGCTGAAATATGGGAAGACCTTGGTGGGGAATTTCTCTCGGTAGGTGTAGAGCCAGGACATGTCTTCTGCGTTGTAGAAGATGAGTAGGCCTTTCGGGTAGTCCAGGTACACCCCAACCTTCTCCAGCTTGCTCTTGACGTTGAGACGGGTCCAGGGCTCAGTGCAAGCACTGTACTGGTTCCCGTCGTGCATGACAATACAGTAGAAGCCGCGACTGGGCTGGATCTGGATGCTACCCTTGCGACTGACTGTCTCGTTGGCCACACCGATCATCCATTGTGTCTTCTCTGACACCATCACTTCCCAGTAATGGACACCAGAGGCAAAGCCCTCTGCGCCCAGAACAGACACTTCGACATCAAAACGGCGCGGGGAGTCCTGCAGCGGCTGCGGGTGGAGATTCCCGTAGGCCACGATGGTACAGTCGTCCGAGAGGATCAGTCTTTGATGGGCAGTGATGGGGTCGAGGGCCAATGCTGCCGGCACTGAAGAGACAAAAAGGGAATGAAGGAATTTCTGTTTTATAAACAAGCTCAGCTTTTACTTTCAAAGGAAACACCGGAGAGAAAAGAATTGGGCACGATAACTCAGACATGTGGAGTAGGGAAGTAAAAACAAATGAATACGTTATGATTCAGCTGGGTCACACAGGAAAATAGGACTTGCGGTGTTATTCTTAGCCCCTTGTTGTTTTTATCATTGATGTGTGAACAGTTTTCTACTGACATGGTCTGTTAGTGCATTCAGCCTTCTGAGCCTGAACCTTTTCAAATTTCCCACAGCTTGTTAATGCCATCTATAATGATTTATTAAGGAATCAATCACTATCAGTGTTTTGGTTCCACAATACACCTCTGCCCACTATAGTAGGAAATAAAAGCAGAAAATCAGCAAAAGGAAACCACATCGTTGTTCTCTATACTCCACATGGAGTCAACCTGAAAACCGTTTTTGTGCTGTCAACACTGTTGTCAGTCAGCTGTCATGACCTCTCTACTTGTTGTATGCACAGCTTGCATGCTAAATGGAGGGAATGTCAGCAGCACTAATAAGATGCTCCAGTCTAGCTTTTAATACACATTTCCAGGAACACAGTGGAGGTGTGTGTGTCCAGGTTACTTTGGATCATCCACAAATTTTATTTATCAGCAGAATAACTATCAAAAATATAATGGATATCACAATTAGAATGGGAATGTTTTTCCAGTGGGAGTGAGGAAATCTTGTTGTTTGTATCATCGTGTCAGACCTGCGATGGAATGGCGGCCTGTTTGGGGTGCTTCCTGCCTCTTGCCCAGCATAATGCTCCAGCATTACCATGTCCAGATTTCTGCTCTTGGGGATTCAGCATGCAGCTAAATGTTCTCGGGCCAAGTGTCCCAATTCATTATCTTTTACTATTTTTTTTGTTTCACAAACAGAATGTCACCCCCGCCCACTGTTTAAGAGTAAATGATATCAGCTCGAATGAAACCATGTCAAAGCAACAGAGGTACTGAAAGTGAGATGATATGTTTCTATAATTTGGCTGAACCCCTTCAGAGCAGAGATCCTGGTGGAAACATTACAGTATATATTACACTACTGCCAGAGTTAGAGGTGATCAAAGTCCTGCCCTGAGGTAAAAGATGACGGATGGCTTCTTGTAACACTGCGCCCCCAACTGCTGCTCAACTCTCATTTCAGGAAAATTAAACAAGGAGTTATGCAACGAGTGGTACATTGAGTACACCATGATACATTTTTTATAATCAGTTTTTTCCTTCATGCATAAATGCAAAGTCTTTTATCAGACTCAGGAGAGTCAAACGCTCTCCTGAGTCTGATAGGGCATCTCAATTTGAGCGGTACTGGACCACGTGAAGGATACAAACAATAGCGTGGAGCAATAATTACAATGATGGGAGGAGCAGCTCCACTTTGCTCTGCAGGCTCTAGGCTGGAAGGAGGCTGTTTCTCAGCATTATGTTTCTCAGGTATTTTTGGGGGGTTTGCAATGATATTAGACTGAACAATAACAGCTTGTTCCCTTTGTTCTCTTTGCATAGGTGACTCAGGAACAAGTAGGAGAGGCATCATTTCAGTTGCTCTGTTTATTTATTAGTGGGGATAAATGGAGGTGAAACGTCTGGCAACCGGCCAGCAGACAGGACAGGATACTGTCTACAGTCATTAAAATTGAGTGCCCCTTTGTGCCGTGCAGAGAAACAGGGAAGCACCCACACATTGACAAAGGGATTTTTGTGACTTAAAATGAGGGGGAATAAATGAATAAAAATTTTTATCTTTGAAAATTGTAAAATACACACCATGAAAAAAAAGTATGATTACTACATTGTCCGGTAGCTATTCATCCAACCCAACGGTGACAGCCAGGCTGAGGAAATGATGGATTGTAACCAATTGTTCCATTTGGCAGCCAATCAAGGCAGCCCCCCCCCCAAAAAAAAAACAAAATAAAAACAAACAAAAAAAAAAACCACAAACAAACCCTTCCCCCAAAAAACTAACAAAAACCACACATAACCAGAGGAGGGGGAAAAAATGCCTTGCCTCCCCACAGCTGGCAGCTGAAACGGGAGGATTGATTGAGGAGGGAAAAAAAAAAAATCCTCAGCACATTATTTTAAATAATCTCCTGTGAGAAAAGGATAGCTGCAGGGGAGAGGGAGTAGAGCTGCTCGACCGCAGAAGGGCTCACCACCCTCCAGGTCTAACCACAATTTCTCAGAGGATGGAGAGTGCAGCTCTAAGCATCCCTCCAATATTAATGCAGGCTCACTGCACCTGGCTGTGAAAAAGATTGGGACATATCTCTCAGAAGCACTGTGGCTTTATAGTTAATGGACAGACACGTGAGTTACATGTTTAAATATAATATTTCCCTTGTTTTCCCTAATGTTGACATACTGTACCTGGTGAAATGTCCTGGAAGAGTGACTTCCATATTGTGTACTGTAAGGGCCCCATGTATTTGGATGTAGGGAAGTCCTCATATGTCAGATTGGTTTCGTGTATCTTCCCTTTAATCCTGTGACAGAAAAACAGATCAATCACAGTCTAAATCCAATTTGATGCTTTCTCCAAACAATGCTGTCTCCTATTCAGCCCACAATGTCAATACTTCAAGTAATTAATCTGGTTTGTGTGTCTGAACAGTACTGTTATTGACATTAAAACAGCTTCCAAATGGTTTCATGAATCCTGAGCAAAAGAGATGAATACATTAGCGAGGGTATGCAGGGAGTAGGTTCAGCTCTAACACCATTACAATATGATGAACCTCTGCATGAATCATTCAGTGCGCTTCAGTCCAGAGTTCAGGCAAGACAAAGTAAGTTGGCTAGCACATCTCAGTAACTCTAAAGTATATTGGAAAAGGGAACTTCAGTGCAAGTCCTGCAACATGAAGTTACACATGAGATATTACCTGAAAGTCATTCAATCATTCATTCATGATGAATGTGCACCATTTCTAATGGTGCAAATCTTTGAATGACAATTGTTCTTCTTGGTTTTTTTTTTAATAATGAAAGATCTTAAAGTTTCTCTTTGTCACATGATGATGAACCTTAACTCTACAAATTCTCTGCACTCTATAAATCTGTTGATTTCCTCAGGAGGGATAAACACTTTTTTTTTTGCAGGTATTTCTTCAATAGATGGTTGAGAGCCTGAGCTTTGATGTTATTTCATACTCAGGGGCTGCTGATGGAAAATTGCCTTTGGGCTAAATCTGACATATCTGCATCATACTGATGTTCTTCCTTATAAATAAATTAATTAAGTCCAAAATCCCTCAGGTGTAACTGTGTTCATGAATCTCCACAACTTGATTTGAGTTCATTTTACATGGTGCTTATTTGATCAAAAGTTGTTTCTATTGCATCTTTTGTTTATTATTATTTTAAATAGACTTGCAACGATGACACTGGGGCTGCTTTGCCAACTAATGCAGGTGGTGCACCTCTCAGATGTAACAGCCACTCCCTCCAGGAAATCATGTCGTCCTGTCTCATTCAGACGCTCCTGCAGGATCTGGATGCCCTCTTTGACGTCACGCAGCTGCTGACTGTAGCGCTGGATCTTGTGCTCAATGTCGGCAAGCTTGCGGGCCGTATCCATCTCCAGCTCTTCCAGCATGCTCTTCTGACGTTCACGCAGGAAGCGGTGAAGGCGCTCAAATGCATCGCCAATGGTTGCGCGCAGGCTCTTGGCTGAGGACTGAAACACAGGGACAAAAAATTATTCAAATAAGAACAACACGTCCTCATTTGAGCCATTTATGACTGTCATTACTGTAGAACTGTAAAATAGCCTTTGTACCATTGCTGGTTTGTTGAGCGTTTCAGTTTCGATTGCCTGTCTCCTAATTACATAAGAGTCAGTAATTCCAGGGCTTACAATGTGTGTTAATATTACATTAACATTCATTCCTCGATACAGCTTGTACATGTATTGATTTTAAGTGGCTCTCCATAAATATTCAGAGTGCAACTTTTTACAGAGAGTACAAGGAGCTTTTACACGGAAACAAACAAGAAACAGCTGTGGGGAATGTCCTGTTTTTGAGTGATGTAAAGACAAGTAAACAGGTAGCCATTACAGTCAGAGCAAAGCGCTTGGTAAAGGACAGAAGACTGGGAGCTGAGGGTCTGCAGACACTGATTTGTAGTTGAAGAGGAAAAATAGGAAGTTGGACATCAAAGAGAATGAATCTTCTCTGTGTTTGCAGTCTGAGTGTCAGAGACAGAACCGAGGGGTATAATGTGGAAATCCTGTAAAAACTGCACACAGAGTGACAGCACCTTTTGAAGCTTCTGAGGAAAGCAAGCAGTGGACTTCATTCAGACATCTTGCGAAGATTTTGCCTGTTGGTATCTAGTAGTCATCATTTTATAGAAAAAGTTGAACACGTTTTTACGTGGACAGAATGGTTGGAAAGAAAGCCTAGCCTCTACAGCACCAGAGAAAATTAATGACTACTGAGTCAGAGTAAAATCTTGCTAACCAGGACTTCATATGAACCTTCCTCATAGCAAACCCCCCCAAAGTTAAATTTTTTTCCTTTTAAACTACTTCTCTGACGTTTTCATAAGGAGCTGAATTTAGGAACTGTGATCTGTGGTTTAATTACACTTGCCTCAAAATTCAATCAACCCCCTCCGCCACCCCAAACAGTGAGCATGATACTCCATAAGGGAGGGGTAGGAAATCTTCAGACCCTCTGCGAGCATGAGAACTATGACATTCAGGTGGGCAGCATTCCACTATTATAGTTATGTCCTTAAGCAGCCAAACTTGGTAAAGAGAAGTACTGCAGCAGCCATGCTATCAGTCTCAGTGACATATCTGCTGCTTTGGCCCAGCAGCCTGTGATGAGGCAATGAGAGGGAGTCTGTACCCCCCCGAGACAGGAGGCTGGTTACCTTTTAGGGAAGTATGCAATTATCAAGTGAATCCCTGTGGGGCATGTGAATAGTACACAACGTGTATTGCTCGGATGGAGATCCTCCCAAACTCACACAAACCAACTTCTCAAACTGGAGTGCGAAGAAGGCACATTCAGTCAAAATGAGAGCTGGTATGCTGCAGTGCTTTTTTTTCCCCTCAACCTTATTTTTAGTGTCGGAATAACTGGAAAAAATTAAACCAAAACTTACATGAACACCTTATCAAGTTGAACAGAAAATATGAAAACTTTGATAGGCAATTGCTGAGTTGTTGAGATCATATAAACAGAATCATAGCAAGGAAAAATAAATGTTTTTTTTTTAAATAACTACTTTTAGTGTGTCATACCTTTCATAGTAAAATTTTCATAAAGAGTGAGTGCTTTGAAAAGTGCTCTATAAAGAAAATATATTATTTTTATTCAAGTCATTCTGTCCTATAAGAACATGAACATCCATCAGTATAGCGTATGAATATGGCAATGGGATAGGAAATGTTAGAAGTTCTTCCCAACAGTACAAATCTACACATCTTTTAAAACAGAAATAACTTCAGGCAACCTATTGTGTGCATCTTTAGTAAGATGAAGAAGATATGCAGGGGGACATTTCATTATCAGCAGCGTAAATGCATTTAGAGATCAATGCAGTCACAGTGCATCTCTCTTCCAGGCAGAGAACTCTGTGCAAATTGATGTAAATTTAATGAGAACAGCTCATTTCCAGTGAGGAGTGGGGGGGGCAGCTGAAAGGCCTGGAGTCAAAGTGAGTCTGGCAGTGAAGGATTCTGCAGTGCAGAAACTGGACAGAAAGATGGGTGATGTAGTGACATTGGACAGCAGGCAGAAAAACAAGTCACTAAATGACAAATAACGCTGGTGGCGGCAAGATCGTCACTGCCAAACACTCTTACCTGGTTGATAGCTTCAGTGTCACTAGAGGAGAGAGGAAGAGTGTGTGTCTGCATGTGTAGATGGAGGTTAGGGCTGACATAAAGAGTAGACGCTGATGGTTGGCTGATTAAAACAAGGTGTCAAGATTAAACAGCTTCTCAATAAAGCAATTTATGTGTCAGAATTTAAGTTTCAGTCAAAGTCCATTAGGAAGGATAATCAATAACTCAAAGAATGCACTCATTAAAGCAGACCTTTTTTTATTTTACTGTCATCATTTGGATGCTTGGGACGTAAACAAGGATGTCATGATGGAGTAAATACCTACATGTTCTGTTAAGACTGACTTCCAAACACATTTGTTGCTGCAGAATGGCTTGTAAAATTGAAATGAGAATTATTCTGACTATTCACTTTGTTGGCTTTATTGTTCCAACCAACAAACTCTCAGAAAATCAGTAATAATGTTTGTCTCTCATAGAATGTCAAGATATTTTCTACAGTAAAAGAATAACCTTTAGATTTTAAACAGTTCAGGCAAAAGATATTAGAAGACCTATCATTATTATTACACTAAAAAAGCAGTATGTTCACAGGCAACAGGTTTGGGAATACCATTTGAGATCTTAAAAAAAAAAAAAGACAGTTAATTGTGATCATATTAGTTGCTGATGAATAAAGATTGTGTTGATTTAGTAACTGATACTCATATAGACCAGAGAAACAATTAGTGCTGAAATAATTAGTCAATTAATTGATAGTATATAGTTTATACCCATTTTCTTACTTTGTAAATTGAAAATTTATGGACTGACACCACCTTTGGTCCCATGCTGGCCTTTTATTGATTATGCTGACAATGAAAATGCAGCAACTGGGGATATTCTTGGTGGTGATCCAGCTGTGTAAAGGATTTTTGTGTGTAAAGCTCAGATTTGCCTTACAAATGTTGCAGTACCTTAGTCTCAGTGAGTTGTCTCTGCAGGAGCTGCAGGGCCTCAGTGTGTCCCTTCTCACTGTCCTGCAGGGTGGCCAGCTGTTCCTTCATCTCCCTCTGCAACACAAATAACCAACAACAGGTCACTAACTGGTTACTGGACTTTTCCATAACAACTTTGGAATGAAACTCTGTTCAGTTCTGTCTTTTTAGGATTTCATGTTAATATCAAGGGCTTTTGCTAAAAAAAAAAAAAACCAAACAAAGCCAAAAAATTGTGAAGTGAGATAAACGCTTTGCTAGATTTGTCATACTTTGGTCTGTGAGCAAAAAAGACACATCAGAGCAAACAAGAGAGAAAACAATCATTAACAAGGATGTTTTTAAGATCTATGATCTGTGAAGGTTACCCATTTTTTCTCAAAAAAAAAAAAAAAAAAAAAATACTGGATACTGGCTATATTTTACTATAAAGCTCCCCTTCAAACTGATAGATAGTGGATTCTGCTTTAAACCAATCTCAGATGGATCACCACACTATTTATTGAGTTGGCAGAATATCAAAACCTCAACCACCATAATCGTGACTTGAATTCAACAACAGTTTTATGAAGTAAAGAAATATCTACATCAGCGGGAAGAATGTTATTATATGGAAATTATATCTTTGTCAGCCAAAAATAAAAAATGGGCCAAAATGAACTATAAACAACGCAGCTCCACACGACTTTGGTCACAAGCCCATTTAATTAGGTCCCCAGTAAATCCTGCTATCCTGCTGCTCATGTCGCCTGCGTCACCTTCCCTGTGACCCACAGACTATCAAGTACCGTGATGAATTCTTACTATAGCAGAAATCCACCAAATGGAACTGTCAGTTTAGCCGGTCTAATAAAACAACCATCTCTCAGGTAGCAGGCTAAAATAAATGCAAGGATAAATCTGATAGAATGTGAAAAATAAATGACAATTTGACAATTCTGTCTACAAAGAAAAAACATTAAGGAACAATTGAGATTAAGAAAACTAGCCATGCATCAATTTTTTGTTGACTTTGATCATTAGCTGTAAAATCAAAAAGAGCAGTGGATTGTGTAGGATGTTGATGTGGAGGTATGTTTCTTCTCAAGGACAGAAACAGGAGAAAACAATGGTTGGTGCAGAGGGGGAGCGTGACTTTCCATGTTAATGATAGGAGTGCGGCACACTCTGCAGGTTCTCCGCCTCTTTGCTACGCGCTCGTCTGCAGCAGGTCAAAGGGCCACTCCCACACACTGAGACAGACCAACACTGACAGACTGGCAGAGGAAACATGCTCCTCCACTCTTCTGTGTCCAAATTGTCTGATCGACTATTCAGAGGAAGGCAGCTTTAACTGCCGCTGTCACACCAACACAGATGCACTGACGTGAACCCAAAAATCTCAGAAAACCTAAAGTCATCCACAGAACATTAAATTATCAAAATTTTAAACTCACACTGTCAACGAGTTTTGTATCATCCTCTGCACTAGCACTTGTTGATAATGTTAAATACATTGGAGGACTTGCACTTGGACTTGACAGTAAAAACACCCCCCCACCACCGAAAAAAAACCCCAAACAAACAACAACAAAAAAAAAAAAAAAAAAAAAAAAAAAAAAACAACAACCTTGGTGAAATCATCTTCATACACTTCAATCCCCTGAACCTCCTCCATAACATGCAATTACATAATCCTCTTTAATCTTCCTGGAAGCAAAAACTGTCCTTTGAGCATCCTACAGAGAGAAATTTCTTGCAACGACTTTCCAACCAAAAACTGTGGACAAAAAGCATCTGTGGTGTCCATCAAGAGGAGCAAAGCTTTGTATTACAGCAAAACGAAAGCAAATACTTCAGGTGGATGAATGCTGGTACAGTCAGAGACTCACAGGGAAATGTGTGTGTGCAAACAGGATGCAAGTGTTTTTATGTTGCATGTGAAGGTGTCTCTCTTCTGTCCATCACATCTGGCCAACAGAAGTCTGACATGACATTTCCTCATCAAATTGCAGGAAAGAGGGGGGTCGTGGCCAGGGAATTATAAATCTAAAACACATTTCATCCTGCAGTCATTTCCCTGTTCCCCACACTCTCCGCTCCCCTTAGCTTTTTTGGCTAAATATATGATTGACAAACAAACAAACAAAAAAAACAAAAAAAAAAATAGTGTAAAACTGTGTACAGCATTTCAAATTTCTGAAAAATTTTCCTCACAGCTGTGAGGTTGATTATAGTCAGCATCTCATTCAGGCTTTAAAGAGCGTTACGGGTTTCATACTGCAAGTGACGACGAGGAGGCGAACAAAACAACATGCAGCAGTGTCACACCATGAATAATAAAAAGCATTCAGGATGGAGAACTTCCTCTCGCACACAGACATGAATAACCTCGAGTGATTTCATTAAAACTGATGACAGGAAAAAGAAAATTTGCAACTCATCTTCTTACTGGAGGATGTGCCAAATCAGAACCATGCTGCTTCGACTAACAATTGCAGATCCCTTCCATGGCTTTATCATGCATCATGCAATACAAACCCCAGCAGTCCATAGTAACTCAAGGCACTAAAAGTGATTTTCACAGGGACAGCTTGCCATAACCTTCATGCAGCTGAGGGTGTAATTCTGTAATGCAGATAACAGGATCAGTAAATAATATGCCAGCCAATAACACAACAGTGAACACACTGTAGCCGTTACAGTCAGCCAGTGAACTTTAAAGGGTTGTAATTTAGCATGAAGTACGTGTTGCTTACACCCACGTACAGCATCTCATGGGCAACACCATACCATCACTTCAAGGCCATCAGTCAGGAATTTTACATTAGAGGCAGCATACCAGCAAGAATCATGAACATGTTATGCACTTATGGTAATGACCCCTGCATTAAGTAATGCATTTGTAGACTGACTACATTAATAGTGCTTGTACATGTTGCTTATTTAGTTTGATCCAGTCAAACTCTGGTGTGTTTTCCTGTTTGCCTGGCCTAGCATCAAAATTGTAAATCCAACATTGGTGTGGTCCAAAACCCAGACAAAACTGTCTGGGAGAGGGAGCTGGAGTAGTTTGTATTGCAAAAGCAAAGTAAAAATACCACAGGATTATGTAATAGTAGACGTGATTTTAAAAAGCAATTTAAAAATGTCTGCTGATTGTGAGTTCTAAGATAAATGGTCCCATCTGTGTGCAATAAGCACCATACGGCCTTTTTGGAGCATAAATTAATACTTCAATAAAGTGTGGCATATTAAACCTGAGTTGGAATTTGATTTTGACACCATGACAGCTCAGGATGACTTCATCAAAACTCTCAAATCAGTGAGCTGCCTCTAAGTCCATATAATCTAATACTTATGGTTCTTGGCTCTAGTGCCAGGTGAGCAATTTTCAGTGGCTGTCATCTTTGAGTCCAGTATTCAGCTACTTTAATAAATGTGTGTTATAAAAGGCCACAGAATATTAAAAAGCTGCAGATCGTTTTTTTCCCCCTTATATTGGACCAAGTGAACTGGAAATTAAGGAAATAAATATGTGGACATAAATATTTCATTTGTTTCATAAGTAGATTCAATTGAAAGCATCAGAATATAATAGAAAGAAAGAAAACAGCAACAAGAAAGCAAAAAGAACTGAGATAAGTAATCTGCTGGTTGCAGAAGAGCAGGTGTTGTGTTTTTTGATTGACACACAAAGACCAGGGGTGAGGAAAAATGCACAAACAAAACCAACAGTGAAGAGTTCAGGCCATCTCATTAGCAGTTTGTCCTGCTCAAGCATGATGGCAAGCAACTAGTCTGCGTGCAGTCCCATCTTCACAGACTAGAGACCCTTTAACTGCACTCAATGCCAAACCATCTGCAGCCAGGAGACATTGACACGGGCTGCAGAGAAAGGGCTAACAACGGAACACAATGAGCAAACAGTGACTGAACTGTGATGTCACAACCACAGAAATACCTGTCAGCTTTATGGTGCAAGGTGCAGGATCTGAAATCTACATTGTCATTTTCTTGGACAATTCAATAGAAGGTTGAGTTAATCGAGCTGTGTGCAAAGTCATGATAAACTTTGGGCCAAGGGATTTGAGGCCAATCATCAATATGTTTCACCTGTCTGTTTGGCATGATGGCTATCAGCCCTCTGGCCCCTGTGCTGCTGCAAAAACCAACATGTGTGAAAAGAACAAAAAATAATAAAAAAAAGAAAACCCCCCAAAATGCTGTCTCAGGCCGCAAACTCTGGTGTACTTTTTTCCGAGACATCAAATTGTGCTCAAGCTGTGCCTTACACCCTAAAGCCTTGTTTCCTCTAGCATCAGCATAGTCTGTACACTCTTCAGAGGAGCGAGTGTGTCCCTGCAGCCAGAGTGCAGCCAGCAGAGGACGAGGAGTCAGCTAAGCTGACTTGAGCAGGTCTGGCTCAGAGGGCTGGAGGACAGACCATTAGTGTGTACTGCATCTGTCCTCGACAGTGGTAGGTTGAGACAAAAACAGCTTGTTCAATATCTGAGTATGTCTCCAGCTAAAATATCAATTAGCCTCTCAGAGGGCAAAATAGACCATTCCCTCCTGAGTCAGTATTTTTTGGTAGCTGTAGAAAGACATACAATTAAATTTTAAGATGTCACATGATCAGCTTGCAAAGACCAATTTGGGCATTTTATAGACTAGAAAATAAACTGATAAAATGATAAATTCAACAAATTAATAGATAGTGAACATTTATAATATTTTTAATGTCAGACATCCAACACTAAACTATGCCACAAGACAACTAAGGTGAACTTTTTTTCCCCCCATTATATTTAATTTATAATGTTGAAAAAAGGAAAGCAGTTAAAATTGATTAATGAAAGTATGAAATGTTTTAGCATTCTTTGCTGGATAAATTACAAGATAATTCAGCCATAATTTTATGTTAAGTGTTCTGGTTTAATTGAACTGGACTAATCATTTTTAATTCCTGTAAATGTATCTGACCACATAAACACCAGAAAAAAAAAAAAAAAAAAGGTGAAATCCTCATTAGGTCATATTACTTAGCAACAGCTTTTTTTTCCTCTCTCTTTCGGCAGTTTCAGCACAATTTTGATTCTCATTCCTTGACATATGAACCAGACCTATTGTGAGGGCTGAGCACCAGGTCACAAATGACCCCCACATTCACAGCTTCTACTCCCCAGGAAACATTTTGTAAAAGCAGTGGAGATAAGTGGAAGCACTAATGCTGGCGGCCTCCTGCTGTCCTCTGAATATAGGGCGCGTCATGTAAATGATGAATTCTCAGAGGCTGTTGCTCCACTTCCTGTACTGAGGAAGGGCACACAGTATGCAAATGTATTACCCAAAACATGAATAGCTAAGGAATAAAATGACTGCATGTCAGCTTGAATAGTTTTTAAATCGTTAAAATAAAAAAACAAAAAACAAAAAGATGTTTGAGCAGCAATTTTATTACGACGCAGCAAAGTAGGTGAATGTCTGAGGGTTTGAAGAAAGACAGGCAGGTCTCAGTCATCAGTGTTGTGTGTGTGTGTGTGTGTGTGTGTGTGTGTGTGTGTGTGTGTGTGTGTGTGTGTGTGTGTGTGTGTGTGTGTGTCATGTTAGATAATCTATACAGTACAGGAAAAGCCATTTAAGAGGAACACAGAGTTTGTTGTTGGCACTTGAGTGGAAATCTGAGAAGTGTGGAGTGATAAGAGCAGGCCTGCTGCTTGTATAAAATCACCAGCCTGACAGAAGCTACTTAGCTTCACCTTCAGTCCCGAGGTTGTTACAGCGTGTCTCCTCCTGACTGCCAAGCAGAACTTGCTTCTACGTCGCTACACATACATCTCACAGCTAAAGTTGGAAATGTATTTGACAGTTTAAATGGTTACATTGCCTGATGTGAAATATCACATTGTTCTCACTACAGCAACCAGTTTCAATCCATCTCTAAAGACATAAAAAAAAAAGAAGAAGTCAAAAAGAGCAAGACCCTGCTCTTACAGAGGTCTGTACATCATGTCAACAGACAACTGATGAAGGAAACAACATTAACATTCAAAATATTTGCTTCCTTTTAAGGCTGTGATTCAACCATGAATCACTGACGTCTGTAATTATTTCCAAATTATCAGTAAAACTGGTTTAAGCAGCTAAATTGGAAGCACCACCTGTCAATGCGCAACAATGCTCAGACCTCAGAGTTCAACAATTTTGAGTTCATGATTTAACATTTAGTCAATAGTTCTGTCTTCTGGCAGCATTCAGCAAAGAGCAATATCCATAAGCCCTGGACCATCATGGATCAAATAACTTGGCTGGAGTGGAGGCAAGTGGATGATTAAGACAAGGACCCGCAGGGAGATCACAGGTTTAACAACTGGTTAAAAATTTTTGTGGAGGTTTTCTGTCCCATTTCCTTCCTACTGTAAGTGTTACTGCAAAGCCCCAAGGGAAATTTGTGATTGATGGTACTGACTGGACTTGACAGAGAGGACAGAGCAGTGATCCACGCTGAAAAGATGGAGAAAGATTGCTTTAGGAGAGAGTACTGGTGAATTTCCTGGATATCTTATTGGTTTCATTGATGAAACTGTAAACCTGGGGGCAGCAGGGTGCAGCGTTGACCACCAGCACACAACAGCAAAGAGGTACTGAGTTTGAAACTGCCAACTAGCTAAGGGGTTTCTGTATTTAAGTTTCTGCCCACAGCCCAAACACTGTTGACTCTAAAAGCTTTATTATTTTCCAATAGGACGGCTTATGAGTGTAGTCCTTATTTCAGCTCAGTGACTGACCGATGACCAGTCCAGGATGAACCCTGTCTCTATAACGGCAAAGTGGTTGTAGCTACTGGATGAACTCAAGTTTATTTCGTTTGAATTCAGAAGGAAATTCTTGGGCGAAGTACTGTGGTTGATGCTGATCTCAATTTCTAACTGAATTGCTTTGTTGTTTAGTTTTTGTTTCTTTCCATCACTTCAAGGTTAAATTCCACCATTTCAGGATTAAATTAAAGTTGTTTCCCCTGTGAATTTTCAGTAGAGAGCACAAATCTACTTAAATTAGTAATAAAGGGGTCAATAATAAGACCACTTTCAACAGCCAAAATTGGAGACTCCACCTCAGCCTGCAGAAATGAACACAAAGAAACCAAACTCATATGTGGCCATAACAACGTGGCTCTGGAGAACTGCATTTCCTGCCAACACTATTATCTCTTTTCTACTGTGGGGCAACTTCATTCTGTCGACACACAGGGTAAACACACCCTGGAAATGACCCTCGGATATGTCTGACTGCCAGCAGAGTTTCACCACAACCAGATACAAGCTCATGTCATCTTTTAGTAAAAGCTTCTTAGGATTAGTCAAAACTCTAATAGTCAGCATGTTGTTAATATAAAATCATGTAGTTAAGTGTCAGGCGCACAAATGACCTTGTGAAAAAACACGATGTGGTTGCATGCCAGCCAGCACCACACGGCAGGATAACAAACAGATTTGTTTGCTTCTATTTCGTCTCAGTGGCAGGGGTGCAGCTGGAAGCTATTCTGTTGTAGCTGTTGTGTATGCACTATGCAGCTCTATCTGACCAAATAAAGTGTGTATCTGCTTCTCTTTCCCTCAGTCCCCTGACATCAAATAAATATTTGGGATCTTTTGTCAAGTCACACTCTAACAGACTGTTTCTGCTGACACTCACAGTACAGCTTCATGAATTACAAGTATAGCCTCCAGTCAGGTCCGCATGCTATTAAATCTCCTGATGATTACAAATAATCTGCATAATGTAGTCTGGAATTTCACATAAAAAAAATAATAATAATCAAATTTCAGGCATAGTTTGACAGTGAAGCAGGAAAAACAAATCTGGTGACAACATGTGTTGTGATTGTAAAGTAGCTAACATTTCCAAACCACACAGGTCATCATATTTTTTGAAGTTTAACTGAACATGATGAAGATGAACACTTTGTCTCCATTTAATCCTAATCAAAGGGAAGATGAGGCCATGAAATAAAACAACACACCGAGTAAACAAAACACTGCAAATAAAGTAAATAATTGATCAATTTGTTTGGTGTTTCACAATAAACAGAAAACGCAGTTTATTATTCAATTCATTGGGCTCTCCAAAAAGCTGAAAGATGCATTTTTGTCTTTATTCTCAGCTAAAGGTTGATGTATTACTGAAACAGACAGTGCTCCCAATGATGGCCAATTTTTTTTTTTTTTTTAAGTCAACAATTGTAACTTAGATGGAAAAACATGGGGAGTTGTACATTTCCTTGTTTCCTCATTTTGTTGTAACTGTTGTGGAGAATTATGGTCTGTGCATTTATGTCAAGATTTCTGTCTTTATGTTCAGAACAATAAAGCTAAAGCTGTGCTTCAGTTCTTGAGAAAGAGAGAGTGACATCAAGGTAACTCAGCTCAATAAACTCTTCAGTCTCCGCCTGCCTCTGTAATCACAATTGCTATGCTCAATGGGGGCCCAATTCAAAATCTGATGTCATTTACATGTTTTTCTGTTTCTGCTGTCAGACAGTCGAGTGAGCAGTCCTATGCGATTTATTCACTCTGCAAACAGTTTTCAGCTCAGTTTTTCAAGATGTCAAACATCAGCTTAGTGTGCACAACAGCACAAAATAGAGAGAAAACAATATTTTTCTAGTATTAGCTGGTGCAGGGTGGAGGCAGACTGGAAGAAGAGCCTCAAAACATTCCAAAACCTTTTCATAGCACTTCACAAGCATTAATATCTTTTTAATGAAGTGACATCTTCTTTTAAAACCACCAATTACATCAAATTACCTTATGACAGCATAACTCATTCCCCAAGAAATGCAGCAACTTTGGATTTCAATAGAAGGCTTTTTTCAGTTGATTCTATATAAAAATCCTGATTAATACTGAAATACTTATTACGGTCCTATGATTTATGCCAGAGTTACACCTTTAATGCTTACTTGAGGTGTTTAGCAGATACAGATTCACAGCAACTGCAGCTGTAAAACACCTCAACTGTAAATAGCTGCAAAAGCAGGAAACCTCTGTTCATGTGCAAAGTGTGATCAACAATGAATAGAGGACCCAGACTGAGGACAGCTGGTTGTTCCCCATCGATTAGCCTGACTCTAGATGCACACTAAACGCATTATGGGAAATAAACAAGCTCTAAGAATACCTGAGCAGAAAAAGCTTAATTTTGCTGCAACTTTAACTGGAGTTAGAGAGATCAAATTGTTAATGGGGATATTGATTACTGCTGTTTCATTTAACAACATTTCCAAAGCCAATGTGCACAATTAGACTGAGATAAAGCATATGGGAGATTTTGCAGCATCTGCACATCAATCATCTGTCTCTGGGCACCCTGCATGTGATGACAGCTACAGCTTTATAGGTAAATAGAACTACATTTTGACTTCCTCATTCAAAGGCAAGTGGCACTTAATATGTAAACATTATTAGAGGCCAGCTCTATTTGTCATCACTGCAACCGGTTCAATCTGGGAGGTCGGTCAGATTTGGCTGATTGGTTGAGCTGTAAATGAGTGCTCCTATCAGCAGCATGTCTAATTAAATCATCTGCAGCAAATCATGGACACAAGGAATTACAGGAGATTATGGTCCATTCCAGCCCTGTGCAGACCCCTGAGAACAATGGCCTGTAATCTGTCCTAATTCTCCAGCTAATCAACCAATGCATGGCTCAGAGTCTAATAGCTGTGGCAGTCCACATCCACACATAAATTAAACTGACACATGCAGAGAAAATAAAAAAGCAAAAGACACGGAGTAATAACCACTCTGCATTCACTCACCACTCTGGTTTACACTGGATTTTTTAACATTTGCCAGGGTCTGTGATTGTCTTTTCCTAAAATCCTCAACCTTTCATTTCATATTCAGTACTTGTGATGAGGCAGTTGAAGAAAGAGTAATCATATATGCACCTAATTTTTCCACCTGGTCTTTCGTTACTTAATATGATCTTTTACAGCAGTGTCACTGGAGTGCAGGCTGCACTCCCTGCTAACCTGCCTCACATTAGGGAGGCCAGGGCTCGGCATTAAGCCTCACTTTAAGGAAAGCACTTCCCCTTTCATTCACTGAGATGATAATCAAATCTCAGCTCCGCAGTGATCCTTCCTCCCCCTTCTGTCAACCCAAGGTAGTCACAGCTTGCATTCACCACCTCTGTGCCCAGCAGGTTTTAACTCACTGACAGGGACATGTCCAAATAGGTACAATGCATTCAGTTCTGGTAAATCATCAGGAACAGTCATACAGGAAGTATGCATCTTTTCTATAGAAATGACTTATACCTTTTCAAATCACTCTTGATGAGCAGATACACTGTCAGTTTACAGTTTATTCAACTCTTAAGATTTAATTAAACAGAGCGACTCTGCTTTTTATATCTATTGCAGCACTTTGTAAAAGCCATGGAATAAATCCTTAATGAAAGTGATGAAGTTCAGACGACAACTGTTAAATGCCCAATTTGAAGGCAAGTTTGAACAAAAGCTGCAAATTTATGAAGGTGGGATTTATTACAGGGCTGTTGTAAAAGAGTGCGTTGGCTTCACTTGTTCCTACTAAAATGGCAATCAGGAGTACATCTTAAACTGTGTTCATGAGGATCAACCTGTTTATAAACAAAGCATTTTTGGTTTCTCCTCCTTTGGGTTCAAGAGCTTCTTAAGATGCTCTTGGCTTCCTACAAGCCTAAACTCTCATTTGGCTTGAAAGGGGTTTTTAAAATGGATTACTTGTTATTATTATTTGTCTTACAATATTTGTGGCTAACAATTTACACCTTATAGCATGGAGCTATTAAATATGTCTAAAATGAGCCACTACGCACTAGAAAAAATGTGGAAAATTGCTAATCCGATTAATCTTTGCAGAAATCCTCCATAAACATTTCCCAGGCATAACAGATTTCCAGAGATCTGACTCACATAAGTGCAAGTCAAAGTAATAATCTAAGCAAGACAAAATGTTCTATGTGATGGACGCAACAGCAGCATCCTTTCTTTCCCTAATCATTGAAGCCGCTAATTTACCAACAGCATGGGCTGAAGTAAATACACATCCTCCCCAAAGCATCATCAGCAGTATGAGTATTAAGTTCAGGACAAGCTACTGTTTCTCTCGGTACAAGGATATTTTGTCAGCACTGCTCTGATAGAATATGACTGCTGTGTCTTTCCCCATGGCTCCAATTCCACATGAATGCTGCCTCTCTGCCACACCAATCTGACTGGCCGCCAAGCTGGACAAACTCATTTGTTTGGGGGTGGGTGGGTGGTTGGAAATTAACAGGGCAGGGGGCTGGGAACTAACTTCTTCAAAAGAATTGGTAGCCAAACAAGATCTGTGGCATTTAATAAAGCACATACCTCAGGAAGGAGGAGAGGATTACTGAGAGAGAAGACAGCACAGGAGAGAGACAGAACAAGAGAGCGAGCTGCTACAGGAAAGGATAGCAGACTGAGACGAGCCACAGGGGAGATGGCAGCCGTGGGTGCCCTTGAAATTGCCTGACTCATTACTGCAGCAGCACGGCCATGTGTGGTGATGGCAGGCTCAGAGAGAGAGCGCTCGGCTAGGTTTTGACAGTTGGCGAGTGAAAGACAGCCCTGTTTTAAAGCCCACCAGAGGAACACTTCGAAGGCTGGCATGCTCATTCTCCCTTTCTAAACACCACCATGCATTGTGGCGAGGCAAATGAGAAAAATGCTAATACATTTTCATGATTAATCCCATGTTGCTGCTGTGATAAGGAAAAAATAAATAGGAAAAGACTTTAGACTTTATTAATGGAGGAAAACACACGAATGCATCTGGACATTTTGAGTGGCAGGTCTGTGTGGGAGACTCACTGCCACAGTTATCATTTAATTCTTCAGCTGCGTGGGCTTTAGTCAAAGTCAAACCAGGATCACTGTGCAGCTGCCTGCTGCAATTCTTCTTTCTCATACCAACTAGTATCTATAGTGTGAGGGAAAAAAGTTAAGCTCCCAAATGTGCATGGATAACCAGATGCTGTAGTTTGTCATCTGGTTTTGCACCACTGTCAAGTAGAGCGTAAAGATGTCCCTAGGGCAAGAAGACAGCATGAAGAGTCTGACTCGCCCAGCATTACTGTGGTTGCACAGAGCAAACTAAGAGTTTCAATCACCACAATTAAAAGGTTCAGAGGCCACTGTGGCTTCCACTTTGTCCTCTGCAGGAGCTGACTGCCAACTTTATGCCACAGTGGTGTGGTAATAGTTACAGAGCTTCGTCCAGCCCAAATCTGGGTTACCGCAATCCAGCCAACATCTATTTAAAATGGCGCCAGTGCTCCAAGTGTAGCATGACAAAGGGAACTTACCTCATCAGGCTATGTTTCCTAAAATAAAGGCATTATTTCACAGAAGATAAAGCACACACCTCGCAGAGTGAAGGAATGAAGCTTGGTAGATAAAAATATCTGGCTTCTCGGTTATAAAATCATCTAATGGCTTCAACAAGAGAGAGGGACAGGCCCAAACAGTTCCACAACAAATTTAAATATTATTAAAATTATGTGTATGAAAAATCTGGAGATTTCTAGAGATGAATGTGGCTCTGAAATGTTTTACTTTCAAGACGTTTTAGATAATTTTTCATTAAATGTCAAATGTGTATGCATCACCCTGCGACAGTCGGGTGTTGAATGTGTTTGTGCATTACAAATTTGGCCCCAGGAACATAACGGAGGAAGAGGATGCAAATCAGCATGATTTAAAGCTCTCCACACAGCAGCAAGACTCAGGACCTAAGGTCATCAGAGTGACATGCCAGGCTAAGGAGATTACAACCAACCAGAGGCTGAACTCATCAGTGGACACTGGCCAGGCAAACACACCGTCAACACACAGTTAAAGCAGTGGTGGCATGACATAACAGAAGTGGCATTTCTGAACCCTGTGGAGGTCTAGTCTGATTACCAAATCTAAGGCTTTGAATACCTGAATGTCTTGTAACAATGAGTCAAAACTCAATGTATCATTCTGCTCCTTCAGCAGTTGATGCAGTAAGATGATCTCACAGGAAACACTGCTGGGAAAATAGTAGTAGTAGTAATATGGAATTATTATTCAAATCAGATTTATTTGTATAGCGCCAAATCATAACAAAGTTACATCAAGTTACACTGTACATATAAAGCAGGTCTAGACCAAACTCTTTATAAAATTCCTCATACATCAGTATGTTATTTTTATATCTCTGTGGGAAAAGAAAAATCACAAGTCTTTCCAGAATATTTGGCAATTTCAACCAAACCACACACTTTTTGTGAGCTCTCAAAGTGTCAAACAATTCAAACACAAAGAGGCTAAGCTTCGGCTTCCAATTTACCAAATCTCTTCCCCTTCATCAGCCAGTTTTCCCACCCTCCAAAAACTGAAAGGTTCTGTTTGAAAGAGGCCACCAAGCTGGCACAACATGTGCCCCTCTAGTCTAGATATTCATAGTACTGGAGCAGATTGGTAATGTACTTTAACACATCCTCACTATGTTGTTTTGGCACTTTAGTTTAGCATTGTCAGCATTGTGATGCTGAAAGTGAAATTAGTGCCTCGAGACAGAGCATTAATTTCCATCAGACACAGCTCGGGACTGTTCAATGGAGAGAAAAGAAACATAACAGGTTTTCTTAAACTTGTCAGGAGACTAATATCACAGTGTTAATTGGTACAGTGGAGATATTCTTAATGAAATTTATCTTGTGATCTATAATGATCGTGACAGAAAATAACTGTAATGCCATCTGTTGCCTTGGTCTAAAGTTTGCACTTGTCTGGTAAGAATGAGCTGTTACATAAACACCCCACTTGAAGATCTAAAACAGCGGGTATGCCAAGCTCATCATGGGGTATGGTTGTTTCCGATGAGGCCTGTGTGTACTCATGAACTCTCTCAGTATTGTAGATCTGGGAAGCCTCCAAAGCTCCTGCCAGAATACCAAATGCCAGATCACCGCCTTGAATGGAGCTCCAACCAGAGGGACAAGCTGTCCAAGAAAAGAGAAACATCTTGTGCTGGGCCTAATTACTTCTGCTCCCAGATTACACAGTTTGACCTTTCTCAGGGTTTCACCACAGAGCTTAAGTTAAGGAGAACAGCGTTGATGTTCACAGCACTATTAATTATATTTAACATAGATGGGTACAACTGTGGCTCTGTACTACCTATTGACTATGTAAAGTATTAAATGAATTAATTCTAACTGTGTTTTATTCCATGGTTAACACCTTTAACTTTTCCTCATAAATACCACAATGGAACAAATTGGTTATAATCCAGATAAAAAACATTATATATATATACACATATATATACACACACAATTATTATTGTTTTTTCTAAAAGACTATTAATAGATGGATTTTGCCCTTACTAATAAAGAAAAAAGCATAACAATGATATCAGTAAATATGCAACAGCTATACAGGGGAGTTATTGTAAGACTTATTACTACTCCAAGTTACAGGTTGAAATGCCTGTATTTATTTGCACTCCATGCCAGCTTTTTGTTCATTTGAAATATAGCTCTGACTGACTCTCACCAATAGCTGTCAAAGAGGACAATGCTTGACCTATCTAAATCACTGAGAAGTCTGCCACTCTGGTGTCTGGAATCTGGTGTCTGGAGTCTAAATGGGAGATCTAGACAATATGAGCTAAAATCTAGGACAACAGATACATATTTACACAATGCTAAATATCCATACATTTGTATAAGATCGTATACCACAATTTTCTTTATCGTGCATCTTCATTAATCACAGTATTTCTGCACTGGACTACCAGCTAATTTATTGACAATTCCTTTCTCCATTCATGGCATCATTCAAAAAACAAATGGATGATCTTCCATTAAGTTGTCTCCCTCTCTCTGATCAAATATGGTTTCTAAATCTCTCGCAGTGTGCATACAAACCTACTCATTCAATGCTCTAAATCAAAGGGGCATAATAGGTCAGTGAAATGATTAGGCCATCAAACAAATAGTCTCTTCAACCAATTGCAGAGAAAATGGAGTGTGGGGTCTGCTGCAACTAGGGGGATAAACATTCATAATCACACAGATTACGGGGTCAGCTATCAACATTTTCTCTCATCAGAAACCTTTGTTGTTTGCTAAAAGAACTGTGTATCAAATTCTTTTTCATCTACCTTAGTGAGAGCAGAAATAAATCAGACCACATAACATTTGACTAGCGTGTGTTTCTATGCATACTGGAACACAGAAGGAATGGGATTAGGAGATTTGTTTCACAGTTATTGGATTTTGGCTCAGTAGGAATGGAATTATCCAAACAGCGAGTAGAATGCAAACACTGAAGCAGCCCTGTTAATGTGGAAAATATGACTCAGTATAAACACATATGACACTTCAGCATGTGCTTTGTAGGGCAGTTCATCAAAGCTACTGTCATGAAAAGTTTACTAGCTCATTAAGAGGCTCCTTATTTTTTCCACGCATTCCTAACCCTAAGCACTGGTGCATTTAAATAAACTTTATTGCTAAACCAAGATCTCTGCCCAGAAACAAACCACATTTCATATTTAATAATTTTTAAGTATTTCTGTGGCATTTGGGGCCAGGAGTAGTCAAAAGTAAAGATATGACAGGAAATGCAAGGAGAAAGATGAATGTTTGACAAAGTCTGCTCCTATGCATGGAAGCTGCATTATATCTTATTCATTTATTACATGTATGTGTGAAAACTAGGGGTGTAGCGGTACATGTATTCGTACCAAACCGTTTGGTACGAATACATGTGTGCACCGAACATACCAAAAATACTACCACACTAAAAAAAAAAAGAAGAACTACATCCCACTCCTAGTTTCCTCCGGCTAACGAAACACTATCGCAAAGTCCCATATGTTGTTGTCAAACCATCTTTGGTCTAACTTGGTTTAGCATTTATCACAGACCAGCCTCACTGAGCTTGAGCTAGCTAAGCAAAGTTGAGTAAAGTAATCTAACTAACAGCCCAGTCTAATGTTAGTAAAGACGAGCCACGCATAGCCATCTGGCAACTTTTTGATTTAAAAAGAACCATCTTTTGTTCAGAAAATTGTGTTATGTTTAATGTTTTCACAGTTTTGTTTTCAATTTGAAAATAAATGAAAAACACAATCACGTTTTAGTTTTTTTTTTCTGGCATTTTTCTGTACCAAAAATGTAGTGAACCGTGATTTAAAAACTGAGGTTCATGCCAAATCATGACTTTAGCATACCATTACATCCCTAGTGAAAACACAAACAGCTCTACATCACTACATTGCAAGTCTTTGTAATTTTTCTGTAATATTCCAAAAAGAAATGTATGGTTGTAAAATGTCAACAGTGGGCAACATAAATACAGGAGATTTATTACCTTGAATAATGAAGACTTTGCTTCAGAAGGCATGACACTGAAGTTAACTCACAGATCAGTCAGGTAATGTGGACATCAGAGAGAGAAAAGTAAATTACATACATCTCATTCCTCACCACCTACTGTGCCCATATAACTAAGATGAAAAGCACAGAATTGCCACAGTGGAGATGCTCTGTGACAGTAAAGGGACAGAGGCCGAACTGTCTGGGCAGCATCCACAGGGTCAGTGAGTGCAACTGCCTGAACATGATGCAGAGTACTGACGGCTTTTAAAAGGTCAGCTTCACCCTTGCTAATGAGCTGTTACAGTGTGTATGTACTCCAACTGACCTGTATCTCCTCAAAAGCCTCGTCAATAGTAGTGACTTGGTGCTGCTCGTGCAGTGCTGGCTCGTCACAGAAGAAGCACACCAGACTTTTATCGGTGAGGCAGAAGAGCTTGACCTTCTCGTGGTCCTTGCAGGGATAGGGGCTCCTTTGAGCGTTAAGGATGGCGTCCAGCGGGAAGGCCGAGTAGCGCTCCACAATGTTGGACAACTTGAGGCTCGGGGAGAGGAGAGGATCGGTGAAGGTTCTCCGGCACTCTGGGCAGTCTCTTGTTCCGTGGGTTTCCTGTCTGCTCCAGTGTTCAGTTATGCACTTTCTGCAGAAGTAATGCTCACAGCCAAAGCTGACCGGGTCCTGGTAGATGCTGAGGCAGATGGAACAGAGGAGCTCATCCTTCAGACAGCAAGCCATTTGCAAAGGCGAAGACTGAACTGCATCTAAGAGGGCACTGCACTGGAGCGGAGTGTACTTGGTTTAATCTTCAATCGAGTGGTTCACTGCCATATGGGAGTGGACTGACAAGATCTTCAGGAATTTTGCGATTTCACCTTTATTGTTCCTATTGAGACATGACCAAAACAATGAGATGACAATGGTTTTTCATTAGTAAAGAATGCCAGTATCTATCACACTGGCCTTATATATTTATAGTAGACAAATCATTAACTGGAGAAGAAGATGATGATGAAGATGGTTACACACTGACAAAAAAGCTGTCAATAGCAGTCAATTTAGTATATAATCAGATGCCATTCAGAGCTGGCTATCATTTCACCCAGCTATCACTGGTCACAGCTGAGTTTAAGTGTGGACCTGTGAATCATCGCACTGAAGAAAACAAAGAAAAAAAATGTGCAAATCAATAAATTGTTTTGAATTAGATTTTGTCACCCCCCCTCAAAAAAAAAAACCAAAACGAAACCACTGGTTGCCTGGCTCTTTGCTGGTTTCATTTGCTTTTATTGTTAAAATATGTTAAGTTTAGAGCAGTTGATCAAAGTTAAAAAATGTAATATTGATGTTTTTAAATAAAAGGCATCATGCTGTTTGAAAGATTATTTTATTGCATTTCTTGCACATTTAATTTTCAGTCCTTTCACACTTGATATTGATCAAGCTGAGCAAACAAGCAAACTAAATGGCCAATTAAGGCAATAGATGCAATCAAAGAGTGGACACCCAACACAAACTGCTGGTGGAAGGACCTGCGGTATCTACCTTATTCACAGAAGCGTGAACCTCCGTTTGTCTCAGTTTTTCCAACCTTTCTGCCCCGATTTCAGGCCTCGCCGTGCACACTCTGGCTGCAGTGATCAACAGGGAACACCTGCAGCGGTCTTACCTCCGTCCTTGTCTTCCTGCCTGCTCCGTGTTAAGGAGCTTCCCTTTAAATTCCCTGATGAAGAAGCTTTTAGGAGCAAAAACCCACCAACTATCCAGCCTATATACGCGCTTTACTGTAAAATACGAGCTTTTAAACGGGCTCAATCCACCTTCCTCCGGAGCCGGGTTTGTAAACACAACCGACCGGGACCACGGCACCTCCAGCCCCAGCGGGGGGAAGAGTGGGGGCACACACACACACACACACACACACACAAATGAGGACAAAAACCCTAGTTTAACGAGCTACATATTTTATAAAGGATGGGTGCTAGGGGGGTTGGAGCACATAGAAGGGAACGCCACATTATTATCCCAAGTCATGAGCAAAGAAAGTGATTAAAGCGGAGAAAAGGACACAACTTACCGGCCTGAGCGCAGCGCCATCAGCAGCTCCGATGTGAAGTCTTTTTCAGGAAGGAGAGCAATACACAGCGGCAACGGACCCAACCAACGGAGCACAACTATGGGGGATGAGAGTGGCGTTATATTACACTAAAAGGATGACGGCAGGTTAGCCTTAACTATTTATACAGAAAGCAATAGTTAAAATGTATCTAATATAAGGTTTAAAGTGATTTTATAAGTAAATATTAAGCATAAAAAAACCTAATACGGGTCTTACCCCCCTCTAAAAATAGAGTGGTTCAGACTTCCCCCGGTTAGCATCGCTGCTTAGCCGCATGACCACAAACAAACAAACCAACACTGTGCCAGAATTAAATAGATACAAACCACAATAAAGCCAGAATGACAAGATGACTTTAATTTGGCTGTCACTTTTCACGGAAAGGTGAAAAAAGCCGGAAGAGAGCGGTCGGCGACAGCTGCCCTGTCCACCATTAACCAGCAGGTGTCAGGAGCGTCTGCAGAAAAGGCAACCAGTCACCCTTAGCTTTAAACCCAGTCAGCTCTCTGGGTTTGAGGGGAGTAATGAAACGCTTAATAGAAAATCTGGGGTCAGAAGTAATTCGAGCAGTACGGTTGATTTGAGCCAAAATGTACATCGAGTAACTTAAAACACCAATCCGTTTTCTGCCGCTTATCTTGGTCCGGACATGGTCAGATGATGAGACAATGGACATAGGCAAATAAAAGGCCCACCGTGCCTCCTAAATTGGAAAGGACCCAACATTGAAAGAGAGGCAGTTCGTTTTGTGGTCATTTTGCATCATTTAGATTTTGTCTCTTCTTTGTAGTGTTTCAAACTGAGCTTTTTACCTTTCAAACAACATTGCCTGGCACTGGGGCCTCCTCACCTCTCAATACTCAGAGCCTTACAGGCCTATTCAGTAATTTATACAAATCCAGGTCACACTGACTATTCATTCATTCATTCATTCATTCATTCATCTTCAACCACTTATCCGTTTCCGGGTCACAGGGTTGCTGGAGCCAATCCCAGCTCACTCTGGGAGAGGGTGGGGTACACCCTGGACAGGTCGCCAGTCCATCGCCGGGCCACCACACAGAGACAGACAGAGACAAACATCCACTGACACTCACACTCAGACCTACGGACAATTTAGAGTCACCAACATGCCCTAACATACATGTCTTTGGATGGTGG
Organism: Remorina albescens; assembly: GCA_034769265.1. Classification (NCBI taxonomy): domain Eukaryota; kingdom Metazoa; phylum Chordata; class Actinopteri; order Carangiformes; family Echeneidae; genus Remorina; species Remorina albescens. Next base: position 19,020,014 of record CM068494.1, read on the forward strand.
GAGGAAACCCACGCAGGCACCCGAAGAACATGCAAACTCCACACAGAAAGGCTCCAGGGCTGAGAACCAAACCCGCGACCTTCTTATAGTGGACACTGACTATTACTTAATTAAAACTCGCAAGTAAATACATAATAAAATCAAAATGTACCAGTAGATTTGTTTAAGAAAGGGGATATTCCACCTATTTCATATATAAAGCTCATTGTATTTGTCACAAAGACAAGTACTAACCCTCTTTAACCAGTTTGATGTCCCCAACTGACAGGGAGAGATTACCCTGGTGTTACAAACAAGGGGTGTAAAATTTTATTTGCAGATCTGGATATTTAATATTTAGATGATCAATATATTATTGAATTGTATTATGAAAGTTGGGCCATCGTGAGCCAGCATTTCTGGAGCTTAAGCCACATGTGGAAAGTCATAATGTCTCAGACAGCTGCATCAACTGGATATTGCTCTTTCTTCTGTGTGTTCTGTTCTTCTGTCCTGACATCTGTGGAAGTGCAATATTAAATTGATTCAATTGTTCTCCCTATTATTTGCATACACCTAAACTATTGTCAGTGTGTACAGTTACAAGAATAACAAGTACATTTACCAAGTGCAAATTTGTGATTGTTGTACCTTACTTCAATTATGTGGATCCAGATTTTTTTTTTTTACACTGAACACTCATTGAATTGAATGGTTTCAAAGAATTTTACAGAAGTTTGACAAAAATAAGCAAAAAAAGTATGAAAAATTAAAGCTGCCAAAATCTTTTCTCACATAAACATATTTCATGTTAGTTGTAGCAATTTACAGTGAGTGGTAGCTTTTAAAGTTCTGTATTAAGTACCTACAACATTTTACAACATTTATGCGATGTCCTTTTAGATTCCATGAAATAAGTTCAAGGTATCGCCTTAATAAAATACTATTGTAAGATATGAAAAATTAAGTTATAACTCTTGTATCCAACTACTGAATGAATGGGACAACTAACATCCTTTTTTAACTTGCCACTGCCTCTACTTGTACAACTTGACAAAGAGAGAGTTAATATTCATATCTTTATACACAATATTCAATATAAACATATTCATACATACAGTATACACATATACATACACAGTGACGGCATTATTTTCATATTGAAACACAGCAAAGGTTTAACCTTGTCATGTCCACTTAAAAACATTTTTATCAATGTTGCATTGTGAGAGAATGAAAGAAATGAATCAATTTATTAGTTTTCCGGCAGGTGAGTCTTCATACACTTTGACTTGCACTGTCCTGCACAGGCATTAATGACTCTTTACCATGTTCCTGCTGTGGAATACTAAAGGACTTCTCTTCCTCTCCAAAGGGGATCTCACAGTCTGCTTCCATTAAGTTTGTGGGAACCACAGATGGCATCCCACAAGACCCGTTTCCTATGTTGAGAGTGATGTTGACATTGACATGAGGACTGATGATGGGCGGGCTGGTGGGTTGAGAGGAGTACTTTGAGGGGACACTTGGCTGAGGTGCGACAGGCTCTACATTTGAAATTAAAGTCATCGGCTCTGACAGAGTCGAATATGAATTGTTAAGGTCGACAGTGGAATTCAAGGGGCCAGTTGACTCATGGTTGCTGCAGCCGTCTGTTCTGGTTAAAGTTTCAGTATTGTTACTTGACTGGCTGTGGTCACAGCAGGCATCCCCTTTTCCGAGTAGACACTGTTGTTCTGGTGAGTAGACAGTCATCAAAGTCAGCTGAGTTTCCCCTGAGTAACCGTGATTGATCTGCAGTAAAAAGAAATGAGAAGTTTGATTTTGATACAGTGAACAGTCGTGGTTTACACGTTACTTTACATGTATGCTTGTTGTTAAAAAAAAGAAGAAGAAAGAATAAAAGCCCCCTAACTGTAGAGTAAGTCACAAAGAAGAAAAGACAAGGACTACTCACTTGATCACCACTCTCGCAGTTTCCATTTGCATCCACTTTAACAGGAAGTTTTGCAGCGTCTGGGAAAAAAAAGCTCAGTGAATATGTAGAAATGACTGGTAACAAAGTTCAAATGTAATAAAAGCCATTTTTGATGAAAGATTTTGACAAATAAAGGTAATTGTTTATTATTCTTTCAAGTCGATTTAAAAGATAATCTTAACTTTTCCACAAAACAGGAACATAATTAATATCAATTTTTTTGCAGGTTAAAGTTACCTTTCTTCCAGACATGCTTGTAAAGGCAGACCACAATTATGATGATGAAAACCAAAATGAATCCAATGACTCCAGCAGTGGAAGCAGCTAAAACAGAGGTAAAAACGGACACAGCTCATAGGTAAGAAAAGTATGAAATGAAATACTATGAAAGTATGAAATACTACAATACAGTATTCCCATTCTTAGATACACATCAGTTACCATACCCAAAGTAATGTCAGGTGCTGTGGGATGTGCCTGGTTTTTTGTAGGCTGGGTGAAATTATCGGGCAATGTGGTGTCTGATGGTTTTAAGCCTGTACTGCTCATTGTACTTGCAGTCGTGAACACATGTTCTCTTGTGCTCTCTTGAAGCTTTGCAGTTGTCACACCCTGAGTGTCACACACAGTGTCAGAGGTAGCGTTGCCTTTTCTAACAGCATTGCCCTGACAGCTATAGAAACACAAAGGAAGAAGTTAAAGACTCAAGTGTGTGACAGCTGTATTGGTCTACATGAAGTGAGCTGCCTTCACTCACATTGTATGAAGCTTGCAGTGGTCCGTGTAGGAGATTGTGTCAGAGAACGTCCCACCAGGACACCGTTCACACTTCACATCTGACCTCGGTGTCCCTGAGAATAACAACCAAGCATGTTTCAGTTTATCCACATTTCACTGCCGGATATTACATTTGATCTTAGCCCTATGATACATCGATTACTGATTTAGATTGATAGTGTGGATGTGTGGTTGATATAGACCTTAGTATATGTGTAATCCAGTAACATGAGGGATATCTTGCAATTGGCTGGCTGTGATTTTTTTTGTTATTTTCTCTTGACCTGTGCAACTGGCAATAATTGCAAAATGCCCTCACTAAAATTAGATAGCTCATTACGTAAGGTATATATATACACATGTATGTATAATGTGAGAATTTCGTGTAAGGTAAACATGCATACATATGTCAACTGAAAATAGCAGACACTGTATACCTGATATAGAAACTCCAAAACCAGCTTTGCATAGGGTGTACTTCCTACATTCTGTGCAGTAGTGGTCTTCAAATCCCATCATACAATACATCCCAGCCTTGCACCTACACTTGGCTCTCATGGTAGAGGTGCAGTTCTGAGCATACTCTAAACCATTTCCTGGTTATAAACAGAAACATGTTTTTCCATAAGGACTGTAAGATGTTGAGAAGTAAAACAAAATAATTCATAAGATTTGATCAAAAAACCATTTCTAACGGAAATGTATAGTGCAGCTACTGACTTGATTTGCATCTTTCACAGGAGAAGCAGTTTTGGGCAAAGTTCCAGCTCTCTATGTATTGTCCTGGTTCACATGGTTCACACACACTGTCAGTCGTTTCAGTGCATTCCTGTATCAGTCGCTCACCTGCATTAATAAATAGAAAAAACTTACTTTATTAGATTCAGTTTATATACGTTTTACTCCAGCATGTACTTACTGTAACATAAAAATAATTAAGAAAGAATTTTAACATTGTTCCTTATAGGTTTACACTCTACATCAGATTAACATGCAGTTCTTGCCATTTGACCTGATTTCCTTCCATGATATTCATTACAGTTGAGATTAAAAGGGTAATAGATAGTTTAAAAGGTGCAAATACTTGTTGCCATGAATTTTAGGCTCTTATTCAGGAAATTTACTGTCATTATTAATTATTGCTGCAATTAAAAGTGCTATTTTTTCACTTAGGTCCTTGAGAGCAGTACAGTATAATGGCTATCCAATTAAAAACACACATTTGAATGCTAGATGATATTCAGATAAACACCCAATGCTACCCTCACTAGATTCATAACATAGAAATGGGATATAAAACAAATCACTCTATACTGAGTGGGAGAGATGAGGTTTACAGAAACTTTGATTGGAAAAGTGTGGGAATGAAAGCTCTGATGTTTGTGGCCAGATTTGCAGCAAAAACAAGATTAGATAAAATAAGATTATGTTAAAAAAAATAGATCAGATGCTTTTCCTGTACTGTAAGAGCAGTACTGTTGCTTCATTTTACTCCTCATGAACACAAAAATATCTTTTGATGACATTTGGATGTCATTTGGAAGTCAAAGGCAAAACGACATGTTATTGCTGCAGTTGAGAAAACAACTATGCCCAATAAAAGTTTCACAGACTTTATTTTGTTATTCTCAATTGCCTTTAAATATTTGATCCACAGGTCCTGAGACATGAATCTTTAGCCTGACACTTTTAACAGGACAGTACATTATGTTTTTGGCCGACAGGTTAAGGTTAGTGTTAGTGTTTTCATTTTTTTAAACAAGTCAGCAGGAAACATTTAAGACAGCCAGAGATAATGTTTTAAACCACCTAATGGACCAACCATTAACTTATTTGGCTAGTTCATTGTAAAATGGCATGCTGCTTTTGTCTCAGGTCTAATCCATTGTTAGAAAATAAACTTGTCAGGGGTCTATGGTGCTAAGTATGTTGAATATATTTTTCTAAATTCCCTAAAATATAATTTTGTGTTCTCATTACATATCCTCTCATACACAAATACCAATATGGTTTCAAAAAGCAGATGATTTGAAGTAAACAAAAAATCCACTTCATGTTCTTTTTTTTCTCCTGATGAACAAAGTAACCCAATACATTTCTATTACTGCAGTAAGTCTTATTTATCTTTTTTCATATCTTCAGAATCAAACTTTGAAAAACAAACTTCCAAGTTTCTGTGATCAAGTAACTTTTGTCTTTTAACGTACAACTTTTTGTTTCAGTACAGTGTGTACCCAAGCCCTGATATTACTCTACTGTTGTCTGTTTCTGTGAAAAGAATTGCAGTCTTTATTGTTATTCAGAGCACAGCACTTACCAGGGCGGCATTTCTTGCAGCACAGGTTAGACTCCTCAGTCAAGTATTCTCTTGCTATGATGTTACACTTTCCACTTGAGTCCACCTTATAGGGCTGAGAGAACACCTGCAAAGTGAGATTATGCTCATATTCTGCTGCTCAGATGAAGATGGTGGAGACATAAAAGTATTTTATTATAGCCCACCGAGTTGGTGGGCCCAGTTTGGTTCTTTTCGTGTGTTGGGGGCATCAACACACAACACATGACCGAGCCCCTCAGAAATGCTGAGGGCCTTGGCCATTTGTGTAAACTGAGGAACTACTTACATGAGAACCTTTTGCAGCTCAGTATGTATGTATGTGCTGGGCATTTTTTTTCTTACCTATTCACAGTCCACTAATTAATAAAGGCATTAATGTAGTTTGACTGCCTAATCTTTACTGACTACTACTACTACTACTGACTACTACTGCTGCTTTAACTGTGAGAATAGGGCACGAGCACTCACACCTGTGCCCACATTTTCCTCTCTGGCAGAGCCATGGTCACATAGGGAGCCATTGTGCTGATTTAGTAGGAAGTATATTTCCTCTCTACACTACATGTCTGTGTGAATCTTTGGCCACTACACACATTCTTCCACGCTATAATTCAGGTACAATCTCACATTTTGCACCTGTTCTCTCAATTGTTGCATTACTCAAATATACAGTAACCACAGCATTACTTCAAGTAAAAGTTCATGGCACTGCTCTTGCACCTATTCTGTGCACAGGCCTAAAACTACCTCACCACAGTAACTTCCAGTGACAAGCAAAACTAAGAATATGCTGACAGCAGTGGTGTATTTCTCGTATTACAGGAAGTAGAGGCGGCAACCAGGAAGCCCTCAGTTCTGAAGCACAGACTTTTGGTGAGTGACCCCTCATAGCAGAGGGTGCAGCGATTAACACAACCCCCCCACAGAAGGACAGTTTATCAAAAGTGCATTGTTTTTTCCCTTTTCTCCTGAATGCTTGTCTCTAACTCATTTATGGGAAGTGAAAAGTGAAACAGAAAAATTACAGAGAGTTGCTACATCATAACTGGATTTTTTATCAAGGAGACAGCATCAAACCCCAGACATGCAAAACCAAAGATTTATAGCCACAACAACTATGTGTTTAATCCCCATATAATGACATGATGTCACATTTTCTACATTCAGGAAAAAACTTATTCAAAAAAGGCATTTTTTATAAATAACATTATACAAGAAATGGGATGTTTTCATGGTTGGATTTATGACAGATGACAAACACAGACTTTACAGTACCATTTTTAAGTTTCAATTTCTATGACACAAACATCGTTAGACACGTTTTATAAATAATGTTTTTAAAAGTTCTTCAGTACCTTCACATAATCCATTTTCTAGGCAATTTAATCAAGTAAATAAAACTTAAACTAACAGTTCAAACCTTTCTATGATGCCGGACAGACATTCACTGACCGTGACATACTGTAAGAGACACAGAAGACCTACCTCAGAAGATTGGCCGATCAAAAGAACCAGCAGAACAAGTATTTCCTTCATTACTTCGTTAAAGCAAATTATAGACTCTAGAGGATTCGGCTACCAGTGTGTGCACTGTACTGTTCATTTTATTAAGGCAGGCTGACGATCTCTGCAAACAACAGCAATTTCCTTGAACCCAGATGAGCCTTTGGAGGAAGGAAATGAAGCAGGCAGGCTTTAACCTGCATTCACAAGTTAGCTCTTCACACCCCCTGATAGTGCTTCACGGATTCTTATGCGGCTCTGAGAGAGTTTAAATAAAGTTAAAAAATGACACCATACTCATAGATAGATATTGAAGATGGATGATATCAATTGCATACAAGTTTTCCTGCTTTACAGAAACAGGAAAACTTATTCTTAGATATAAGAATAATAAAATTCCTATATAGAGTCAATCTATAGATAACATCTACTTCAAAGTAGCTTTAATGTGGGTTTTTGACAGAACAGAAAAAAAACTCTTGTGAGTGAAAACGGTTTACGGACTAAAGCAAAATCTTTCTTTGTTGATACAATACAAAATACATTTTACATCTACATAATCACTCATCATAGCAGATTTTTTCACAGGGAGTTCTGATAACAAAAACAATGTCATTTTGTGTCCAAGTAAACCATCCAGATCTTTCAAAACCAATGATCACCTAGTCAAAAACTTTCAGTCTGGAAAATCCAATCTGGTCAGACACTATTGTTCCAAAATCTGTATATATAGTATACTGGTTGAAGCCATCTATCTATATATCTCTTTCTCTATATATATGTATATACATAGATACATATATGTGTCGTATAAGCATAGAATAAATCAGGAAGTGAAAACCATTCAACTTTTTCTTTTCTTGCTCATTAACTGACATGTCCAGATACACTGTATCCTCACAAATCAACGCGCCTACGCTGTGATAGGATTGTGAAGCTGAAAAGAGAAATTGTGTTTCAAAACAGAAAATTAAGACTAAGCTCTCTGTGAATGCGATTGGTGAAGTGCTCCTGAGCAGACCTAGTTTCTCAGTGCCCATTTAGTTTGTTCTTGCGTGAGACCTTTAACATTTCACAAGAAAGTTTCCCCTCCCACATCCTGAACATTTGGCAGTCAAGTACAGAAAACATCTTATTTGATATGTTTATATCACTTTTATTAAATATGTTTTATCATGTAAATCTGAAGTAATGCTAAGTGAGACTGTCTGTGTTTAATTCGGTTTCTGCTGATACATTATAAAAGAGGACCAACACCTTTCTTTGTTTTGAGGTAATTTAAAGCTGATCTTAGACTTTGTATTTTACTAAGTAATTTCAAAAAGTGCAACACAATCACTTTTCCATCTCATCAAAATGAGGAGATAATGAAACAAAACCAATACATAACCATAACAACCGCAACAGTTTGTCATAAGTATCACTGAACCTCGCTTTGCTCTGGTGTCACAGCATCAAAGTTCTAACTATAAACAGTCACATCCCATCTTCATTCACTTTTTTGCACCTTATATCATTTACTGTAACACCAATACACAACAGGAACTCATAAAATATTTTAAATGATAATAAAAGTAAAGGTTATTAGATGTATTTTACTTGGGTTTTTATTCCTTTCATCGTTTTTATTGGTTTTATTTAACATGTCATGGTAAAGTTTATGTATTATCAAACCTATGCAAACACAGAAGCCTACACAGCACAAACTGGAAAAAACGCATCATAGGTGGGATGGCTACTGTACTTGACACCACATACAGCGGGGGGGTTTTGGTTTCCTGTGAAATGCAACATTTGTAAAGTACATGCTGCTCCTATTTCACCAAGGTACACAGCAGCACAGTGGGGAAATGTCAAGGAAAGTTAACTTTAGAGGTCTGAGCCTATTTGGCGATTTTTAACAACTTTTGATTTGCTTTTGTATACCACATAAAAAATTGTTAATGTACCCATGCTTGGTATCTTTTTTTTTTCAGCACAACTTCATCTATATGATCTGATAATTATTTTTTCACTTTATAGTACTTTATTAATACATTGGGCCCCAAAATACACAAAAATTAACAAATCGATTTGAAAAAAATATATACTCTTTATTCATTATCAACACAATCGACAATTTTTTTCCGTTTTGTAAAATGACAAAAATTTACGAATATATAGAAAAAAATGCAACGCCTGCCCCTCCAATTGTAATGCACTGTTTGGCTTGGACTAATATTTTCGTATTATTATTATAAAAAAAAAAAAAAAAAAAAGATTGCATCTCCAGTTTTACACGACCTATAAATTTCAAACAGAAACTGGGAGAGAGTTTAAAATCTGCACCTTTGGGTGAAGTCGATGGCAGCGCTCTAGGTTTTCTTGGCATTGCTTTGAAGACATCATGGGATCTGATCACGCCAGCGTGATCATAACCCAAACCGGCACTTGTGAACAGCAGAGCTTTCAGAATGATTACTGCAAGTTTGTGAAATTTACAAGGCATATTCAAACTTAACCTTCTCTTTGTAACTCTGTGTGTGCTGAATGTTCCCTTTCTACTGTGGTGTAATGTTAGCATTTCTTGCTTCACATACACAAGGCTTTTGACAGTCACATGTGGAGTCTAAATCTGCTCCAAAAAATGGAGAACTAAAACTAAACTCTTGTCAGCATTAAATATGCTTCTGTCCCATATCGCTCTTATTCACCTTATGTGAACAAACACACAGTAAGTAATAGTAAGTATTTTATTCTAAAAATAACAGTTTCATTCTCATATTTAAAATCAGTTTATGATCAGGCACAGATAGTTGAGGGCTGTAAATGGCTTGCAGGAACTACAATGGTCACTTAAAAATAGATTTTGATGGTTGGTTTGTCAGCAAACTGGTTAAGATGTACTTCCTTGTATTTTTCGAGGGAGAGAAGCGATGGAAGTTGTGACGAGCCAAGCGTGAGACATTTGAGATGTGGTTAGAGGTCTGGTCACTGGACACAGTGGGCAAAAAGAGATGCTGAAAAATAATAAGGCAGGAACAATGCCCTTTTTGTACTGTAATACTTGACCTTTAAGATATAGTTATATGGCTGCAGTGTCTCACCTCTACTTCCTTGTTGTGCAACTCTGCTGAGTTTTTCTTATTTAAACAGCTCCGCAGGTTGAGGCAGCTGGGTGGCAGCAGGGTGCTCTGACCTGTATGCAACCAGCCTGAGAGACAGTGCTGGATAAGAGTGAAGAGAGCAACAAAGTTGAAAAGGTTGTGAGCACTGATAAAATATACAGTGTTAGGTAGCCATTGAGGCATTTACACAATATGCAAACATTACAGAGGGAAACAGTTTGATAGTTGAAAATCATGAATCAACACAAAGGGGTTTATCTCTCTCACTCACCGATGCTAATCCCAAACTATCTGAAGGGTCAAAGCTGCATCGCCGGTGAGCTTTGTACTCATAAGGTGGCAAGAGGGTGGAGCGAGGGATGCTGACCCTTAAAAGAAAAAAGTAGAAAGTAGATTTTGAGAATTTTAAACTCTCGAAAAAGTGTAGAGATGGCCTGAATCAAACTCCTCGTGACATTGCCCTTGTATTTTCATTTGACAGCAACATTTGTAGATTTGGAGGGATGAATGCAGAGCAATAGTTCATACAAAATATTCAGACAAGACAATCTTACAGTGACTTCATGACAAGTCTCTGATTATCAAAAGCCCAGAGTTCACCTCTACCTGCAGTCAGACCTGAAGATGGCAGTTCAAAGATATTTCACAATCAATTTAATGTTTAAAAGGAATAAAGAGAGGAATGCAATAAACTGCCCAAATCCACGAGGATTCAAAGCTGCAATTGCTGCCGATGGGGCCTCCGAAAACTAACGTAATATGGGTGTGAACACTTCTAAAAATGTGATAGAATTTATAGTATATAAGTTTTTAAAAACAACTTTTCCCTCTCATTTGGTATTGAATGTAGATTGATACATTTACAATTAAATCTTCTACAATTGTCTAGTGTGGACAAATAAAAGAGCTCTACTTTTACCTAACAAGTAAACCCAGAAAAAGGACATTTCAGACTGCAAACCATATGGAATATAAATATGGAACCAAGTCTTGTGTTGCTTTTTGGATTGATAAATTGAAGACAAATTTAAAATCAGTCTGTAAACTGGTGCCAATTTTTCTTGTTTAGAGGTCATAGAATGCAGGTAACATAATTTATTACCTGATAAGAGCTGGTTCATCTGTAGTATGAGGGTGGAAGGATTTGTGCTTTTTGCACACAGGACAGCGCTCCTGAGAGTAAAGTGGGACAGGGAACAGTCTGCTGTTAATCCTGTAAGAGAATGTACCTGGAGGAGAGGAAGTAAAGAGGTGGGAAAGCAAAGACGAGCCTTTATTCATTCGTCATGAAAATAAAAGAGAGGAGTCATTTTCAAATAAGTGATGTGGCCCCTCTTACATTGATGAGTGTCTTTGTTAGTTTCTGGGTCATCTTTGTCTGTTTCTGGGTCATCTTTGTCTGTTAACATTCCCAGCCCTGAATCGTTCACCTCAGAAAATCTATGTAGGCAGCAAATGAATGGCAAGTTAAAGAAACCATCAACAATTGCAAATTAACTTGACTCTCATCATCGTTGGCAAGTGCAATTAAGTAGGAAGCACTCACTTCGCTTGTGGACTGTGGACACATTCGTCTTTATGGAGCGTTCTAAACCTGCGTAGATCATTGAAGAACTCATCAGAGCGCTCTATCAAGGAGTCCTCAGCATCCAGGACTCCTTACAGAAAAAAAAAACCAAACACTACCTGTTAGAGCTCCATTATACAATCATACATTTGAAAGAGAAGAACAGAGAGACAAATAAGGGGTACCTGCAATCCAGTCATATCCAAGTAAGGGACGCACATGATGCCTGTCGCAGGCAGGAATCTCTTCATCTCTGTGAGACTGAAACATAATTCGACTCTGAACCTCCCTCTTCAGAAACAAATTGTGGGGGAAATTAGTAATTAGGATGCTATTCAGTCACTTTTTGGATACAATCACTTAAGAGCCCCTTACAAGTAAAACATTCAAAAGCCTTCCTTACGTCTGCTGTTATAAGACATCTTTTGTTCTGTAACCACTTTACTGTAAAAGATAAATTTTACAGATTTACAGGTAAACAAATTTTCAATTTTGGTTGTGTTATTTCCTGTGTGTGTCGTCCCAAACTTTAAAGAGTCATTGTTTACTGTAATGGCCTCAAAAAGCAGCCGAAGCAGCTTAACATAAGCTTTTATAGAGACAAATGGTCGTACCAGTGGGCCATAAAGTCTAAAATATTACATGCATCTTCTACAATACTTAAATAATTACAGCTGTAAGTGAATGGGTGACTAGAGAACTATCAAATAAGGAAAAACTGAAGAGATAATGATATAAAGTTTAGATATTTGGATATGTAATGCATCATTCATCCTTGGAGAAATTGAAGGATGAATTTTGAAATTTGTTTAGTATGGAGGTCTAGCAGGTTTCCAGCACACTTGAGTGGATCATCCTGTTCTTCTGCTTACCTGTTCTTTGCTGTGATTTATTGGACTTGTGTCTTGTGGCCTGTCCTGGACTTCAGTATGTCTCTCCCTGTCATTGAAATTTTCTGATGTGTCTAAATGTTTAACACTCCCTTCTCGAGGTTTGGAGGTCAAAGATGATGAGGAAACTGTGTCCACTTGTTTCTTGCATGGATCTGAAGGAGGAGGATAAACAGATTTACCAATAATCCAAGATTTCCTTCATTGGTCACCACAGGTTCTGGACATGTAAAGTTAAATCCATCAAACGACTGTACCCCCCCAAAAAACCTGTTTAACATATAAAGTTATTTCTAGCTTGGAGGGGGTAAAAAAAAAGAAACGTGGTTTTGTGCTGAAAGATAGCTCAGCTTTGCAGAAAGCTAGTAAATCGAGCTTGAGTTATCATAATACTGGACTGCCACCAAACCAAGTACAGGGTGACTGACTTGTAGTAAACACACCGGAGGGAGTTGTCAGACTGTGGTCCAAACTATGTGCTCAGGGTGTGTGTGTGTTAGCTCAGGCAGGAAGAACTTTACTGACTGAAGTGCACAGATTTCAGAAACGTCCATTTATGAATGCAGAAAGTTCATTACCTGCAAATTTCACTCGAAGTCTGTGGAGTGCGGCCCTTGCGGACGCCTGTTGCCCTCTGCTCCGCACCACCGCCTCCTCCGCCTCGTCCTCTCTCTCCCTCTTGTGGGTCTGACTGCAGCCGCTTATTTTCTCTCTCTGCCACTTCAGCTGCCTCAGTAAGTCCTTGTTCTGCTCCCGTAAGGCGTCCAGTCGGTCTGTTGAAGCCATTTTAAAGGTCTAACTAAGTTAAAACTGCGTTTGGCCAGCAGGATGTAAACACTCTCTCTTTACGTGAATCAAACTGGACCCCATAACAACGCGTTGACAACAGTGATCTGATTGGCTCAAAACGTTCTACTCGTCGCGTCGCGTAACCGTCGGTGAGTCTCTTAAAGTGACAGACACATCTAAGGTCTTAAACGCCAGGACACGATACTCAACAACAGAGGGCGCTGTTTATTCAGTTAGCAGAGTTCATTTAGCCGGATAACTAAAGCAGGATAAAACCATGGGTGGCCTGAAGTGTTGAGTTTATTAGAAATGTTCAAATGCCAAGCATACACTGCTCTCAGTAAGGGAATTAACGGTGTTAAAATTACCCATTAATTAAGCATTAATGGGTAATCTAACTAATTACTGTTTCATCTTTACAACATTGTTACTGTTATTGACAATTACATGGAGCACATTGTATCAGGTGTCCATTTCCTTCATTTAAAAATATATAATATTAAGTTTTTATAATAAATAATTGAATAAACAGTTAAATTAAAGGGCATATTAAAAAATTGTAACACAACACTTTTCCTGCTGACCAGTTACTTGTATAACGCTGTAACTCAATAACTAATTCAGTTACTTTTTGAGAGGACTAACAAGTAACTATATCTAATTACTTTAATTTACTTTTACTTTTAATTTTAATGCAACGCACCCAACGCCACCTGCTCTGTACTTTCTCCATCAGGTCAACTTTTGTGGTACAGTCTGTCAATCACAGGTATGCATACCCTGTTTTATCATCTATTTTCCTCTATTTGGGACCATCATAAAAAAAAAAAATTATAATAAAAACGGTTTGGTATTGTTAAACAATTTAAATACGCTACTGAGACCATAGATTTATTGCAAAAATGTTTACTTAGGTAATAAATCAAGTGTGATGTAAGACCATTTTCTCATAGGCTTCTTTTTGCACAGAAGTGGAGACGTCCCCTGATGGTCATGGGATAGAATGCAGGTTTAAGGACAGGCGCTATCCTGAAGGAGAAGGATAATCACACTAAACAAAGACATGTTCAGATGATTTGGTTCACTCTTTACTTACTATACTTTTTCTTGTCTTTTCTTTTCTTTTCCTTAAATCCCCCATATAGAACACTAAGATTAGTACTGTAGAGTAGTACACTAAGGACTACTCCAAAATGATCAAATACAATAATACCAGCTAAAACACTAAGAAATAAAGTAAAGAACACCACTTCTGCTGAAGACATAACAAGCCTTCAAAGCCTAGTTGAGCCTGAACAGCTCCAAGAAGAACAAGGACAAAACCTCCCCAGAAAACCATATTAGGTAGAAGGAAGGGCAAGCAAAGAGGATAAGAAGAAAGGTGCAAGGACAATGTCATAAAGCACCATAAAGCCTGGAATAACATTAAGAGTTTACATCAACAAGCTTCACATTATCATTTCAGAACTCATTTTTTCATTGTGAGAGATGCAACTGAGCCAAAGTCTCAATTATTTGCTTTGAGATTTACAGTATGTAGCAACATACTTCAAATTCTGGTGTCTCTCTTGTGAGCAGCAGCTGAGAGGTTGCTTTAGATGGAATTCAAACTCTAACTTAATGAAAAGAGAGATGATGAATTCACTTTCCAATATGCACAAACCTTTGGCTGACAGCAGATCCAAGACATTTTTAATAAATTGATCATTATATCATTGCAAATTTTATTATTTTACACTCTGCACTCCAGCGCCATCATGAAGTCTACAGAGATAGGTTTGCAGTGGTGGTCGATTGCGTTATATTGAGAAGTATTTCTAATGTTTTTTCCCAGGGAAAGAACATATATCTGAACTGACACCTATTGCCCCAGTGTGTGCTGGGAGGTTTGCACTACACCTAATTCATGTGACTGCACTTGGTGATGCTGATCATGGTTATTACGTAAGAACATAACGTTAACCAGGATTGATAACAGAAGACTCTTCAAACTGAGCTCAATGAACCAATTTAGCTGGATAGGAATAAACTGGAACATTTTAGCATATTTAGCACCTTATACAACCACAAACCACCTGGATCTAGACAATGCAGCATCCCTCCTACAGACAACAACAGCAGCTAGATAGTGAAATTTGTATTGCAGTTATTTTGCAATATCTCAATTTTAACTCTTGAAAGGCTCAGGTGCCTAATGCATATTGCAAAACTCTGTATTCTGTACCTGGTAATGCTACCAGTTTGATATATTAGATGAGATTCATGCATGCAGAGATCAACATAATTTCTTGCTGATTTCCTTAACCACACATTGACTGAATCATGTACCATGTTGATTTCCTTCGTACTGTATTGACAAGAGATAGACCAAAGGCTTGTCCAGGGTTTACCCAACCCTCGCAAATGTCACCAAGAATTGGCTCTAGCTCCTTGGCGACCCTGTAAGAACAAATGTTTTAGATAATAGAAGGATGGATGTGCTTGTAAAAGTGTTGACTATTGTATTTATTCATCCTCCACCGGGTGGCTTGATGACATTAGTTTATTAATACTAAACCTGCCCATACATGGTGGCACTAATGACAGTGTTGCAGGTGGTCCACGGTCACAACCATAATCATATGCTTGATGCCCCGTAGAGTGAACGGTGGGAAACTTCTGTTCACTATTCTAGTCACGGCTCGTTTACACCTAGAGTTGTCCAGGCCAGTCCAGTATGATTAGCTGACCACAGTAGTGTGGAGCTGCACCCCATTATCATTAAACGGTGCCAGTCATGAAGTCATATAGTCCTCCCTGACTCTAATTATACCCCCACTGTTGGGCTCCAAGCAATTACTGCCCACCAACAGAGCGCTTCATTGTTCATTAGGCTCAGATAACAAGCGCATCAACAACAAAATCAAAAGAAAAGGTGAAAAAAACAAAAATGACCTGACAAAAAAAAATATTCTGATGTCTTTACTTTGAAACACGGTAAAAATGATTGTTGAATGACTCACATAACTGTGAAACCTCAGGCAATTCAAGATGAATAAAAACATGTCCTGCTCTCCTGTGCTGTCCTGTGTGTGAAGGTCTTGAATGAAGTTACTCATTTGATTCTATGTGAGTCCCTCTGCTTTTTAATCATAGTTTTTTTCCGTCCAATATTCATCATAAAAATAGAACTTTATAGAATAATAAGTGACTATAAAAAGGCTGTACAATATTAAAACAAACTTTAAACATTAATTGGTAAACCTTGTGATTAATACAATTCATATTCACATTCATTATTTCACTTTGATCAGTTTTTTGTCCTCTAAGTGATTTTATAGATTAGAGATTATCTATAGATAATTTTTGACCATTGGTTCTATATTGTTATAGTACTCAGGACACATTGTCCATCATGCATTGAAGATAAACTGTGTCTTCGGACATTACTAAATACTTGTGAACATTAACTTGTAATAATAAGTTTTGTTTGAAAGTTTTCACGTAAAATTTAATTACCTGGTTAATAATCCTTAAAATTACATAATTATATTGGTACCCCTTCTCGCTGACTCTTTTTCATTTCAAACTGCTGGATACAGTTTGGTTTCAAAAGGTCACGTTACTCTTTTACAAGCTGGCACTTATGGCACTGATGACCCAGGATCCTGTTCTTACATCTTAAACTCAGATTTAAACTGAGCACTTAAGAAACTTTCCCCTTCTTCAGCAGATGAATGTGCAAACAGTCGTATCATGTCAAACGTTGCACATAGATCATTCTGCACAGCAAACGTGAGTGAAGTAATAATATGCAGAACACATTCCTGAGTGGGGGTTTGAGGTGGAGAGGATTTATATAACAAACATATAAACAAAAATATGTGCACATTTATTTCCCCAAATATGTCAAAATACTGATGTGATTCTCATCCAGATGTGTCCGGATTGTTAGATGTTTTTTGGTGATTATACTACATTATATAACCACTGTCAGGACATTTTTACAACTTGGAAATCTTTTGAAAAGTGAGAATTAATTCAAAGTTGTTACTGAAAGGTGCATTTAAAATGGACAATTTAGTTTCCCAAGAATCTGGTAGAACCATCAAATTACACACTTTTTGAATGCTAGAAGCAAAAACAAGTGCTAAAGTAAAATACACAGAGATTCATTATGTTCATTCATTCATTCATCTTCTACTGCTTATCCATTTCTGGGTCGCAGGGGGTGCTGGAGCCAATCCCAGCTCACATTGGGCGAGGGCAGGGTACATAGAGAGACAGACAGAGACCAACAACCGTGCACAAACAATCACAGTCACTCTCAGACCTACCAAACCTAAACATGTATGCCTTAGGAAAGTGGGAGGAAACTGGAGTACCTGGAGGAAACCTGTGCAAACAAGGGGAGAACAGAAAGGCCCCAGGCATGGGAATTGAACCTGCAACCTTCCTGTTGTGGAGCAACAGCATTAACCACTATGCCGTCGTGCTGCCGCCATTCAACATGTTATGTGCAAATAAAGTTGCTAACCTAGTTTATATGCTTATTTTGAGTTGAGCAATTGTCCAAAGAAACCAGAGTTTTGTGGTTTTACAAGCCAAACTGTGTGAGTCTTTAAAAACAAAACTTAGTATTACCACATCCCACTGCTTGCACCTCCTGCTTTTTTTTTTTCAAATCTGACCTGAGTTATCACAGCATAACGCTGAGAATATGAGAAGGGAATGGAAAATAACCCAGACCAAAGGTACACAGCCACACTGTGTGCTCTGTGTGGTTTGTGTGAGCTGGTCGTTCTGTCTAAAAACATGGGCCTTTTGTCCTTTTCATCAGCAGCAACATCTCCCTAAAAGCTTGTAATATTTTCCTGGAAGTAGGCCACTTCAAATACAGGCTAGTAAGGTGAGATTGTGACAAAGCACAGTGACATGAGGGTGAGGAGCTGAGGCTGGATATAGGAGGGAGGTCGACCAACAGGAATGGTGATGGAAGAGGTTTTTGCCAATAAACTGTGGGAAAGGTCGATTGTCCCCACTGCTACTGTGATGGTGGTGGATGCTATTAAGATAAGGAAGATTAGACCTGCCACAGTGCTGTCCTAGCTGCTCCAACCTGATGGACCGGAGGGACAGGGACTGAGGGTGGGGAGTAACAGATCTCAGCCAGAAGGGTTGGCTGTCACTTCACCTTTCAGTCACCAAACAGAATAATTTGGCCATTTTGAGGTGTTGTTTCAATATGAAACTGTTTAGAGCAATTCAATCCCAAGGCAATATGATAATCACAAAAACAAGCTCTAAAATAAAGTGTTTAACGTGTGTTGGAAAAACAAATATCCAGGTCCTTTATCCAAAAGTTGCAACTCAACTCAATCTGAAAATACCCAACTGTAGGCTTTGTCTTTTAAAAAGTTACTGAAATAACCCTTTGGCCAGACATATTTATACCATTTGATTATATTTGTT
Source organism: Remorina albescens (assembly GCA_034769265.1). Taxonomy (NCBI): domain Eukaryota; kingdom Metazoa; phylum Chordata; class Actinopteri; order Carangiformes; family Echeneidae; genus Remorina; species Remorina albescens. Next base: position 19,038,393 of record CM068494.1, read on the forward strand.
GATGCATTAATGATTTTAGCAAACTGTTGGGAATGTTAAGGTAAAACAGTGCATGACATTTTATCAGCTCATCGTGTTCTGTGTATAATTTTTTGTAAATGTACTCAGTGTACTTGTCATATACCTGCAGTCATTTTTATTAGTAATGCTATATGGAAGATGTGATAGACACTGTTCACACTCTTTGGTCAATTCTTGCTTCAAGAAAGTTTTTTGTTCATAATTATGCCTTTTTTCCCAAACCTGGAATATAGGAATTTATATGTCATATTTTCCCCATAAATCTTTTTGACAAAATAATTTGAGAAACAAACAATTTGTTCATGTTAGTGCCTCTGGGAGTCTGGAGATAGCATTCACAAATGAAGTATACCCACACACACACACTCACACATACACGGCTCACATACACATAACAAACCTGCACGGACAGAGAGAGAGACACTAATACAAATTTCTCTAATGCAGGCCCCACATAAGAAGATTACTTTCTTTTTAAATGGCCTCTTTTTTCTTTTTCTTTTTTTTTTTAACTTCTTTTGAAATAATTTATCCCCAAGACACAAGGTAATTATGCTTGGCCACACTTGGGTTTTGCATTTCTCCCTGAATTAGACTGAGAAGTGAAGACACCAAGTGAAAAGTGACTCTACCAATCATCCTCCGGCAAGCCATGTTTTAACATATTGCACCTGGAAGCAGTGATTGAATGGATGCTGATTTATACATCTTATGAGGTGGAGACCACGAGGTGTGCTTCAGGTTCGGTTCCTCTGAATTAGTCAGCAGTGGGACCTCATTTTGGGGCTTTTATGTCACTGCTATGCTTAATGGCCTGTGTGTGTGCCTTCTCACAGGCCTCTTAAACATATGCAGTAAATCAACAGAGGAGGAACATACCACTTAATCATGGCCTTTGTCCCTGGCTGAAGGAGAGAATGAATCCATGTGAACGCCAGCACAGTGACAATGAGTACATAAGGACGACTTAACAGCATCATGTTAGACTGACGGACTCCCTCAGGAGCCACCTGTCTGGCAAGAATCAATACTACTATTTCCTCCAGTGTCTACTGCTATCAGCAAACCCTCCTTATATAACTGAGATTAACGTATTTGGAAGAAGGAACAAATGGAAGATAGTGTCAACTCATCACACAGTCACAATAAAAAAAAAAAGCTGGTCACTCAAATGACCTTTTAACCATTGCAATTAAAAACTCACACATTCTGGGTTAGCTAAGTTTATGGTGATTGGTAGCGTAATCCGACAATATTTAACATGGGACATAATTAACAGGAAGAGGAGAATGTAAAGCTGTGATTACTGCTATTGTTAAACCACAAGTGCTAAAATCATCCTTTCAGGCAACCCCCCCAACCCACCCCACAAAAAACATTAGAAATTTCTACAAATGAGACAAAACGAACATGCTGTTTTCTTAACTAGGCTGTCGATTATACCAAAAGAAAAGAATATTACCATTTTGGGCCACATTACACAACCGGAATCTATCATTTTTAGATTTGAGACAGTTCGCCAAAATACATAAATGGTCCCTCTGCAAAAGCAAAAAAAGAAACAACAATTTTTCCTCTTACTCTGAGAATTTCCAGCACACATTACATTTTCTGCCACAGGCTTTTAGCAAAGTTTAGCAGCCTTCTCCATCAAAATATGTACAGTAGCATTTGTCAACAGTGGCCTAATTAAAAAGCTTTCAAGCTTGTTTTTCAGATCCACTAATCAACAAGTCATTTTAGTATTTGTTTATGGGCTGCGTGAGAACAAACATGCACTATTTCACAGCAAATAAGACTCAGATAATCAAATTTGAGGTTGCCCACTTAGCCATAATCAGACTTAGTCCTGCGGAAACCAAGGATGTAGTCTGCACTCAACTCAACGTGCAACATCCAGACTGGAAACTGCAGTGTAATAGAAAACAGCTTGCCCCAAGTTTGGTAAGAATCATTATAAAATGGAACACATAACTCCTGAGTTGAAAAACACAGCTGGTAAAAAGTAAAATGTCATGACAGAAGTTCTACCAGCACATCATTGTACTGAACACAGAAAAAGGGGATAAAAGAAAATGTAACCCGCCTGTTAAAAGCAGTAGTGAACACCATAACTGAAAGATAGAAAGAACAATAGTGATGCATTACAGAACAAATGCTGTACTTTAAATGCAGACTAAGATAAAGTGACCTTTCTCTTAATGTATTCAGAAGCAGAAGAAATTGATTACTACTTTAATTCAGTGGCTCTTTGAAGTAGAAATATTGGCAGATGTTTTTGCGGTGACCAAATAATTCAGAGGCACAGATAGATGAGTCAACACTTTTATGCCTGATCACGTCATATCTTGGCCTTTTCTGTTCTCTGAATAAAAAGAAATCTCTGTCTTTCTCAGTAAGAGGTTTGGCTTATTGAAATTTACTGAGGGACTCTTTTTAGCTGCAGGGTTACCAAAACCCCACAAAAGTCCTTATCCTCTTTATTTTTCCAAAGATTTACAAATTAATCATGTATTTTTTTTTATGTCTTCTAGAAATCATAAACATAAGAAACATTGAAAAAGAACCAATATCTTTTTGTATTAGTTTTTATCCCCAACTGCATGAATATTCACACATATTATGAACCGTACAGAGGTGTAAACAACTTATGAATTTTTGTAACAATGAATATGAAATTAAAGGTCTAAATTCTGAAATAAACGAATTTCAGTCATGCTGAGATACTTAACGCGATAAATATGAGAGGAACCCTCCTTCCTGCTAAATATATCTATGAATAAATGATGAATGGTCATTGGTTGGTTGCAAACCTCACCTCCCCACTGTGTGCGCCCCATCAGTCATGTCGTGAAATGACTGAAATCTTCCTCTTTTGTGAATTTCTCTGTGAGATTCTGCTTCAGTACATTTAAATGATGAAGCATGTTAATATTAAAATGAATCTTAAGTTCTTTAATGCCTCGTAAATGTATTTTATTGTTCTGGATTTAACTAAAACCACTCTCCACTGAAGTTAATGTCATCCCGCCTCAGTTCCTGAGCATCTGTGCGTCTACAAGCATTAGTCAAACACACTGTGGCCACTTTCTCTTTATTATCAGCTAATTAGTGTGGTTAATCAGGCTAGTAATGAGCCTGAGCACCGTGCCATTTCAATCTGACACCAGGCCAGAGTTCAGTCCCCACCAGCCAGCTGAGATCTCCCTGAAGACATGTCTGGACCCTGGACGACAGAGGGATGCCACAGCAACAGTGGTGGGTGGGGATCGTTTGGCTGATAAAACCTCTGCTGCTGCTGGGATTAGAAAATCAACTACAAGATGTGTTATTCTATTTTCTGTCTGCAGTGCACTTCAGGATCATGTTTGTCTTTATCTCTGTGTGAGTTTTCGAGATCTTTCCACACTTTCTCTCAGGAGCTGCCGAAACTCCAGTGAGGAAAAAATAACCACCCATTACCACCCTGACCCCTCGGATACACAGGGACACATCTCAAAAGCACCTTCATAATTCACAAATCCACAATTTTCTTTTTAGTCATGTAATCAAAAACAATACAGTACTGTCACCTCCCATCTGCCTCCCGCTCTCTCTCCCTCCCTCTCTTCTCTCTCACTCTCTCTGCCGCCTCACTTGTTCCCTGAGCAGCCGGCTGAACTGGATAACGTCGCCTTCAACCCGCAGCACAGACTCATTTCTCTACACACCAGCTCTGAGTGGAAGCTCAGCAGGGGTGTTTGAGATATTAGCGTACTGTGGGGGAGCGGCTCAGGGACTTCTGCCATCCACACACAAAGGTAAGCCTCTTGTTCCTCTTCATTAGATTTCTGTTTGTCAAGTCCCAAAGTGAAGCAGGTTTCCCAGGTGTGACACTGGTGACAAATTGCCAGCCGTCTCAGGACAGATTTGAAACAGTCAATGCCCTCCTTCCAAGATTTGAATGTGCTTGGACATTTCTACGGTGGAAGATGCCGTTGTTAAACAAGTGAGGGCATGTGGTCAGCCTTGAATAGCACTGAAATGTAGAAAGTGTGCAGATTGTTGTCACAGCTTCACCTGAGACTTAATCCTTGTTTTGTTTGGAACACTAAGTTTAGAAAAGAACAGTACCAGTCACTGGACACAGTTGATTATAGTCTTAATGTGCTTGAAACACAAGGATCTCAAAGCATTTAGAGCAGATTAGTCTCACCTTCAATGAAAGGATTTAATTTTTTACCCACTAAACCTATTAGATTGCCCCACTGTGCTTTGTACATCATACTGTGTGTTTATGTGCTGGCTTTGTCTTCTTGTCAGAAGTGCTGGGGACATTTTCTACATATTCTCCCTCAATCTGAACTGATAAAAACTGAATCATTGTGGTTTTTGGCTTCATATTGCCTGGTGACCTGTGCATGTGCCTGTGTAGAATTTGAAAGCAATATGTCCTGTGTTCTCACAGTGATCTGCACATGGCGGCTCTCCACATTTGGACAAAAACAGGTTTCCACATACTGCCCCTTTCTACTGGAGCAGTGTACAGAAGGTCTTGTTGTGTATATTTAAGTGATTTTTTAAATATTAATTATTCAAACATTTAAGCTTAAGATTTAGGCAGTTAATTTTTTATTTAAGTTTCAATTCTGGAAAGTCATAACAATGTAACACTAGACTGTTTATGTAGATTATAACCAAACGATTACCTGTTTGAATAATGGAAAATTAAAATGTTAGCTGCAACAGATATTATTATACTCCACTGTTAAAAACTTCCTAAAAGTAAGTTACAAAAAAAAGATAATGATGCAAGAACTCTGTTACAGTCAGGTGGTCTCTGAGCAGTGAGGCCACAAACAGTGTTTATGGAGGCTTAGTCTTGTACTAAGCTGACCTACAGGCATTTGATTTGCTCAAACTGAAGCCAGACACAAGTTGCTTTATAACACAGTGCATTTAGTGCTGTGTTCAGCTACTACATTGTCATTTTCCTGGTCTTCATACTGACAAGATAAACATGAGATGAACCCAAAAAATCATTCATAATTTCCTGCTCTTTCTCACTCGCTCACACAGTCATCCTGGATGTAGAAGTGCCACATTACTGTATGTTTTTTGTATGTCTCGTTCGTATTTTCCATGGCATCTTCTCTCCTCCTGTTGTTCTTCTCTCTCCATCCCTCTACAGAGTCCCCCCCTCCTCTCCTTCATGCTCGCGCTCACTGTCTCTCTCTCTCTCTCTCACTGCCTCTGCTTCTCGCTCAGCCCCCCCTCCCCATTTTTACCTCTCTCAACCCAACCAGTTGAGGCAGATGGCCACCCTCCCTGAGCCCGGTTCTGCCCAAGGTTTCTGCCTCTTAAAGGAATTTTTTCCTTGCCACTTTCGACAAGTGCTTGCTCTTGGAGAGATATGTAGGGTCTCTTTAAAAACTCCATACATAGTTTGGTCTAGACCTGCGGTAAGATTAAAGTGCCTTGATCCAACATTGTTTTGATTTGCCGCCATATAAATAAATTTGATTGGATTTGATGTGATTTGAAATCACATCAAATCATTTTGTTTGGTTCAAAGATTCACTTTTATCGACTGTCGATAGGTTGTGCACATTTTTCCACTAATCAAATGCAACTCAGACATTGGCATGTAATCATGCAACCCTGCTTGCTCACCACGAGTGGTTTCTGCTCAGTATTATTTGCAGTCAAGTGAAGGGGATGACAGATTGTCAGCAGTCCAGCATAGAAAAATTGGCAATCCACTCACATATGATTTGAAGCAGACAGCAAAGTTAGTTAGCTCGTACATTTACTAAGAAGTGAAGGCCTGAGTGTATCAGCTGAGCCGGGAAATGGCATTTTCCATTGATTCAGTCGAATAGTAAATTAAGTTTGAAAATTGACTGGAAAAGATCCAAAGCTGGAGATTGCTGTTTCGAGCAGAAAAGGAAAATTTCCTCCTTTTTTTGGGTTAATAAAAATGCAGATAAACTCTTGGAGTGGACTGTTACACTGCGCTCACAGCAGTCTGCAGTATTTAGTTTTTTTGGGGGGGTTGTTTATTCTGGGTTTTGTCTCTTAGGCTCACAGAGGTTGTCCTTACCATCTCATTGGTGGATCTCTCTGGAACAATCTGCACACCTGACTCAGGGGAAAGATGTATTTTGAAGTACTAGTAGCAGTGTTTAATACTAATACTAATCCAGTTTAAACAAATTTTAATAATTATATATTATTAGCTTGTTGTTAATTTGTTTATGATTTGAGCACAATGTGATTTTCATCTCTAGGCTTTTGTTTTATCATTATGTCATAATTATTCTCATCTCCTCTTTAGTTTTTGTCATTTTGTGTTGACAGAAAAGAAAAAACAATTGTGTTATTTATTGAAAGAGCAGCATGTCACATTGACATATCATTTACTTTTTCCAAATGGTATTTCAAATTTTTATATGACAAAACACAGAACTCAAGTTTAAGATACATTAAAAAAAAAGAGGCTAGAATTAAACATTCAAATCTAAGACGGTGCTCACTGTTATATAGTTATTCTTTTCATATATTATTATTCTCCTAGGTCACCTTCAGTAAGACAAAATACTATGTTCCTTTGGGAAGTTAAAAACAAAAATCTACTTGACATTTCATTTCATAACAACAGCTACTTTTGCTGCAGTTTGCGTTTAACCAGATTCTGATAATTTTTTTCCTCGAAAGCTCAGAAAATTTGAATTTAAAATGGCAAATATCATTGATTGACAGACTGTTTTTGTAGTTTGTACCATTTACTAAAAAGCCAGTGAATGCAAACCTATTCCTATTATTAAAATCCTATTGTGAACCCATGTCAGTAAGTATTAACATTTTCACCTTTTGTCCAAGTCTACTGCCACAAGCTGCAACAAGCTGGAAATGAGCGATTTAACCAAATATCCATGATATTTATGGTTGGTTAGAAATGCAGTTAAATATACATGTTACTGGAGATATTTGCTAAATAATTTCTGTCTGTGAATAGGCAGAGGGGGATGGACATAAAGCCATAGCCATCTGAGGACATCCAAAGATGTAAGTACTTTCTTTCTACTGGGAAACAAATTTTTCAGTAAACTGCACATTATGGTACAGTTTTCCATAAAGTGAGCTCTGTCTTTAATGCTATAAAGATAGATTTTGCCTCAGAGAGTGTTTCTGTGCAGTCTAATACTGAGGAAAGTGAACCGCTAACAAGCCCTTGCCTGCCTTTCATCACTGTAGAGCCAGATATGTGCCCATGAGTATTCATCAGGGAGAGCTAATGGGGCACAGCAGTGTGAACCTCTGATTTACAGCCCGATCTCTGTCAGGCCTAATGATAGGCCAATGGGTCTGGTTATGGAGAAGCAGGTGCTGCAGAGTGAATAGATGTGGAGCAATGCAGCTGAAAGCCACGGGTGATTGCCGTTTCGTCCCCTGCACAAAAGCTCATTTGCAATATTGTGTTCACATGTACATAATTATTGTACAGGGTTGGTTTGCTTGTGTGTGTGCAGCATTTTGGGGGGGGGGGGCAACTGTGACAATATTGATCAGTGAAAATAAGTTAAATGTTAATTTACTGGTTGCCAAATCATTTCCATCATAACTGACACTTTCACTCCACATAACAAGACTATATTCACAACAAATGGAGCCCAGAGTGAAGGTGAGAAACAGGGAGGTACAGTGGAGCAGTGGGTTCGATTCCTGGGCATGGGGCCTTTCTGGGTGGATTTTGCATGTTCTCCCTGTGCCTGCCTGGGTTCACTCTGGATACTCCGGCTACCTCCCAAAGTCCAAAGACATGCACATTTAGGTCAATTGGTGACTGAGTGGCCATGCTCATGAGATATATAAGTGTGAGTGGTCGTTTGTCTCTATATGACTGGCGACCTGTTTGGGGCTGTATCCTGCCCTCACCCAGGGTCAGCTATGATTGGCTTTTTGGTTTGAGTGGTGTAACAAACCAGTATTTATTTGAAAAGTTTTAATAATGCTAAAAAGATATGACTTAATTGTGTTTCCCATGATTAGTCAGAAAAAGCACAGTCGATATTATCTTCATCTTTAATCTTTTTTTGGGGGGTCCTGATTCTCAGTTTAGGAGCCAATGATTTATTATATTCTTTTTCGTGTACATTATACAAAATATACTTATTATTGCATAAACATATATTATTTTACTGTGAAAATCTAAAATTAAATCACCCACTTCCTTTTTAATTGAATTTGTTGAATATTGAACACATAATGAATTGTCCCACCACCTCTTTAGATTTTACTGAGACTATTGTGATTTTTTTTAATAATGAGAAGCCAATTTCATAGATTTCATCAGCTTAAACTGTAAATTTTGCTAACAAGAATCTGGGCTGAAACATTTACTTGGATAAAATCTAAGAAGTAAAAGAAATAAAGAGGGACAAACTGTTTTTGTGCAATGAGACCAACACTTTCACAACTCCTGTCAGTGAAGTTGTTGTAGGTGTTCAGCAGTTGAAGCTCACTCACTGCAGGTCAGCTGGCACCGATGGATCACTGCACAGCCCACACACATACACACACACAAACACACACACACACTGGTAGCTATCTGCCTGGACCATCCCACACTCTAACGGTGTCTTTCCCACAGAGCCGGCAGTCAAGAAGAATATGGGCAAATCCGAAAGCCAAATGGATATCATGGGAAAATCAAGTAAACCTGGAAAGCGTCGCTGGACTGTTGCAGAAATCGGTCTGTCTGTGCTGCTGCTGTTGGTCAGCTGCGCCTTGGCCTGGTTGGTAGTCCTCTACACAACGGCTGTGAAAGGTAATGGCTCTGTCAGGCTCACTGTGGAGAGATCCAGATATTACATCAGTCATGAAGTGTCTCCCTACTCTGGTGTTTTTAATGATTAGAACCTGGCCTTGACACAATGATCTGGACCCTAAAAGGCAATCAGAAATGACCATGATATGTTTTATCCAATGCTGATATATGTGGATCATTAGATAGTTTAAAAATTAATGTTACTTTCCAAATTGCCTTATAACACCACTTATTTTGGAACCACATCTGTACACTGCACACACACACACACACACAGGCCTAAACCTTCTACAGCAGCTGAACCTCCTGATTCATTAAAAAAAGAAAAAAGGCTTATCTTTTGTGCAAATATAGGTACAACTTCACTGCTACTGAAAGTTTTTCCTGTATTTTTTTCTGCTTTAAATGTTTCCTGTTTAATGTAGCGTCATCCTGATAGCACTTGTGTTTCTTCTGTCCCATTCAGAACAATCTACGCAGACAAGTGTGACAGAGAGCTCAACAGGAGAAGGTGAGCCGTCTGTAAAGTGAATGCAGGATGCACTGTTGGAAAAGTGGGCTGGGTGTGTGTCACAGTCAAGCCTACACCTCTGACAGTGTAATACTGTAATTCCCTTTGCTGCCTGATCAGCAGTGCCACACAAAAGTGAAATAGTCATTGCTGACATAGGAATTGCCTGCCACACACAGACTATAGATCGAGCCTTTGTAGAATTAGCTCTTGCCTTAACATCCTCCTTGTTGTTGTACTCATATTCTCTCTCATGAGTGTTGACATGGATTTTTCCAGGCCAGCTCTTTCACTCCAAACCCAACAATGTGTGCACAACCGCCGACTGTGTGACTGCAGGTGAGAAGAGTTGTTTTTTCTTTGCTTCCCTGCTGTTTTATAGAGTAAACTAAGTCAATCTCACATCCTTGCAAAAAGAAAACAGAAACCCTCTTCATCATTGTGCACCTTTGTTCTCTCTCTGATACCTTTAAAGCTGCTCGGCTCTTGCAGAACATGGATACGTCTGTGAAGCCGTGTGATAATTTCTACCAGTACGCCTGCGGGGGTTGGCTGGAGCGCCATGTCATCCCAGAGACCAGCTCCCGACACAGCGTCTTTGACATTCTGAGGGACAAGCTGGAGATTGTCCTCAAAGGTCAGCTGGCACATGCCTACAATCTATGGTGGTGGTTGGTGGGCTGCAGTAGAGCTGCTCGAGGGTTTCATTCAGAGCGGAAGTGTTTGAGTTTGTCTTCTTGTTGCAGGTGTTCTGGAGATGGAAAATGAACAGGACAGGGATGCCATCAGAAAGGCCAAAATCCTTTACAGTTCCTGCATGAATGAGAGTAAGAATCTTTTTGTTCAGACTGAAAATGAGCATTTTTCTACCAGAAGGAGGCAAGAAAACAGAAAGCAAGTCAACAAAAAAAGCTTGTGTTTCCAGAGCTGGTGAGCATAAAGAACGTGTTTCTGCAGGGTTCACTTAGTAAAAACCCTTTGAAACATTATAATTAAATTCAATTTAATACATGTTATTGGTCATACCTGCAGAAGTAAGAAAATATAATGATAAATAGAAAACAATACAAATAATACTGCTGAGAAATTATTAAGCCTTTAAATAAGATTAATTCAGAGCATGTCAGAGATCTGATGGTGCTGACTGAGGCACCATTTTAAAAAAGGATCAAACACCGTGCTGCTGCTCACTCCACTGTTGTATCAAGTCAAGGTTCACATCATGTCTCCTGACAACCAGCAATGAAGAACAAAAACCTTTTATAATGCAAGACAATGGTAGCAAATCAGAATTTTTTAAAGCTTTGTGAGGCCTTTTTAGCAAAAATGCCCTGTGTAGTTCTCTTCCAATTTCATGATTGGATCCAGCTAAATAGCAGCCTGTGACATCAGTAATTTGTTGATTCAACCATGAAAATGAAGGACTACTTCACTACAAGGAAGGTGGATCTGAAATGTTCAGTTTTCTGGGCACTTAAAGTCTATAGTTATTTGATGAAATAAATGTGATGTGATAAACGATCTCATAATGTGATTTGTGAAAGTCCTTCATTGTTTGCGTCAACTGTTGTTTCAAAGTTCAAAAGCGAACTGTTAGTCTGACTGCGGTGTTGCTAATGTACTACATGGCGTTTCACCTGCAGGCCTCATAGAGCATCGGGACTCCCAGCCCCTTCTGAAGCTCATGGAGAGTATTGGAGACTGGCCTGTGGCGACAGATGACTGGAACAGCACCACAGGTAGAAACACTTCAAGACCACACTGATTAATGTCAACTGTCTCTTCTGTGCAAAGCACTCAAGTTTCGACTCAAATACATGTGCACATGTTGCTATATTGGTTCTCCATGAATTGCTGACTACGAGCTTTGTTGGTGGGATCAAGAGGCTGACCGAGCCTCTTCAGCTGAGCAGTCAGGTGTAGAGCCTGGCAGCGTGATGAGTGGGTAGTGGAGCAAGTCCTCAATCAGGACTGTGAAAGATGATTTAAATAGTCTGCACTGCTCTTCCCCAAGCTCCTGCCTCCTGCCACCATAAATAAAACTGATAAACAGAATTATCCACACATATTTACATACACAGATTCAAACACAGTGCCAAGTTAAATGAGTAGCAGAGGTGCAGCCTGTTTCATTGCTGATTCTCTCCTGTTGTTGCAGAGGAAACCTGGAGCCTCGAGGACACACTGGCCACACTTACTGCTCGTTTCCACAAGAAGGTCCTGTTGGACATGTATGTGTGGACAGATGACCGAGACTCTCTGCGCCATATCATTTATGTAAGTTTAGTGTGATTCTTGGTAAAAATAACAGGAAACAACCATCATGCAGTAATTACATTTTTGTGTCTCTCTTGTGTCTTGTTTAGATTGACCAGCCAGGACTTGGGATGCCTTCAAGAGACTATTACTTCAATGATGGAAACTATAAAAAGGTGAAGCCTTAAAGAACTCAGAGTTCATATCAATTACAAAAAGATATATTACCTAACTTTATCTAGTCATGCAGATAGGATGCAGATTTTTAAAAGTCAAAATCCAAGTTTCCGTTTTCACCTCAGTAAAAATGGAGGTTAGTGGACTTTGCTTACTGGCATGCAATATTGACATGCCTCTTCAGAAACACTATCCTATTTCACTGGATCCTCCTGCTACAGTCTTGATGAGAAAAGTTTGCCATTAGAACCTTCTAAAGAACCTTTGTTGTTGAATTTTTGGGCATAAACAAAAATCAATACAGCTTAGTATTTTAGGGTTGGTGGCAGTAAAACCAAAGAGATATAACTCATCTGCATGGCTAAATATGACAGATTAACTGAACAAACGCATGATCTGGCTGAACTGTTGAAAACTGATTTCCTGACACAACCTTTACTTCGTTGTGGAAACAAAATTCAGCTTATTTGGTTGTTCCATAGGTTCGCGAGGCCTATCTACATTTCATGGTTTCTATTGCGAAGATAACTCGGGAAGACAGGAACTTGACTCAGGATGATGACCAAGTGTGGGAGGAAATGATGCAAGTACTGGAGCTAGAGACAGACATTGCTAATGTAAGTACCTGCCATAACAGGGAATGGAATCACAGGATGAACTTTGAGGAAAATTAATAAAGGCTAGATGAAAAATGAGTATGTCCTTCCAATAAATTCCAATAAATAAAAGAACCAGGCTCCATTTAATGTGAACTGAGGAGACCAGCCAATCTTTTACTCTTTGGGTTGCGGGGGGGGGGTCAACAGCATGATAAATGAGATTTTGATAATGAGGGTTGTTTTCTTTCCTGTTGCTGAACAGGCCACATCACCATCAGAGGAGCGCCAAGATGTAACAGTTCTCTACAACAAGATGACACTCGGTGAACTACAAAACACATTCAGCTTTAATGTAAGTGCAATTTACTTCTGTCTTTGTGTGCTTTGAAAGTTTTGGTCAAACATTGCAAGATCCAATTAAATTAAAAGTCAACTCAGGATTTGGCTCAAAATCAATTATTTACTCAAAAGAGATGTCGATAGGTCATATAGTGTGTGTATATATATACACTATAGTGAATGATGGTAAGAACTTTAATGCAAATTGTTTAAGTATTAGAATGACGTTGATGTAATTCATGCCTGCATTAACATGTCATTAAGTTGCAGCTCCTTTCAAAGTTTATGTGGTAAATTTACATACGTCAGTCGACTGAGAACAGGGACAGCTTCTTGTCAACGGGATAATGTTGCGGTCAGCCAAACATCCAGCTAATTAGTGTTAGCCGACAACACGGATTGATTAGTTGGTCATTAGTGTGGCATTAATGAACACAAACTAGTGAGTAAGTTTGTATTAAGCTAATGAAACCATATTAAAAACTTTCATTTAGAGGGGAACTGCAGTATAGGCAGAGGTCAAGCTAAGCCAAAAAACTGGTCTATTCTATTCTACTGCATTCTATGCTAGCTTTAAACCCCCGGCAGCTCTTTGGACATTTGGACAAGCTGTCCAAATATAACAGGCCGACTTCTGTGGAAATGCATTAACAAAAATAAATCGTCAGACATGCTAATGGTCCTCTAATTTTGTATGGCACCTTATAACACCATTTATATATTACTGTTTACTGCTGATTACTGCTGGTAGTTGCTTGCACATGGTAATGAAGAGTGAAGCTCAATATGTGAGTACTCCAACCATATTTTACAAAACAAAACTTTTTGTCTTTTGTTTTTCAGGGTTTTAACTGGACACGATTTATTCAAGGTGTGTTGTCGAGTGTGTCTATTGAGGTCCAGCTAGAGGAGGAGGTGGTGGTGTACAGCTCTCCCTACCTTGAGAAGATGAACGATGTTCTCTCCAAACACAGTACCAGGTCAGCCCAAAGACACTGTGCAAACATGAGCCCATGAAGATGAAGTTACTATAGAGCAGCTTCAATCTCGCACAACTGAACAGAAATAATCTGTGTTTGCAGAACTATGCAGAACTACCTCACCTGGCAGCTCATCGTTGACAGAGTTAATAGCTTGAGCCGTCGTTTCAAAGATGCCAGAGCCCGATACAGGAAGGTGTGAAGTGCATGACGAACAGCGACACAGGTTGGTCTACGTAAAGTCAAAGCAAAGCAATATTTTACAGTGTGTTTGTGTGAATGCACAGACTCTCTATGGGACCACAGTAGAGGATGCTTGGTGGCGAGAATGCGTCCGCTACGTCCAAAACAGCATGGAGAACGCAGTTGGAGCTTTGTATGTGCGTGAGACCTTTGCTGGAGAAAGTAAGCGAATGGTGAGTCTTTCTTCACAGCTGTGCAAAACAAAAACAATTCCTCCTCAGAGCACGTAAATCAATAAGTATAACAACAGAAGCTTACGTCAAACTCAATTTTGCAAGCCACAGTACATACTACGAGGAGAATTTCATTGTGGGACATACATTTTGTGCAACAAATTGATTTTGAGAGGCCAAGTGTCAATTTTCAAGCTTCGATTAGCGTACTGGGCCTCAGATTCAAGAAAATAGATACAGAATCAATATCTCCTTCACACTTTCACATTATATTTTTCTCATAAAATATAAGCAGCTTTGTGGGCCCGTAATTATTGAAACTCATTTTTGTATTGGGTTAATATTGCAGTGGGTGTATTTGTGCCACATGTTCACAGGTCAGTGACCTCATCAGTAAGATTCAGAAAGCCTACGTGGAGACGCTGGAGGAGTTAAATTGGATGGACGCTCCCTCAAAAGAGAAAGCAAGAGAAAAGGTACAAATCAGTCAAGCTGAGAAGACAGTGGAGTATCTTGTCTAAAATGGAGGAACTATAACAAAGATTGTTTTGCATCTCTTGAAGGCTATGGCAATCAAGGAGCATATAGGTTATCCTGATCATATTCTCCAGGAAAGCAACCAGAAACTTGACCAGGAATATTCTCATGTAAGTAAAAATACTGAGCCTGTTTGGCCACATTGTGAATAACCTAAAGATGCATTTACTGCTGATCTCTGATCAATCATGTCTCTTTTTAGCTAAACTTCAGTGAAGAACACTACTTTGAGAATATTCTGGAAAACCTCAGGTCTGAAGCACACAAGAGTCTGAAGAAGCTCAGAGAACCAGTTGACCCAGACCTGTAAGTGCTTGATACTGACAGTATCTAACGGTACAAACTGTCCTCATTAATAGAAATGGTTTTTTACTAAAACAGTTATCATGTTTCCTTAGTGGTCATTCTTTTGCATCCTCCTTCAGAAAGACAAAGAAGGGTGAACCTTGCCGAGATGCAACAGGGTTTTTTTTTTGGGGGGGGGGGGGGGTTTATAAAATGGACTTGGCACATCAAATATCCAGGTGCAAAATGCTCCTGTGTCCTTCTCCAGTAACACTGAAATGAGAGTTTAAATATATTGTTCCATGCCAACAAAATATGCTCCATGTATGAATTGAACAGCTGCTTCCTTCAGCAGAAATATTTTAATCCATTTCTCAATCACTCCTCAGGTGGATCATTGGTGCTGCTGTGGTGAATGCATTCTACTCACCCAACAGAAACCAGATAGGTAAGAGTTGTGGTGGAATTAGTGACGCTACTGGGGACCTGCGTGACAAATTAGAGATAATATCACACTGTCTATTGTAATCCTGTTTAGTGTTGCTTTTTAACTCTATTGTCTGTACAGTGTTTCCAGCAGGAATCCTGCAGCCACCTTTCTTCAGTAAACATCAGCATCAGGCTCTTAACTTTGGTGGAATAGGAATGGTTATTGGGCATGAGATCACACATGGATTCGATGACAACGGTAACTCAACAACATGGATTCATTTTGTTTTTTAAACCCAAATACATTTTGTTGTTTGAGGTAATTTTAATCAAATGAATATAAATTTGTCAACCTCCTGAAAATACATGTGTCATGCTTGATAAATGGTACTCTGTTTAATTCATTATGTTTCTTTACAGGTCGTAATTTTGACAAGGATGGTAATATGCTAAACTGGTGGAGTAATTACTCTGCAGAGCATTTTAAAGAGCAGTCGCAGTGCATGGTGCAACAATATGGCAACTTCAACTGGAAGTTAGCCGGTGGGCAAAACGTAAGTGCTTGGTGGCATATGTGAAATAAGAGGTTTTGTCTCTCCTGTAATCCCTGACTATGTAACCTGTATATTAAGTGGCTGCCAGAATGAATGTTTTCATGCTGGTGTGTGTTCATGGTTTCGTTTGTGTGATTGAAGGTCAGTGGAATCAGCACTTTGGGGGAGAACATTGCAGACAACGGAGGAGTTCGACAAGCTTATAAGGTTAGCAGCAGGAGCACACAACCATATTACTATTTAGGCAACAATGACAAACCCAAAAATGCTATAATGTATTTCTGCACACTTAAAATCATTTCTTAAGTGTATGTGCATGTTTCTCTCTGTGTGTGTGTGTGTGCATGCATGCTTTACAGGCTTATCTGAAGTGGGTGGAGATGGAGGGTGAAGCGCATTTCCTACCTGGTCTCGACATGGATCACAAGCAACTTTTTTTTCTTAACTTTGCCCAAGTAAGTGAGAATAAGAAGAGAACTCTTTATGTACGGACGTTTTATGTAAGAAGACAGGGCAGATACTATTTCCCCATCTGGAGATGAGAGCCAAGCTCAAGGGGGTGTAACAATGAAGCAACCCAAAAACAAATCAGTGTCCACCCATACACATCAGGGAGAAGAAGACCTGCCAAAACCAACAATCTTTTGGTGTCATGGAATATAAAGGAAAACTAGAACTAAAATTATCTCTTCTCTGTCTTGCAAAAGTTGCTAAATTGGTCACAATCTTCCTTCCTTAGTTACAGCATTGAGCAATGACCAAAGGTGGTTTAGCAAAAAGCTATCATTTCAAAGTTAGTTGAATAGAAATTGTCATCGCTTTATCATTTTGCCTAAGACACTAGACTTTTATAAATTATTGTTTAGTAATTAGTATAAGTAGTTGTGACCTTTAACCATCTATTTCTGATCAGTTAATCATTGAGTCCAATTGTATGTTTGGTGCAAAGGCAATAAAAAAAGAATCTGTTTGAGTCCTCCAATAGCTCTGCTTTGGGGGGAAAAAAACCAAAAAACCAAACTATAACAGTTAAACGACAAACTTGCACATATAAAAGCTTAAAATTAAACGAATCTTTATGTGTACAGTGCTAAAATTCTTTATATAAAAACCTTTTTAATTTCAGGTGAAATAGTAAATTTGTAATGTGAAATTTCACTTTTTATTTTTCCAGGTGTGGTGTGGTGCATATCGGCCTGAATATGCCAGCCAGTCCATCAAAACTGACTCACATAGTCCCTTAGAATATAGGTAAGGCTTTTTTGTATTACCTGGCACTAACATTTAGGATGCACAAGATTCTTTCCTGACTGAACGCATTTATAAAACCAGCTCAAATAAAAATAAAAGTACAATTTCCCAGCACAGCAGGAAACATTTTTCAGTAGAGAAACTCACTGTACACCACCTGAGCAGCACCCAACAGCAGACAGACAGTACAACATCACTAGCTCTTTTCCTTGTTAAAATTAAAGAAAACACAGCACTGGAATCAGTGCAGCGACACATGCTGATCAAAATATAAAGAATTGGAGGTTGAATGCGCATTAAACAGTGTTCCTAAAACTTTTGTAAGATTTTGCTTTTTTCCCTTTATCTTTAGGGTGCTTGGATCTCTCCAGAATTTTGAAGCATTTTCAGAAGCTTTCCAGTGTCAAAAAGGCAGCACAATGAACCCTGAGCTGAAGTGTCGCGTTTGGTAGAAAGTTTTACTCATGACATTTATTGCCTGACATGGACAACTCAAATCAAAATATCAAGTTGTACTTTTGAACTCACAGATGTTCTGCTTAAAACTTATTCCAGTTTACTTGGGGCGGAGAGATGAGGATATGTTGTAGACATTTATAAAATGGATTATGTCTTGGACTACCACCTAGCTTCAAAACTTCAAGTATATTGAATACTATTAAAAAAAACAAAAAAAACAAGGGTATTGTTTAAAGTTTCAAGTCTCTCTCTGGATGAGTTGCTGGCTCCCACAACAGATGAGTGGCTACTTGAATGAAAAGGCTATGCAGGAAACATAAAACCTTGTGGAAACGTTAAAGCTAATGGCCAACCTTAAATTATTAACTGCCCTGTGTAAAATTAATATCTATAAAACATCTTGTTTAGATCTTTGTGATTTATCCATTACTAATTGACACCAAGTTGCCTTGGTGTCTTCCCTCTGTGTTGTTTAAGATATTGTGCTATTTAATAGTGAACCAATCTAACTAGATGAAGGGTGAGTAGGAAACAAATGAAAGCTTGAGGCTTTGCTGAACATAGCTATAATAGAATTAGTCACACTCAGAGTTTGATTATTCACTGTTACATAGAACTAATCGAAATAAAGACTGTAAGACTGTTACATCTTTGCAGCTTTAAACTTAAATTGATGTTCTGAGAGCAGTGCAGCTTTCAGTATTTTTACACTTACACAATTGAGACAAGTATATAAAAATCACTGTTATTTAGTACTTTTTGCAGTTTTATATTTCTTTATCATACCCTGCAATTGATTGATACTTGATACTCACTGCAGAAATGTTGATGAAAGTCATGACATTCTGCTGCAAGAAATCACATTCCAGAGGTTTTCATATATACATTAGTGACCTGCTACAAAACCTAGCATTTGTTCAGGTGAAGTAAACCCACTTTAATGCATAATTGGTTCTGAGTGTGTCAGACTTGCATGTAGTCTCGTTTTAAATGTAGGTGTGGGAACGCTGTAGGTTTAAAGTAACAGCTGTGTTGTGCGTTCGATGCTCACAACACTTTTTTTTCCCTGCCTCCACACTTTCCACCTTATAAATGAGAAATCAGAAATATTTCTGTATTTTGGACTGGTCACTTAAAAAAAACAAAAAAAAAAACAAAAAACAAAAAAAAACCAACCCAAAACCCTAACATCAGTTACTCCGAATTATTGTATCTAGTTGTATGTTATGTGCATGTGTTTACATTTAACCTAAAAAGGTGGCTGATTTGTCAAAGAGCTGGTTTGTACTTCCACTTCACAATCTCCCCAGAGTAGCCTTGAACACAGTGATTACAGAACTTTTGGCCTCGGGGGTCTAGCCAATTACATGCTATGGGGAAGAGGTACAGCCGATGAAGTGGTTCAGCTTCTGATGTTGCATTGATCAGTATCATCTAACATGAAACGAAGTGCTGTGCGCAAAAGTGTGGTGACTGCTGTAACCAAACCACAAGCCTGCAGACAGACACGAAAGAATAGAGCTTGTCATTAAAGAGATGGTCAGGGCCAGGACTGTTATTTTCTATCTTTATTAATAAGAAATGATGGGAGCAGAACTCAAGAGAAAGGACAGAGGTACTGGCTGTGAAACCTTGTTTGTTTTGAACAGAGGTTTCAAATTGAGAAAAAAAAAAGCTATAAAATTAAAAAATAAAGACAGCTCCATCAGTTTTGAATGTTTACTTGTCGAGGTCACATTCAGCATGCCTTGGTAAACTGAACTGACTGTTAGGTCTCAGTAGAGACTAGTGAATTGAATGTGCATATTGAAGTTTTATATATATTCAACATATTAGTCCGCTCTAAATCTTCACGTTATTGGCACTGTTGATTTGGGCGGGGCAATCAGTGACTGTTTTACTCATGTTTAGGGCATCGTATAAATATGCCTCTTCACACTCCACAGGAGAGTCACATCTCTCAAAGTAACAGAATCTGTGTACAAACACCCTTTAAAGTTCAAAAATTTACTATTAAAAATTACAGTCCACCATTTTACTGGGATTAACTACTTCTTTCCTAGGATCTCTTTAAAATGTTAAAAATAAAGATTAATTTACCAATGTTACACTTAATGTTAGGCGGGATTTTTTTTTTTTTTAATCTTTAGACAGAAAAGGGCTGGCTCTTAAGATAACCTACTGCTGCGGGCTCAAATTTAACAGGCCAACATGACAGCATGCTTTTCAAAATAAACAATTAAAGAAAAGTCACAATTATGTGTTGGTCAAAGAAATGCTGGCATTGAAGATGTGCCATCTTGCTGCCATATGAAGAGCAACAGCTTAGGCTCTTGTATTAGAATTTTGAAAATGTTGACCTAACACAAAAAGGTACACAATATAAAACGTGTTAGTGTAGATGCTTGGTGTTCTATGCGACAGTATTTACATATAAAGAATTAATTTCAGGTGAGAAAGAAAATACAGTTACTTAAATGGTGAAATTATGTCATTTTAAAATAAGCCAAGTACTACTTTTTTTAAGCTACAGATGAACATGTTTTCATCTATAATGTATACCCATGAGACAAGAGAAGAATTTATTTCTATAAATATTTATGAAGTAAGTGTTGCTTTGCAAAGACTCAAATGTTAAAGATGTTTTATGATTGCTGCTATGTAATTATCTAGACTAACTGCTATTTTTGTGACTCAGATATGTAATTATTGCCATTAAAGTGACCGTCTGAAAAGGTATGACCTTGAGTGCCTCCTTGAAAAAGAAATTGGTCATTTTAATATCATACAAGTACAAAGACCAGGAGTTTTTTCTAAGTCCAGTTTTAGTCTGGCCAGTATCACTTGCTACATTGGGACATCAATAAGATGTCCAGAAAATAATGCTCTCAGTCACATCAGCCACTAAGTTTGGCCTGATGATAAGTGATATAGATAACAGATGGATGGACAGCTACAATACTCACAATATTAATAAAATGAGAATTACAACATATTTACTCCAAAGTGAAGGTTTAGAACTCACCACAGATTAGATTCAAATCCAACCCATTGCCATTTGCTGCATGTCGTCCTTCTGACTCCCTGCCATTTTTGTCTCTTAATCACTGAGAAAATTCATATCAAAAAGAAAAAGAAGCCCCACAACACTCTTGAATTCATTAAAAGTTCAATAGTAATACTTGCATCACAGAAGGTTAAACAAAAAGAAAACTCAAGAGTTATATCATCTGCTTTATTTTACCATTATACATGTACAATCCTAGTTCAAAAGTCAACTGAAAAAAGTCCATAATTACAGTTTATGATTTCGGTTACCACAGTGTTAAAGTCAATAATAATAAAGATAAAATGAAGTTGCAAAGTAGTTAACTTACCTGGAGTAAATAAGGCCTCCATGAAGTAGTGCTCAGAAAAATCAATTGAATGTCCGGTTACTCGCAACAAAAATGTAACAAGAACACAAAATGAAGATGGGAGCAATCTGTAAGTCTGCAGGGAGAAAATCCCCAAACAGTCTCCACAAATCAGAGCTGTGTGAAATGACTGCAGCTCTGCCACAGGCACCTGATGTATCCC
Organism: Remorina albescens; assembly: GCA_034769265.1. Classification (NCBI taxonomy): domain Eukaryota; kingdom Metazoa; phylum Chordata; class Actinopteri; order Carangiformes; family Echeneidae; genus Remorina; species Remorina albescens. The sequence goes on from CM068494.1 coordinate 19,059,595, forward strand.
CTGCTGCTGATGGTCTTCAGCTGTATTTGGAAAGTCAAATAGCAGCAGGATGTTTTCATCAACCCAGATGGCTTTAGTCAGAGGTCAGGTTCAGACCAACTGTGGGTTTTGTTCCCCCAAACAGAGGGCATAAATGCAACAATCAAATTTTATACTGGGAGCACAGGCAGCATGTGGCCCTGATAACAGCTATGATTAGTCCTCTTCTTGTTAACAGTCGGCAGCCATCTTAATAGTTCATTACTGCCACCTTCTGCTCTGGAGTGTGGATCAGACTATACTTCCCTGACCTGAACCCAACCAACAACAATGGCTGATGGAAACTGGCAGCTTTATATATGCGGCCTGTACCAAATTATAGGGACCGCAGACTCACACCTACACATCAAATTACGCAATAACATGACAAAAAGATTCAAGATACAACTATGCTACACCAACACCAATTATTTTATCTGCTCTTAACATATGTTACAAATTTCAGCTAATCCAAAGAGTCTGCACAGCAGATTCAAGTGCACTTCCCCCCTACACTATTGAAGTAATTGCTACCTAAAAATCTAAAAAAAAAAAAAAAAAAATTGCTCGGGCAATTGATATCTAATTGATAGCTTTGGTTCGCTAACTTTAGCTTCGATTAGCTAATATTAGCTTCGGTTAGCTGGTATTAGCTTGGGTTATTACACGAGGTTCACTTACGTGGTTTTAGCTCCTTTTAAATTACACTAGTTTTATTTAACTCACACTACCTTCAGTTAGCTAGTTATACCGTCTATAACCTTCAGCTAACCTTAGCTTGCATTAGCTTCATTTAGATGCAGCTGAAGTATTATTGAAAAACATAAGTCTTTCTCGGGGAAAGTCTGAGTGGTTGAAATGCAGCTTTCCTTACAGGGTTGGTCTTCACTTACTGCCCAGCCTGCTACCATAAAATAATCAACTCCTCAACACTCAGCACTTGTGTATTATGAAGGGATAGTCATACTGAATAAAACAGTAAAAAATTGTCCATATAACAGTTACAAAGGATTTACATTTCAAAAAAGTATGGAGCACTGAAATGACATGAGCCTAATCATCACAAAGTATATGTGTGGACACTCTGCATTCACTGGGACCCAAAAGCATGTGACAGAAGTGGGAGACATTACGATCGGATAAATTGATTAAAGTGCAACAGCCATTTTGCTCCAATGTCAACAGGTCATGATTAATGAGTAGATGGCATCCACCACTCCAGACCATATGATATGGGTGACAGAAGCAGGCAAAGCTAGGAAGTAGACCTTTGGTTGGGACTATTTTGTCGATAACCTATTTCTAAAGTCAATAGCAACTGCTCATGCTGGGCCCACTTTGTTTTAAGCCCGAGGTAAATAAATATATGGAGCACTGATGGTAGATGGATGGAAGGTGTAGATGAGCTCTTTCATCTTTCATATTGGTAGAATAACTGGCTGTCACGTTAAAAAAAATTTGAGTCCTTAATTTAAGCACAGCTAACGTCTGCATGAAAGATTCGAGGTTCATGACAAGATGAAGTACAGAAGAAACTTGTGCCCATCTCGGCCACCTCCTTTAGTTGAAGCACTTCAAACCTTTTGCATAGAAATTAGCACACAATTCAGTTTTCAATAACATTAGTTAAATATTTTCCTTTGAGAAAAATGTGAGAGAAGGTTAACTAAAGAGATGAGTAAATAAAACTGGAAAAATTGAAATTTATTACAATTAGATACATTAAAAAAGGTAATCTCTATTACAATTTAAAGGCCATGATTCTAACAATGTCATCAATTTTCACTGTACATAGTAAAATATATAACAGTCTCAAAGAAATTACAAATAATTAGGAATATTGCCAGTAGATTTGTGTTTACTTCAATTTAACATCATTCCTCTCCATTTGAGTCCCTCATGTGTTGTGATCACATCTTAGATCCCACCATCATCGTGTACAAGCATCATCATTGCACTGTAGGAGAAGTTACAGAGGTTAACTAGCAAATCATGAACTTCAACAATGCGCTCGCTAAATATGAGGCTTATATTACACAAACATCACATTAGTTTGCTGATCCCAATTCACTGAAAACTTTTGAAATAAAAATTTATTCGACCTTGGCCATAAGTTTAAATAGAGATTTGCTTAATTTGATGGCGAAATTTCTATATGTTTGTACCATCAGAAAAAAATTTAGTGGTTAATTTTGTATTTGTAGGTATTTTTATTTTTATTTTTACAAACAAATGGCTGTTCTAATCTCTGGACCCCAGACAAACAAGTAAAGGAATTGTCAAAAACACGGGTGTTACAGCCAAGCAAGCCGCTTCGATTGTCACTTTGCTTTAAAGACATTTCCACTTCACTTCCACAGACTTCCTGTCTTTGTATACAAATCCAGCTGCGGATAAGGAGGCTAAATGTCAACCAGCCTCCTACTTCTGTTGCCAAAATCCATACTGGAAAATAGCCAGTGGCCTAATAGTGACCAAGTATTTCTTTTTTGTTAGTTTTTTGCTGGAACCTGTTGAAATGCAATTATAAAAATATTAAAGCTGAGGAGAGCAGCTAAGTACCAACTTGCATCCTTCTCTTAATTCAACTAAACCTGCAGCTAAGAACAGGAGTTTGGCCTTTGAGAAGTGAAAAAGCTTCTACCAGAAATCAATGTTATCTGTTAACATATTTTTTGACATAAGATAGCACTGGTACATCATCTCAGATGCATCTGTAATTACTGTAAAGCTGAAGTTATAACAAAATAAATGTATCAACTATATATAATTGGTTTTATTGGACAGAGATGAGAAATTTCATGACAGCCAATGATCACTTTCTTACATTTAGATCAAACTTGTAATCAAGATTTATGCTTACCTGTTTTTGCAGGATTCAGTTTTTCAGATTTTTTTTTTTTTTTTTTTTACACAGTAGAATTGTGATTAAATGATATACAGTGAATCCACTTGGAGACCACAAAGCATATTTTTGCTTAAGCTCACTAATAGGATTTTAGGTGATCTGCTTGATTTCTCAGCAAAAAGGTCCATCTACAGATATATCCTTAAAAATGCACTTTGTTCATGAGTTTGAGATCAGAACGACCGTATAAAAATCAGGAGTGGACGATTCATACATGATACATAATTCAAATTGAGATATGAACAATAGAGGAAAACAGCCGAAAAAGCTCACAACTGATTTCTGTTCTGTTCCAAATATATGAAACTTTCTTCCATAAAGTTATATATTTAGATATGAAAGCAGTACAACTAAATCAATGTTCACCTTTTATTTGTATTGTACTGTATATATTTGATCTACGGAAAGCAAGATCTACTAAGTGATAAAGTTAAGACTCATCTAGCTCTTGTACTACGTGTTAAAGGTTCCCTTTGTTAAAATAACATTGATCCCTGGAATGTTAAACCTACATTTAATTCTGTAAAACACTGCAGGAACCTGTGAGTAGAATAAATATCTTAGAAATCTTGGGTAATGCGGTCAGCACTGTTTTTCCCATGGAATATCAATTATATGGAAGTTGCACAATAACCACTCTTGTTTATGCTGAATAGAATTTTAAGTGGAATTAGGTACTGACTGAAATCATCATTGAGTAATATGTATGTAATTGCCGTAACTGTGAAGAGGCTCCTCAGACATGTGTCCCTACTGACGTGAAACAGTCTGCTGGAAAAACCTGACCAACGATCAGGTTGGTGTTCTTCAGCAAACACAATAATGCCATGTGATTCTATTTCGCTTAACCTCTCACTATGCTGCTTAAGTTGAAGAGAGGGGATATTGTAAAAAGTGGGGAAAGAACGAGTAGTGAAACTTAAGACTATTGTGCATCATCATAGGGTACAATCATATGATGTCTTACCACTGGCCTCTGCCCTGATGTGACTTTGGATGAGATACCCAAAGACTTTGAAATGTCCTCCAGAGGTACATGGTCTCCAGGTGAGTCCTGGATGAAGTGCAGTAGGACGTTTTCCCCACCTTTGCAGGATTAAAATTATTTACAATTTGTCATCAAGTAAGCAGCTTGTTGACCTTAACAAACACAGTAAAAGACTGTTATGAATTTCCTTCGGCAAACTCATGACTCAGGCTGACACAAAACAGCTTCAATAATCTACAGAACAAAGTTTATGTCATTACACTAACTATTCATTTGGAGGATGCTTTCATCAAAAGCAATTTACAACTGATTGCATTAATAAAGCTTTGCAATATAACACAGATTACATATATAGCTGCTGGTGATAAAAAACAAACAAAAAAAACTAATAATAAGTAAATAGTAAATATAAAAAAGGTACAGTACTCTGAAAATATCAATTTGTAGTTTGGAATTACTTCATCTTCTATTTAATAACAAATTATTAAGAACCAAATTGCTTCCATTAACATTAAAATATCAATCTAAATCTTCTTTGAAGGGTTGATGCACTGTGCGGACTCAAGTTAGACAAGAAGTCTCCACAGGAAAAATTTCCCCTTGAGCAAAGATTTTCACAGTGAAGAGGTGGGACAACTTGTAATTTACTTCCTCCCACTGATTCCGCTCTAGTATGTCATGCTGTCCTGCCACACCATAAAATCTTGTCCCAGTGCAATCAGAAAATGTTATCATACATTTATATGTTTCTTTTACATTGTTTTTTTAAATAGATTTTTTTGTATTCTATCTTTTATATTTTTATCAGATAAAAGATTTTGTCTATCTACCACGCTCATTAAAAAAATATCTCAAATGTGCAGATATTACAAACACTGTAATCCCATCCAACAGTGTATTAACATTTAATTTAAGGTTTTAAGAACCTTCATTTCTTCTAAAGTAAAAAGGGAAGGCAGTAACCCTGCAGAGCAACCACACTAAGGGCAAGTGTTTATGAGAGGTCATTATGAGCCTCTAACCACAAATGTGGTGCAACATTGCCCTCTAGAGTTCAAGTTTTCTGAACATCTTTATTAATATTCTTTAATGTACCTTTTGCCACAACGAGCATGCCTCCACTCTGCAACAGATCTCCTGAGAAGTTTCCTTGGATTCCTTCAGCACTGGCCTGAACACATTGAAGACAACATGCAGTCAAAAACAGCCAGTTTAGCTGAAAACCAGTGGACCAGCAACATTACTCCTTTAACCCTGTGACAACAGGACAAGTATTATAAGATATTTACCTTTGCCGTTACATCTCGCACTTTCTTCCCCAAAGCAGCAGGAACCACACTCAACGCTGTGTACCTGAGAGGGAAATTGGAAATCATCTCAACATATAAAACTGCCCTAAACCCAAAGATGAAAGTAAACTTCCTGACAGAAAATATGGAACAAGAAAATTATTTCATTATTTTAACAAATTTTACCAAAAGAGAGAAAAAAATATGTATATAATTTTTTTTATGGATTGCTCAATTAATTGAATAAATGTTGTAGCTCTGAAGAATATAATTCACTCTAAAGTTAATATCCTTTGAGAAATGAAAACAATGTACAGTGTCAAAGTAGCCTGGCATTCATATAGCCTTCTCTATTGCATGCAAGGATGATGGATTTACTGTACTTGCCGTTTGAAGCCCAAATCCTTGTAGGTTTTCTTTTGTTCATCAACATAAATGGCTAAAATAGAAGATAATCAATAATTATTTACAGTGATGTGCTTAGTGACCACGTCTGAATTCTGGTGGCACACCATATCTTACTGTGACCTAAGTTTGTTTGTGGAAATGGAAAAAGTGATCAAATTTAATTTACAAGTGATTAATCATCATTCTAGTTAAAGAATTTAAGTATTATCCAAGAACAGATGCATGATTAAAAAAAAATAAAACTAAACATTCAACTCAAAAATGAAAGGGTGGTAAATGGCTAAAAGTTTCCTATCAAGCCCCTATGAAGCATCAGGATGTGGTTAACTGAACCATCAACTTAACAAATTGACTGAACCATATGAGAATTTATATCAAATAATAAACAAATATTGCTTACATCCTTTAAAAAATCCTTTATCCTTGAACTCCTGAAGCCCAAACTCTTCTGGTCCAATGCCCACCAGCGCTACGCCGCTGGCTCTCAGGTCCAGCTCCAGTTTACTGATGTCTGATGCCATCCAGCGACACACTTGACAGCCAAATCTACGCAGGAAGAAGAAGACGACAGGCTGGTCCTGCCACAGAGACTGGAGCTCCACACTCTGAAACAAATAACAAATTATTCCTTTTTTTTTTCTTTCAATGAATCAATTAGTCATTTTAACAATAAAATGTGTAAAATATCAGTTTCTGTCTCCAAAGCCCAAACTGACATCTTCAAAAGCGAACCTCATTTAATGAAAACACATTTGACATTTTCTACCATTGAGTTTTTTTGTCAATCACAATTGCTGAAGATGAAAACAAACAACAAAACTAACATCTGGGAAACGGGGGTCGACAGCTTCCACTGAATCTACCTGTTATCTCTAAAATAGTTAGTCATAGCCTCAAACTGTGTTGGTGATTCCCATCAGGTCATCATCAGGTCACAGAGGAGGCTCATTTCTCAACAATTATGTCACTGTGAGAGCTAATGGCAGGTTTTAACAGCAGGGAACACGGAGCAAAGTCCAACTACCAGCTCGGTTGTATATTACATTAAAAACAGAGCACATTTAACCTCACACCAACAGAACTCATACCTAACAGTTTCATGTCTCACCTCTCCAGTTTCAGCGCTTTTCACCAAATTTTTTCCAACCCGTCCGAGGTCAACTCTCGCCATTTGGGCTTATTTAAGCTACACCGAGCGGAAACCGACTGAATAACGCTGAAAACAACGTAGCGACGGTGGAAAACGTTACGCATGTTTAAGTAACAACAGTTGCAAAACAAGCTTCCTCATACGCCCACCGAGCCCTCCTGTCCAATCAGATCCTGCCTGGGAAGGCGACTCAGCCAATACAGCGCACGGTGTGTAAAGAGTGGGCGGGGCTTACCAAGGGGAAACTAAAGCACGTGCATCCATCAGACCAGTTTTTAAATCTTCTTTTAATTTATTTTAAATTGTCCATATTTCTTTACATTGAATTTTGTCATTAGCTGAATAACTGACTCTGTTTTTAACATTAGTTCAAAGTGGTGTCTGAGTGATTCATGCTTGAAAACATTCAGGTTTTCGCAATACAAGTTGCATAAGATGAGGTACAGGTGAGTTTACAGTTAACGAGATTTATAGCAGGACCTTGGTTCTCTTTTATTGCTGTCTGAAATGCCCCAGCTACCTTCTATTAATCCCTGAGAAAGCTCTGTGTCAGTGAGACAGACAGAGACTAGAGTCTGTGTTTTATATTTGGGCCTATAGCTGTCTATACATCACCCGAAAAGAAAAATCATTTCATGAAACGCACGCTGGTTCAGTGACAGTAAATTCATTATCTTATGCTTCAGAGACCTCTTCTGTATTAAGTCTTAAAAGCCACAGGGCAGATTATCCAACAACAAGTCAATTAGACACGCTGAGCCTGGTATCAAAGGTGACCCAAAGATCTCCTCGGTGTTACTTTAGGGACCATCCGTCCCAATACAGTTTAGGAAATAAAATATGGTAGTTATAACATTTAATGTGTTACATGAATTGGGAGACATCCCTCAGCTTTGTATATATTTTGGGCCTGTAGACCTATTAAATATTTATATCCACGTATGTTCATCTACTTCATGAGATCGGCCTATCAGTTTTTCATAAAAAACCAATGTGATGTTGCTCTGGGGAACTTGAACAATACAGGAAAATTTTGATGTGAAAAATCATAATATACAGGGAAACCAACAACTCAGATACATCAACAAAAATTACTGGAAACTAAAGAGAGAAAAGAACTCTGACAGAAAGTCTCAAGGCAGTCTGACATCTTTACTGACGTGACTTCTCAGCCTCACCTGCTGTCAGGTTTCCCTCAGGGGCCTGGATTAAAAAACCCAGGAAATGCTCTAATGAATTCAGTTAACCTGACATCGTCGGTCCAATGACTCTGGTTATCAACTCGGTAAATTAACCCAGTTTTGTCCTGTCCGGCCAGCTGGTGCACATTAAAATACCAGGAGACATGGAAAAGTCTCCGGCAGAGGTTAACGTCACTAAGAAAGAGATTATTGTCCAGATATTGGACGAATTTAAGAAGATTATAAAAACAAAAATCAAAACTGCTTTTACAGACTGCAGCTTCCAAACTTCTGGGAAAAAATACTGAATGTGAAAATTAGATAATCCGACATATAATGTAGAGGCAAAGAGGCCAAAGACATGCATATGACAATAACTACATATGTCTATTCTCTTCTATTCAAAACTATGACGAGCCAAAGTTCGTCATAATAAATTATTTCTGATTCTAATTCTAAAAAGAGGAAAATGAGAAATTACACTGTGACCATCTGAGAAGGCGCATAGAGATCTTGCTCTAAATATAAACCCCTCCTGTGAAAGGTATGCAGTGACTGGACCTGTCAGATTATTGTAACTGGGATTTTTCATCCGGTGCTGCTGTTGCAGGGAGGGGCGTGACGTCACAGGAGGGACCAGGGAGGAAAAGGGCGGAGGGGGGAGATGAGGAGAGGGGGAGAGAGAAGGGACGGAGGAGAGCGGGGGATGACTGCATCAAAGGGAAAACAAAAAGAAAAACAAAACAGTCATGACTCCTCTAATTCCACCTCCGTTTTTTACAAACCACAATGGTTGCTCCTTTTACCTCCACTGTACGCCGCAATAAATGACGAGTCACCCCGGTAAGGTAATTATGATCTTTCACGTTTCACTTTGCACGCCTTCTAACAGCCGAGTCGATCGGGTGGTCGCCACCTTTAAAGACAAATGTCAAATCCAAGAAAATGTCGTTTACCAATTAGATAAACAGGCGATCGGTCACGTGGTCATGGATATAATCTATGTTGGCCAAACATTTGATTTTCATTTAAGCGATGGTGGTTCGTTTTCCTTGGGATTGTCTTGAGTTATCACCCCCAGCGGCTCCATTGTGTCCTGTCTGACTTTCCTCCATGAAAAATTCAGATGGAAACCGGCTGGATGAGCGGTGCCGCATACCACACTGCTGTATGCAGCCAGCTGAGCACATGGGCTCTGCGCTCTGCTCCTACATGCGCATTGGTTGCAGTGCGTCGTGCCCATCATTGCTGTGCCGCCGCTGCTGTCTGCTGATGACTGCAGTGTACTCTGGGTAGCACAACACAACCATCAGCCCATCAGGAGAAACTTTCTCTCATGCTCAGCATGCCATGTTGTATTCCTCTCAAATGACCTCTAATTAAGTCTGGGTTTTAATTTAATATTATCCTGTTGTTTGTTTGTTCGTTTGTTTTTTAAGCTTTAGTGTAAGCTTGCTTGAGAAAGATGTCATCTCCGGGGATGGGCACCCCCAGTGACCCCCTTTTGGCCAGTCCAGGAGGGAGGTTATCCACAGCTCAGGAAGGTATCTGGAGGGGCTCACTTCCCAAAACTGCCAGTTTCCCAATATCCACCACTCGGCACCTCAGTCACCGAGCCAACAACTTTCAAAGACAACCAAAGCGTCGGAAGCTGATAAGACCTTCTCCACCTCCGCCGCCCAACACACCTTGTCCCTTGGACAACTTGGACCTCAGCGAACTTCCCCCAAGACGTACCTTCCAAGAGCTGCTTTTCAATGGCTGCATCTTGTTTGGTATTGAATTTAGCTATGCCATGGAAACTGCTTATGTGACTCCCGTGCTTCTCCAGATGGGCCTGCCTGATCAGTTCTACAGCTTGGTATGGTTTATTAGCCCCATACTGGGTAAGCGAACAGTTGATGGAAGTTGACATGATATATTGTACTTGTGAAAAGCAATAATCTTGTTGCACTCGCTGATTGGCTTCTAACGCTCTCCAATGTTTTTGGATTGAAGGATTCCTTGTTCAGCCTCTCATAGGAGCGTGGAGTGATCGATGTACATCCCGGTTTGGGCGAAGGAGACCTTTCATTTTTGCCTTGGCCATAGGTAAGACTTGCAAAAGAGGAGTTGCGTTTCTATAAATGTGAGACACATTAAAGGGACAGATTTTAAAAAGAGTGATTGAAATCAAAGCTGCAGAGCACAATATATTGTACATTTAATCCATAATATTAAGCAAAAAAAAAGAAAACATCCATATATCCCAATTTCTGTAGGACTTTCTACTGCTTGTTCATAGGGGCTTTGATTGGTCTAACGCTGGTGCTGAATGGGCGGGACATTGGAGGTGTTCTAGCCGACACAGCTTCAAATCACAAGTGGGGTATTGTACTGACTGTGTGTGGTGTAGTTCTGATGGACTTCAGTGCTGATTCAGCTGACAACCCAAGCCATGCCTACATGATGGATGTATGCAGTCCAGAAGACCAGGATCGGGGGTTGAACATCCATGCACTTCTGGCAGGTACTGAAATACTTACACATGGTTAAATACGTAGGTTTGATAGTGCACTGTATCATTTATATAGTACTATGATAGAAGATGGAAAGACATTGTGGAAAAAACAGCAGCAATTGAAGGAAATCAGCAGCTTTTATAAAAGTTAAATAAAAAGTTGCCGTTTCATCACCCTGTTAGTTCTATTCTTATTTCTTATACAGGCCTAGGAGGTGGATTTGGCTACATAGTGGGTGGTATCAACTGGGACCAGACCCAATTTGGAAGGTCGATGGGAGGTCAACTGCGGGTCATATACCTTTTTACAAGTATCACTTTGGTGATTGCCACAGCCATGACTCTGATGAGTATCCCTGAACGGCCCTTACCCAAGAGCCAGCCAAACAAAAACTCTGGCAAAAACAATTTGAAGAGCCCCAGCCTCCCTCTCCCTCCCTCCCCCCCTGTTCCACCAGGATCGGCTTTGGGGCATGATGAAGAAGATGAGGATGGTCTTTACAGCTACAATTTCTCAAAATCTCATGCTCCTGGCCCCCTAGTCCATTCTTCCAGTGGTCTCAGCCTCGCTAGCCCTGTATCACTCCCGAGCCCACTCACCCCGAAATATGGCAGCTTTATAAGTAGAGACGGCTCGCTCACAGGCATAAATGAATTTGCCTCGTCGTTAGGAACCTCCTTTATAGACAGCGTGCTCATAGACTGCTATACAGGTCAGCATATACCAACGGCCCTGCCCCAAGGGGACTCTCCTCCAGAGGACTCAACACAGGAGGGCCATCCACCAGGACAGAGCCAGGCTGATGTGGTGTCTTGTCCAGCTGGAGAAGCTCAGGATGCACAGGCAGCCCAGCCTGAGAGAGATGCACAATCTTACGGACCATATCAGGTCATAGCTGGAGCTGGAGCTCAGCCTGCTGCAGGGTCACATCGGGGCTCCAATGCTGGTATCCTGAAGCGACCCCAGAGTCTGGCTCTGAAGGAGGAGCCCATGGCGACACAGATTGTTGGATTGGAGAATGGACGCAGGAGAACTGTGACATTCAGCCAGCAGGTCAGACACAGATTTTGAAAACAGCAAAAACTTTTTAGTGAGTAGCCACTACAGAATTGTTAAAACAATGCCAATCTGTTTTTTGTCTGACAAAGGTTGCCAACATTTTGTTGAATGGGGTCAAATATGAGAGCGATCTGAGTGAGAATGTGGAGACGGGAGAATCCCAAATGTCAATGAAGCTGCTGTGTATAGCCATCTACAGGATGCCTCCCTCTCTGCGGAGTTTATGCACTAATCATTTTTTAGGTGAGAAAAATCATTTCCATTTAAATTAAAAAATAAAAATCTCACAAGTGTCCATTTTGTATTTAGAGGGAACTAAGTTAACACCTTTTATTTTTCTCCATGCTGTAGGCTGGCTGTCCTTTGAAGGCATGCTGCTCTTCTACACCGACTTCATGGGGGAGGTTGTGTTCAAAGGTGACCCCAAAGCACCCCACGACTCTGAGGCTTACCAACGCTATAATGCTGGTGTTAGCATGGGCTGCTGGGGCATGTGCATCTATGCATTCAGTGCTGCTTTCTATTCAGGTAAACTACCCTCATAATCCCTCCATAGCTCAGGTGTCAGCATACCTTTGCATTTGGGAGGATTCTTTTTTTCACCCTGGTTGATTTTGTGCAGTAACTTGTCATCATCATAGCTTTACATTTGTTCTCTCTGTTTTTCCTTCACGCTCCCAGCCATATTGGAGAAACTGGAGGAGCGTTTCTCTCTTCGCACTCTATATTTTTTTGCCTACTTGGCATTTGGTTTAGGCACAGGCCTTGCTACAGTATCCACCAACCTCTATGTGGTGCTCTCTCTGTGTGTCACCTATGGGGTGCTTTTCTCCTCTCTATGCACACTGCCTTACTCTCTGCTGTGTGAATACTACCAGAGCCCACAGGTCAGTTTTCAATTTTAGTGTTTTCTTATCTTTTCTTGATAGTATTTTTATAACTTAATAGAATAAATGAACAGCCTGGGATATTTGTTTTAAGCCGTCTTTCATCACATCTGTCTTCTGAACAGCAAGCTCTTACCGTAGTGTAAAGCCTGGCATATCTATCTCTATCTATTGTATAGCAATCTTCCTCGCCTAGACACAAGGCGGTTTCTTTAGTTTTACAGATTCTGGCAAGTTTTATGTTTTTTAACCTTACAGTCCAGGTTAACTGTTTATCCATTTCCGGTCCAGTATCAGGCTTCTTATATATTGAAATAATGCTGTTGTGATTTGTGATGTACCATTGAGCTTAGCATATAACTAAACTTTCCCTGTATGTCCTGCAGTTTTGTGGCTCATCAGAGGAAGGGACCAAACGAGGGATGGGGGTGGACATCTCTCTGCTCAGTTGCCAGTATTTCCTGGCTCAGATCCTGGTCTCGGTGGCGATGGGACCTCTGACCTCACTGGTGGGTGGGGCCCAGGGAGTGATGTACTTTGCAAGCCTGATGTCATTCGTGGGCTGCCTGTACTCTTCTCTCTGCGTGGTGTACCAGCTGCCCCCCCCTGAGGGTGAGCCCCCCGAAAGCGAGACTCAGCCACTATTGGTGCACATTTAGAAAAGTCTCTTAATTTACTTTACCTCACATGAACACACAAAGACACACACTCAGCACATGCTCTCACGCTTTTGCTTAGTGTCTGAGTGTGCTGACCTTCACAGCACTGAATATCCTGCCACACACTGTACAGCACAACTCCATATGCTATTTCACACTAATCAGCAGTGCTCCTCTCAGAGCTAGACAGACAGACAGACATACATTGGCCCTGCTCTTATATGTGTATACATGACTAGTGTGTTCCTACAGTGTGTGTGCCCATGCATTATTTTTCCTAACCTTTGCAAATGAATGCAACCTTTTGAATGCAATGTGGGACTAAGGTATTTATATGTGTGTGGGTGTGTGTGTGTTTGTGTGTGTGAGAGAGAGAGGCTGTGAGTGACCTCTTTGAGTATAGATTAGCTGTTCTCGTTTGATTATTTGCTGTAAAAACTTGCATCATATCTTTTCTTGCTTGTTGGTGTTCAGTATAGAAATGTTCATCACTACGTATAGGCTAACCACAGCTTTCCCCTCTTTTTCTTCCTTTTATTAGTTTCCTAATGTCTGCATGTGCTGCAGTGTAATCTCTCAAAGCCTTTTGTTAATGTTTTGTTGTGGTCATACGGCCAAGGGAATGTCTACCTGCCTGTTTCTCTGAGTTAGCGTATTTGCATCACACGCCAAGCAGGATTTTCTGACTAAATGAATGTGCTGCCAGTGACCACTCACACTCACCGTTAATGCTTCTTCATTAATTCAAGAGCTCTTTTGGCATAATTTAACAAACACATACTTAATATTCACATTAAGCTGAACAGTTCTCAATGATAGTTACAGTCTTGAAAGGCTTGATATTTTCAGTATTTTCATGCAAGTCAAATCAACAGTTTCCATAAACTCCGGTCAAAATGTGGCATAACCAGAGTGCTATCTGCAAATTTCACAGGTCAATGCCAGGCCATCCCCCGAATATGAGTACAATACAATTTAATAACTTAGCACAGAGCCGTGACTAATAGGACAATTTACATCAACATCCTCATACACAATCTTTCGAAAACACAGAGAAATGTGTACTGGTGGCAAACTCTGTCTGGGCCCTCACTAAGCCATGGACAACTCTGTGAGCTGTCACCCTGCTCCTGGCCATACCATTGTAATAATGACAGTGATTCTTGTCATTATCAGGAAGAGGAGAAGTTGAAACTGGGGTGTGAATCAGCATTCAGTCGGAAACCGAACAAAACTGAAGAACAGCAAACAGAGAGAAGACTCATGTGAACTATGGGTAACCCTGAAAGTGGACAACAATGAGAGAAAAGACTGTGGGGGGTTATAGAACCAGCTGCCAAGCACTTATTGGCATCATTAGGGTGCATGCTAAAGATAGTAGGCTTCTGCTCCACCACTCAGCTCATCAACCCGGTGTAGTGATGATCTTACATTAGTTGGCCAAGTTCCCCATAGGAATGATCACATTATTCCTTTTCCATTCTAAATAATCCATCTTCATCAGCAACATGGTACATCTAATATATTTTTTACATCTGTTGTGCCATGGCAAACAGCAACTTCTGTCTTCTCAGCCTCAACACAGGCACCGAGTCTGACTTCAGAGTATTCACATGAGGTAAACTTGGGTATCTCACCTTTTTTCATTGTGATGGTTTCATTGACTGCCTCACACTTTGAGCGTCCCATTACTGCTGCTTCAGTGGTGCCAGTAATTGCCTACTATTATATCCTCCTGGACTGACTGGATGCACACCATGCTTACGTTTCTGAGGAAACTAACTGTATGGACCATACTGTTGCAGCTTGCTTGAGTAAAAAAAGAACACACATTTGAGCTTTTGTGTTAAATGATACCACCTATTGCTCAACGTAAGCAGTTTTAATGTAAAAGCTACTTTTATTCAGGGTTCAGTTAAAACTAAAATGATGATTTTGCCATTTTGGACTCCTGTGTCAATTATTGTTTTTATCAACAATAAGCGGTATCAACCACAGCAGTTATCACTTGCCTCGAGAAACAATGTTCTGCTATCCCAACCTACGCCACATGGGGGAGCCAGGAGACTCAAAACCACAATCCATTGATTCTGAGAACCCTTTTCCATTACAAAGTGAATGAGGTTAGTGCTGTTCCTTCCTGCATCTAAGTCAGCCATTTTCCATGTTAAGAAAAAATTGGGTCAAGTGACATCATCCACTCATAAAGCTGTTATTTTAAAGAGGCAATGATGTTTTACAAACAGTTAATATCCACACAGAGTAGGTAAACTTAAGTAAAAAGACAATTTATTTGTTAATCAGAATATACAAAGCAGTGGCTGAAGTAACCAAATGTCTGGTTCTGAAAAAGGCAGTCTTGGACACAAAACTGGGCTACCCAGCCATAACATAAAACTCATTGAAAACATAACAAAAACAAAGTATAAATGGTACAAACTTGCGTGGAATGCATACAGAACAAATGACCAAAGCTTTAAGATTTAAGAGGGGTTAATTAACATTGCAAGATCCTGCCTCCATAATACAAGGTCAAACAGTCTTATCATGGAGGCGCAAGACAGAGCCCCTTTATTCATTTGCACCATCTGTTATGTTAACAGGGCAGCCAAGCCAAGGATTAACTAGCAGCTCAACACAAAAAATATGCCTCAACTAATAATGCTAACAAGTGTCCATTAGCCCCTGCTTAAAACTTATCTTTGGTCCTTTAAGTGAATCTGAGAGGTCAACATGAGCCTTGGAGGTGAGCAGCTGCCTGTATGTATGAATCATCTGGTCAGCACTGCCATAATAGAGATTGTGCTTCTAACATACTGTTATAAAACCTCAAAAAGAAATGAAACAACTGATCTCATGGTGTGGCCCAATTTGAACAAGTAGAAAAAAGCTCATTTTAAAGACCAATAAATAACATTTCATTAAAAAAAAAAATAAAATAAAAAAAAATGGATGCAGGGCCACTACGTTTTAGGACTCCAGTGCAATGTAATAACATGGGAGTGAACAAAAAGAAATCTCTCTCAAAGAAACAGAAAGCACAAGCTCTACAACATGATGTTGACCAGGCTGGTTAGACAGTGCTGCAAACAAGTTGCAGGGCAGAAACCTAAGCCTCCACTTCTGCCTCTTTTGAATCTCCATTTTCCTCTGTCTTCTGCTTTTTTGTCTCCGCATTTTCCTAATGGAAAAAAAAAATGGAGTATTTCATGCATTAGCAAAGATTAAGAATTCCATTAAATTAGTCAACACATATGAAAAACAAGTGATTACATTGTACACCCACCTCATCCTCTTCAGCTGCACGCTTCACAGGCTGTGCATCAGTCTCCTCAGCAGGGGGCGCCTCCTCTGCCTTCCCTGTAAAGACAATCCAGAAAACACATCAAAATGGTTTTCATGAGCAATGGTTAGGGGCCATTGGAAAATTAAACATAGCTGCTTGAAACGTTTTCTGAAAACAAAAACACAGATTTCTCAAAACATACCATCTCCATTCTTGTGTTCCTCCTCTGCAGGTTCTTCCACTTTGTCACTGTGATCGGCTCCATTCTGAATTGAGAGAAGGGAAAGTTAATCCACGACAGGGATTTTATTATGTGAGCAACAATGTAGGATATTTTTTCCCAACCATAAATGAGGAAACTCAAAAATCAAAATATGGAATAGAGTTGAAATAACCCTGAGAGTCTCAAGTCCACAGACCTCTCTGGGGACTCTTCAGATAAGGCGTGTGTAGAGCTCTTATTACATCCCCAGAGGATTAGCTCCCAAGCTCTGGGAAACCTCAGACTAGAGACACCAATAGAGACGTCAAAAGGCTTGCTAAATAACATCTGTGCCATTTCAGGACCTAAACAAAGCACAGTGTGGAGAGCAGCTGAACGGGAGGGGGAGGCGGGTGCAGCGACACCTGCATGATGAGGGGTGCTAAGACAAAAGGCCATGAGGCTGCCTGCCCTCGGCTCCAACTCACTGTGCCATTGGCAGGTGCGTCCCCGTTGTCGGTCTTCTTCTCCTCCTCCACTTCTACTTCTTTCTTCTCCTTCAGCTCCTACAAAGTAAAAGCACGTCCTTTAAATCAACCGTGACGTTCAGAGAAGAGTTTATTCCGAAAGTGCTAAAAACATCTGGCGCTCATCTAAAAAAAAAAAAATATATATATATATATATATATATAATATATATGTGTGTGTATTTGTGTAAGTCAGGAAATATATATGATAAATTGTAATTCAGCTGAGGCTCTGTTAGTAATAATGATGGTGCTGAGAGGCGGGTATTGAAACATTCAGGTTACTGTAGCTTCCCGCCCACAGCAGCAGCTCCGCTCCACCAGCTGTACCGTTTCTGGCGCTTTGTCTGCTCAACAACACATATTTAGCTAACCACATCATATACGGTACATTTTCCAGGCACAATATTTCTGCTGACGATCGCTGGCAAAATGCTGCAAACGCCGTGAGGCTTCCGACAAATGCCTTTTAACGTACCGGTCATTTCAAACACTCCTGTCCAATTACTGATTTAACTTAGTGAGGGGATATTAAGGACGAGGAACAAATGTCGAATAATGAAACACTGTGGTCCAACTCGATTTAGGTACAGAAAGAGTTTACACAAAATGAAACAGCAACTTAGAAAAGTTCCCCAAATGGTTTAACACGACGGTCGGACAGAAAAAGGAAAGGGAAAAAAAACTTAATGAAACCCACCTTGGCTGTAACCTCAGCAGCTGTGGTCGTGTCAACCATCGTGTCGGCCATAATTCTGAGAATTAATTGAGATAATTATATTCCGGTTCAGAAAATATTTTTTTTTTTCTGTAATTGTTGGCTCTTTGCCTTCGTGCGGATAGTCCAAAGACGCTGAGAGAGGAATGATGTCTGCCCGTCTCCGCTTTTCTCTCGACCTCGTTGAAAGCCCACTCTCGTTGGATGCAGGGGCTCGAGCCCGCACGCGATTGGTCAATGTCGACGAGCGGCGTAATCGATCGGACGAAAACTTTGTCAATCTAAACAAGATGTCCCGCCTGCCGGCTCTCTCTTCGCTGATTGGTCCATTGTTTTAAAGCGCTGCACTATGATACTACTAGTTCTTTTTTTTCTCTACTACCCACAAGTTACATTTTTCACCTGCATTTTGAACAATGGGTGTCAGTAGTGGCCGTTTTTTCATCAGGTTATTAAAATCTTTTACACTCTGCTGACGACCGATTATTGTGTCGGTGGATTATAAAAGTTTCTGAACATGAGCGCTCGCACCGCATCTTTTGTCTTAGCGCTCTTTCTCTGCAGACACCGGGGATCAAATTACAGGACTGATGTGACGATGTGAAAACCATGCGGCCACTCCTCCTTTCTATATTTAACACTTGTAACGAGTATGCTTCTGCTCAAACGTGCTTACACTTTCACTTTTCACGAGATCCGATCAACTGAATCTCACCACTAATCGTTCAGCGTGTATATTAAGCACGGACATTATATGAAGGGATTTTAGAGAAACACCATAATCTGCATAATCGCATCATCAATAAAAAAAAAAGAGATGTATTCTCTTATTTTTGGGTGTTACTGGGACTCTTACACTTGCCCATAAAATAATTATTTGTGTTTATTTTTAATGTGTGTTTACCTTGGAGAATTTAATTCTGCACCGAACTAATTAAGATAATTGCTACCCAATTATTTTTATGTTTGAAAATGAGGGAAAGAACATGTGTATCTGGCATTAGATAGATTAAGCAATAGGCCTACACGTGTTGCTTTGTGATTTCTGAGCCTAAAAGATACAGCAATGTGGGGTCATTTGTCGTAATCTACAGCAAATATGTATACATGAAGGTCGGAGTAAAAACCTACACAGTATAACAGCTATTTAGTTACATTTTTTTTTATCTGCAGAGACAGTACAATTTTCCAAAGCTGAGATGGGCTGAACAGGTTACCTAAGTGAGGCCAAGTCAAAATTGTATATGACAGAAATAATTTTTGCCAGTCACTATTATTCATGTACATGCAAAAGGAAAAATTATAGCATGAACACTACAATGGAAATGTTATGCAAATTACGTTCTGTCTGATTCATATTTCAAGTAAAGGATAAGATATTAAAGTGAAATTTCAGATATATTTCCCCTGTTTATTAAGAAACCTTGTCTTATCGATATAGCGTTGTGTGACACCCTGAGAAAGTTGTTTTTCTTCTCCCCCAGAAGTTCAAGGTGAACCTTTGCTGATACTGCTCTTGCTCATCCAACTGTTAAACCAGAGGAAATGGCAACACACAACTTTGTGGTCTCTGAATCTGAGAATTTAAACCAACATATGGCCAGTGCCTAGCTGCCACTTACAATGAAGGCATATATGCACACACACGCACACAATCACACTTATGTATATGTATATATGTATGCCTTTGTTTCAAATGTATATAAAAAAGATAAAAAATGATATTCCTTTATATAATTTTTGACAGAAACAACACAATGACCACAATTGAATATCTCAAGATTCAGCTACATAATTTGACCTCAAGCGACCTTTTTTGCCATGCCTGTGTCCTCCCTCACACTCCCTCATATTAATTTTCCTAAAACTGTTGGACAATTTTCAGAACAACAGTGTAATTTACGCTTATCTCCAGTAGACAAAACATATTTACTTATGCTCTACTGATTAAATTGCTTTGGTCTGGATTGCAAATGTATCTAGACAGTCATACTGATGTTTGTAACCTAAACTTGTCCCAACACATCCAACAACAATATCTTGACACAAGTATTTCTTCAGCCTCTAATTTAGAAAATCCTCAAACCTAATCCTATCCTACTTGAGTTATCTTCCCCTTGCCATGCCAGCATTCAGGCTTGATTCTGAAGAAGCCTTAGGGCCCTTTTTAGACATTCACCTCACATTCAGCTGAAATATAATTATAACGACTGCAATTACACGCAGAGATCAAAGCGTTGTGTGTCAGTGTACTAGCTAGTTACTTCGAGATTTATTTTCTGTGTTTAAGGTTTTTTCCTGTTATGTTGAGTCTGTTGCTCCACTATACTACTCTTACTTGTTTGTAAAAAAATGCTGCTGATTTTAATGTTATAAAACAGATCTTATGAATACAGACAAATGAGAAAGAGGTCAGGTAATCAAATCCACACTGCAGTTGTATGTGGTTCAAAGTTAAAACATGAATTAAATACATTCACCATGTTGCTCCACTTCAAGACAAGAACTCATTTTGATATTGAATTAAGTGTTGGCCTTTTTATTTGGTAAATGAAGACCATGTGGAGACTGTAGAGCACTGAAGCAGACATCCACCATGATTGACATGTATGCACAGTGTGTGCGCAGTCTAATGTGTGTCCATGAGCACAACTGTGGAGCAGACTAAAAAGCAACAGAAGGCATTACTCACTCGTTTTCTGTAACTGGAAAATGGGAGCAATCAGATAGAGGGGGAGTGTTTGTGAGATCATTTCCTGTCTTTTTTTTTATTTGCCTACTCAACATGTTTCCATGTGCAACTGATCTGTTAATAAGTAAAAAAAAAATGCTGCTTGTTCATTCAGCAGGTAAGATGGAAAGGGAAAAAACATTGCAGCAAGTAGGGCAGTTGAGGAAAAAGTTGAGAAAGACATGCAATTTATATGGCGATTTTTATAAACTTATTTGCCAACAACTGGAGTGTTTACCACACTTCCCGCAAGGAGAAAATGGAAAACTTTTTCATGCTATTCAAAATTACAGAACCACAGAAAGTAATACTGTAGAATGTAAAAGGCCCTTTGTGTTCACAGTGACACATGTGAAACTACATTTTGCGTTTTCCATCAATTCCCATTGCCTGAGGAACCATTTCTTGAACTGTTAAACTTATCTCATCTGGTCTAACAGGTCAAAGGATATAGGATGGGAATAAGCACCTTAATTTCACCTTGATTTCATTCAGACAAAGGACTGACCTCACTTGTGGAATGTCAGTCCTTGGGGGTAGAGCAAAGTGGGGCCCATCACAGACCAGAGGTCAGGATCAGACGGGGGAAGGGTCCTGATAATTGCTGGAGTTGGTGGGGGCAAACTGAGCTCTTTTGTTTTGAACAGCGGTGTCCTGCATGGTCTGGCTGTCTTTCTCTGG
The DNA here is from genome assembly GCA_034769265.1 of Remorina albescens. Lineage (NCBI taxonomy): Eukaryota > Metazoa > Chordata > Actinopteri > Carangiformes > Echeneidae > Remorina > Remorina albescens. The sequence continues at coordinate 19,080,788 of CM068494.1, forward strand.
TTCTCAGGCAAGTCCTGCAGAGTATAGGGACAACATAAATTTGACTTCTCCCTGGGAATCTTTCGTCAAATGCACAGTGAAGAAGAAAGGAAAGTATTAAGTAATTAACTAAAGTCATTATTGATGGTAATGAAAATATAGCTGCGCTGCTGCAAGAACTCCAGCAGCCAACTATATTTTCAAATAAAATCTGTTAATTATGTACTAAATAGAAAGATAGACAAAAAATATTATTATTATCATTATTGATAGTCCCGATTAAAAAAATTACTCAGAAAAATTACATGCTGAAGTTTAATGAATCAAGTTCAAATAACTATCAAATAACTAAAATTAATCTTGCAACATAAATTGTTTGCACATTAAGAGAAATTAAAGTGAGTAAAAAGTAATTTATTTTTAGGAACTGTAATTATTCCTTAACCACTTGGGCAGCAGTCTTCAAAGCAGCGAACAACAGGATCCAAGAAATAAGAATGAAAACAAGAATGTGTGTTTGTGTGTGAACGCACATTTGCATGCATACATGTAGTATGTGTATATAAAGCAAATCAACAAAACAACAAAAGTATTAACAGAAGCCAAATTTAAAAAACGAAAACAAAACTGTATCTGAGTTTACAGGAACACTCATAATGTAAACCAAAGCCGCTCAGTGGAACAGTGCCAAGATATCCTGAAATCCTGCAGCTCTGATAGTTAGTGCTGCTGCGGTCGACGTGTCTCTTCAGTGCTGCAAGGATTAGCTGGAGGTTCTTTGAGGATTTGGTAAATGCCACTGTGTTTCTCAATGCCGCTAGTCTTCTGACGTCATTGCATTTTGAGTTAAAGCAGGCTCTGCTATTAACTTAAGATAGTTTCAAATCATTGTTGAATAGTGACCACAGGCATGAAAACAAGGTGCAGCCAAGTACTGGAGGATGTTGTCCTTCTAACACACAAACTGGTTTTTCTGGCACAATTTCTGATGCATAGATGTTAAAATCTTACAGGGTGGGACTTAACTGGGATGAAGATTTTCTTCTCCTGAGAATTCTCTAAATTAAAAGGTATATTTTTCAGATTACAGATTTCAAATTAGTGAAAGCAAATACTCTAAGTAGAGGATTTCAAAATTTTCACTGTTAATGAAAGAAGCTGGAAGTGAATGTGACATGAGTGATGGTGAAGTGCATCAGTTGACCTTTAAACTTGCTTCTTCCCTATTCCTCGTCAATCTGAGACTCACATGTAAGAAGTGACCAAGAATGCAAATATGAATCGAAGCAGCACTAGTCTGGGTGTCCATAAAGGGAATAAACGACTAGCAAGAGACTACAGTACAAACTAATGACATGCCACAAGGACTGTACATCTTCCAGCTGGCATGTGGTGGACAAAACTGCTGGGGTAAAAAGGTCACCTGGGGTAATCTACTGGCTTTGTTGCAACAATGACCCTGACTGTGCTTGAAAATGAGTAAATGGGTGGATGTGCAGATGGAAACATAGATGGCAGAGTGAACATAGAGTGGATTTTAATGAAATGGATATTAGCTGCAATCAAACATGTTGAAAGAGCATCAATTAATTGTTCTCTTGATTTTTTGTTAGGACACCAGTCAAATACAAACATGTTTCAGTCATCAGTCCTGAACAGTGTCTGACTGTAGTGAGGGAGGGAAACATATCATCTGTTAATCAGTCCATTTACTACTGAAATACAGAGCACTTTGCCCTCCCTGACTGAGAGATAACATCATATACAGCATTAAAACCAATACCACACATGAATAATACATAGGACTGCAAAACACTATCAGTCTATCCATCCATCCATCCATCCATCCATCCATCCATCCATCCATCCATCTATCTATCTATCTATCTATCTATCTATCTAATTCATAATTGATTTAATTCACCCAGGATTTCCAGGATTTGTACCGATGTCTTGACCAAAACAATTATTCAACATAGCTTAGCTTCATATCCAAACAAACACAGCTGCAGACGAAACACAAGTGTAACTGCTGAAATGGACAGAAGTGAAAAAGGGGATTTCAATTAGTAAAAAGGAACTAAGCTATATGAGTAACAAATATGCTTTAGGTTTCATAAACCTAAGAGGCCATGCATGAAAGGGCACTAAATATTTTTCTTCTGCACTGCATTTAATTTCTAAATTTGATTTTCGTTAAACTTTAACTCCACCACCTTATTTGATTCACCTCTTAGCTCCACCCCTGCAACTGTCTTGCCAGAGAAAAGTGGAAATTTCCAGTGGTTCCCTGTGCTTTGCGAAAAATGCTCCTCCTCCTACTTTCCCGCTTTTCCCTCTACCTGCTTTTTTCTGCTGCATGCAGGCCTGAAGTCCTCATGGCCCTCTGCTGCTCAACTATGTTTCTCTCAGCAGCATTTACTTTGGACTATGAGACCTACTCTCTCTCATACAGACATCCTGCAATATGCCTTATAGTAAATAGTTATTGAATTGTTTTCATTGAAGAAGGTAAAGAGTGAGTTTTCAAGCTGCATGGTTTCATTTGGGTGAAAAAGAGATCAGTGAGCAAAAAGGCACTTTTTATGCTTGTCAGTGGAACTGTTCATTCCAAGAAAGCTTGTTTCTTTGTTTGCTATTTTTAAAATACATCTTCTCTTGCTACCCTTTGAATAAATGTTTCAGGTTAAGCAATGTGTAAATGCCACATTAGCTTTTCAATGATGAACAAGGCCTGGCTTGGGATCACAGAGCAGATTGTACTTTAGCATTTTTGTTTCTCTGGCTGATCTGATATTCTGGTGTCTGATGCCTTTCAGAGATATCACTTGGTCTAAAGCTTTCCTATAACAGAGATATCCACGCTCAAATTCCAGATTCGAGTAAAGTAACAATTTAATGTAGGAATAAGTACGGCTTCAATGTGGAAAATAAGGTCATGTGTCTCAACGGCTTTACAGTTTGAGAGGTCCGGGTTATCTCTTTGCTCCATCTGTGGTTTTATAACTTCCTCTCAATTCTCAACCATACTACAAATGTGTAGACATGAGAAACAATTACTCTTACAGAGAAAGATTTTATTTATAATAGAAATACTCCACAAGACAGCTGGAGTGGAGAAGTTTGAGTGTGTGGATGGCATGAGGCACACTGACCTTAGAACCATTGTGAAGCACCAACAAAGAGCCATCTGCACAGCAACCAAAGCTGAGATGAGGGACTTGCACACAAGGGGACCAAGGAGGGGGTGGTTTGGTGTGGTGGTAGGTTGGGGGTGGTTTTTGTGTTTTGGTTTTTTTTTTTAGGTGGGGGGGGGGGGTTAAGGAACAGATCAGTGATAAAGAAATAAAGAATAATATTAACACAAAAGCTTGATTGCTTATATAATGTGTTAAAATCACAACTATGGGAACATCTCAGAGGTTCATACTCACAGAAAACAAGAAGCTGCAGAGCATATCAGACCAGAGAGTGCATGGATGTTCCTATTGGTGCTTGAGTGGAAAAAAAGAGCTGCCGGCCTAATCACTGAAGAACACATTTCCTGCCTCCTGCAAGATGAGATGAAGTCAATAGAAGCTATTTAAGCAAAAATATTTTGGCCAAATCTGAATCTCAAAAATGATGTGTTTTGGTCAATTCTGCCTGCAGAAACATGCAGGCTTTGTTTCTGCATTTAACTGAATTTTAATTTTATTTCTGTTTGAGGATTAATTGTTTGAATGTGAAATGGTTTCACAGTGCAAGCAATAGTTAGATTTCTATAAGGCTGCATTTCAGAGTAGGGAATACAAAGACAAAATGGTGTCAGGGACATCTGTAAAAATCACAAATGTTTCACAGGTAAGACATGAGAGTCAGGATTGCCTAGCAACAGCAGTAAAATAAATAAATAAATAAATAAATAAAAAAACTTGCAGCCTGTGTGGCAGCAGAGAAACTGGTGGTGCTGCCATCTGGTGGTGGACTGGCAGCACATGCTGGTGTTTAACCTCACTGGGAATCATCCACAGTTCACCTCTCCAGACAACAATGGATGCGCAGGGACATGAAATCAAAAAGGAGCTGGTGGTTCAGGTAGTGATTATCCTCTGTGTATCCTGGACACGACCAGAAAACATGCTCAGTAACTGCTGGCCACTGGCTCTCATGGCGGATGGTTACTTAGCAACACCCATGGTAGGGTGGGAAGTGGCTGGGAGGGTGCGAGTGTTGGGATGGGGGGAGGTGGGGCTTCTTCAAGGGGAGGGAGCATTGTGGGCACAGACAGTCTTTCTGGGGAAATACCTGGCAAACTTCCCAAATAAATAAACAAGACAGACAGAGAGAAAGAGAGAAAGGACAGAGTGGGAGACAGGAGACAGGAGACAGGAGACAGGAGACAGGGGTATTTTCTGGAGTCAGATAACAGTGTTGTAAGAGATTAAGGGTACAAGGCTTTTCACATGTACTAATGCTGTTCCCAAACTTACACACACTGAAGAATGGGAGCAGATAGTATTTTGCTGAAATATTTGTCATTTTGATGTGAAACTTTGTCTGTGATCAGATGAAGTTTGACAAAAACTTTTATATAAATACGGTCGAAATAGTAAACTGCTATTGTTTGACACTGCGATTCGCTTGAATTCTAGCATTAGTCGTTAGAGACTAAACAATGATTGGCACAACAGGATGTGAGCTGTTCTAGTTGATAAGGTGCAGAGGTCTTACAGGGACAGATGAATGGGCCACAGACAAGCATGAAGTTCCCAGATAAGAGCACAGAGAAACTACCTGTGCTTACATGTTCTTGTTTGCAGTGTTGGGTGTGTAGGTGTTTCCAAGAAAATGTTGAATCAATTACTCTTTAATTGTGCTGAGCTGAACTAACGGCAACAATCTCCAAGAAAAACAGAAAGAAGGACTATTATGACAAGAGATTTTGAGGTATGAAGAAGCTGCACGGGAGAATGGTGGGACTGTTAAGCTTCAGGAGGAGAAAAGGTGGAAAATGTGCTTATATGGAGAGGAGGGGTGAAAAAAAGGACTAGATGGTGAGGTGGGGTGGGTGGGAGGACTTTTCTCTGCTGGTAGGTACAACCCACAGAAGGAGGTGGGCCATGGAAATGGCTGCTGCAGGCGGTCTCAACAGGCAATGAGGACTCTTTTGTCAGAAGCAGGAAATGAGGTTTCTGTTGTGATTAAAAGGAAGGTTTCTATGGCAATGCAGAGAGCCGTGTGCACAGAGAATTTGTTGGGAGTAAAAAAGGGTGGAGGGGAGTAAGTGAGAGTTGAATTTCAAAGCAAGCAGCCTCCTCCATCTCATCTTCCACTGCTGCCAGCCCTCTGCTTTTGCACAGCGCTCTTTTATCTCTGATAATCTGTTTTCATAGCCACACAGTTCAGACTGCAAGGGGGATCATCTTTAAGTCACTGGTCAATCAGTCATGAATGTGCTCAGTGTAACAGTTTCCCTTCTAAAAATCTCTGCTGTCAAAACCTCACTTGAAAAATGAAAAAGGCATTAGTAAAAATAGACATTAAAACAACACAGCTATTTACATGATGACCTAAATGTGTCACTTTCTGATTCAACAGAGGCACGCCTCTGTTGAATCACCACATTCCCCTGTGAAGTCCTTGAAAATGTGATGGCATTATGAGTGACCTTAAAAACCTAAATATAGAAACAAGCTTTGTTAATTGTTTCACTAAGCAGCAAGTAAAAAATATGTTTCCTAAAATAAGTTTCCCATTCTGTATTTTTTTTTCTATACAGAGGAAGCTCAAGCCATCTTTGCCCCAACACAGGCTAACTCCAGAATGTTTGGATATGATGACATTTGAAACTCCTGAGGATCAAAGTGAAGTTTTTTTTTTTTTTCTTATCTCTGTGGGTTAAAGGCACACACAGTTGTTGGAGGAAACAAAAAGCACAGATGTTCCGTATTTTACTGCTACAGATTATAGGATATTGTTATCCATCCAATATGCCTGAACTATGAATTTACTGAGCATAAATAAGAGACATATGTAGATGAACAGAGAACTAATTTAGTGGAAATGTCATATGGAAGAGATTTTATTATGGACACTTGAGTAAATGTGTGTGATTCACTAATATGCATCACATAATAATCATTACTTCTCTGACAGAAGAGTTTTTAAAATCAGTGTATGGTGAAGAGTGTAAAAGCTCCCTGTCCCCTTTTCATGAGACTCAGGATCAAGGTCCCAGCTTGCCAGTAAGAATTACAAAAGGATCTGCTGCCCCCAACCTTTTGCTTTGAGCATAGCAGCAACTACCAAGTAATAAACTACTGCCAGTGATGGAGAGCTGTATTGAGACCAGATTGCAAAGTCAAAGCCAGATGGCAAGTCACACATCAAAAGGACAGCTGGTTACCAGAGTCTGAAAAGGCATCTTTATAGCTCTAAACCTAATTAGCTCCAACTAAACAAATTACACCAAGATGCAATGTAGCCAGTGCCAACGATTCATCATAAAAGGTAACATACACATTGCGTAATTATGCTTTAAATGTTTATCTGAGCAAGTTGCATGATTTGAAGCTTGTTCCATCTGCAGCCATGACCTCCATTGATCTATATTATGGTAAACATTAAAAGAAAGCCCTTCAACTGCAGACAATAACAGCCGGGATTGGGATCCACATTAATGACATTGATCAGGTCACTGAGTCAGATCAGTTCATCTTCCAAGGAGCGTTGTTGACCATCAAACTGCTGACTGACCTTTGAGGTTTTCGTCACTGCCTGTTGGACTGAACTTTCTCACTGGAGAACCTATAAATCATACCCAAAACAATCAGATGAACAACTTAAATGAATAACTCTTCAAAGATCTCTCAACCATAAGATTTTGGCTTTTTATTTCACCCCTTTCATTATTCTTCTGCGAAGTTCCCCCAGTGATAGGGGCTGTTCTTCCTCATCAGTGACAACGGACTCTTCTGCATCATGATCCACACTGAAGAGTCAGACCAACACAGACACACCCATCAATGATTAGTGGTTTTCCACGAGTTAACGTGTATGGACAGATGTCATTACAGATAAAATGCCGACCTGTTGACTGTAGGCTGGATACTGAAATTCTGCTCAAGTAGCTCTGGATTTTGACCCAAAAGGAATTTGGGCAGGTCCTTTGGATTGTAGTCCTTTTCCAGATCCTGAAAGTAATACAATGACAGGGACATGTTACACTACAGAGCAGAAAGGAAAGAAAGTCATGAACATACAGTAGGATTAGACTTGGACAGGACCACGGGTTGATAGGTTACCTTAGAGTTGAGGAACGCTTGTATGGTTAGCGATTCATTAGTCTTCTGTTCCACCAGACCAAGATAGGACATGATGTTGTTCTCACTAATCCCTGTCGAGGAGCCCAGCATGTCCTCTATTACTGAGCAATCACACTCCATTTTAGAAAAGGTGCTGTTCACTCCTGTGGGATGGGAGAATCCAGGAGTCAGGAGTACCAATAAATGTGTGAAATTATTGACCCTCACCATTATTTTCCAGACGAAGGTGCTGTGTATTGTTACAATGTTTTGTGTATACTGATGTACAAACACATATAAGACATTTATGAAAAATACAAACTTTATAGGCCCCTAATTTCCACATAAATTCATACAACTTATCACAGAAAACTTTTTAATTTAATTCTAATTTGAAATAACTGAGCTCTTTCTCTCATTCATTAATAATCACTAGAACATTTTCAGAAATTTTTTTAAATTTAAAGACCTATAAAACAGGTTGTTGCCAAACCTGTCTTAATCTCATCAAGGATTTTGCTCAAAATGCTGGCTTGGGTCTCATAGTCGTCTGCTTGTGATTCAACTTCCTTTTGTTGTTCATCAGTGTGTCTCAGCACAGTGTGATGATCATGCTCTTCTTGCCAACCTTTCACTCGAAACTGTTCCATCTCTTCTTGGATCTGCAGATTCACACATTTCAGTGTAAACAGATAAATATGATATAGATAAATAGGCAATGCGTGCAAGTGGAGGAAATGAACTTCTTCAGTTTTTTCATGGGGACAGACAAATTGCAAAAACATACCTGGACGACTTGATCTCTCAGTGTTTCAGCCTCATTGTTTTGCTCATTAACAAAATTAAAGAGGGCAAAGTTCCGGTCTTCAACTGCACATTGAAACAGCAAACAGCAGTGAAGTATACTTATCCATAAAGCAAGCAGCTCAAATCAAATGATTGATTGGTTCATAGATATTATATAATGAGTACAATCTACAGCTATGACGTGAAATTATTTTCACAGACCTGTAACACTCTGCAACTAACAAATAGAACAGAAAGAAAAACGAATGGGTGGGCTTGCAGTAATTTAACAATAGGAGCCTAAGCTAAAAAGAAAACATAGTGGAAACTGTGTGCTGGCAGGACTCACCCTGGATAAACCTGGTGATTAGCATGTCCAGGTTGTTCTCTCCTGTCACCATTTGGATCCTCTCAATAACCTCCTCAAGCGCATCCAGTGACCCTTCCCCTGAGTCCGTCCTCCGCTGCTCCTTCACCTCTGACACTGCGACAAAGCATCATTACCCTCATATGGAAGTCATTAGCACTGTATCAAAGCCACCATCATATAATCATCTGAACTAGCATTATTATTAATGCTGATTTTTGCCTCCGCATTTACTATTCCCTAATCTGCACATCAAAGTTAAACACTGTAAACATAGCTCAGTAAATTACAAAGAAACAACATTGTCAAAAAATATTTTTAAGCTTCTGTTTAACAATTATTTAATTATGTTCATTATTATTTAATGATTAGCATGATTATGCTGTAATCATAAAAAATGTATCTCAAAATATCGAAACAGGCTAAGCTAGGCTTTCAAATCTCCTCCAAACAATTTTATGGAGAAATAGTGATGGCATTTAGTATGTCAGCATTCTTATCATTAATGACAACAACATAATGGTTGTGCCTTACATTGTCTTTGTCCTGTTTCATGGCCGTCGTCCTGACCGCTCCTCTCGCTGCATTTGGTGGTCATAAACTCTTTCAGGATATACTCATGCGCAATAACCCTTTCAAGTTCCTTCATCTCAGCATTATACTGGGTGAGGTCTTTCACTGCCTTTTCCCTCATCATTGTTATTTTGGACTGAGCTTCCACCCTGATGGAGAGAGACAAGATATTCAAAAACTAAGATCATGAATTGTGAAACCTCCTGAGTTTTACATTGCACAGCTGTCTCAAATATGACCTCGCATCATATGCAGCAGTGGACAAGTGGATCATTTCCGCAATCTTCTTGTGGACATCCTGCAGTTCCTACAACACACAGGTGCAGAGACATGCTTTTTATTTTACAAATGAAAACCAATGTAAAAAGGGCTTTTTGGCTCATTAAGGAAACAAGACAAAAATACTCTATGTGACCTCTGACCTTGTCCAGTCTATTGTGCAGTTGCTTGAAACGAACACGCTCGATATGAAGTGTCTGCAATTCTTCCCTCAGTTGGCTATTTTTGGTCAGCTGTTCATTGAAGCGGGTCAAAGCCTGAAGAGGACACCAATTTCCAAATATGACAGACATATTTGAACATGTGTACTATTAATCTGATAAAGATGTTCCTTCGTAACTCACCCTGTCCAGTTTGTATTCCAATGTGCGTATGGCCTTCTGAGTCCGCCCCACCTCTGACTTTTGTGTGTCACTAGTGCTGACCTGACCTTTTCTCAGCCCTACCAGCTTTAACTCCATGTCTGAGATCTGTCAACAATCAAAACCACATGATATAAACTTGGGTTTGTGTGCCCAGATATATCAGAAAAACATCAAGCAATATGTCACTCTATATATTACTAATGTAATAAAGAGTGAAAAGAACTTAACCAACCTCTTTTTCTAGTTGTTTTTGATACTGTTTCTCCTTCCCTAGCTTGTCCTCCAGCAGGTCTTGCTGCTCTAGCAAAGCACAAAGACTCCTGGCCTCCTCACTGTCCTGCTGTTGGCGGGACAAGCTCTTACATAGACCAAGATTTTGATGCAGTTCTTCCTGCTCCTTCAGCAGCTTGTCTATCTCCTGCCTTCATCCACAACACACAAACAGCTCATCAGGTTAATATAATACAAACTGTGCAAACCACTGTGTATTTTATTTTATTTTATTTTTTTTACTGTTGTTTGCGGATCTGCTCCCGGGCCTGAATGCTGTAGGCCTGCCGATCTCCTTCCATTATCCTGAACTGTCTCTGCAGTTTAGCTATTTCTGATTCTGCTTTAAAAAAACAAACAAAAACCATCCCCCATAATTTACACATTATAGCAACTGGCAAAGTAATATTCCTCAGAGTGCATCAACATTTAATAGTTACTTGTAACATTACCTGTACCGTCAATATCCATATCACTGCTGTCTGAGAGGGCACTTGTGGTTGATCTTCCTCGAGGCATGTTTATGTTGGACTTTACTGGGCAAATAAAAAGCAATGAAACTTGAAGGAAAATATTGTTGTTCGCCGACTATTAAACTTATTAAAACCTAGTCATTTACACTCATATTCTCTAATCACGTTTTTTCTTTTAGTCAGTGTCTAGAAGCTGCATTTGATTGACACTAACTTTGCCTCCTTTTTACATCAAGATTTACAATATGAAATTGTTTTATACTAGTTTTGAAGGAATCATTTATGTCAGTTAATGCACTTTAAACGATTCACAGTAAACATGTTTGTCTTTACTATTTTGACATTTGAAACATGTATTTAAAAATGTAATTTTTGCTGCTCCACCTGTGGTTTTAAATTGATCAGTTGTCTTCACAAATGTGTCTTTGGTTTTTTATTACTGCTGCTGCTTTTGTCCTGATTAATCAAATGTAGATATTAAAGGTTATTTAAGCATGTTTATTTCTAATCAATCAGAACAGTTAATCCATAGTATTATATTGTATCACAACTCAATAGGACAACTTGCACATCAGCAAAAGAATATAAAAACAGCAGCTCTGATTCTGCTCAGCTGTTACGTTACACATATAGGATTTAGCTAATCACACATGCATATAAAAGGTATTCTAAAAGTGCCCGCTGGTGATGATAAATAAGAATTTACCTAAACAGCTGGAAGTTTGAGGAGTAAAAGCCCAGAGAGCCTCAGGATCAACAGCACCAATGGCTTGTGTTGTTAGCAACCGTTGCTAGGGGCGAGGGAGCAGTAATCCCAGAATTCAGACTGTCAGGAAACTGAAGACAATTATCACACTGTCAATCATAAGAGCTGCTTCTGTGAAGGTTATTATCATTATTACCATTATTATTATTATTATTATTATTATTATTATTGTCAATAAAACACACAATCACTCTGTGATAGCGCAAGTGCCAGTTGAGTTGGACCATTAGTCAAAGACGTTTAGCACACATGGGAACAAACAAGAAAAGGCACTTAATTTGTAAATAATCCACAAGGTGTTTAAATGTTGTGCATGTGCTAATCTTTACTTTATCTGACAGTGATAGCTATTGAAAAAATTTGTTCAGATTTATTTAACAGAAAATGGAATAAGTCAAATAAACTACTCAGCATAAATGCTAGAAAATAATTTGCTGAAATACCGATACAACTTTGCTTAGTACAGTTTTAATAGCATTTTATAGTATTATTTTTGACTTACTTTATGCAGGCTTTAAACAAAAACACAAATCTAATAGATTGTTGTTAGTAGTATGTGTTGTCTCAGAATAAATGACTACCTACTGATATATAGTTGGTGGATACTGAAACACCAAAATATAGAAAACTGATATTCATATCAGCTGCCTCAGTATTGGTTGCTTTCTTAGAATGTATGGTATTGAAACCACTGAAATACTCAGAACAAATAAAAACAATCTTGCTTAGCCAGCAGAAACGAAGGGAAAAATAAAAGAAAAAGTTTTTTTGTTAAGTGGTAAATAATTATTTTCCAAAATCAACCAAAAGTATCAGCTATAGCAAAACATTTTAAGAAAAATTATATACAAATATTTTCAACAAGCCCTCTATGTGACTCGGTCCTTATTCCATGTAGATTAAAAAAATACAAGAAATAATGACCTAATGTCAGAGTATTTCATTTCGTTCCTAAGCTTTAATCATACAAATGTAATCTAAACTTGACTTTCATGGCAATCGTAAACATCATTGGAACTTGCTCCTGCTTACTGCCCTGACTGTGGCTGTGGCTTTGGCTGTGGCTCCTCCTCGGCTGGTGTTGGTAGGGCACCCTCTAGGAAGGTACAGAAGTGCTTTGCTGTATTGAGGTCAGGTTTCCTCAACAGAAAGTAGCATTTAGGGAAATAGTATGTGGCCACAAGCCCAAAGTTGCTTGCAATGGTGAAACAAACATGTACAATTGATTTTTTCCTGTTTTCCAAGCCTATGTAGATTGGAATAAAGGTCACCCAAATCACACAGTAGATCAGGGAGGAAAAGGTAATGTCCCTGGCAAGGTTATACTGATGAAGAGGCCTCACTGCCATGAAGGTACAAATGAACGATATAAGGGCCATGACAACATTCAAACCTTGCATTAAGGCAAATCCAATCAAAGGTAAAACTGGACATGACAGAAACATCCTCACAAAATTTATTTTAATGTCTCTCTTATATTCTGACAATGAGGGCCCTTCTTGTACAAACCAGCCACAGATACCAGCCTGTACAGCACAGCAGACCAGCACAAATATCCAGTTCACAGGTCCTTTCACTATATGCAGGTGAGAGGCAGCTGTCTCAGGGAACTCTGACATGAAGGATATCTGTTTTAAAAAAAAAAAGGGGATTTCAATATGTGCACTTTCTGTTGTTTTACACTATAGTAATAGACTCTTTCTGTCATACCCCACCTGCAATGAGATGGAAGAGATAATAGAGAGAGCAACTGTTTGGAAAATGGACAGGAGGGGTAGTTGAATACGGCAAACTGTATCTCCTGGCTGCACCAGGAAGAGCAGCAGACTGAGGCAGGCTCCCATCAGGCTGAGCAGAGCCACAAAACCCAGGGCCCCACCTGAGGCCATAACTAATGGGGTCCCACGGTGCTTCAAGAATATGACACAGACTAGCCCCTGACAAAGCAGTAACAGCACACCAGGCAATATCATTCCCAGTGCGTCAAGTGAGTCCCAGGACAAAACATCAAAGGTGGGGTCAATGCATTTAGTGCTGCGGATCTCAGACCATTGACGAACAGGACACTGAGTACACTGGATGTCATCTGTGAATAAAAAAGAAAGAAAGAAAACAGCAGTAAATTTGATTTCGAAGAAGCACACCATCTAGAAATCCAATTCAACTCTGTGATATTTGTTTGATTGTGTCGATTCAAGGACACATTTTCAATTTGCATTTGGAAATTGCTGTTACAAAACAATAACTTAATGGTGGCAATGAAAGTCCCTATTACTCTCTCTCTCTTACTACACTAGGCCAAGAAAAAGTTATGTGCACAAACCAAATTTTTTGTATGGATACTATTTAGATAAAATGCTTAATCAAACATTCAGCTGGTTATCTCCAGGCTGAGCTAATGAAATTGGCTGCCTGTCTAGCCTTATTTAGAGTATATACATCTAACCTTGATTTATGATTACAATATATATTAGATTTATAGCACATTACCCTCATTTGCCTGATAAGTGCCTGGCATACAGTCAATACAGTCAAAACAGCAAGAATGGAAGCCTTTGACTCTGCGGACCTGGCCTACTTCACATGATCCTGAGCAGGTTGAAAGAGGAACCTGCAAAAGTTGTGGTAATCTAGTTATGATTGTTATGCTTTATTAAAGAAAATATTTAGGAAAAGATTTATTGCAAACTATGAAGTATATATATTTCTGAAGTTGATATAAATTTTCTGCAAAATTGCTGAAATTACCTCAGAGTTTGGAGTGTGCCATTTGAAGAGGGAAATGTTAATCGACAGTTCCTCATTAAAGCTTCCAACAGAATTATGATGTAATTTTGAGCCATTCCAGATCCATTCAAACACAGTGTATCCTATGTTTGGGTTGCCGTGAATGTCATACACTAAATGCATGCCATCTATGTTTATAGAAGTATTCCTCAAAAACTTCAGCAGCTGCAAAAACAACAACAACAAAAAAAAACTCTTTATTCATTATTTAATTCTAACATAGTTTAAAAGAAAAGAAAAAAAATATCTCAACTGTCTGCAACCACTGATATAGCCAACCAAAAACTCACCTGCCAGGGATAGATTTTGGTTTGCGGTCCCCACTTACAGGCAGTTGAATTGCACTCCAGCATGTTATGCAGTGCCTGTGCTACACTGTAGATGGCAGCATACACACCAAAGGCTGTGGACTGCACTTCAGGGTCGGTCACCAAAGTAATATTAGCAGGTGTTAAATTCGAACATTGTGAGCAAGGATTGCTGGGATTACCATACATAGTGGTGGGATAGGACATTTTCATCCCCTCCTTGCCTATTTGGTTGAACAGCTTCTTTGTATAGGGAATTAGCAGATTCAGATTCTGTATCTTGTCAATGAATCCAATGATTGTTCCAACTTTTTGGATATTGGGTAGAGAAGTAAGTCGATGATTCATGGCCCAAGCAGTGCTGGCAATCCACACACCGGTTAGATTCCTTCTTATAACCTGGGAGAGATTTCATTGGATGATTGATACTGAACTTGATATAATTTCTCAACCAAAGACATAAAATACATGTGCAATGTGCTTTTCTCTGTTTCACTAACCTCTTTAAAAAAGACCTCAGCAGGCTCAGCAAGAGAAAAAACCACTGTCACTCCAACACTGGTTGCAACAATATTATCAATGATGGTTTTGATTGCTGATGCAGGGTCAGTGTACACTGGAATTAGCCCCTGATAGGCCACACATATGGACATGTTTTCTGCTAATTTGGAGAATTTCTGCACACCATGTTGTCCATACTCTTCTTCACTGCCAACCAATGCAACCCAGCTCCAATTTAACTTCTGTATTAGATGTACCATGGCAACTACTTGCCATTTATCACTGGGCGCCGTACGGAAGAATGATGGGTAGAGAAGATTGTCACTGAATTTGTCACTGGTTGCACCATAACTAATCTGAAGGGAGAAGAGTCATGTCAGGATACAGTTTAATACCACACTGTGAGCAGGTTGAAAAACATGACAATAATGAACAAGCAAATAAATACTTTCTCTATGTAATTTACAGAATAACACTAAATTTAACCTTAAGGCTTGTGGTCACTGGGGTGGAAAATGTTATTTACTTTTTCATTTAAAATGTATTGTGTGCACCCATTTCTTTATGTATTTTAATACATACCTGCGGCATCAGAAAGAATCCCAGCAGTTTTCCTATTACAGACACCATTTCTGAGCTGAGAGGGCCAATCACAGCTGAGATGCTGGTCTCGTAGTTCGTGTAATTACACTCCACAGATAGTGCGTGGTTAGATTTCCTAGTAAGGAAAGAGATAGTAGGCTTCACAACAATGGCAGATTGTTTGCACGTGTCATAAGTTCGATAACCCAACTTGATCCGAGGCAGCAGAGTTTGGTTTCCGTTGATCTCATCAATTGCATATTTCATTACTATGGCGAGGCCTAATCCATGTTCATTTAAACTGTGTGACGCCAGACAAAAAGAAACAAAACAAAGGAGAAGCCTTGTTAGTAAAGTTAAGTATAGATAATGGTGCACCACTTTTGATTAACTAGAGTTTATTCTTCAAAAATATTATGTTTCAAAACACATTACCTTTCACATCTGATGTTGTTTGGCTCCATCCTCTCACTGAGGTTACTGGAGAGCTCATTAATGGGAAAGAGCCCCCCCAGCATAATGTCCCCAGGCAAATGGAAGAGACTGGTGGAAATGTCGTTGAACCATTCAGGTAAATCATTCAGACTGCAGCTCAGCCTTAACGCCCAGCAGAGAACTAGCAGAATTACAGGCGCAGCCATGATGCAGATAAACTGTACACTGAAGCTAGAGTCATGAGAACTGAGCATATACGTGTCGGTACATTATGAAATACTGCGGTATGCAAAATCACCTGTAAACCACAAAGTCAGATTATTTTAGTGGCCCCTCCTTTCTCTGGACATCTAATGGTGTAATATAAAGTGTAGTGCAAACAATGTGAAATTGTCCTTATAATACTAACTGGCAATTATTTTTGTGATTCACAGGCATTTAAAATGAAATTTACACACATCTTAAATTTCATAGTGATACCAGGATATATCTTTTACTACCATTAATAGTAAAAATTAAAATTCTAGCATTCATTGTACTGTTATTTGTGCCCTGTTATTGTGATTTTGCTGGATTTTATTCAAGGTGTTTTGACACTTTAAGTTATTGCTTGTAAGACAGAAAGTCTTGCTTTGCACAATGTGTGTGTGTTTGC
Organism: Remorina albescens; assembly: GCA_034769265.1. NCBI lineage: Eukaryota > Metazoa > Chordata > Actinopteri > Carangiformes > Echeneidae > Remorina > Remorina albescens. Next base: position 19,097,200 of record CM068494.1, read on the forward strand.
ATGTTTATTGTGCATGTGGTGTTCATCTTTCCGGAATACTTTCCTGACATTTGCTTCTGGTTTGCATTTTGATGCTCTTTGGTGTACCTATTTGTCAGGAGATGAGCACACAAAAAAATTCCTGTTTGCCTTGCTTGTTATCATTGCAATTATAACTTTGCATATGTCAGCTGGTTTAGATCTCATATGTTGCTTTGGTCAAATTTTACAATTTATTACTGGCATAGTGCAGTAATGAAAACCTCTATGGCTTTCACCAAAGGTGGCAATATTAATGATAACATACAACTATATTACATTGTTGAAAAAAAGAAAAATTTTGATTTTGATTGAAAGTTTTGAGTTTTCATGTTTGTTTTCACCTCAGTGTTGATTTGCATACATTTTTGCATGCAGTGCTGTTCGTCTGTAAAAGCAATTGGACATATTTCCTCCCACAATATTTGCATAAACCAACAGTAGACATATGCACATTCATATGATTTTATTAATACAGGCTTCTCTTTCTAAACATTTTTAGAACAATGATCTCTTTCAGTTTTATTGCTTTATTATCTGTAAATTTCTTTTAAAATTCCTCTTCTTTTAATGATGTAAAATTGTACTACACATTTAAATTAGAAAGACCATAGGTAATTTAGAATCTCCATATGGACAGTGTGTGTCGAGCATCCACCTGACATTAACAAGTCTTTAGAATATGGCCCAAAGCCTGAAATCCAAGACAACTTTTCTGCACAGATGGCATCTGGAGAATTGTTTTGTTAAGAGCCAAAAAAGAGTTTAATTTATTTCTCCTCTGAATATCCTTATGCCTTTCTGTTTCCACTTGTTATTGACTGGCATTTAGGTCATACTTGATTGTGATTTTCTTAATTTTAAACTGCACATCAGTATAGGATCACTGCTGAGTCTTTGCATTCAATTATCAATTCTGCTACAGCTGCATATAACAACCAGAAACTTCCATGCAAAAGATTTTGAATGTCTGCCTGAGTTAGTTTCACTTCCATGGCTTTAGCTACATTTAAATGACATTAGCCTCATTTAGCTGGAATTACCTTGATGTAGCTCCTTTTGACATGACTTTAGCTGAATCGAATGATATTAGCTCCGGTTAGCTCACTTTAGCTTTATTTAGCTATTATAACCTTCGGTTTGCTCTCTTTAGCTTCATTTAGCTATTATAACCTCAGCTAGCTCTCTTTAGTTTCATTTAGCTATTATAACCTTCAGTTAGCTCACTTTAGCTTCATTTAGCTATTATAACCTTCAGTTAGCTCACTTTAGCTTAAGGTAACTATTATAACCTCAGCTAGCTCTCTTTAGCTTAATTTATCCATTATAACCTCCAGTTGGCTCACTTTAGCTTAATGTAGCTATTAGAACCACCAGTTAGCTCACTTTAGCTTCATTTAGCTTACTTTAGCTTCATTTAGCTACTATAACCTTCAGTTAGCTCACTTTAGCTTCATTTGGCCACAATAATCTGCAGTTAGCTCCCCTTTTAGCTATTATAACCTTCAGTTAGCTCACTTTAGCTTCATGCAGCTTTATCTGAATGATTATTGAAAAGCATGAGTCAAACTGGTTATTGAAGAATGACGGATGGATTCTATTGACAGATTCCGATTAGCGGTTTCTATGGTGACACAGCACCGGAGCAGACACTTTTCACTTCGGTACAGTACGGTCCGGTCCGTTCCGCCAGACAGTGAGCTGTCCTACCTTTCCACTGCTGACAGTACAGCGACTTGGCGGTCAGGCTGTAAACCGGATAATGATCGTGGCTTCAGAGAGATGAGCAGCATGACGTTACACCGGACTGTACCTCCTGGCCGGACCACGGTAGACTGCTACTCGCTGGCATGATTATTCTTTTTTCCGGGGTATTTAAAAATGGCCTGCCATTTTGTTGTTTTTGTTGTTGTTCCCTTAAATATATATACGTAGACGCCGCATGGAGCGGTTTTGGCCGCTGCTGCGATACGTCAGCGTCGGCGCCATATTGGATGCGGCAAGGCTGCGCTGTAAATGAATACAAGTAAATTGACTTAATTTCATAAAGCGCCTTTCTACAAAGAAATTTACGTTATTGCCTGTCATTTATTCATTTATTCATGGACTACTATACTTGACAAACAGTTAAGGACCAAAAACTATGTACTTAATCTTCTCAGATGACTAAAATAAGAACTTTATTGATCACATAGGCTAGGAATCGAGTGTGGCTTAAAAATAAAGAAACACACCTTCTCACTTTTGGTCACTTATTTTTGGTCTATATTTCAGGCAACAAAATAACACATTTTAGTAATTTTTTCCAGGTAACAGAAACACATATTTTAGTCATTTTTCCAGGCAAGAGAATTACATAATTTAGCAATTTTTCAGACAACAAAATAACATATTTTTGCCATTTTTCGGACAACAAATTACAAAATGTACACTTTGTACACTATATACACGCACACGAGCTATACATACAGCTATATACACTATATACACACGCGCACACACATAATACATAGGCTATGTACATTATATACACACAACACACAGGCTATGTACGCTGTACACACACCATACATACAGCTATGAACACTGTATCCACACACACACGGGTTTGCATTGAACCCATCCCTCCGGAGAGCTACTTCCCACTGTTTCCACCTGTTGCTATCTTTAGGAAACCTATGTAGTATGACAAAAGTTATCCAAGCAATGAACAACAATCTTACTAAAATGTTTGGGGCAAAATAATAAAATAAGAATGAAGACTTCATCGTTTGAAGGTGGGTTTGACCGCGCTAATTCATTGTTTATGTTCTGAATAAGGGGTAACATACAAGATTGTTCTTCCTCCTGTTCCTTTCCTACTATGGATGTGTAAACTGAGTTGGTAAATTATTAACTGTATATATTTTGATGAAAATATATACTACCATGAGCAGAATAAATCAAAATAAATGAATGAAAAGAATGAATGACTGCGCAGGAATACATAGTGTTTTCCACAACATCGGCAAATTAGGCTCTCAAAACTATGTTAAAATGGCCAAATAATGCAGTCTATGGGCCAAATGCTATCAAAGGTAATTGTTAAGTCTTACCTGTGAAAGGTAATTCCTTCCGATTTGGTTTGGGGTGTACAACGTTTGCTACAATTCCACGTAGCACAGGAATGAGGCATCTTCTCTGCGCCGATGCTTGCCACATCCAATATGGCGGCGACGTTGACGTACAATTCAGCGCTCAGTGTGGCGTCTATGTCTATGCCCCCCCCCAACTGGATATTTAAAAATGGCGCGTTGTCGCACGATAGTGACGAGTTTGTCTCGGCCAATCACCGGACTGCAGGAAGTCCAGCTCCATTCGGACCGGAGCGTCATGTCTGGTACCGGAAAACGGCAAGGTAAGGCTCGTTTGTGTAAGGCCCATTCCCAACATCTGACAATGGAAACACCAATAATTACGTACCGTACTGTATCGAGCTGAACCGTGTCACTCAACGGAAACACCCAGCTGGCTTCCTGAGGTCAGAGAAAGGAGCCTCTCAAACAAGTTTCTATAAAAGAGAAACCATGTGTACTGTGAGCAATCCGCCTGGACTGAGACCAGCAGGAGAACCAGACTGACACAGCCATTTATTTTTATGTCTGCAGTGAAAGTTGTGGCCACAGTCGCAGTTTATAAATCAGGTATTGTCGACTTTTTACTGAAGATTCAGTCAAATTGAAGATGAGGCTTCTGGGGCCGCTGGGAGGACTGCTGTAGCTTTGGGGCCTCAGAGGGAAAACTTTACAAACTGGATTGATTTCTGTTTAAATTTTTTATCATATTAGGTGTCCATTTCATTCATTAAAAAAATATAATATTCAGCCTTTATATATATATATATATATATATATATATATATATACAGAAATAAATAGGTCAATTTCAAGTTCCATCAAAGGAAAAAATAAATCAACTTTTTCTTTAAAATATAACAAATAACATTTCCTTGTAACTAGTTACTTTTACAATACTGAAACTCAATTACTAACTTAGGTACTCTTTGCAAGATATAACTAGGAGCTGTGACTAATTACTTTATTAAATTGCCCAACACTGGTCATTAGGTCATTTTCTTTTTAACAACTAATTGATTTATTTAGTGATTGTTGCAGAAACTTGAAAAATTAAAATTAAAAAAATCCTAAATTCACTGTAATTATCTCGCTGGTTTGTGATGTAAATCCACCAGTGGTGACTCTTTTTGGCACATCAAAGAAGCCAGACCTTATGTTGAAATCTAAATGTGAGGCTATGAAATAAATTTTTTAACCGCCTATAGAGTCAATGTCAATCCTGTTTGAAATTAATCCTGTGTACTGATTACATAGAGCGAGACTGACAATAGAAGGGGAAACAGAACCAGGCAGCAATTAATCCAGTGTAAAAACAGACAAACTGGAAGAACAAGTGATAAAACAAGCAAAAGGGAAACTGATTCACAGTAGGAAGAGATTGGTTTTATTGTTTGGATCCTGACATATCTGCATACCAGCGTTGTCCAAAGTAAGCCAATGGAGAGAGTGGGCAACATTACTGTAATGGCTATCTTAAGTTCCTAATTAGGCAGATAATCTGTCTTTATTTTTCTTTCTATAACTCTTCGAGAGAATGATGACATTACGTGATAAGTAGCATCTGGGCATGCCAGCAATGTTAAAACAACTGTGTTACTCCCTCCGTCCCTCGTGTATAATTTGCACAAGATTTTCATGATAAAGCACACTTCCTGTATAGACTTGAAATTGGTGAAACCTTCCAAATAATTGGCGCTTCGATGACTATAGGTTCCTCTAAATATCATTGATTCATAGGTTAGCTCCTGAGACGTGAGCTTTGGTATGCGTGTTGCTGGAACTTGGTGGACATTTTGATTGTATACTTAGTATTGTAATGTGTTTTGGAGACCACAAGATGATTGGCACAAATTGTCCACAAATGGAGCTCACAGGTATAGTTTAAGCAAAAATAAGTATAATGATGAAGAGAACCCAAAATGTAATATCCTCATAGGTGGATGAAGGGTCTAAGGAGGTAAAGTTAAATAGTGGCCAAGTTGGGAGAAAGCCAAAAAGCAAAGCAATTACCAAGCACAGTGACATGAATTTACAGCAGCATACAGCTGATTCAGACTGAAGCATAGTTTGCATTGTGACTGCTCACTAATTTAGTAGTGTGATAAAATCACTGCCAGCTTTCTCAAATGCAAACAAATTTAATATAACTCAATTAGTCCAATGATCTAATCTGTATTCCTCTAGTTGTAAACCTTCAAAATCAGTTGATGACTGTGTTTTGTATACCGTCAAATCATATAGAACAAAATACAATGTCAGTATTATTGTCCTAATAATTTAGCACTGAACAATTCCCATTTACCTTCTGTGTTGCATTCTAACCACAATCCTTTGGGCTGCTCTGTTTTAATTATACGCTGGATAAGTACATTTCACCCTTTTTCTCATGTACACGTATCTTTTGTTGCAAGTCTGATTTGAAGACATATCAGTTGCAGGAAGGGTTTGTTCAGGGACACAAAGGAGGTATTCTGTTGCCTATCTTAGTCATCTTGACGTAGGAAGGCCGATGATGAAAGCCTGTGTTTTTAACACAGCTGAAGAAGTCTGCCAACAAATACAAGTTAATTCTTTTGTTGTGAGATATCACGGTTATACGTTTGCTGTGAATAGTCAGAATCAATTTATTTTCAGGAAGATTTAAAACATACATGTGTTGATCCTGTGAGTGATTATTACAGCCTCAGTGGTGCAGCCCTGTTCATGTGCAGACAGTGGACTCAGATTAACATCTTATTTATGTTCAGGCTGCAGAAGTGAAAAAAAAAACATCAGTTTTGCCTGATTAAATAAATGTTAAATAAAATACATTTGAACAGCTTTCTATATTCAAGCATCAAATCACCTTTTGCCGTGTGCTGTGGCAAGAGAAAATGTTTTAATGAAGTCTGCAGCATCACAGCAATACTAAAATATTCTCTCTTCGGTTTTCAGGTCTAAAATAATTTGCCAACGCTCTGCTAAATCCTTAGCATAATCTCACTGGCTGCTTTTTTAGAACATTCAACATGTCATGGACTGTTCACAATAGTATAATAATGTTGTAGTTTAAAGGTGGATTGGCTGTAGTATGCATCCAGATATGTTTGTTGTTGCTGTTGATGTTGTTTTATTCAAGATAATGGCATATGATATTTCTCCTTTCAGAGGCAGTCTGGTGCCTTTTCTGTAAAGTTTATGTCAGCACCATCAGACCTGAGCAAACACTGTCAAAGGTAGCTGGAGAGTTCATCATCAGGTTGGTTGCTCAGCAAAAACATAAAGACTCAAAGATTCAACTTAAATGAATACTTTTTTATTGATTAATTCATCAAGTCTTCTGTCACTTTTATGTATACTGGTCATTTCACTGTTAATTCATTTTATTATAATTATTACTGAGAAGGTGATGCATTGGGCCACATAATCCCAAGTGGATTCATACAGTTTGATCATTAACTGGGTTTTAAATTACTTTCTATCTTACAAATGTCTTCCAAAATCGCAGAAACCCTGTTCAGTGTCTTTTGTAAGTGTCAATGTATCTGTTTATCAGGACAATTAAACTACTGTTTTCAACAAACTTTTTCAATGTAACTTTTTTGAAAAAGAAATTATACCACAAAAAATCTGAAGCTGAAGAAAACTATGAACTGGATAAATGGAAGGCAACTTTTGAAGTGTAATTTCTCTATACAGTCCCCCGACAACTGTCTTCACCTGTGTCCACTGAACAGTATAAATTTGGTTTACAGGAGTTACCCTGGTGCATGCGAAGTCCACCACATCACAACTGTAGGCATTTATTGCCGCTCAGCCACTAGATGTCAGAGCTGTGTATTTTATTAGCTTCACCTATAGATCTCCCTCAGTCCGCCATGCCTGTAGGGCCCAAATCTGGCAATTTACGTAGACATAAAGAAAGAGAACTATATTTATATTTTAGAGAGCCAAATGAATAAGGACATAAAACTTAGAATGAGACGTATTGTTCTGCTAGTGATGGAGTGAAGGCGGAGCTTCCTGCAGCTGTGTGGGCAGCAGGTACATTGTGTAGCAAAGGGCTGTTTGAACAACTGATAACAGAGGCGAGGCAACCTGCATAAATACTGAAATGATTTTCTTGGTCTTGATGTTTTGGTTCTCTCAGAATCTGAGCTAACATGTTTTGTCCTGCAAGTCTGAAACAATTTATGTCTGTAGATTTCCACGGGTTAGCCTTATGACCTGCAGAGGAGGGAACACTATTGCACAACGCCTCTCAGATTTAAAAAACACAAGACATTCTTTGCATCAAGGGAAAACTTTGCACGGCATAATGTGAAAAAACTGATACTCTTGCTGGATATGGCGCCTTAGTGCCTTTGTGTCTGTGTTAGCATGCCGTTGCTGGCAAATATGATATGCCACTGTTGCCCTGTTGTCCAGTTCCAAATGGTTGCGATTGTTGCAAAACACAGTCTGAGCTGCAGTCATTCTCTGAAAGAGACCCAGGAATACCATCCGCTCTCCCTTGCTTCCTTTTGCCCTCCTTCCTCTACCCCCTACCCTGTCCCACACCCACCCCCTGCCCCCCTCCTGCCTCCAGAGTGGCCAGATCAGCCTCGCTCTCTAATCTCCATCGCTGGGCTGTGAAACACTAGGCCCGTTGTTGACATGCTGGCCTCATACCCCACAGGGGCTGACAAATTATTAGCCAGCCTCACTGTGCAGAGTGAGGACAGCCAGCCAGGGAGCTGAATAGTAAGCTGTCCTGCTGGACATGAGGCCATCTGTCCTGATCAGCTCTGTGGCAGTGATGCTGTAGAAAATGTGGGAACGATCAGACCGTGTTGCACGACAGCGGGGGCAGCTGGTCCGGGTTGAACCAGCTGTGGCAGTGTAACATGATTCTGTTTACACTATTGTGCATAAGTTAGTGTATGTTATCACAGCCAGAACACATGTATATTATGGAGATTTTTTTTTTTTGCCTCACCTTGAAGGGTTAAATAAAGGATTCATCCTCCCCCCTTCCAGCAGTAAAACTTGTTCTTCTTCGTGTCTGCAGACAGTCTGTGTGTGTGTGTGTGAGGCTTACAAGTGTGTTGTAACTTGTTTCTGCACATACATACACATGTGCACAGATATATAAACAATGTAACACTATCGTACATTATTTTATTGTATTTCTGCATTGTTCTTCTTATCGGTCAACTATTCAGGCCTTTGCTTTGTTTCAGCCAGTGTTTACGCCTGTTCCACTTTTGTATCAAGATTTTATCCGTAACTTCACCATTTCACTGTGCTTAGTAGATAGAAAACTGATAAAATTAAACAAATAGTACACAAGTTCACCATATTCTTGGAACAATATTGGCAATTGCACTGGCCAATGACAGGAAGAGTGATGTTTGCAATTACTAACTTTCAGGTCAAGGAAAAGTAAGCTGTTCAGCTCTGAAAAGCTTATGCATTTCAAATTAGGGACAAGCGGATTTTGCTTCATCTCTGCCAGTCGGTTTGTCATTTACACAGCAGTGGATGACTGACTCATAGCTGCATATGGCGTTGAATCAGTAAGAACTTTACAAGCTCGCTGACAAATCTGAGGGGGGGTGTTTTACCTTGAGCTGTACGGTTGTCCTATGTTATGAAATGAAAAAAAGGGAATTGGCAAACAGCTGACTGTAACATTGGTGATAAAAAGCAGAGTTGGAAATGTTGCAAGATTTATTTAGACAGAAGGGCTGAAGACCTTGAAATCTGACATTTTACATCACAGTACTGATTTGGCTATCTCTCAGTTTGTGCAAATGCCCTGTTTAGAGATCCAGGTTGTCACAGCTGTGTAAACTCTGGTGACATTATGGACAAATGAACTGGAGAGAAGGACTTGTGTGACCTGTGTTGCACAACCAATACCAGAGCTGAACAAAGCTGCAGTTGAATATATGCAGATAGCACGCTGTAAGATGACAAATTACTGTAATGGAGCTTGGGAGTTCTCATGGGACTTATTGTTTTTCCCCTGCATTTTTTTCCTCTCTCTCCAGACACCACAGTCTTTTGGCAAAACTGCATCAGCCAGGATGTGTGTAACTGATCCATTTTATTGATGTTCCACTCTGAACTATGGATTTCAAATGAACATGAGCAATGCAGCAGAAAGCACTTAATATCTGACTTTATATCTGTCGTGTTGGACTGTGTGAGTGTGTGAGTGTGTGCATGAGCAGTCATGCTTATGTGGTGGTGTTATGTTACATCCCAAAGCTAACTGATAGGGCTCACCTGTCATCCTCTGGTCTGTGACTCATCAGACGGGTTATATGTTATCTCTGTCTGCTGTCCTGCTTTGATTTTTTTTTTTACCTGCTGCAACTGGTGATGTGAATCATTTCCTCAAGTAAAATTAAATAAACTAAATAAAGCTGTAATTAAATATTTAAACCATAGTTGGAGGATTAAAATATTCCAACACAATAAAATGAATTGAAACTCATGGGATGTAATGAAGTTTTACTTGAAAATATAACTCCCTCTGGCTTTATTTTAAATTTCTGATTATTGATCAGCTTCTTTGTTATTTCATTGCCATGTACAGCATCACGCACCAAAAGCATGGAGCAAATGTCTGAGTTGGTAGAGACCAAAAGCTGAATTGAAAGAGTGCATACTCTTAAAACCATGATGTCAATTGAATGGTAATTTTATGCCTTTCTGCACAGTTTTAAAATGTTTTAAGTCGTTTTCATTTTTTATTTGTGCTGAAAAATTGTTTATTTTATTATTATTGTAGCTACACTCAGTGTTGGGCATGTTACTTTGAAAAAGTATTAGTTATTGTTAAAGTTATTTCTCTCCAAAAAGTAACTGAGTGAGTAAGTGATAGTTACTTTACAGTGGTTGCACTATTGTTAAAGTAACTAGTTACCAGTGACGGGAAATAAAAAATTTGATTTTTTTTCCCCTTTCATGGAAGTTTAAATTCAACAGTTTACTCAATTATTGATTATAAAAATTGAATATTATATACTTTTGAATGAATGAAATGGCTTTCCCTTCATCCTCTTTTCCCCTTCCTCTCAGTTTGAGAGAGCCTGTGAATAATAAATGTGATGAATGAATTAAACAGAGTAAAATAAATATCTGTGTTATTGATGTTCACTGTGTGCACATTTAACCCAGGATAATCTAAAAGTCTCCAAAAATGTGTTGTCTTGTGTCATTTAGGTCAATAGCAGCCAAAGCTGACATGACTACCTTGAGGAGGACGGCTCCAGAACGGGAGCCAGGACCTCTTACTACAATGACGCACAGTGTTTGCAAATGATGGACTCTCCTAAAGGTAAAGCCTGTCTTTCAATACAAGGCTCACTTGAAGTGAGGTAGCCTGTTTGTGAGCAGCTGGGAAAACATCCTATGAGTGGGCGGCTAGATTCGAACAGAAAGAAATTGTTGTTGAAATGCTTGGAAGTTTGAGGAGCAGGGAGAAAAAGAGCACTGCGGAATTTTACCAGGTCAACCTTATGTAAGAGGCTGAGCTGACACAGGACAGAGGGTAGGAGTCATACAGTCAGACAGACAGAGAGAGAATAGCAGTGACAGGAAGCGGCACAGCCAGGTTACCCCACTCGAGCGTACAAGGGAAATGCTGTTCATAAGGAGAGAATTGAATGGTTTTAAAATTATAGGATGTCTGGTGCTTTAAGCTCAGTGCTGACTGCATGACACTGCCTCTCTTAAGACCTCTAATTCAGTTTTTTCTCTGTCATTGTCAAACCTTTTCACTCTGTTTCCGTCTAACATGAGTCACACGCTGAGGGTGTCAGTCATCCGATGATTTGATGTGGGTTTATTAAAAGGAGGTGTGTCTTTCCCTCTGATTCAGTAATTGCTTCCTTCTGAAGACAGACAGAGATCAGCATCTGCTGTGAAGAACAGAAAAGGAGGAGGATAAAGAGGGGGTGAGGAGGGGAGGGAGGGAGGGTGGGTTGCCTGTTTTTAGAAACATACCAGCTGCCACACTCTAACCCTCGGGGTGTCTGTACTCCTCAGCGCAGGTTAGGCGCTACCCCCATGTAGCCACATGCCCAGTCATTTCAGGGAACCTGACTCTGTCTCTCGTCATGATCCTTCTCATGCTTCACATCGCAAACATTAAGACATGAAATGGCTGAGATAGGGCTTGTGGGCTTCTTGGTAAATGAATCTAGTCCTATTGTTGTCGGCCAGTTTCAGTTTTCATTTTGATTGCTTAAAAAAAATCATCATAGCAGTCATTTCATGCAAGATGAAATGTGTACATCTGATACAGCTGCATGATATGACCAGTGCTTTCACATAAAACCATTCCATTTTCAGATGAATTGGAAAATTGCCGTTTTCTATGTAATACACATTAAAACAGTGGCTGAAGAGCTCAACCATCATTTAACCACAGTGATGGTTAAATTAACCACAGCGATGGTTAAATGATAGAGTGATAACATTGTTGTTATCACACATTGGAACAATAAATTCAGGTGGTGTCTGACACTTCTACATGTGGCAAACTATTACACATCCAATGCATTGTGAGCAACATAAACATTCATTAAGAAGTTCGGTCAAAAATAAAGAATCAGTAATCAATTTCCCTTAAGCTCTGTTTTGTCCTCCACTAGCCTATAAAATCTAGACCATGTTCAAGAGCTCTTTGCAAACTCCTTTGAGCAGATTTTTATTGCTGAGTAGTTAAGGTAAGGTGGGTTTTTAGGGCTTTACCAATGCAAGCAGTTGCCCATAGCAAATGAAAACTATTCTAGGAGAGTGAATTAACAGTCAGCATGTGGACGTGAAAGTTAAAATGGCAAGTTGGAGATTCTATTTGTAATTTTCCATAGGTTGATCACTACAGGCAATACCTTTCTACAATACACATATTCATTTAATAAAATGGTATAAAAATACTGGCTGTGGCCACTTTAAAATCCATTGTAGAGAAATACTTGCTGGTCAATATGTACATAAAAAAGTTACTGTTTGCTGTAATTGTTCCTTCTTTACATACTAGCAGTACAGAAGTCACTGGACTGTGACTTCATAGAGACTGTGGACAAAAGTCCATTCAGCCCAAGTTGGTATAAGGTTTTAACAGTCTGAGTTGGTCAATTAAAGTTGGTCTCTTGAGTTCTATCAGGACAATCTGCTGGCTGATTTAAGCAAAGGCATATTAATGCAAGCAGGAACTTCTGTCCCATATGGACAAGCCATTAAATCTTCAGTAGAGGCATCTTTCATACATGTGGGCAAGTGCATATTTTTTTAAGAAAAAAATATGCAAGATCTTGCTTTTACTTGTTCGTGTTGAAATATTGTTCATGATGTGATACAGATCAGTATCAGATCATCTGACCTGTGGGAGTAAAATTGGAAACCCATATGGGGATATCAGGCAAACTTGGGTTTCGCTGCAACCCGCTTGCTGTAGGTGACAGTAGTAACCACTTAATAAAATCCTTGACCTTAGACAGGACACCTAAACACACTAGCAACTGGGAGGAGAGAGCTGCTGTTGATAATGCCTGTATACCAGATCTGCCAAAAGTATGTGTCAAAAGCAAAGCAAAAGACATTTGAATGTGCTGTCCTCGACCCAGGTATATTCTATTTTATTTGGATAGATGACTCAGTTTGTGCTCTTGAGACACGGGTTTTGCGTCACTCTGGTGACCTTACAGGAAAATCCACATTGCATTACTCAAGGCAAGTGACAATACCAGTCATCACCATTATCCCGCATTGGTAATAGCCCTCATGATGACAGCCAAGTGCAGTGATACAGGACAGGGCTCTAGATTAGACTGAAGACCCCAAACTCTTTCATTTTATATTAGAAACAGTATCCTCTAGAGTACACTTAGTGTATCTTATCTGAGGATCCTGATTTAAATCAGCTTTTTTTTAATTACTGAGCTCAATGCAACCTTTATCGGTGCTTGTTATCCTCAACCATAGAAGGTAAGCTAACTCTGCTTGTGTCCGCTATCAACTTTATCCCAATGAGAAAGATCAGTCATCTAACCCCTTCTAACCCTGCTTTCATGTAAACACAGACACCCCAGCTGCAGACCCCGACACTGTCTCCGGTGTGATCAATGATAAGTTATGCTTTGCGGCTCCTCCTGAATGACAGCAGGATTGCGTGTGAAGATGCAGTCTGTCTCACAGCTATAAAGTTAAAAAACCTGGGGAAGGGGGTGGTGTTAGAGGCCTCCCTTAAATTGCAAAACACCTGTATCTGACTCACACAGAGTTAATCACACACCTTTGCAGCGAAGCAGTATAGCCCTGAACCGTTCCACACTGAGGGAAGAGAAAGAAATCAAAAGAGCGATAAGTTAGGCAGACATCGACTCATATGTTTGATCCATATTGAAACTTATTCATCCTCCATTATTAGTGATGAATAAGTATTGGACTGTTTGATTGTTTTACACAAATAAATGTAAAACTTCTGTTGCAAATTTTAAGTGTTTTTAATTGTTAAAATTTATATTTTTGCAATTAAAAGAAATTTGTCTATCTCGTCTGTCTTTGTATATACAACACAATGGTGAATATACCGTTTATGTATGTTTAATTTCACTTCAGCGTTAATCAAACTTAATTTGAATTGAAAAATGAGCATGTGGGGGTGTTTAACAAAGTACGTCCAAGTTTATACAGACACCCTTATCCAAAAATTTATATAATATTTTCTTCTAGCTTCATGGCTTTATTGCCCATCCCCTTTTCAAAATGTAAATACTCCATGCTTGTTGGACAGGTTCACATTTTTAAAACCTGTCTCAATGTTTTCATGTCCATTACTTCTACTGAAATCAGTTTATCATGGGAACACACAAAAGTGACCAGTGGAGCTTTTAACATACATATGAGCATGATTGCAAAGCTAACCTTAAAAGCAAAGTTCATATTTTGGTGTTGCCAAGCTTGTACAGTAGATGCGAGCCAACAGCCAATGTCCCCAAAAGTATGGGGACATTGACATTGGCTGTTAAAGTATGGTCATATAATATCTCTACTAGGCCTGACTGGTTTGATTTGGCAAAGGATGAAAAGTGACACAATTAGTTGCATTGAAAGAAAAAAAAAAACAAGAACTAAAAAGAGATGGTAAAACTCCTCCCTCACCTCCACACAGCTGGTCAATCACACCATGAAGTGGGTGTGAATGTCGGAGAGCAGGTCATGGACACTTCCCTAATTCAATGTAGGAAAGGTAAGATGGGAGAGGAGGGGCAGTTCAGATGCTATTTGACCATTGGAGCAGCTGCCTGGAATATACTGTGCTGACTGTCATGTCCATGGACATGTATGTACTGTATGCCGGGTCTCTGTCAGGGTTGAACAATCAGCCTCTCCTCTCTGCTTGCTGTATGGTCGGTGCTGGCAAATCTGTCAGTGAGAGTGAGAGATAGCACAGTGTGAACTACCCAGCTATTTACCACCAGACTTTGTCATGTAGCAACTCTCTTGTACTTGCTATTGGCTTGAGTAGAGACAGAAACGAGGAGGGTACAATGGTAAAGAAAAAAGAAGGGAGGAGTTGCTCCTTGTATCTAATGGAGCTCAAACTTTACATTTTATGGAGATTAGCAAGAACATTTGATTAAAGAGGAAAACAATTAGTGGTTACAGATGAGTAAGACCAACTGAGAGATATGTGGTTTAGGTTACTGAACAGGGGAATTACTTTGTCAGAATAAATCAGGTGGTGTAAACCTGGCACACCTGTATCTCTGCAAGAGAAAGAGCGAAAAAAGGTGATATATATAAATGTGTGTGTGCGTGTGCGTGTGCGTGTGCGTGTGCGCGTGTGCGTGCGTGCGTGCGTGCGTGTGTGTGTGGAGTGCTGAGGGTAAAGTGGATGGTTGACTCCACTGGAATGTGGCGCTGACTCAGTCCGTCTGTCGGCCACGGCCGTGTTCGCTCTGTGGACTTATTCACACTCTGCGACCCTTTCAGGGGGGCGGCATGTTGCCTCATGTTCAATTTCTGGCAGGACTCTTGGAATTTCAGGGAACAGAACTCCAGGAAGTTCTGGAAAATGACCTTGTTTTGGTTCTGTGTCCACTGTCCTGTTGGAAACACAACACTGTTTTCATTTTACATATCAGATTTTATTAGTTGGCCTATAAAGTTGAGTTGAGTTGAGTTGAATTTATAAAAAAAAATAATTGTAATTTTACTTTAGAAACTACAATTCAAATTCCAGCTAACAAGGTTAATGAAAAAGGAATTGCCATTAAATAAATAGCTTGATTTTAAATAAGTTTGATTTCATAAGTCTCCACCTTCCTGCTGTTTTAGGAGACCGGTGGTCTCGACTTTGTTCATTCCAATAGGAGAAGTGAACACATCCAGATTCCAACACGTTCTTTCACCCCATAGTAACAAAAACAAAACATTTTCACAAGCCACATGTTTTCTGCACATTTGGACATTTAAATGTCATTTCAGATCAGGATAGGATTAACTTTACACGAGGGCTGTCTCTGTCTCAGCTTTTCCTGTATCATTGAACTCTTTTTGGAGGCACTATTAGGGATTAATAAATGCGGATTAAGGATTATATTATTAGATGGGTAAGATCTTGTGCTGGGTTGGGACAGATAATGAGCCAGGGAAAAGAAATTAACAAGTTAATTCATAAGCAATCATGATTGCACCAACTGAGGCAGGACATGTGTACCAGTTCACATGAGGCATGGTGTATAATATATTATTGTCTGTATAGAGGACCTTAATATTTACAATATTAGCATGCCAACATTTAGCATTTAACATGCCCATGTGCCAAACCACCACCAATGTGTGAACCACCTTGTTATAACAGCCTACTTGTCATTCTAGTGTAATTTCTATCAATGCTAATATTAGCTCAAGCCGCATGTTATATTTTCACCCCACAAGAGGTAAATATTTGATTTGCAAAGATTCTGTTTTTTTAAATGTCTAATCTGCTGCAGTATGACTACTTTCTGTTTTCAAGATTCAAGAGTCTTTATTTGTCACATGTGGTGCACCCACAGTGAAATGTACTTGCGTACAAGCACCCCTGTGCAAACTGTGCATAGTAATAATATAAAACAGAGAAAACTAACAGTAGTAAAGAAAAATAATTAAATAAAATAATAAAGTGTACATAAAAATACAATATGAATATAAAATATGAAATATAAAATATACATGCAATTTACAATTTACTTAAAGGTCCTCCTTTATGTACTACTACGTTTTGTACTACTTTTTGGATACTTTTGACACTACTTTGGTTTACTTTACACTTTTTTGAGGACATGAAAAAAATCATATCAAATTTTTTATGCAACTCTACAATCAACTTAATTGAGTCTCTGCTTACAATGGATCTCTTTGACCAGATTTTTTAGCTGCTGAACTGTGTTGAATTTCTAACACTAAAGTGTTATTCTGACTCTCTTCCCTTCCGCTCATGTGCTCAAGTGACACGTTCAGAGTCTAAATCAACCAGAAAGACTTAAAATATGCCATCTGCAACTGATCCTGAAGGATCAGTGTCCCTGAGCAAACAGCAGTTTCTCATAGCACTCACCTCGCAGCCAACCAGCACTGCTGAAAATATGTGTGGAGACAGCCACATTAATCACACTTTTGTATAACATGTCCTTTTAAAGCTCTTTATTTCAAATACAACCTCTCTCTGTGTGTGTGCGTGCGTGTGTGCATCCGTGCACCTCTATCTGCCACCAGCGCAGAGCTCTCTTGCAGTGCCTCTCCTCTAGCAGAATGCAGTTTGTGGCATGAAAGACAAACTCATGCACACACACCAGACAAACATACACACATACAGACACACACCCGCACACCAACACACACACACACAAACACACACACACACACAAACACACACACACACACACACACACACACACACACACACACACAAACACATACACGCTTCCACACTACTTGAACCCTGGGGCAGAATGCCAAAGAGCTGGAGGAATTTGACCCGGTGACCTTGGCTTGCTGACTTCCACATGGAGACCGGACACTAGGATGGTGTGCATCGGAAGAGGAGGCCAGAATAGCTCTGGTGTCCGGTAACGGGAGACAGACTGTGTTTGTAAACCTTGGCCGTAGGAGACACACACAGCCTGCCCTGCACATCTATATGCACAGGCCCACGGGTGATATGTACTCACATCCAGAGGTTAGGAGGTGATCTATGGCGTGTAACTTTAAGGGCTCTCTCAGTTTGAGATCCCTATGTGCATTTTCCTCTGTACACACACTGGGTTAACCTTGCAGCCACACTTTTTGTCTGCGTTCATAAATCCTGACTTTCCTGTTTGACGTTTCAAGTTTTTTTCTTTTTCTTTAAATATATGCTCAGTACAGAGAGAGGCCAAGGCAGACTCAAGCAGTCATACTTCAGTCAGCAGGAGCTGTCAGTATAAAACAAACATTAAGATATTCCAGTGAAAGAAGAAAATGCTGCATTTACACAGAAGCATTAGCTATACGTGTACAAGATCACATTGCAAAATGCAGTATTTGCAAGTACACATTTATGACCTGACACACACACACACAGAGATTTCACTGTCAAATGATTGCTCAATATGCTGACCTGTTTTTTTTCTTCCCTCAGTCAGTGTATGCAGTGGGGTTTGAAGTCATGCATCAAAGATGGTGAAGATAAAGTGTACCATTGCTGCTACAAATATATGTGACACTTCTTATAAACGACATGCTAGCACGTGTATTGTCAACACATCTCACTGAGCCTTTCATTCTCAGATATCCATTGATATTAAAGGAACAGGCCACAGTATAGTTTTCCTGTTATACTTTAAGATTTACAATCTACCATTATGTCTGTTTAATTCATTTTATCGAAAATAAAAGCTTTTCACCCTGTTTACACTGGAAATATAAGGATATGTGAGAAAATGCTCATCTATGTGGACTTTCAGCATAAATCTTTTTTTTTTTTTCACTGTTCAGCACAGACAGGCCAGGGGTAAACCCCACCCTCTGTGCTCAGTGAGAGGACAGAGATACATGTGACAGATCAGGTCCAACCAGTCACAGATGACAAACCTTCAGTGTTGCCCCACTATTATCTGCCAAACATTTGAACCCTCTGGAAGAGTCATTCCTTGAAGTCCATTGAATTCTTGATAATGCAGCAAAATTATTTTCACTGTTTAAAGGTTTCAACTTTTTGAAAATCCCTGATTTATTTTCTAAACGTGTTTAATTGACCCAAGTTATTTCCAGCCACAGGCTTTTAACATAATTTTAGAAATGAATAGCACCCTTTTAAATTCCATGTTTTGTCACCAAGAACAATTTATGTACATTTAATCAGAACAGTAGCAAAACTGCGTCTTGTGTTCAAGGTGTGAGAGTATTGTAGTCAATCTCACTCTGACACTATCTGCCTTCTTTGACTCAGGAGACATTTGGCTTTAAAGACTTGTGAGGTTGTCACAAACCTGTAGTTTGTTTTTGTGCCCTATCAGTCTCACTGAGCACACAGGTGCAGATCCTACCTGAGGCAGACGGTCTGGTGCCAACGGGTTGTAAAGCAATCAGATGGCAGTAATATATCCCCCTCTGCCTATCAAACAGCTAGCAGTGGAGGAAATGAACTGCCGGTTGATCCAGAAACAGCAGTGTTCAAGCCTGACTCCAGTTCATCTGGCCCTGGATTATCTGCTTTAGTGTCTCTCCATCGCTGCCACTCCGGACACAGACTTGAGTGCTTAGACAAGGAGGGGAGTCCCCACCCCTCTGCTCGATGAAATTAGCAGTCAAACACACCACTCACTGAGATATCATCTAATTTTGACCTGAAAAAGCATCTTATTTAAGAGAAAACTTTGTGGACAACAGCACTGTAAGCCTATTCTTGCAGCCGACAGTACATGTTAATAAAGGAGATAATGTTTATTTGATGTGGCCCAGAGCAAATAAACCTTGTACACATTATTTCCCAGGACAGCTTTCATTTCAGTAGACAACAATAAGTCTGATCCATTTCAACTCTTGTAAGTTTAGTAGTAGCCAACTGATGTAAACTGTGCCCGGCGCTGCATCTATTCAGGTCAACAATTGAGAGATGCCACTATCACTAGGGCAACAAGTAAAACAAACAATGCGTGGGTTTTGTATGTGTATGAAACATTAGACTTGAATCAGTCAGCCACACAAAATACAGTTAGTGGGAACAGAGAGAGAGCTGTGCCCAGTTCAAGCTGCATTTTCAACCACGTCCTGCCTTTATGAGACAGAGTGGGTGGTGGGAGTATAAAAGCTGTCAGACTTTTTTTAATCCATGTTTACCTCAATAGGAAGTTCTGTAAACACATGGGTTTACCACAACATTATTTCAACAAGCAGTCGTGCTTGGATTCAGGACTCACAGAGGTCTTTCCATTGAGAGGTTGATTTGACTCTGGCATGAGCTGGCTCTGAACTGTTTAGCTTTTCCCAGGGTTTTGGTAACATTCAGGCACAGAACAATGACAAGTCACGATAACTTTGGGATGATAACAGAGAGATTTGTTCAAACTTTTTGTGAAAGTGTTTAAATCCAAAATATACCAGACCTCTGCAGTTGTTTCCCAGTTGTTCATCTGTAACTAGTTTTCTGCATGTGGCCCAGATGATAAAATCTCGCGTTGGTACCTGCTGTTAATTCAATACAGTGATGAAGGATATAACTTAGTTGCTTCGGCTGTTGGGTAATCCTGAACTTCAGGAAAGTGTTAGATAGTGTGTCACAGTGTGGCCTCAATAGGCAGAGTAGATTTCAACATGACCAATCAGGAAACACCATGAACAGAACTGGTAAGAACAGATTTAAACACAGAGCCGCGTGTGTGTTGTGCACTGGTGAGAGTGCACAGCAGCTATTCCACCTGTCGTAATCAAAGGCTCTTATCTCAGTGTCCATAGGAGGGAGGGTTTTATCAGCTTGGCTATACAAGCTGGAGAGAAACACAGTGTACACTGAATGACTGGGGACCAGTGAGATGAAAACAGGAAAGAGAGGCTTGGTGCTAAAACAAACAAAAACATCAGGTGTTGCATATGATCATGACTGCTTGTGTTGATAGCTTACTTGAACAGGAACAGTAAATATGCTTCTGATTAAGATTGCACCAAAGCTCACTTTAAGATGTCTTACTTATGATGGCAAATATTATGTATCTTTCAGGAATAAAGTTAACCTCATTTGTTTAGCAAAGAATCATCCTGTTATATAACATGAAAATAACTGATTAGAGAGTGCAAGAAAGGATTACTAACAAGCACACAATGTGACAAACAGGAGGTGATAAACACTGTAATATTACAGTTCAAACCATTCAAGTCTAAAAGTATAGAAGTATAAACAAAGTATAAAACATTTCAGTCATATTGCTACATTTGGAACAACATAGTTTTTTTTTTTTTTTTTTAAGTAAAGATGATCAAATGCGGGAATCAAAGGTATTAAATAGGGAGAATCACAGTCTTGTGGAGCTCAGTTATTCACTGCTGAAGCATGCTACACACCCTCACTATTATAGGAGTGACACAACAATGCACATGACTATGAGTTTGCCTTTTGTAGGGTCGTATGTCATGATTAAGGTAATTGTGTGTCTACTGTGATCAGCCGTCAGTTCCTGTGGTTCCAGTCGCCAGTGCTTTGGACGCTCTTCTCTGCTCGGCTGCTCTGGCCTGGTTCAGGGAACAACATCCTAGAGAGGAGACCCTGTGCGATGTCCCTGTCCCACAGCTGTGTGCCAGCCAAACTGAGTCAAGGCTTTGTGGTGAGTGTGGGTGGCTTCTCTCGTCTGACTACTCCCTGACCCATCGTTCTCAAACTCCCTTACATACTCTTCCTCTCTTTCCATCTGAATCATTGAGCCAATATAGTGGATGAATGTTTATCCTGAGAAATTCCACTCCACTTCCTGGCCATGATTTGACTGAAGGTGTAAATATCAGCAATAGTATAAAACTGGCTTTGGACTAACATGACACAGCTGTAGCCATGTCCCGTGAGAAATGGGCATTACGTCACATGAACGTGTGTCTATGCCAACACAACAGGTGAGTAGACAGCAAGGAGTGGTCGTGCTTGTGCTCTTCTTCATGTATGACATGTGCTGCAGGCCAGCATGTCCATCAAAGTTTGGTCTTTCCCATTACAAACTCCATGCCCACTATGTGTCTGGCTGCTGTTGCTCTCAGTAACAGGCAACCAGTGAGCAGGAGAACACATTTAGTGTCATGTCTGCTTCTTCTCACACAGAGTGCCAACAACATGCTGACATCCTCCCACGAAGTGCTGCCTCTCGTCTGAGCTCTGCTCTTTCTCCTGTCCTGACGTTGTTTGTCCCACTGTTGCGCATGCAGTGACATGCAAGCGCATGTGAATGTACTGTACCTGCATGTGAATGTTCGTAAACACAAGTTCCACGCTTTACTCTTTGCAAGATGCTTTATCTATTTCCTATTGACTCAATTTCTAAGGGCACGGAAAAGCCAGAGGAAGCAGAGCCGCTGTTGTCTTTCCCGACTGGGTGCTTCCTGTCTTGATAAAGGGCCAAGTAGAGATATCCCTGAAAGGAGCTGCTTGAACAGGGCAGAGAAGAGCTGGGTGTTTTGGACCCCTTTCAATGACACAATCTTATCTGGTCAGAGTTTGGTATGCATCCACTAGTTAGTGCTGAGTGGAGTGTGTGAGAATCCCCCTCTCCATTTCAAACTTTCATATAAAAACACCTTTGTAACCTGAATTTTATCACACTTTCTCACCACATTGTAACACTCACTGATTGTTAAACTGTTATTCTGAAAAAAATTGGATTGAAGGATTTTGAAGGGATTTGCCTGGTGTTTGCAGGATTCCAGACAGTATTTCAAAGAAGCCAAGTTTCAGCATTTTAATGAGCATGAACTTAATTAGCAGGTTCTGGTGGGAATGTTTTGCGAGCTCACATTAAAAAAAGATTTTAGCTATGCAGGATAAGCCCAAAGCACACACTTATTGTGACGTAGCATTGTTTTATATAAACAACTTCTAAAATGTTTCATAATTTGCATGGGCTATAAATGTGTTTCAAAGTCAAAGTGTAAATATCGTATATCTACCAACTTTACTCTTTAACTCTTCTGTCTTCTGTCGTCTTTGCTCCTTTTTCAGATGCATACTTTCAGTTTGAACTCTAATCTAGGTAAACATTTGAAGACAGGCTGCCTCCTCCTCTGTGTAGTTAAAGCCTTCTCTCTCATTTAGGGCACAATGGGCGCCAATCTGTGGGAAAATAAGAGCCATATACGTGTGTGTGTTTGAAGTGGCACTAATGTAAACACTGGGCTCCTCTTCGTCCAGCCTTCTCCTCCTGCTGACAGATAAGAGTGGAAATGGATATGATTAAATAATGAGCTAAGGAGCAGATGGGACTAAGCTATCATTGGTAGTCATGACAGCCAAGCTTATGGATGATAATTGGATAGCTGGAAATTGTCGCCCACAAATGAAGGACATAGATATTAATGTCTCTGACGTCACAGACACACACACACTCAAGGAAAATTACCCATGCTTTAATCTAAAGCTCTGCGCTCAAGTGCATTCTGAGTTATTCCAGGGTATTATGGCAGCATTTTAATTAGGCAGGCCTAATTATCAGGCTTTAGTTAGTGAGAGAGAGACATGCTCAAGGGCCATTGTCTGGTGTCTGGTGCATGGTGGATGATGTTTTTGCCACGACTTCCTCTGAGTTCTGAGAAGAACTTATTGCTAAACATCCCAAAGTAATTGGTGGAAAGCGAAACTTTTCTTTTGTAAAACGTAAGAAATTGTTTCCATGTTTAATCAGTTGACATGTTCAGGTTTAGATCAGTTCTGGAGAGAGTGCATGCAAAGCTCTTTCATGCAAGCGGCGCGTCACAGTGTCTTAACCACTTTGACATTCACCCCTATTTAAAGCTGGTCCTTCAACAAACCCAGTGTGAGGTCAGAGGGACACATATGTGAGTGTGATATCTCCCACAGAAGTGTAAAATGACAATCTTCTCCTGTGAAGTTGATATCACTGAACATTTTTTGGGATGGACAGTCAGGAAAGGCTCCAAATTATGTTGTTGTAGTTGTTGTTTAGGACTTCACAGTAAACACAATTTCTGAGAATAATTGTGGGCATAAGGTGTTAAGTATAGACTATTGCTGTCAAACTGTTGTTTGAAGTGGAAAAAATATGAAAATTTGTCTATTGCCAACTTGTGAACTGCCAAAGTATACACCAGCATTGGTAAGTGCGCACATTTTTGTATGAGTCAATATGAGTTTATGTGCACGTCTGTATATACAGAAAAGTCTGTTATTTTACTTGATGAGGAAGTAACAAGCACATTGTGCCCTGTGAGCTCAGTGCACACCTCCCACAAGCCCTCAGGCTCCAGAGGCCCTTTCAGTGTTTGGTCTGGGGCGGATCCCTGGCTGATTTACTTCCTGCCAGGGACCACAGCAGAGCTTGGAGGACAGCGTCTGTGGGGTTTTGCTGGAATGTGGATTGAAGACAAGGATAAACTCAGATTTTTGTTTAAGTTACAAGACCTGAAAACTATTAATTCTACGTTTCCTTGCCTCTGTTTTCATTAGCCAGCTACTGTGTAAACCACAGAATGCACCAGAGATGCACAGGACAAGGCTTGACCCCTCTCTTGGACATAAATGATAATGACACTGTTCTCTTCAAGCGATTAGACCTTGAGAACCTCCAGCCTCCCAGGTTACATCATTTAAAAATAGAGTGTAGAGCAGCGACAGCCCATTATTTCTCTGGAAAGTTGAGAATAATCGGCCAGCTCCAAGATAATTACAGTCCTTCTTTAAACTTGACTTTAAATGTTCTTTCCACTCGGAGCTAAATTTACAAAGCAGTGAAGGTGGATCAGTTCAAACATCTATTTTGCTTCCTGCTTGGTTTTGGTCTTTCCACCATTTATACTATTATCTTTTATATACTTTTTTTAAAATTGTTTTTTATTTTTGCTACTATTGATTATTATTGTTTCTCATTGTATTCCTTGAGAAAAGGAAACACTTATGTTGTTATGCAGACAGCGGTTTAGTTTTTCATGTGGCTTAGTTTTCACTATGTACCCTTAAGGCTTCTATAGACTTTGTACAAATGGAGTTTAGGACAGTGCTCAACTCCACATGTCCACCCACACACGGTTTTCTCCCCCGAGCGACACATTCTGCCCCAAACATATGCGTTTGCACAGCCCACCTGCTTGAAGGGGATGGAAAATGGGAGCTGGATCCCATCTGTATTCTCCAGCATCTGTACATTTGCTCATTAAGAGGTTTGTGTGAGCGGTGAGCCAAAGCCTCTATGTTGTGAGGAATTAATGTGGCTGTGGCAGCAGTCCAGCACCAGATCAGGTAGTCTGGCTGACTTCATCAGAGGTCCTTAATCCATGTGTGAATGGAACAAAAGGCACTCTGACAAAGCACATACTCTGCCCTGAATGAGTCAGTCCATTTCATCGAGCCCTTCCGCATGTACATATTCACACACACACACACACACACACACACACGCACACACACCACAACACACCACGAACGCAAGCACACACAAATGGGAAAAAAGGACCTATGTATCTTATGGACTGTAGCTCATCTGTGCACTGCATCCTCTATACACATGTGTTTTTTGTCCTTTTAGTGTACCAAGAGAGCAGTGCTTTTTTAACCCCGCAGCTACTGATTTATACCGGAGTGCCCCCTTTGATGGCACTTCTGCGGATCTCCTTTGTGGACAACATCTGAAATCTTTATCAGGAGAGCTGTGGGCCTTGGGTCCCAGAGTGTGCTGTGTTTCTAATATGTCCCCCCAGAATGAACCCCCCTAAACCTCCCATCAATCAGATGTTACTTAAGATTAATAGTTTGCTACATTAAGTAAAGCCTAAACCCTCTCCTCTACAGGCTGACATCAGGAACACCGGAAACCTGGGATACTCATTGGAAAAATGCCAGAAACTCCTGTTTTAGACACTTGAAATACAATACAGGCATTACATTGAGGAAAACTCGTAATGTTATCATTCAAGAGACCCTTAAGGATTCAATATAGCTTCTAAAAAAAGAAAATGAAAATGTAGGAAAAGAATAACTAATCTTCTCTCCACACTGAATATTAGTTTTGAGGCAGGAAACAGGGCATGTTAGGAGACTGTGTCCATCTGTGTCAGTCAATCCAGCGGTGTCAAGTTGGCTCTAAACCAGCAGCTGGAACAAGTATGATGTCCTCCATCACACCACAGCTGTCGTTTTCACAGCTTCTCCCCAAACATCAGGCCCAAGTGAGTGTTTGTGTGGGTGTCTGTGTATGGGATTACGTATGACTGTGAATGTAATCTGCAGTATGTTCTCATTCTTTATACCTCTTCCCAACATTACTGTACGTTGCTGGCCATACTAATAATTACAAAATGTGACCTTGATTTAGTCAGCCATAGGATTAGGATGCCAATCACTCCCCCAGTCTATGTGTAAAGTCATCTTCGTTTGCTGGAGACTAAACACACCCTGTCATCATCAAGGAGGCAGACTGACTCGCTCCACCCATTACTAACAGCAGGCTGTGGGTGCACTTGAACCACTCAACACAACAATGCTGAAGAGTGATGCAACGATGACTCGTTATTGCTGCTTTTGATTATATTGCACTCCAAAATTGAAAATACCTGTGTGTGAGGCAATTTACCCTCAAATCCCTCCATTTCCCAGAAGTCTTTGAACTAGTACAGGACGTGATTAATAACTAAAGCAGCCAAGGAACTCTCACGAGTTTGGTATGGTGAACAAGAAAAAGTGCTTTTAATATGGTCGTATTTATACTGTAGTGAGAGTTGACAGCCTGTTGCCTGGGGATTTGTGTTTTGTTTCCACGGCAGTAGCCAAGTGTGTGTGGGTCTGCCAGACGAAACCAGGATCCAGCAGTAATATGCTGCGATGTGTCAGCCTGAGCTTTGGCAGTGGTGCTCACAGCTGCATCGCCTGGACGCATCGCTCATCTACAGTACAGCGTAGACTGGGAGGGCAGGACACAGTCATGTTGAAATGAAAAGTATCTTACTATGGGATACCGTTGATTCTCTTTGCAGACATGGTAGCAGTGATTTGCAATCTTCATTGTCATAATGTCACGTTATTTGTTTAGCGCCTTTCTAGAAAAAAGTTACAAACTGTTTGGAATTATACATATATCAAACATGTCAGTCCAATTTTGCCTTGAAGCAAATACAAGGCAAGTGAACTTCGTATTAAAAATGTATAACTAAGTAGTAAAGTAGTTTAGCATTTTGGGAAATACTTATTTACCTTTTTGGAGACAGTTTTGCAAGAGGGTTGATACCTCCTTTAAGAAAACAGCGCTACATCTCACTTAATAACATGTTTTAAACCCAAGCATAAAAATACAACATATTGATATTCCTAATTACTAGAGTTTAGGAGTTCAAGTGTAGTCTTCAATAAATCACTAAATCCAGCATTGTATTACTCAAATACATAACTCCCATAGCCTATAAAAAATTATTTGAGTTTGAAGGTTTATTTTTACATTAAAAAGCTTAAATTCTGATCCCAGTGTGTATTTAATTCATTTTTGTGGAGCTTTCAGACACATTTCATGGTCATCAGATAAATAGTGAACTTGGTAAATAAGATCTTTTGGCTTTTGCTTTTTACAAAACAGATTACAAGACATATAGAAGCTAGATTTAGTTGGTCAGTGTCAGTGTATGTTAGACAATGTTGTTGTTGTACAGTGTTCCTGTTTGGCTTTGTTGCAGAAATGGTTGTTGTTTATTGTTTTTATTTTATATTTAATACCTTGTAATGTTTTACTGGGGCTGTATATCCTTCTTGGCAGTAATGTTTATTTTATTTGACCTTGTCATCATTTTGTTTTCATTACTGTATACTATTCTTGCCAGACATGCCTGTTAGCCATTTTATTTTATTTGACTTTTTACATCAATTTATCATTATTAGCAATATGGTTGCTCTTACACATCTTACGTATCATTCTAGTCTGTGAATGTGATTTCAGAGCATTGCTGTGAAAGAGTTTAATGCGCCGTCAACCTGAATAAACAATAGTTGATGGTTTCAGCAGATGAGGTTTGATGCAAGAGACAACAGAGGCCTTCTATTGACCTGCTGTGACCAACTAAAACAGCTCCCCATCCCCTGATGACAGCCATGAGAAGTGGCTAAACGCTCTGCAAATGGAACTCATTATCATTTATTCTATCAGATTATTATATATTTATATAATAATGCACTGTGCTGATTTGTTTTCAAGAAATCGCAACAAAAAGTGTGTTTGAAACTTTCCTGTTACTCATTGTGGAAAGCAATTCTTGGAAATAAATTTAGTCATGATGCTCACAACAAGGTTTGTGGATGAAAGGGAAGTTCTGAGTCAAAAAATATATTTAACATTTTGAATTTATTTTTCCGACACTGAGTTAAATTCAACTCAATTTTAATTTTTCAACTATTCAATTAAAAAATGGGCCCAGATCTTATGTCCATTACAAATAAGTTGTTGCAGAATTTGCTGTCCTCAAAATATTCTTCTTTTACAGTTTTTTTTTTTTGTTTGTTTGTTTGTTTTGTAAAGATGTTAAACCTTAACTTCTGTATAAAAGGACTTTGTTTAAGGGAAAATATACACAGCAAATACAAAAACAAGGAACAGCTATTCACTGGAGTCTCCCACGGGCCAACAGGGTTGACATCACCTTACTACAACACTAAACCTTGTGCTGCTGTGTTTATATCAGTGTGAACTTTGGACAGAGGCTGAGTATACATGTAATTTAATTACCTCAGCAGGCTGAGGCAATCAATGCTGTGACCTCCATCGTGAATAAATCATTTACACTGATGATACAGTTTTGTTGTTTTTTTTAACCTCCTGTCTCCAACTAAACTCCACCTGTTGGTGGCTTCCTGTTGGTGGTATATTCATCTCAATCAGCTGAGAGACAACTATACACGCAACATTATAACAATATCACTGAACTGTCTGTCTGAGCCAGAAAGGGAAATTCCTTTCTGCTCCATGTGCAGCAGAAGGGAAAACATGCCAGAGGTGTCACTTTTTCTGGAGAATGCTGGACAAATTTTAGTGTGAGTCATGAGGCAGGACCAAAGAAAAGGGCCAGCGTTTTTTTCCTGAGAAGGATATTCACGGTGACACAACCCCTTTCATCTGCCATCTCAAACTCTCATCAGAGCTTCCTCTGGCTGTGGGAGTTTATCTCCCTCCCTGACTTAGTTTTTTTTTTTTTGGCTAACTTTATAAGGAGCTTCCTGTCAGTGATGACATCACAGGCAGGGCAGGGAGGGGAGGGGGGGCTGAAGTGGGAGGAGAGAGAGTTTGGACATGAAGCTTATTTATCCTACTGAGCTCTTTGGTGGAACATGGGGGAAAGTGTTGTCGAGTGGTTCAGTGCAGTAAAACAGAACCACTCACTAACCCACATTTCATCTGATTTAGATTTCCTTTACATTTTGATTCCACTTCCAACAGGTCACTTTTATTCTTACAGGTGACGATTGCAGGTTTCCTGTAACACCTGTCGGTTGCTTGTCGTTTGAAAACAATCTTGGTGACTGTAACTGTAAGTCTCACCATGGAAAACATTCACCCTTCCCTCTGCTGTTCACAACTGACTGGGAGGAATCCCAAAAATGTGCCTGAAATTACAAAGCGGGATTAGCAAGAGCTTGGACCATGCAAGGGCCAAAAATGTAATGATAAGCCCTTTGGTTAAGGAGGCGGGGGCTGTGTCCAAGCTGTAAAGGATTTACAAGCTCGGGCACAAGAATGCACTGTTCTCCCTCCACACACACACACACACACACACCTCTGTGAGTTGGTTGTAGCCATTGTAATGCAGTGTTTGGTTAATGTGCATGTCAGCATTGGGTTTATTTATCCTGGTTAGGTTAGGTGACAGTTTATGCAATGATACTTAAGGTCAAGTAGACTAATTGACAAGAAATAGAGAGCATGAAGAATTGCACGTACCAGCTTATATTTATAGGACAATAAAAAAAAGCTACACATATGAAATTTGTAGGCTTTATTCTATGTTTCAATGAACATTGTGTCAGGTAAACTCAGATCAGCCTCAGCTAAAAGATTATGTGTGATTAGATAAACTAAGCAGCTTGGGCTCCATTCTGCTGCCTGGGTGCAGCCATGAGGGTTTATGGCTGTAAATCTTTGCCTCTTGTCTATATTATCTACCCCGGAGCCATCCCTATCACTGGCTCTGTCTCTCTGCACATTTGTGCACTTTACTTTTCACCGCTTGTTGCTCCTGAAACCACACAGGAGACTTTTTTCCCCCAATAGACCTTAAAGGGGGAACTTTCATGAAACGTGACCTTTCGAAAGGATGCTTGTCTACTTCAAACGGTGGGTTTCCGTCTGAAACGATAGTAAATATATATGTCCTGCACAGATTCACATTGTGTCCTGCTGTAAATGGAGCCTGCGCCTTTAAGGGCAAGTGCGCTCAGGGCGGAGCCTCCGCGTGTCTCTCGTGTAGCGAAGCTTATAAAACATGGCTCACTACAACAGCACACTTACCTCCAAGTGTCACATTATAGCCGGAACGCCACCAAAGTCGCTGGCGCCCTGATCCTGATACAATAAGGACCTGAAGATCACAGGCTCAACTCACCCCCCCCCCCCCCTCGCCCCCCTTCCCCCCAACAAAGCCACTGAGGAGCTCTATTTTACCAAAGAGGAGTCTGGGGGGGTCAATCGGCGGCGGAGAGCTGCGGAGTTGGTGAGGTGAGTTCAGAAAGTATTCATTTGAAATATCCACTGCTGTATGAAAACCACGTCTGAGTCTGTGTGTTGGTGTCAGCACGGCAGGCGTCGCTTATTGATGCAACTTCAGGTCCCACTGAGATAACTCTCATGTTTTATGTCCTGCTTTCATGTTTTGACTGATATAGCAAACCATTTATAAAAAAAATCCGCCAAAATACAGAGACAACTGCCAGAGATGAGTAAACATTGACTAAGTATGTGTGTCATCATGATGATAATAATTCTAATAATAATGATACATTTAGGTTAAAATGGGGAGGGGGGGGGGGATCTCTTGCTCTGTTATTGATTGCAAACCAATAACCTGCTCTGACTCTATTAAATCGTCTGCAATATAATTTTTTTCCGCTTAGACTAAAAGGGAAATAATCATTCATCCCCTTTCATCACTGGCTGGCCCTTCGAGATAGCTGACTTATGTGTTGTGGCGTGAGTCACCTGCCTGCTAGAGGGCTTTTTACCATTATTATCTCAATCCGGTAAAGTGAGGGGGTGTGCGCGCTGTTTGCTTGCCGCACAGGTAGAGCGGGTATGGTTGCTCGGAAACCGCTGCAGGGGTGTCAGGAGCGGGGTGTGAACTCCTTCTGTCAAGGCCTGTGTGCGTGTGTGACTAGGACTGTACCACAGGCTGGCCTATCTGCTCATGTTTTACATCATCACTGCTAACCCAAGCAGAACTCCACCTTTCCCAGCACCCTGTGTTATCTTCACACACAGACAGGCCGACCATGTCCACATGTTGTATCAACAGAGAGGAAAAGACATGAACTTCTGACAAAGGAATGGGAAAAATAAATGATCAGAATTGGTGTTTTGAAGAGTCCCCCCTTTCAGTGGGTTAATGTTCTTCATGACTCTGGGTCATTTGTTTAATCCTGTTGCCTGTGATTGCTCAGATGGTGAATTGCCAGGACGAAATGTCTTTGCACCTGTTGCAAGAGGAAGCACAGGCCTCTGGGGGTTCATTATCAAGGATCATGTTGCTTCCCGTCCCTGCCGAACCGAATCGGCGGCCCTGGGCAGGGGGATGGCATGCCCTGTTGGGCATTTTGGCTCA
Source organism: Remorina albescens (assembly GCA_034769265.1). Classification (NCBI taxonomy): domain Eukaryota; kingdom Metazoa; phylum Chordata; class Actinopteri; order Carangiformes; family Echeneidae; genus Remorina; species Remorina albescens. The sequence continues at coordinate 19,128,330 of CM068494.1, forward strand.
GGCTGATGCTCCCAAGCTTCCTGTTGTTTTAGAGCTTTGTGTCTCACCAGCTGTCAGGCCAGCACACAAATATGGCTCACAGGAGAACAGGAGGGAGGGGGTCATTGTTCTTCTCAGTCATCACTCCCACATTATAAGGAGGACAGCATGTCTCCGGGTGTGCATGAACCTCATTTGTGGTCTCCAGCAGAGATAACCACCAGGGTTATGGATGCACCTGTTTCCCTGCATTCTATTGCTAAGACTACTGCCATTGCACCGAAGTCATGATGAGATTTGCGTCAACAACACGCGGCTGGTGTCACCATGATCTCAGACATGGTGTAGCTACAACAAAGACACCTATAGTTAACCATGGTTACTTTGTCTGACTGTCCAAACTAATTTCTCCAGAGCCTGTGACTGACTCAACAGTTAAATCCACTAGGAGGCAAACAAACAAAAAGCAAATCAGAGTTTGTTTCGAATTCCAGTGTATTGCTAACCCCACAATTATCAGTGTTCGCCCAGTTCTCCACTCTCTGAATATTGTAGACATTGCTTTCTCAGCCCTGACATACTTGACATGACACGAGCATCCAGGCCATTCGACATGAGGCATTCTTGCAACATCAGGTATATGCCTGGTTAGAGGAGGAGCTCCTTCCTTCACTATTCAGGGAAAGTAAGATTTCAGCAGCAAGCCACAGCACAGACAATTGAAGGCAGTCTGTAGGAATACCATCACAACACAGGTTGCCAGTTGAAAATTGGCAACCTGTGATGTTGACCTGAGTATGGAAACAATTTGTCAAAAATTGTTTTGTTAGAGATTCTTATCTAAGTCTACTGCTTAATGCTTATTTTGTAAAATACTCTGACCAGTGTTCAGTGTGCTGTTGCTCTTCATGTACGTTGGCCTCCAACTTCCTTTCACCGTCACTCTTGGTTTTGTCACAGGTAGACCACAAACAGGAGCAGCCAGCCGGACGATCTGAGTGTTTCCTGGCTTTGATGCGACCCGAGTTTGCCTGGAGCATGTCCACAGTGGGCCTGACTGCCCAGGAGATCACTTTTCCCATAGAAAACCCCTTCCTGCGGGGCAGCTACTGTCACAGCATGGCTGGATCCAAACCCTCTTGGAACTATCGCCATGAGCTGGACAAGTAAGTGTCAGGGTGTCAGGACTTGGAGTTCATTAAGGAGCATTTCTCCGTCATTATTTATTTCTTTAATCTATATGACTTACTGAAGTCTTCAGATATACAGGTTGTTCAGATAAATCTGGGATTCTTTAGGAATTATAACGATCTTGTTTTTCTTATGTACAACTGTATTTACCAATGATTGAATTGTCTCCTTAAACAGCCCATACTTCAGTATGGACACCACACACACAGATCACAGCTTTCGAGCCCAACAAAAGGGGCCACCACCACCATCTCTAAATTACGAGAGTAAGTGCATAATCCATCATCTTGATATTTCAACTCTTCTGAAATGCATACAAATACTGCCCTGCATGTTCTGAGCCTTTTCATTATCTCTTCCGTAACAGATCTTGTAAGTGATTTCCTAGAGAGCGTGAAACTTTAGTGGACAGGACTCATTTTTAGTGCAGCTAGTACCATTAATGTGATGGTCTTTTTTTTTTTTCAAATTTCTTCTATGACAGGGCATAAACACAGTCCCAACACACAGAGATTACCTCCAAAGAAATCCCGGCCCTCCCACCTCTCCCTGTCCTGTAGTGCTGACACCTCCTGTCCAAGTCCTGCTGATGACGACCAGGTGGTCCCCTCATTCCAGAGGCTCTCAGTGTACGAGTGTAGCAGCCCACCACAGACACCTGGCAGATGCTCTAAGCCTCTGCCCCCCATCCCTCCACAGACTGACATCTCCCCTGAGCAAGCTATGGACAATGAGGTAGAGTTTTTTACAAGTTCAGATGACAGCTGCTGTCTGGTATCTGATCATTATCCCAAATCGTCTCCTTTTCGATATGGAGTCCTCGGGCGAAGGAGCTTCAGAGACTGCGGGCAAATTAATTATGCTTACTATGATGGTTCAATAGGACCACAAAGCCCGAGGCAGCCTCAGCAGCATCATCAGACTCAGCTTCCTCAGGAAATGAGGGAACAATATAAGCAGCAGGGGCAAGAACCGCCTGAGCCAGCGGTCTGTCTGAGACAGCAGGACAAGGCACAGAGGAGGCTACGACGTTCTCACTCTGGCCCAGCTGGATCCTTCAACAAACCGTCACTGTTGCGTCTCACTTGCCACAAACGCCACACAAACAGTATGGATAAACCAGAGGTGCCACCCCCCATCCCTCCTCGAACAATAAGGACTGGAGACTACCGTCGCTGGTCAGCAGAGGTCTCGTCTGGGGCTTATAGTGATGAGGACAAACCACCCAAGGTGCCCCCAAGGGACCCTTTGTCTAGAGGCAGCTCTCGCACCCCCAGCCCAAAGAGCCTCCCATCATACATTAACGGAGTGATGCCCCCCACCCAAAGCTTTGCACCAGATCCTAAGTACGTAAGCTGTCGAGGTTTACAGAGACAGAACAGCGAGGGCTCACCCTGCATCCTTCCTGTCATGGAGAATGGCAAGAAGGCGAGCACAACACATTACTATCTCCTGCCTGAGCGGCCAGCTTTCATGAACTCGCCCTGTGTGGAGAAACTCTTTCGGGTCATGGACAGTCCTGCAGCTCGCAATACAAATGTGTCAGACTCTGACTGGGACTGCCACACCAGGCGGAAAGCGCATGTAGATTTAGTTTGAAAAGTAGTGGAAGTAGCAGAGGACTTAACTGTACATGCGCAAAAACCACTTGACAAAATGGTGAAACATGACACTAACAACCCTCAAACTGCTGCTTTTACTTTTTTTTTTAAACCCCTTATGTATTCTGATCACACAAAATATGTGCGCACTGTATTCAGTTACTGGTAATGTTGGAATAGCTATGTGAGATACTCGGCATATAAAACGTATCTCCGACTATAGATTGTAGAGCTTATTTTTGATATTATTTTTATTTCATGACATTCAATATTGTGCTGCTTTTGCTGATGATGTGGTACAATCACAAGGTACAAGCTGGGCTTGAACCTCATCTGCTCAGTATTCTGTGTCTGTAAGGTTGAAACAGTTGTTTTGTTTTGTTTTTTTGTGAGGTGCAGCGGGGCTTTTTGACGCTGCTTTTGTGTCTCACAGGGGACAGAAGGTCAGTAATGTAACCATTCATTGCTGAATATATGAAGTGTAAACCTATGGGCAATTCATTGTTAACAAAATGAAGGATGAAGGATGATAGTACACAAATATCCATTCTGTTTGCTATTACATATCCACACTGATATGGTTCCCTTGCCTTGGTGAGGTTACTCTAGCCACTGTATCGGTGTGAATTTGTGTTTCCCACATGGCATGTTGTCATGGTACATATTGTACCAAGAGGTGGGTTACATTACTGGTAGCCATGCATGTTTCCATTGGAATGTCAAGGGCAGCTTATATCATGTAGTTGTCTGTTGATGAGAGTGTTTGTGTGTATGTACATGTGTGGATGTGTTTGTGCATACGTGCATGAGAACAGCAGTTGGGAAAGTTTTCTGGTGATATTTTATAGAACAATTTCCTGCAGTCACGGAGAAAATCAAACAGCATACAGGTTACTGCGCTCTGCTTGTTTGCAGTGGCCAGCTTTGTGAGCTCAGAAATTTGATTGATTTCTTTCAGTGTCCAGGTCTGTCTTCTTGAACAGACATTGACCTGTTGAATGTTCAGTGACTGTATGATATTCTTACTCAAATTCTGTCATTTGGAGGAGCTTATTTTTGGTCAAGCTGTGAGTCATTGCTTGGAATGAATTTGCATCTACCTCCTTTCATAAAAACCCTATATTTCATATACTCCCCATTTAAATTGTGTCCAAAGGAAAAATCTGAAATTGTAATCTATATAAAGCATGAGCTAACCAGCTCTATTGATGCTTTAAATCCTTCTAGTTAAGTGTACCACAAATTCAATATACTCAAACAGATATTTTGAATCAGGCAGATCTTAGATTGCAGAGATGTGAGGCTAACTCGGTAAGACAGACACAATACAAAGACGGTGCAGGCTTTACCTACCTGACACAGACTTTCCTGTTCTGCTCATGCATTCCTGCTTTACATGATTGCAGTGGGTGTGGTCTTTGAGACTGGCTGCTGGCAGCTAAGAAAAAATATGAATTTTATTGTTGTAGGTTATTCAAGAAGCATCCAGATGAAATGGTAAATGTAGCATCTGTATTGAAGTAACCCTGGCTATCAAACACTGTTTTCAGTTTGGGAAGCAAATAACTGCTAAGGTCAAACGGTCATTGAAGTATACTTTTTCTCTCCCTCCTGCTCACAAAACCTTGCCAACACAATGTTGCTTTTGACTTAAATGTTAAAAAAAAAATTGTTTACATTGTACAGTGATACTATTTAATCTTAAGGTATTCATATGTCTTATTAGAAATAATAAAACTGAATGAAGACGAGACATAACTTTTCTGCTGTGGTGAAGACATGCACTGGGAGAGTTCAGTATGCTGTGTACAGTATTTAACAGTTGTATTTGTTGTTATGAATAGTTTATGAGCATATATTCTTTAAAAAGAAAGCAGAATAAAATTACTTATTTATGAGTTTGCTTCACTCTGTTTCTTGAATTTGACAAGAGTGAACTCTTAGTTCAGCTGTCTGGCCTGTTTTATCACCCACACACCCTCATGCTGTGCCTTATTGTGACTGGCCTGTATCCAGAGAGGGAAGAGTGACTTAAAATGGTCCGACTGACGAGCGTAAAGTATATTGCCTTCCTCTTCCTGGTTAAAGCTCAGTTTCCTGCATGACTGCTTGGTGACAGCTTGTTTCGCGCCCACAGGTTTATAAGCAACAATGTTGCAAGTGTTCTGATCTTGACTTGAGTCCATGTGGTTGGGCATGGAGCCGAGTGAACCGCACAGCATTGGAGGTAAAATAATTACTAAATAAGCTGCAACTGCGCTGCATCACCCTTACCTCACAGCCAGGCAGTGAGCACTTCTGTAAGTGTGCTGTGCTGATAGCAGTTGATCTTACATTATTCTCACAACGGAACAAAAGGTGGCAGTCTGAACTATCTAGGCCACCTGGAAACCCTTTCACCTGGTTCGCTCTGAAGTGAGCTGCTAGGCGACAGCGTGGGTGGTGACTATAGCAACTGAAAAAAGACAAGTTGCTCATTTTAAATATAGTCTGCAAGAGGCAAGACATCAGATTAATGGACACGGCGTGTGGTTCGAGAAAAGTTTTTGAACAGATTAAAAAGCAAAACTCATGAATGCACTGATGTGGTAGTAGAAGGAATCATAGTGCTGCAGGCAAGAACTTGCTTAGGCTCCACTTTCATTTCCATGACTTTTGACTGGACTTAAACATTTCCTCACATTTGGCAGAGTTATTTTTTTTTTTTTTGGATGTTATTTAATTCCTACAGTAACATATTTTGACTTATTTTGCCCTCAATTAGGCATCAAGACTGTAAAAGTTGACCTCCAGTTTTGTGGGCTAAACTGAAGTAACTATATTTTTGGTCAGTGTTAATTATATCAAAGTCCTTGGCTCAAATGCTTGATGGATGAACAAGTGGAGCAAACTCATAAGAATTATCACAGTAATTATGATTATTCCCTTATGAATGCTGACATGCCTGCAGTGCCGCATTGATCAGCAGTGAGCTAAGATTTAGTAGTCTTACATGACGTATAAGAAATGAGAAATCGCTAATTGCGACAATGCTTAGCAAGAAGCTGATTCAGTGTTACTTTGATGTTATAACCCTTATGCTTTGGTCAATTTAACCTAATAATGATGATCAAGCAGGAGCAACAATCGGACTCTGAAACTAACTACACACATCGCCTTTAATTCTGCTACAAAGTTAGGAAGAACAAAGAGTTATGCAGAATAATAAAACATCTTTCACAGTTTCAGATGTGATTTTAACACGAAAGGATCTCACTCTGAAGTCTAGAAATTGAATTTGAATATCAAGCATCTACTGTTGTATGTACACAGCAAAGAATTGGACATTTATTGGTTGAATATAACTATATTTTATTCAGCAGTAAATGAAGCCACATTTCTATATATTAAGATTCTAAAACAGTCATAAACTCAATAAGCTTACAGGTAAGTCAGTTAATACACACAGTCTATTTTACACTAACTGTTTAATAAGGTATTTAAAGTTAAACTATATACCAAAAAATAATGAAACATTGATTTGAGCCAGGAAAAACCTTTGAGCAATTGAAACTGGAAAACATATTCATATCAAATGCTCATAGCTATAATAAATGTCCAGAATATTCAGCAAATTACTTTTTTGGGGTTTTTTATCTTCTGCCACAGACTGAGGAACTTATTGAACAATATCTTATTTATGATAAACATGTGTTGTGCTTGTAAGAGCAGTAAAACTTTTTATAGTAAAAAAAAAATCCAACTTGATCTGTAATGTTTTAAAGAAGCAAGTCAATTAAAACTTAGATGTTTTAGGGTTGGTTTTTTTTTTGCATCAAGCTTTTGGTTTCGTTAAACTTTTCTTATTTTTTGCTGTGAGGGGTGGACATAGTTGTCAATATTTAACTCAGGCTGAAGTGCTGCTGGTTAAATTTTACTCAGGTAAGAATAGCTGTGTAGAAAATATAGAGGGCTTCATCTGGTGAAGGTAAAGAAATTGATCAAGACTGTGTCACCTGTCTTTGGCCAGTAGTTGGAGACAAAACCCAGACATAAGTCATAATAAGACAGTGGTAAACTCTGTATTTATATTGAGGATCACTAGCTGAGGCATTCTGAGGTCATTCCAAACAGATATCACAGATGCCAGTATGACACTTACTCAGACTGGCAAGCAAACAAAAAACAAAACAACAAACCCCCCCATTGCTAGCATACCGATAAGCTGTTATTCCCTGGTGCTAAAAGGACACAGATCCAGTTCTGCAACAGAATCACACTTGTCAAGTTAAAACTATGACATCGTCATATCATCCTTATTCACCTTAAGACCATAAAATATTTATTAAACCAGCTTGGCCCCTGTTTCCACTGGGCACACACTTTGTATATTAATGAGGCAATGCATGTATGCCATCTAGTGACATAATAGTGTAATGATTTTGAAAAACATCCACCAGCAGTCACTAGCTGAAAATGTCGAGTATACTGAGTTTACAGTTGTGGTTCCTGAGAGTATGCTTTGTGTTTGAGCTTTTTGCAGCAAAATTAATGGAAATGTGTATGTAGGCGTCCCTGTGGCTTTAACCCACTCCTCAGAATGGCCAGATTGATTTCAAATGGCACAAATTGATTGCATACATTCCTAAGCAAGATAAAAACCTGCTATTTCTTTTCTTTAGCCTACTCCTGTTGCATTGGCTGTTTTTGAAACTGCATTTTTAATGTTTGAATTAATAGTAACTCAAGATTTTAGCAGCTAGAAACTATGTGGGAAATGATAAAATAGTGATGGATCACTCATAAGAGATCTGAGTCTAGTTACAGTGAAGTTTGGCTTCAGGTCTAAATTAAATTGTATTCCGTCCACATTGCACCAGATAGCAGATGTAGATAAAAAGTTTTTTTTTTACCTTGTGTTTCTCTTCCTGCAGGCAAGCACTGCTTGACAACATAATATAAATCACATCTTAATGAGAACAAATTTTACAATTATAAAACAAATTTTTGAATATAGAAATCTGTTGTGTATTATTTATATAAGTGTACAAGAGATCACAGTGGATTACAATTATTAAAAAAATATTGTAGTTAAAACAGAGTTTCTCAAACTGTAGCTTTTATCTAGGACGTGTGTTCAAAACCTCTGGGCGTCTTGTTGTGAACTGAGGACACACAAAAAGGATCACATATCAATAACAAAATATTTTAACAATGATTTTGTATTTACCCATTCTTGCATTTCTCTGGGTACAGTGATTACTTTATGGATGTAACACTAGAATAATAAATAGGACTACCTGCAATTCTGTGTCAACATTTTCTAGATGTGGTCTAAAACCCCTGGATCTGTAAATGCCTGTTGATTCTAAGTTGTGATACCCTGGACAAAACAACATACAATTATGTAGAGCTACATATGTCAGAAGAGATTGCTGAAAAGTTTTCAAATTCATGTTGAAAACAGATCAGTTAAAAAAAAACCAAACACACCTGTATCAGAGAAATCAAAGAAGTCCTCCTCAAAAAAAGCAGACAGTCTCCTGCCATCAAAGTCGTTCCTTTTCCTTAAATAAAGAGACAGCAGGTAGTTTTACATATCAGTCTTTATAACCTTGTGATTACAGGAAGTGCTGAGAAAGTTTCCTTTGAAATTTATAATTTATCGATTTGAATTATCCAGTTAAAAATATAATTAGTAATAACTGCTTTAATTCCTTCATCAAAGTAATGTAACATGTTACATTAGGTTAATTTTTGATTAACATTTCAGTTCCATAAATTTACTGTGTTGGTGCCATGTCTTCATTTCCCAGCAGTTAAGTTAGACTTAAAGACCTAATGAAAACAAAATGCTGAACGATCTCTTTGCCCTGCATTGCCTGCAAATACGTTGGAACACGGGATACCTGCATGGCCAAAGGTGCAAAGCAAAAGTATGAATGAATGAATGTTATTTAATATTCTACACAATAGAATAATACACTGAGATGTAACACTTTGGTAATTAAACATTTTAACTAGTAACTGTGGTTTGATTACATATTTCAGAGAAACTGTAACAAGGATGAAATAACTAATCACCCCCCACCAAAGAAATAAAATTTGTTTTGCATTCACGTGTAACAAAAATCAGGAATATATTGAAACTCACCAAACTCCCATGCATTTCTTTTCGACAATGATAGCAATAACAATGACAATTATGATGAGAAGTGCTCCTCCAAGTGATCCAAACAGAGCTCCGTAGAAACCTGGACCCCAACGGAAGAGGTCACATTGTGGGCCATAAAACTGCTTTAGGCTGGACTCAAAGCACCTGAAATAAAGAGCCACAAGAGTTCATTATATGGATGAGATCTATATTCCAACAAATTTAACATTCTTCCAACTAAAAAAACATTCTTTGCCTTACCTACAGATAGGCCCTTTGAAAATGTCATTGAAACATTGTCCATGTTGGTGACAGTAATCTTGGTTTGTTTGGCAAGGTCCAACACACTGCCATTGCCCGTTAATGATCTCAGCAGTGTAATTAGCAAACTGAGAACAATTTACATACAGATTCAAATCTGTAATATCTGTTTGATAGAAACAAAAACAGTATTTATCTTTCTTTCCAAGTACCATAATATAAATATAAAATGTTTGGACAAACGCTAAATGAAGAAACAGTGACTGAACAAAGCACTAACGTGTCAAAGTTGTATGTTTAGAACTGACGAATAGTGCACTTACTGTTAATTGTAGGTGGTTGGAAGGCGAGTCCATTCAACGTCACGCTGCTATTAAAGGCCTGAGAAATATTTCTAAGGGTACTTGGGTCATTCAAGATATCGGTCAACACCCTATCAAGCTGAGTGTTGACAAACTGGATTTGTGTTTCATTGTTTGGATAGCTGTACTCTGCCACACTCTCTGCAATGATACTTCCTTTTCTACAGGGAGGCAAAAGAGAGAAATTACCAAAAGAAAATCAATCAAGGCGCTTGATTAAAAAAAAAATACATTTAATGATTTTTTTTCTTAAACTTACGATAACTTGACAACTTCTACCCTTTTGAAAGACTGTGGGTCTGCTTCTCTGTAGATGGCTTCAAGCTTGAATGCAGAGCAAAAGCTATGAAATCAGAGTTAAAGCAACATATTCTTGCATTTTGGTAATTAAAATGAATTAAATTAACTAAAACAAACAAAACATCTGCAATTATTCTATGATAATAATAATAATTTTATTATTTCAACACATGAGCAAGTTCTATTAACATACAAAAATAAAAAAGAATTCATAAAATTACCTGTCTTTTTAATGTGTTAATGAATTCTAGTGACTCAGGTGAGGTTAAATCGTTAAAAGCTGGCTGAAAAACCATCTGGATCTCCAAAGTCAAATTTACTTTGCGAGCCGGTATTGCTCCAGTATCTACAAAGAAATATAACAGCATTTAACTGACACTGAAATATTTTGATTGGCACATAGCAAAAACAATTGCAGGTCAAAACAAAAGTTAGAAATATCAAAGCCGACACATTTAAAAGGGATGCATATTGATAAAAGCGTGAACTTTACCAAAATATGAACAATGAAAAATCATTTTTGGAAACGAAAATCTTTTGGAGAACTGTACTGGGGGAATCTTACCGATCTGAGGTTTGGTGTTACTTTCTCCGAAAGAGCATTCATCCCCGAAAATGAACTCTTGACAATGGCAGCTACATTTTCCAAGTGTTGTGTTGAACATACAAGTACCCGTTACACATTGGCAGTCTTCATCTTTACACTGAGGTGGTGGAGACAGTGATGTCACAGTGATGGCAGTTGGTGGAGTTGAAGTTTGGGATTCATTAGTTACAATGAACGCCCCAGTCTGTGTTGAGACAGTTGACACGACTGAAGATGTTTCAGTGAGGCTAGATGACACTGTTTCTGTAGTTGTGGTTCTTTCACTTGGTGACAGGGTTTCTTTTGTTGTTGTTCCTTCGCTCTGTGATATTGTTACTTCCATTGTGGTTCCTTCGGTTGGTGACATGGTCCCTTCTATTGTTGTTCCTTTAGTTGTTAAAATTGTTTCTTCCATTGTGGTCTCTTCACTTGTTGACATTGATTCTCTGGTTGTGGTTCCTTCACTTGTTGACATGGATTTTCTGGTTGTGGTTCCTTCACCTGTTGACATTGTTTCTTCCATGGTGGTTCCTTGACTTGGTGACATTGTTACTTCAGTTGTGGCTCCTTCAATTGTTGGCACGGATTCTCTGGTTGTGGCTCCTTCACTTGTTGACATTGATACTCTGGTTGTGGCTCCTTCACTTGGTGATATTGTTTCTCTGGTTGTGGTTCTTTCACTTGGTGACACAGTTTCTTTGGTTGTGGTTCCTTCACTTGTTGACATATATTCTCTGGTTGTGGCTCCTTCACTTGGTGACATGGTTTCTTTGGTTGTGGTTCCTTCACTTGTTGACATAGATTCTCTGGTTGTGGTTCCTTCACTTGTTGACATTGATACTCTGGTTGTGGCTCCTTCACTTGGTGATATTGTTTCTCTGGTTGTGGTTCTTTCACTTGGTGACACAGTTTCTTTGGTTGTGGTTCCTTCAATTGTTGACATTGATACTCTGGTTGTGGCTCCTTCACTTGGTGACATGGTTTCTTTGGTTGTGGTTCCTTCACTTGGTGACACAGTTTCTGTGGTTGTGGTTCCTTCACTTGTTGACATAGATTCTGTGGTTGTGGTTCCTTCACTTGTTGACATAGATTCTCTGGTTGAGGTTCCTTCACTTGTTGACATTGATATTCTGGTTGTGGCTCCTTCACTTGGTGATATTGTTTCTCTGGTTGTGGTTCTTTCACTTGGTGACACAGTTTCTTTGGTTGTGGCTCCTTCAATTGTTGACATTGATACTCTGGTTGTGGTTCCTTGACTTGTTGACATTGTTACTTCAGTTGTGGTTCCTTCACTTGGTGACATTGTTTCTTTGGTTGTGGTTCGTTGAATTGGTAACATGGTCTCTTCCATTGTTGTTCCTTTAGTTGTTAAAATTGTTTCTTCCATTGTAGTCTCTTCACTTGTTGACATTGATACTCTGGTTGTGGCTCCTTCACTTGGTGACACAGTTTCTTTGGTTGTGGTTCCTTCACTTGTTGACATTGATACTCTGGTTGTGGCTCCTTCACTTGGTGACATGGTTTCAATTGTTGTGGCTCCTTCACTTGTTGGCATAGATTCTCTGGTTGTGGTTCCTTCACTTGTTGACATAGATTCTGTGGTTGTGGTTCCTTCACTTGTTGACATAGATTCTCTGGTTGTGGTTCTTTCACTTGTTGACATTGATATTCTGGTTGTGGCTCCTTCACTTGGTGATATTGTTTCTCTGGTTGTGGTTCTTTCACTTGGTGACACAGTTTCTTTGGTTGTGGTTCCTTCACTTGTTGACATTGATTCTCTGGTGGTGGCTCCTTCAATTGTTGACATTGATACTCTGGTTGTGGCTCCTTCACTTGGTAACATGGTTTCTCTGGTTGTGGTTCCTTGACTTGTTGACATTGTTACTTCAGTTGTGGTTCCTTCACTTGGTGACATTGTTTCTTTGGTTGTGGTTCGTTCAATTGGTAACATGGTCTCTTCCATTGTTGTTCCTTTAGTTGTTAAAATTGTTTCTTCCATTGTGGTCTCTTCACTTGTTGACATTGATACTCTGGTTGTGGCTCCTTCACTTGGTGATATTGTTTCTCTGGTTGTGGTTCTTTCACTTGGTGACACAGTTTCTTTGGTTGTGGTTCCTTCACTTGTTGACACAGATTCTTTGGTTGTGGTTCCTTCACTTGTTGACATTGATACTCTGGTGGTGGCTCCTTCACTTGTTGACACAGTTTCTTTGGTTGTGGTTCTTTCACTTGGTGACACAGTTTCTTTGGTTGTGGTTCCTTCACTTGTTGACACAGATTCTTTGGTTGTGGTTCCTTCACTTGTTGACATTGATACTCTGGTTGTGGCTCCTTCACTTGGTGACATGGTTTCAATTGTTGTGGCTCCTTCACTTGTTGACATTGATACTCTGGTTGTGGTTCCTTCACTTGGTGATATTGATACTTTGGTTGTGGCTCCTTCACTTGTTGACATTGATACTCTGGTTGTGGCTCCTTCACTTGGTGACATGGTTTCAATTGTTGTGGCTCCTTCACTTGTTGGCATAGATTCTCTGGTTGTGGTTCCTTCACTTGTTGACATAGATTCTGTGGTTGTGGTTCCTTCACTTGTTGACATTGATTCTCTGGTTGTGGCTCCTTCACTTGGTGACATGGTTTCAATTGTTGTGGCTCCTTCACTTGTTGGCATAGATTCTCTGGTTGTGGTTCCTTCACTTGTTGACACAGATTCTGTGGTTGTGGTTCCTTGACTTGGTGACATTGTTACTTCTGTTGTGGTTCCTTCACTTGGTGACATGGTTTCAATTGTTGTGGCTCCTTCACTTGTTGACATAGATTCTCTGGTTGTGGCTCCTTCACTTGGTGATATTGTTTCTCTGGTTGTGGTTCTTTCACTTGGTGACACAGTTTCTTTGGTTGTGGTTTCTTCACTTGTTGACATTGATTCTCTGGTTGTGGCTCCTTGACTTGGTGACATTGTTACTTCTGTTGTGGTTCCTTCACTTGGTGACATTGTTTCTTTGGTTGTGGTTCGTTCAGTTGGTAACATGGTCTCTTCTATCGTTGTTCCTTTAGTTGTTAAAATTGTTTCTTCCATTGTAGTCTCTTCACTTGTTGACATTGATACTCTGGTTGTGGCTCCTTCACTTGGTGACACAGTTTCTTTGGTTGTGGTTCCTTCACTTGTTGACATTGATACTCTGGTTGTGGCTCCTTCACTTGGTGACATGGTTTCAATTGTTGTGGCTCCTTCACTTGTTGACACAGATTCTCTGGTTGTGGCTCCTTCACTTGTTGACATAGATTCTCTGGTTGTGGCTCCTTCACTTGTTGACATTGATACTCTGGTTGTGGCTCCTTCACTTGGTGATATTGTTTCTCTGGTTGTGGTGCTTTCACTTGGTGACACAGTTTCTTTGGTTGTGGTTTCTTCACTTGTTGACATTGATTCTCTGGTTGTGGCTCCTTGACTTGGTGACATTGTTACTTCTGTTGTGGTTCCTTCACTTGGTGACATTGTTTCTTTGGTTGTGGTTCGTTCAATTGGTAACATGGTCTCTTCTATCGTTGTTCCTTTAGTTGTTAAAATTGTTTCTTCCATTGTGGTCTCTTCATTTGTTGACATAGAATCTCTGGTTGTGGTTCCTTCGCTTGTTGATATTGATTTTCTGGTTGTGGTTCCTTGACTTTGTGACATTGTTACTTCAGTTGTGGTTCCTTCACTTGGTGACATGGATTTTCTGGTTGTGGTTCCTTCACCTGTTGACATTGTTTCTTCCATGGTGGTTCCTTGACTTTGTGATATTGTTACTTCTGTTGTGGCTCCTTCAATTGTTGACATTGATACTCTGGTTGTGGCTCCTTCACTTTGTGATATTGTTTCAATTGTTGAGGCTCCTTCACTTGGTGACATGGTTTCAATTGTTGTGGTTCCTTCACTTGTTGACATTGATACTCTGGTTGTGGCTCCTTCACTTTGTGATATTGTTTCAATTGTTGTGGCTCCTTCACTTGTTGGCATAGATTCTCTGGTTGTGGTTCCTTCACTTGTTGACATGGATTCCCTGGTTGTGGTTCTTTCACTTGGTGATATTGTTTCTCTGGTTGTGATTCTTTCACTTGCTGACACAGTTTCTTTGGTTGTGGTTCCTTCACTTGTTGACATTGTTTCTTCCATGGTGGTTCCTTGACTTGGTGACATTGTTACTTCAGTTGTGGCTCCTTCAATTGTTGACATTGTTTCTTTGGTTGTGGTTCGTTCAATTGGTAACATGGTCTCTTCTATCGTTGTTCCTTTAGTTGTTAAAATTGTTTCTTCCATTGTGGTCTCTTCATTTGTTGACATAGATTCTCTGGTTGTGATTCCTTCACTTGTTGATATTGATTTTCTGGTTGTAGTTCCTTCACTTGGTGACATTGTTTCTTTGGTTGTGGTTCCTTCAATTGGTAACATGGATTCTCTGGTTGTGGTTCCTTCACTTGTTGACAACAATTCTCCAGTTGTGGCTCTTTCACTTGGTGACATGGTTTCAATTGTTGTGGTTCCTTCACCTGTTGACATTGTTTCTTCCATGGTGGTTCCTTGACTTTTTGACATTGTTACTTCTGTTGTGGCTCCTTCAATTGTTGACACAGATTCTCTGGTTGTGGTTCCTTCACTTGTTGACATTGATACTCTGGTTGTGGTTCTTTCACTTGGTGACACAGTTTCTTTGGTTGTGGTTCCTTCACTTGTTGACTTAGATTCTCTGGTTGTGGTTCTTTCAATTGTTGACACATTTTCTTTAGTTGTGGTTCCTTCACTTGTTGACATTGTTTCTTTGGTTGTGGTTCCTTCAATTGGTAACATGGTCTCTTCTATTGTTGTTCCTTTAGTTGTTAAAATTGTTTCTTCCATTGTGGTCTCTTCACTTGTTGACATTGATTCTCTGGTTGTGGTTCCTTCACTTGTTGACATGGATTTTCTCGTTGTGGTTCCTTCACCTGTTGACATTGTTTCTTCCATGGTGGTTCCTTGACTTTGTGATATTGTTACTTCTGTTGTGGCTCCTTCAATTGTTGACACAGATTCTCTGGTTGTGGTTCCTTCACTTGTTGAAATTGTTTCTCTGGTTGTGGTTCTTTCACTTGGTAACATGGTTTCTTCTGTTGTGGTTCCTTCACTTGTTGACATTGATACTGTGGTTGTGACTCTTTCACTTGGTGACATAGATTCTCTGGTTGTGGCTCCTTCACTTGTTGACATTGATTCTCTGGTCGTGGTTCCTTCACTTACCGACATTGATTCTCCTGTTGTGGTTCCTTCACCTGTTGACATTGTTTCTTCCATGGTGGTTCCTTGACTTGGTGACATTGTTACTTCAGTTGTGGTTCCTTCAGTTGTTGACATAGATTTTCTGGTTGTGGTTCCTTCACTTGGTGACATTGTTTCTTTGGTTGTGGTTCGTTCAATTGGTAACATGGGCTCTTCCATTGTTGTTCCTTTAGTTGTTGAAATTGTTTCTTCCATTGTGGTCCCTTTACTTGTTGACATTGTTTCTCTGGTTGTGGTTCCTTCACTTGGCGACATAGATTCTCTGGTTGTAGTTCCTTCACTTGTTGATATTATTTCTCTGGTTGTGGTTCCTTCACTTGGTGACATAGATTCTCTGGTTGTGGTTCCTTCACTTGGTGACATAGATTCTCTGGTTGTGGTTCCTTCACTTGTTGACATTGATTCTCTGGTTGTGGCTCCTTCACTTGTTGACATTGATTCTCTGGTCGTGGTTCCTTCACTTACCGACATTGATTCTCCTGTTGTGGTTCCTTCACCTGTTGACATTGTTTCTTCCATGGTGGTTCCTTGACTTGGTGACATTGTTACTTCAGTAGTGGCTCCTTCAGTTGTTAACACAGTTTCTTTGGTTGTGGTTCCTTCACTTGTTGACATAAATTCTCTGGTCCTGGCTCCTTCACTTGTTGACATAGATTCTGTGGTTGCGGTTCTTTGACTTTGTGACATTGTTACTTCTGTTGTGGTTCCTTCTCTTGATGAAATGGTTTCTTTTGTTGTGGTATCTTCATTTGGTGATATTGTTTCTTTAGTTTTTTTTGTATCACTTGTAGCCACAAACATAGATGATAATGAAATTGTAGATTTAGTAGCAGAAATAGAGGTTGGTGGTGATATTGTGATAACCTTGGTAATTGAAGTACTTTGTTCCGACGTTTCTGTAGTTTCAGTATTCTGATTGGCTGTTGTTTTCCTCGAACTGGAAGTTGTGTAAAAAGAGGAGGAATTTTTTGCTTCACTTGTCACAATGCCTATCCCACTTGATACTGAGAACGTAGACTCTTCTAAAGATGTTTGAGTCCCAGTAGGCGACGTGGTCTTTCCGTTTTTTTCATCTGCATTATAATTCCTATTCATTTTTACAAACATTTCAGCAACAGGTTGTTCATCTTTTTCATCCAATTCTCCAGTTCCTGACACCGCTGGGCTTTCATTTGTCGTCATCCTCTTTTGTGATAGATGCATCTCTTTGTGGTTGTCCACAATTTGTGCATTCAATGTTTTTTCAACTTGACCTTGTTGTACATTTCCTGTGAAGACATTATTTGTGCATGGCACATAAATTTGTCATTGCATTGCAATTTGTCACAGCAACTTCAATTTCATCTTTTTAATGACTTTTTAGAATTTATATCCAAGTCTTATTCAGGTTTCTCTCCAAAATTAACAGCCATGTTATTTTCATACTGAATCCAGTTTTTTAGAAATGCTTTGAAACAGCTGGCTTCCAGACTATTTTAATCTAATAAACCAAGGTGACGCACATTTAACTGCTATCCTTTGTTTTTAACTCCAGTTTTTATTTTGCTGCTTTATCTATTCTTTATTGCTTTATTCCTTTCATGGAATCTAGTTAGCATCCATGAAAAAGTTACATTCCACTGCTGAGATCATTGTAATTTTGCAGAAACTATCTAACTGAAAAGATGTCAAATGCAGCTGAAAATATGTAATAATATCAGCAAATGAAGCTCTCTGATACAACTTCAGCTACTTCTGAGGTGGATGGAAGAAAAAATAAATACATAAATAAAGAGATGTATTCGAGTGGCACATTTTAGCTTCTAGCCTACAGGAGGGTTGTCATCAAACACACCAGATCTGAAATGTAAATAGACTAAGTGTGCTCCACACATCGTCTTCATCAACACAGTGACATTATTCTTTCTTTTTGACCTCTTCCATAATAATACTAAAAGTAAGGAAAAGTCACAAAATTGATTACTTCTACAAAGGATCATTTTTATTTTACAAATCAGCACAAATTTTCACATTGTGTACAATTAACCTTTTAATCATTTGCCTGCATCTGAATAGAAAGGACCACAGTTTGCTCAGCAGAGTAGTTGTACATTCAGCACTGATTGCAGTTGTTCTGACGATCAGTACTACGTCTAAGGATGAGAAAACAGATTATGTCAAAGTAATACAGAATTTGAGAAAATAGACTCACCCCTTTTTTGTGTGAAGAACACAAAGCAAGCAGTAAGCACAATGACCAAAATTGTAAGAAGGATGAGAATAGTTGAAATCCTCTTCCATCTAGAAGATTCCAGGTAAGTCCAGTTTTTCATTTTCTGATTCATTCTGGTAATCATCCAATAGATGTAACACTGAAATATTTCAACTCATGCAAAGTCTTTCTCTGCATGAAGATATAAGAAAAGCACAGAAAACTCCTCGAGGCGTTCTGTGATTTTAAGTGGTGGTTTAATTTGCTCCTCCTGTTGTATACTATATAAGCATATGTCTAATGGCATCAGATCTACTCGCTGTATCATCAATAATCACTTGGTTAACTGAGTTACTTACTGATACAGTACCTCCCTTGGCAAACCTTTTATGTACTTTGATATTGCACTGTAGTGAGTTGTGAGTTTCCTTTAAGCTCACTCACACCCTGTATGTGTTCATTTACAATGCTCTAGAAAACAGCAATAGCTAAATGGAAACAGATAATGGCATAAGTGGGTGGGATTCTACTAAAGTAGACTAACTTCCCAACATTGTAATAAACCATTATTTATTGTGAGTGGCACCAGTGATATATACGTACTTATGTATTTACCCTGAGCCACTAAACTCTGGTTAAAGGCAACATAGTCTATGATGTTCTCGCAAAGTTAATATGTTGTGTTTAATGTTTTAACTCACAGAGCTTCTTTGAAATTCATATCCAATGCTTTATTTGACCTACAGATATAGATACACTAGTTATCAAAAGAATCTCAATAATTATGATTTGTTCTTCAAACACCATAATTGAATAGTTGTGATCTTTCAATGAACACATCATTGTTACATTTCAATACTATTTGATTTGGTTTTTTTTGTTGACATGTATTTCAGTCTAATATTTACTTGCTGTGGCAATCATCTGGACACGACAAAGGAAGATTATTCAACTGCACTGAATATTATTGCTATAAATAAACTGTGAAACATGACCCTGCATTAATAAGTGGTTTTACCATTACCAGGAAAAAGTGAGCACTGAAGAGGTTCAGTAGAAATATTGTATTTTTATCTTGATGATTCAATAGGTTTGGTGAAAGGTCACCACACCTCTGTTTATTCTTTGGAAAATCATTTCTGAAATTGTACACAATAAAAAAATCCAATGTTTTTGCCTTACTTAATTTTAGAATGCAACAATTTCATAATAAAGTATAGGCTATTTGTTTCTTGTTTTTTTCATGTTCTTTATTACAGTTTTATTTATTATGACAGAAAACCATGAGGATGATTGATCTCAGTGTATTATCATTTTAAAATATCAAATTACCTTTTGCCACACAAGGAAATGAAGCAATATCACCAGTAGTATTTCAAATGTTCTATCATTTAGACTTATGTGTGTTGTCAGGTGTGTCTTGGCTCAAAGCAGACTTTTTATCACTGGGTGATTGACGCAAACGATACTTGTGGTTTTGAGCAAAAACCTGCTCAAGATAGTGGAACAAGTGTGTGAGGACAAGCATGTGACAGAATGGACAGCAGTTTCTATGCTGTATATTGGTGATCATCTAAACAGGACTTCAATTACAGTGTTGGAGGTGCTTCATTAAATGATTTATAGATCTGTTTCTTCAAGTCAATTTTTGGTGGTCCTCTGAATTTTTTATTAACAAAGTCAACACAATTAAATGTAAGGGTGTGTATAGTATGTCTGCATGCTGTGTCTGGACCTTTTGTTCACACTGTGAACTTCTAATGATGGTTTGATTAATATCAATATAACTTATGCCTTTTTATATATTTAGATATTAATCCAGTCAAATCTATTCTGAAACAAATTGTTGACTGTTTGTGTATTTTTAATGGAACCAAAGGTTTTGTCAGAACCTGAAGTCATTAAAAGTTTACTTTTACATGATCATTGAAAACAGATTTTCGGTAAGGATTCCAAAAATACTATATTACATTGTATGACTTAACTCAGTGAGTCCCAAGTTTCCAGTTGCCGTAGCACATAGCACAGCATATGGGTAAAGATTTAAAATTGGGCCGAAGAGGAAGCACTATAATACTTTTTGGTATTGATATCAATAAACTCACCCATTTCTTAGTTAATTTCTGCACATTGCTGATATTAATTAATGACTTTAGTGTGCACATCCAAATACAATTAGAAAAAGAAACCCAAAAAAGGGGGTAGGGCTATCAAAGTTCACAAGTCAAAAGAAGAAAAAAAAAAACCCAGCTTGGCGTAGTTTAAAAACTGAGGATAAAAATAGAAACTGCGACTTAACCTCAAACAAGTTCAAAAGTTTCAGAATACTTTAATTCACATGAACTTAGAAATACAAACTGCATGTTATGGCACTCCACACTCAATCATGAAGCCACTAGATTTCATGAAATATCTGTTGCAATATAGTTTGTCAATAGAGACCAGTGAAGCAGTTTGAACGACAATTGTACAAGTTATTTCTGAAGTGGCTGTATGCACTTCACCAAACAAGTTGGGGAAACAAAGCAGTTCTCTTCCAAAACAAAAGTGAAATCCTCTTCGTCTGACAGCCCCCAGCTTTAATTTTCATACTTCAGCCTCCTTCTGATCAGCCTCCAGACCTTCCGTTTTTGTTGCAGTTTCGGTCGATTCAATCTTAGCCCTACGACGCTCTGCCTCTGTTATCGTCATGGGATGCAGTGGGAAAAATCCTGCTAACCCTGTCCAAAGTCAAAAGAAAAAGAGGAACGTCAAAAGTGTTACTTTTCAACTGTACCAGAACAAAGTGCCAAGACTTGCTAACATTGTTTAAAGACAATTTGAATTCCCTGTAGCATTTTGAATGCATTTTATGACAACAACATTATAATTTTAACTTATTCATTTTTGGAGAAGCGGCCATGTGAGATGATGGATGCTTTTATAATCATGAATCTAGCATATAATCTGTCTTCGTTCAACCCTTTAAACCAGAGGGTATGAATAAGGTGCTTGAGGGCACAGTGAACACCTCATGGATCTAACAGGAATCTGCAAAGAACAGGCAATAGAAAAAGTATGTCTCAAGAAGAGTGTAAAAGTGTTGGGGCTCATAAAAGTTATAGATGTAGATTACGCAAATCATAATTCTCAGAAAAGCCAACAAAAGAGGTATGTAATGTGGATCCACCTTAAGAGAAAAAACAAAAAAATCTTGTGAAGAATACACACCTAGAAGTTTGGCCACAGGCTTTGAAGGGTGTGCACCACAACCGATCCAGTATTTTATCCGGTCAAAGTTGAAGCTGACGATTTTCTCATTGTGGATGTTAGGGAGGGGGTCGTAAGAACCCAGCTGTTCAATATATTTACCATCTCTTGCTCTTTTGTTGTAAGCCGCGACAATGCGATAAAATGGTCTGTTAGCTTGTTTGTGGCCTGCAAGAGCAAGTCGAATTACAACGTAACCCCCATGGTACTTCTTTAGAAGGAGAGATGCTGCAAAAGGAAATGAAAACAGTTAGCACCAGAGAAAAAAGAAGTACTTTATAACTATTAAACACTTCACTGCACCAGATGCATAACCCATGTTCTCCAGTAAATATTGCCATCGCTCTGATTCTCTCTTCTTATGTATTTGTTTCCTTCTTCTGATTTCTTATTCCTTTAAACCACTTTGGACCAACTATGTTGTCTGCATAGGACTATATACAAAAACTGAGCTGAATTGATTTAGCATCCCTTCTGTTGTAAGGCGTTCTAAACATTCATTGGTATCAATAAGGGCAAGGTGCCCTTATTGATACCAATGAAAAAGAAAATCACAAATGAGAATATAAACCTTCTTAATACAAGCTAAACCAATGAGAGGTGGTGTACTGAGTATATATATATTTGTATCAAACATTCACAGTTAACCAAAACAAGTATGAGTCTGAATATCTTGCCATGACATCTCTGGACATCTGATGGGCATTTTTCACCATTTGGGCATTGGGCACAGCTAATTGGAAAAACTATTAACTGATTGGTTGTTAATTAAAGGAAGTCATGATTTTAGTCCTGTAATAATATTATTATTAAGTTATTTAACTTAACTGGCAACAGGGATACAATAAATGAATACATTTAAGAAGCTATTGTTTGTGAGGACACCTGCATTCTCAGCTACATGTAATACTTCAACCAATAATAATACTTTTTGATAAAGCCAATAATTTATACTTTTATTTCACTGTGTGAGAAACGAATTCTTAAAATGTTCATATTGAAATGTTATGATAGTGAAGAGAACGATAATATGATGGGAATGATGTATTATTACTGTATGCCTAGAGGTTAGACTGTGTGGAAGTGGTGTTAATCTTGGTTATTAATGAAGGACGGAGAGAATTAAAGCTCGCACAACTTCTTTGTACAGAGAAGACAATAAACCAGCGAACCGGTAACGAAGCGTGTTCCGTCTGCGTAAGCGTGCTGAGGTAAGCGTGTTGCGTCATTTCCGGTCACTGGTGGTGTTGTTTGACTTCGTGTCGCTTGTCTCTGTGTGCCTATTTCTGCGGTTTAAATCGGGCACTCACTTAAACTTATGGGCAGTTCATTTTCATTTAACTCACAGCTAGCTAAGAATGTTGTTTCCACAAATTCCCAAATCACTCAGGCGATTCTTCAGCTCTGCTAACTTAGCTTAGCGATTAGCAATGGCGTCTCTCTCTCTCCTTCTCCCTCTTCTGATCTCACTTTCTCCTGCTCTATGAGTTTCATGTTCAGCTACTCCTCTACCTTCTACAGCGATAACTGTACATGTCACAAATGCAGTTTGTTTACAGATATGGAGGTCACACTTAATGAGCTGAAGGCGCGGCTCTGCACCGTAGATAGTCCAATTTGTGCCCCCCCAGCTCCCAGAGCAGCCAGGATCTAGTCAGGGCGGCTGTGTGACCCCCCTCCTCCTTCTGTCTCTTTCTGTCTCAACCCAACCTGTCGAGGCAGATGGCTGCCCTCCCTGCGCCTGTTCTGCCTCAGGTTTGTCTCTTAAAGGAAGTTTTTCCTTGCCACTGCTGCTAAGTGCTTGCTCTTGGAGGGATGTGTTGGGTCTCTTTTAACAACTCCATAAAGAGTTTGGTGTAGATCTCCATATGTAAAGTGCCATGATGTAACTTTGTTTGGCACTATATAAATCGATTTGATGTTGTGACATCTCTTTTAGTATTTCTTCTTCTGATAACCAGAAAACTTCCATGAACATGACATGGATGTTTGTTTTGTACTCCTGTCTATCTTTTCGAATTTATGTAGGGATGGACTTTTTTCCCATATGAAATCACAATAGCAGTTGTTCAAATGTGACCCTGCCACATGCTATCTTATTATAGAAAAGGTGTAAGAACTGTGAAATAACACTTGGCTGATGTCCCCTTTTTACATTTTAATCACACAATAAGAGGAATGTTGTTATTATCCATTTTATTAACACTTTGAGATAAAGTTCCCCAAAAGTATCCCATATTAGCACATAAATTTGAAGTTTAAAATATTTATTCTTTCCTTAAGAATGCCAAATCATAACTGTCAATTCCATATAGCCAGGTTTTATATTAAATGTTTGTAGGAACCAATCACAGATTAACTGTATAAATCTCGGCCTCATGCTATAAACGACACTCCTGGCTCTGGATGACACAAGACAGTAACATGAATGCTCTCAGGTTGTGGATGCTCTTAATACTCACATAAATGGACCATGATGTTCACCGGATTATCCTGCAACAGCCGAAAAAACAAATCACTTTTACTCCGCTGAGCACTGAGCGACGTAACTTTCTGTGAGCAACGCCGGCACTAGTTCACACAGTGAATCTATTGATATGATTACAGGGCTGTCTAACAACACAACAATGTCATTCAGTGCTCACAGTGAAGCTCTGCTGTGCTAGCTGCTAACTTTAGCTTCGGCTCTTTGTAAACTACGTGCCAAGAGCCAAATACCTGCGAAGATGTTAAACTACGAAGAGTAAAATGTCTCAGCAGATGTCTCGCCGAACAGTTAGAAAAGCAGACGTAAGAAAGTGTTTGAGGGTTTTTTTTTTTTAGCACGAGAGCTCATCTAATGTGACATTTGTCTGTGCGCGGCCATGTTTGACAAGGGAAGTGACGTAGCTTCCTGACGCCATTCCGTTATTGTGCCGGTAGATGGCGCTGCTGCTCCACTGTCCCCTCTGAGGACTGGCCCTTTCTGTGTGCTGGAGCGAAGAGGTTTTTTTTTTTTATAATGGACATTTTTGTTTCAGCAGAAAAAAAACAAAAACATGTTGGATTTATTTTGAAACAATTACTGCCCGAAAAATAAACAAGACACTAGACATAAATACTGTCTTTCAGTTTTTAGATGTATTTTTAGGCCTTTACATGTATCACATTTGGTCAGAAATGGTAAAACATCTGTGATGTGATCCAGGTATTTTTCTGTGTAATGCCAAACATCTGTCCCGTTTCACATGGGATAACAAGACACTGCTATTTTATAAACCATGCAATTCTGCTACATGCAGCACAGGAAGGAGCTTCCAGTATCAAAAATAAAATTAGGTCGACCCTTCAACACAAATTGTCCCATTTTGAAAGTTATAGACTAGCATGATGTACTGAGGCCACAACTTGGCAATATTGGATTATTTTTTAACATGTGTAACATCTGTAATTTGAATGGTGCAATTGCTTTCATTAATAATATTTATTTATTTTTGTTATATATATATACATATAAACATCTTGAAAATATCAAATATCAAACATGGTATTTACAACAAATAATATGAAAAAATATGTGGTGAATGGATAAAATGTAGAATGCCTATACAATATATTATATTGCAATGGAGTAGTGGGTTAGTAGGCATGTTTTTCTACCACAGCTTTTGGTAATAAAAATAAAAAACTAATTTATTTAGTAATAAAGATTAGTTGGTTTGTAATATAGCTATATTTATTGTACAATTGGACTTGTTCAATGTTTATTTGTATATATTAGCTATGAATACACATAAATGCCTAAAATCCATTAATGTTAAAATCCTAGCAAATTTACTTAAATGTGATCATTGCTTGTCTTTTTAATAAGTATACTCAGTTGTTACCTTTGTTATTCTGATTACTATCATTATCGACTACTGAAGGTAAGGCTTTCAATGTTGTTAGCAGTGCAGTCCTTCACATTGTTCTGGGCTTGATTTCTATTCTGTGTGTTTTCTATCTTACATCAGCAATGCACAGAGTTTCAAATCAGTTTCTTCTGTTGACCCCAGCACAGATGAGGCACTGATTTCCAGAGACATTAAGGGGTCACTGCTTTGCCTGATGTCGTCCGAATCTGCAGAGATTTCTTCCCACTGGGAGCCCCCGTACCTCTGTCCCCCTCCTGCCCACAGTCTTGGAACATGGTGATTTCACACTCCTGTTGTGTAAAGCTTGTTTTTCTGTGCGTGTGTGTGTCTGTGTGACAAACATATGGTTTTCTGTGTGGAGGGGTCACTGAAGACATACAAAAGAGATGGGCCCTTGTTTGTAATTCTGAAAATATCCTACTACTCCTGCGTGACTCATCATACATAAAGCCACAATGTCTGAAAACTGATGGCGTACATATAAATACAAATTTCTTTGGATTGAGTATGCCCTGCTTTTAATCAATTTTATTACTATTATTATTACTTAGTAAAGGTTATATACGGCTGTAATTCTTTCAGTGACATGGACTGACCAACTTGTCTAGATAATGCACCACTAATGCAGCATTGTAGTTGTGAAGTTATTTCAGATCATTTTCAAATTTTCAAAGGAAACATGACGAGACAACAACTGGTTAAATTTTCAGAATGAAAACCGCGTGATAGTATACTGGATTTAAAACAAATTGAATTCATTCAAACAAATCACACTATCCAAACACTATCACACATCTGTCATTGAACAGAATAACAAGATTACAAGCCTATTAGTTAAAAAGATTTGAAAATTTTGTCAGTTTGGTTTGTCAAGCAAATCATTTCAACAATCAGATGAACAAGGCAATACATAACTCTTTCCTCCAAAGAGCAGGGCTGAATAGCAAAAGGAAAAGCATCATTATGGAGTTGACCACGTTATTTTCTGTGTATAAATCTGAAAATGAATAGAGGCTTTACACAGTTAGGCAGCAAACAAAATGCATCTTACATGGTAAATCGGTAACGCGTGATTATCTGAACGGTGACATTGATTCTAGTTGTGGAGCACTCTTTCGTGAGGACCCCATGCTCTTTGGGATCCCAAGACGAGTTGTTCCTCCTCTAATCATCTGTGACAGTTCAGTTAGAGACGCTCAGATGACCAGATATTTTGCTTGGAAAAAAGAAAAAAGAAATCGGAACCTACTTTAAACGAGCAAGTCTGACCCAGACATTGCAGTCAAAGATGTTTGAATTTAATTTGATTATGTGAAAGATGTTACTATTATTGTTTGAACACTGTGTTTTCTCTAACATTGTGCACTAACAAAGACCTCTCACCACCTCTGTAAACTGAATTAACACACCACTTTAGATCATTTTGAGGTCACAGGCATAATCCAAAGACTTTCTATATTTTCTTCCATAGTCTAATGTCACTGTAATGATGTACACTTTCAGGGAAACTAATAATACCAGTCTCTTTTGTTCCCTGCATGCATTGTAAATGTGATGGAGCTCTCTTTTAAGACCTATCTAAGTTTAGAATCACAAATTAAACGTTGTGACTCTACTACAGGCCCTAAAATTTCAGAAATCTAAATGATCTTTACGGATCTTTCAGATATTCACATAATTATAAAGAAAATGAAATACTGACTGATGCAGAGCTGGTTTTGCCATTTCCAACCTGTCTCTTAATGTGCATTAAGCCTTTACCCAGTTTAATATAGTTGTAGGTTGGCAGCTAACATTTTCTATTTACATGTTTGGTGTATTGTTTTTTTTTATTATTCAAAACCTTGAAAATCAAATATTCTGAAAATGAAGCAAAAGAGGAGGAAAAAATCTAAACTAAAAAACTGCATTGGTCCCTCTTTCCTAACAGTTTATTTTCAAGCTCTGAACCATTTGAAGCACACACATGGAGAATATGAGGACACAATGGACAGGAACGCAGAAATACTGTATCACATTATACAGTTATCAATCAATACAGTGCGAGCAACATTGAATTGCCAGTTCATTTTAATGCCTTTGACAAAGAAGGATGAAGTCATATGAGTCCACATGAGCAGCCCTGAGAGCTCTGGGAGAGCATGCAATCACAATCATCCCCGTGCTAACATAGTACAAATGTCCTGACACCATCATTGTCCAGAAAGGTCCTGAGCAAGTAGAGTTAAATGTTCATGCTTTTGTCTGTGGAATATTGAAATAACCCAGCAGTGCACCTGGGTGCAGTGTTAACCACTGAATCACTGTGTCACCCCAACCTCTTTGAGGCACTATTTTATGCTACTTACTTCTAACCACCAAATAATAGATTTTCTAAGCTAAATTATCAAGAAAATAAACAGCTTTTTTAGACTGACAACGGCCAGCATCGTTCTGATTCCCATTTTGCAAATTATCTTTATCTTTCATGACTTAAACATTATTGGAAACTGAGTTTTATGATTTATATGTGATTATATGATATAATACATGTTTAGTTACTCACTCACATTAAGCCAATAAACATTTAAAAGCAGATCTGACATCTTATATATATATATACATTATAATACAGATTAAATATACTCTGATATTTTGTATTTAGATTATTGTTGGGCAGCACGGCGGAATAGTGGTTAACACTGTTGCCTCACAGCAAGAAGGTCATGGGTTTGATTCCCCGGCCCTCTGGGCAGAATTTGCATGTTCTCTCCATGCCTGCGTGGGTTTCCTCCACCATCCAAAGACATGCATGTTCAGTTTAACTGGTGACTCTAAATTGTCCGTTAAGTTTGAGTGTGAGTGGTTGTTGGTCTCTGTCTGTCTCTGTGTGTTGGCCCTGTAATGGAACGGCGACCTGTCCAGGGTGTACCCCGCCCTCGTCCAATCTGAGCTGCGACTGGCTCCAGCACCCCCCACGACCCGGAAACTGATAAGTGGTAGAAGATGAATGAATGAATGAATTAATTAATATATTATTGCTTTAACCTTATAGATGGGAGAGCTTCTCAACATATAAAAAGAAACAAAATGTTTCAGTTAATCTTGACATTTCAAGCAACTTTAACAGAATAGGAATTTTGATATTCTTCATTAAATGTAAGTCAAATTGAAGTATTTTCATGCTGTATTGCAGGTGTTCATTTAAACTCATGCCAGTGTACACTGCTCCGTGCTTCTGTGTAAATTTCGTATCAAGAATGGTATTTTAGACTTTTGAATTTTTTTACCAAATGGCAGGTTTATGTTGTTTTACGTTTGTGTTATAAGAACTAAGTTTTGTGCACATTCATATGATTCCTCAGTTCCGCTAGTCAGAATAATGGGCCTTTCAACTAAAAGCGCCGTGTGACTTCTAGTCTGTGAGCTCTTTGTGATGCCCTCTGCTTTTTTAAGCATCTGTGTCCAGCTGAAGAGATAGATGTTATGGTTGAGAAGAGCACCTAATGGAAAGACAGTATTCAGTCACAGCTTGGGTCAAGTGATCTCCCTTCTCTGGAAAGATCTTTCAGATGATTGTGCTGAGACTAATTGTGATAGCATGCAAAATGGATGCATTTCTTTTATCTTCATTAAGAAAGAGACCTTCTCTTTTTCTGTTACTTTTTTTTATTTTAGATTTGTCTACTCTTGCAGCCTCTGAGTAAAGCAAAAAAGTCCTGTCTTCTCTGGACATGAGGTTGCTTGTCTTAGTCAAGGTAGTGAATGTTGTTGTGTATAATGCACTTTGAGCTGTCGTACTGTACAGTGATAACAGTCATAATTTACCAATACAAATTGGGCTGTGTACATTTTACAGGGCAGAATATCCTCAAGTTTCTCGAGCTTTGTCAGACTACTTGGTTCCTAACAGTCTTCAAACATCACATAAAAGCTACATTTCACAAACACAAAGTTCACAAGTTCATCATACATAGCTGCAATAATGACTGTTTCTCAATTAGCAGGAGCAGTAGAATTAACCCCTCCATTTTTTTTAAATCTACAATACCTACATAAAAAAAGAAAAAAAAAGAAACCTATACCGAATTCACACCATTGTCTGCTCTCTTTATACTTTACTGCGTCTCTTAATTTCTAAATGTCACACTTTTTACTTCTCCGCATTATTTGGCAATTCTAATGAAATAAACTACCAAAAGTATAAAAGTATTTAAATGAACTCAACTATCTGTTTCTGCATTAGTGATGATAATTGTTCAGTATGTATATATATATATATATATATATACACACACACATACACACACACACACACACACACACACATAAATATATTTAACTGGGCTGCTGGGCTGTAAGGTGAAAAGTGCTTCTTTTCATATTATTTGATACTTTTGAGTTATTTAGTTATTATTTGCAAAGAAATGTCATATATTGTACCAAAACACCAAAAAATACTTCTTCAATGCTCATACTCCTTCCCCCACTGTCAAAGTTCAGCAGTTTTCCTCATAAGGTTTTTTACATGATAAAGAACTACATCGGAAGGACACATTTTTTTTTGGTTTGGCTTTTTTTCCTTCAGTGTACCATAGTAATTTTCACATACAGGTATGTAATAGCATCAGGGTTAAAACTGTAAAAGATATCCTTTAATTGTAAGTACAGATGTCTATATTTTACACTCTTACCAAATTATCAAACAATTAACAGTTAGTAAACAAAGACATGGTGACTGAAGCTGGTTGAAGGTTATATTTGATCAAATTCAGTCCGCGCATCAAGTTGTGATTTCTGCCATTGGAGGGTGTGACCTGCTTCCCATGCTGCTGCTCTCCTCAGACCTCTGCTGGCAAAGCTGAAGCCGCAGAGCCACACTGGTTGGTTGTGTGAGAGGACAAGTGGATTTGGCATGCACATCAGAGCGTGATACACAAGCATTCTGGTCCTATCACATGCCACACACACTCACACTCACACACAAGTGAAACACACACAGACTATTCTTGGTCGTGTAAAATGGATTGTAACACTGGCCACTGTAATGAAATGATGCCAGCAACCCACAGTAGTCCTTTACAGCCAAACTCACTAAAGGTTTCAGTCCACTATGTGTCCAGTGTTGTTGTTACTGCAAAAAGAAAAAGAAAAAAGATCTAACAACATTATTTTTTGAGAGACGTTTTAATAACTTGTCCGTCTCCTCCACTAAGATTTGGGAACAGTGGTGCAGCCATGCTGGATTTTCTTTAAGTTCATCTCAGTGGACAGAGCAGGAATTAGTTTAAATTTGACAAATGTTTAAAAATGTTAGGTATGTTTTGTTTTGTTTAGTTTTTACCAGTAAACAGCATTTGGCTTAATAGAAAAAGTCCTCTGGTTGTTTTAGTGAAACCTTTGAAGGGATTTTCAAGCAAGTGACAAATATCATCAAGTGAAAATTCTTCCAATTTGCTCATTCACTGATTTAGTCTCAGAGATGTTTGTGCACACTTCGGGGAAATCTGTTCATCTGTGATCTCTCACATTTGGGTGTTCAGTTTAACCTGTTTATTGAACACCCAGTAGCAACATCAAGATTACTGCTTGTGTAACTGTAATCATGCCCCCCCCCCCCCCCCCCCCCCCCCCCCCCATCTTTTTTTTTTTTTTTTTGAGGAAACTGACACTAAACCAAAAGCAGCCTTATCTTGGGGACATCGTAGGCGGCCATGACAGGTTATACATCATTTAAAATTTTTGCATTATCTCATTTCGTCTGTGCCCGTCTGAGGCGAATCATCAAAGACATGAGATCAGCGGTTGGCTATGACATGGTACCTTGTTTATCCGGAACTCAGAGTAGCAGGCATCGTGTTAAACTCTCACGACCGTCCAACGCCATCCTTACATAAACAAACGTTGAACAAACTGGTATTGCATTTGAAGTGGAAGTGTGATTTCGTGTGACACTGAAAGAGAAAGGGGTGCTTTATTGGTTTGCTTTTGCGTTAAACAGAAGAGGACAGGTGAGCTCTGCTCTGGGGTGATAAGAGCCTTGGGACATACAAACAACAGGTTTCTGAACATTGTTTAAGGGGGATAGAAGAGCAGTGTTGAAATATCTCAAGACACTGAGAGAACAACAGTCATCAGCTTTGCTTTGTCATGTGCCTTGTATTTTCCACTTATTTGTTTACCACTTACTTCCTGAATTCAAAACCGTAATCCACTGGCATTTGCAGACTTAAGAGTGTCTGTGTTTGTGCAGCGCATTGTCCTCCATCTCCACTATCTTCCACCTGTTTCTTGGGGATCAAACTGGATTTGCACTCCCTTCCCTTCTTCCCTAGACCTCTACTTCCAGTGTCACAACACTAGTTTGTAGTGTTTGAGCCGAAGGAAGGTGTAATTGAGGATACACGAAATTCACACTATAATGAGCAGTGACAGGATGTCACCCACTCTGCCTCTAGATCAACCCCCCCAGCCTGCTCCTGCTGCCACCTCTGCACCCATCCAGCTGAGTCTGCCTGTTTGTGTGATGTCACCCACATGCCCCACTCATTTCTGCAGAACTGATCGGTCTGTTGATGGTGTTGCAACAAGCAGCAACATTCACTCTTAGCTGCAAGGTTTGGCTCAATATGACTGTATTGTCCTCTTATTTTACAACCCAGTTTCCTTATGTTTCTCTCTTGTCCTTGTCCAGTTTTTCCTTCCTCTGATACCTCTGATCTCTTTGGAAAATCCAGGGAGAGCTGCCCTCACTCTTTGTGGCCTTTGGCTGTGTTTGATCACTGGTTGAGTTATAGACGTCTCCATGACTCATAACTTAGACACCAGACTCAGATGTCAACATAAAATATGTTGTTTTCCTGCTAACCCGCCACACATTGTGTGTGAATAGATGAGAGGAAAGTAGGAAAGGGAATGGGAAGTCTTGTGCTAAAGTGATGACTCTGGTCTGGGTATTCAGACATATTTCAGATGTGAGTTGGGAGCAGTTCATCCAAGGAATGACTTTCTCTCCTCTGATTGTTTCATTTGACAGTTTTTTAGATATCAGTATTTTACAAGAGATATAAAAACAAATTGAGAGGAATTTTTCTTCCACTTCATTGGGTCCATAAGTCTGCACTACACAGGTTGCTCCACACATTGCAGAGTCTTTATGGATATATGAAACGATCATCTTGGATGTTCTTTTTAGAATTTATCAAAATTTCCAAACCTTTCATGTCTAGCCTTTGCCTGACTTTCTTTTATTATACCTCTGTGTTTCCTATATGTACTGGATAAAGCCAGCTAGGTGGAGGTTGACCAGTGGGAGTTCAGACAAGGTTCACACATAGGCTAACTTGTTCCAAATGAGTGTAAGGAATTCCTTGCGCTCCTTATTAACCAAACATCACCTTGTCAGACTCTACACGCCTGTTGCCTGTAGCCTTTCTCTGTGGCAGACATAAGAAAATGAATACTTAAAATCTGCTTTTTTCAATGAAATCTAGAACACAAAATAATTTGTTTACAAGTATCCTCCTACTAGACATTTTTTTGTACATTCTATCTTTCTGTTGTGATAAAATAATTCCCATAAGGAAGTGATTACATGTTTGGATAATTCTCAGCAGATGTGTAAATGTCTCAACAAGTTAACAAGACAGTGGCGGAAGTGCAGACCTTGTCACAGCCGAAGTGGTTTACCGCAGCATCATAGAAAGTCTCCAGAGCTTTGAGCCTGGAAGTGGATTTGAAACTATGAATGGACATAGGGTGGTTGTAAAAATTTCCACTTGTTGTCATTGTCATTTTGTCACCAATTCTTCAGTCTTTTTTGGCTTTTAGCCCTGAGTGACAGTCTCTTTAAAATCATTAGGTGGCTCTCCATCATGAGATAGAAGCAGTTTATGGTTAGTGTATGGAGGACTTGTGTAGATGAAAGAATTTTTCTAAAAACATCTGTCTTCTTGTCAACAAAGACAGAGATTGCCCTCAGCATTAATATTCTGATGAAATGGAAAAAAGCTGCAGGAAACAACCAAATTAGATTTGTGTATTTCTTTTATTTTCCCAGTGCAAGCCAGGAGGGATTGGAAAAACTTCAGGAGACGGAATTTGTCTTGACGTGTTTTGGGCTATAAACCCCAAAAAACTAAAAAACTAAGCATATTCCTTTTTAATTCTACGGAGTTTAATCATTTTACATGGACAGTGTAGAGGTAGAGATTTATCAGCTACAAATGGCATCTTGCAGAAATGAAAAACATTTATATACATAAATATATACAGCATTTACTAAAGACAGAGCGTTGTTTGTATGGATAAAACACTCTACTCTCACCTACTGGGAGATAAAGAACTGTTATAATTTCAATAAAAGTAATGTTTATATTTACTTAATTCCTGTACTTCTATTTCTTTCTCGTCTTTGTTCATCTTAGGAAAAGATAATGCCTCAATTGGCGATGCCTCTCAGAAAAGGTGTTTTCTCTTTTGTGCTCCTCAATGTGAACAGCAGTTGCTTTTGTGTAGGAAAAAAAAAAATATATAGATGGGATGTGGTGGGTGTGTGTGCGTGTGTGTGTGTGTGTGTGTGTGTGTGTGTGTGGGGGGGGGTGTGGTGTGTTCACCTACAAGCGAAAATAAACTTTGGTAATTGCCATAACACAAATAATGAGAGGCTATGCAGGAAAGTGTTTGAAGAGCGGCCCTGATCAAGATAAGATTGGAGACAGTATCATGAGAGAAAGGATGTGTTTTTCTGTCTGCTGCCGTTGAGAGGAAACTTAAGTGACAGAGTTACTTACAAGCACCAGATGCTGAGCTGAACCCTGCAGAAACAACCAGGATAAATGCAGTTAAGGGTGTGACGAGGGTGAGTGTGATTCAGATGCCAGTTATGGTCGTATAGTACAGAAACATTACGCATTCATACATACATTAGGTTCACAAAATTGTTGTCTGGAGTAACAGAGAGCTCGCAGAAAGGTGCATAATGTTGGCTTTGTGCCATTACAAAGGACTAATAATCTGTGATAAACTACAAAAACTTTTAATAAGAAGGCTGTAATGATATGTTTTTCTTGACAGCATCTGTAATCACCAGATTATTCCAAATGTAATCAGGCATTATTGTTTTAAACCAGTCAAAATAACTTTTAAAACATCATTATATAAAGAAAAAGTCAATGTAACTGCAATAAGGTGCAATTTAAACTCTGCAATAAATTCTGCCTTTGTGGAGCTTGTAGGTGCCTTTACGTCTGTTTTTATTCAGCCCTAAAGTAGCTCTTTTTGAAGGGTTATACGGTTGTTGTTCAGATGGTGTTCTGTTCTGTCCACCTCTTGCATGTCTGTCCAAAATGGAACTCGTAAATTGTGAAATTGGGGGATTGTATACTGAAAAGCCTGCTCAACTTTTTTTATTTGGATGTAAATGTAGCAGCACATTGTAGACTAAATACTAAATAATAAACACACCATAAGGCAGAGAGATATCTGGGTCCCAAAGCATTGAACTATAGGTGAGAAAACACCTGTATGCTTCCAAAAAATACAAAAAAAAAAACCCAAACAAACCCCAAAAACTAAAAATCATTGCCAGTGATGCAGATTTCCCTGCACAGTCTGAACTCATTTTTTTTGGCTGTAATTATCAGCAGCTGCATAACAAATGAATATCAGGGTAATAATGATTAGAGTAACAGGCTAGACCTGGTTGTGGTTTCAACAACGACATATGCAAGGATATGGGATTATTATCTTGATTCCCTTGTCAGTGACATTCCAAAATTTAAATTAAAATAAATAAATAAATAAACAAAGGAACATGGTCCTACCTGTTCTAGCCTGTGAGACCAACAGGAAAGTGGACTAATGGTAGAAGAAACATGGTTCCCATAAGAGATTTTTGCTATTGTTTGGATTTCACATGATTGATGCTTGACTTAATCTAGTTCTCTTTGCGCCTTCCCAGGAGGTTGAGGCGGTTTCTTTGTGCTTTTCTGTCCCATGTGAAGCAAACCAAAGCGGGAGAGTGAGGGTCATAGCTATTCGGCAGGGTACCAGATCCTTCCCACCGGCACATCTGCATGTGAAATCGCCATTTCACCCCTCCACACTCCCTAATTGTTGCTAAAATTATTTGTGAAATTGCCTTCCACCAGGAGTGTTTTCCACGGCAATTGTCACACAATTTTATATGCACGGTGGGCCTACAGAGTTGACACATGCACCTCTTCTTTTCTCCCATATGTGCTCTTTTTTTATTAGAGTTTAATAGTGGCGCGCCCCCCCCCACCCCAACAATTACCTTTAAGCAATTACTCCCATGTGTTCTCCAGGGCAAGTCAACCTGTTGTCATCAATAGCGGGTCGATCCAAATGTTGTAATTACCACAGAGAGCTATAGGAGCGATTTAGATGTTCATGCTGCGCACATTTACTTAATTGAAAGGTTAACAAGCCCAAAGCATCTTATAGCCCAATCTTCACCGAGCAGCCTGCTTCAGCGCACTTTGGTCCACTCAGATGCAGCATCATAAATGTCTGACTCAATTATTTTAGGCCGTGTGTGTGTATATATATATATATATGTGTGTGTGTGTGTGTGTGTGTGTGTGTAATTTTTCCCATTCACCTGAATCGCTGCATGCATGTCAGGATAAGTAACTTTGGATACAGATCTTTAGACGCCCTAAATTATATCGAAAATAGATTATACTGGGTTCAGTGAATACAACTTATTTTTCCAAATATGATATTTCACTCAGAATCTAAATGTTTGCATGCAGACAATATGAGCACGAAACTATTTTAAACGACTTTTATTGTTTTTCGCCGTGATGCTGTAACAAAAGTCTCTTTTTTTGTAGAAATGAAACAGAGAGGGAAGGAAAGAAAGAGAGAACGAAAGAAGGAAAGCTATCATTTTAAAAGCATTGATATTCCGCGGGTTTTATCAGCTGAATATCATGGAGGCAGGCACGTTTTGAAAAGACGGGATTTAGAATAGCATTTAGATGTAATAACAGTACACCGGGTTTGGTGTACTGGGTCTGATGAAGGAGGCAGCAGTGAATTAAAAGTGGAATGTGCTGCTCTGATTGGTCGGCCGGCTCTTGGATAAACCCTCTCTCTTTCATCCATAAAAGAAAGGCCGGGGAGCCTATGGGAGCGCGCCGCTGTCTCCTCCGACGACATGCACGAAAGTTGGCCACTTAAACTACTTCCAGCCAGCCAGCAGACATTATACTGAACCCAAACTACACTAAGGGAAAAGAATAACACTCCATTTTTTCCTATTCAGACACACAACTTTCGGTGCTGCTCCTCCAATTTGCCGACTTCCCTTCTTAAAAAGTTGTTTTCATTTTATTTGTTGCAATCTTCATTTCCCCCCCCCAATATTTTGGCATATTCATCGCACCAGAGGAGAGCATCACTTTAAATTTTTTCCCCCGGTGGAAGCAGGGCTTGTCCAGTTTCTCCGCCTGGGATTGGGATTTGACAGCAGAGACATCATCTTTTTGAACATTTCGAAGACGTTCTTGGACTTTGTGAGAGTAGCAGGTTTGAAGAGTCCGGTTTGGTTTGTCTGAGTAGCTGCAGGATGGCTACTTTACCAGGAACAGTGCCTCGGATGGTGCGCCCTGCGCCAGGCCAGAATTACCCCCGAACCGGCTTCCCCCTGGAAGGTAAGAGAAAAAGCAACAGCAACAAAAAACAAAACAGTGACAAGCATGTGTTTGTTGTCTGGATTTGTACTGAGACAGAGCTCTGGACCGTGGACAGGACTCTGGGCTGTCAGCTTGTAGCCTGATTGTTGTTTGTTACCGGCGATATGCTGGGAAATAAAACGGAGGGTGAACAAATGCGACCTCCAGTCAGTGATGATTAAAGTTTACAACCTGAATGAAACAAAAGTGAAGGCTAGTTTCAGAAAAGCAACAGCTGGAGCGTTAAAACTCAAATCACAGCTTTTTGTAAAAAAGTGTTTTGTTTAATATTGAATACTTTTTTCTTTTCTTTTTTTTTTTGCGAATTTATGAATTCAACTTGAATTTAATTGTAAGTGAGTTTGGACTCACTGAATAATTCCTGTTTATTATGATTAAAGTCTATTTACCTACATAAAATATTTTTACAAAAATATATTCAAATTAGTTGTTTTTATGTTTTTGATTTCGACCTTCAAATTATATTTCAATTATTAATATACTTTACAATAGAGGGAGATATTTTATTTTTGAAATTACACAGAAAAAAATCCATCAATAATTCACCCTTATAATAATTTACATGACAGAGTAATGTATATTTTATCTACATTTTAAGGAGCAGTTATACAGGTTCTTCCTCGACCTATCACACACACAGACACACACACATATACAGAAAAATGCAATTTAATTGGTAATTTTGTAACTCCTATGCCTACCACACTCAAGTATATGGGAACATATGGGCGGAAAAAAGATCACTTTGTATTTGCATGCATTTATGGAAACAGTTTTCCCATTGCACCCAGTTCGTGCTCAAGTGCCCTGGACTGAATTTTACGAAAACCACGTACCTCACAAGTTACTCGAGCTCCGGGATTTGTTCAAGTGTCCTGCTGCTGGAAATGGCAATAATACACACAGCAAAGAGACGGCTCAAAGGATCACATCAATATTTGTACAGCATGACTAGGAATAATCAAGGTGGGACGTGTCACCGTGTTTAGTGTCTCTTGAATGTGAAATTGGATCCTGAAGTAGCCTCAGATACATCCTGTCAGCCAGACCGGAGCTAGATGAATTTGGCACAACGCACTCTTGAAAATGTAGAATATGATAATGTGCGTAAACTGCGTCCCATAAATAGTCAGCAACACAGCAAAACATTTCCTAAAGCTCATCCTAAATTTTATCCTCGGAGGTGAAGATCTGGCAGCTTTAGGGAACATGATATGTTGTTGTTTTGGTTGTTTCTGAGAGTATCATTGTTTATTGCGGCGCAGTGTCCACCCCTCTGGGCCAGGGTAGGGTGAACCAGCTTGGCGGAGTGTTCATCAACGGGAGGCCCCTGCCAAATCACATCCGACACAAGATAGTGGAGATGGCCCACCACGGCATCCGACCATGCGTAATCTCCCGACAACTGCGAGTTTCTCACGGTTGTGTGTCCAAGATCCTGTGCCGGTACCAAGAGACCGGCTCGATCCGTCCGGGGGCCATAGGGGGCAGCAAACCCAGGGTGAGTGGAGATCCTGAACTGTGTGTGTGGGTCCCGGCAGCGCCAGGATGGGCGTTATGTTGGGTGGGGCATGAGGACATGACACCTGAGTGAGCCCACATCTGAGGTTGTGTTACCAAAAAAGCCTGATAGTGTAGAAAGATAAAGACAATAAAAATGTGTTCGTCCTCTGATATGATATTCTTTGTTTGTCTAATAATAATAATAAGAATAAGAATACTGTGTGGCTAACCAGAAACTTTTGTCTTCTAACAATGAGTCATAAATATTTATATCAAATTCTCTGTATGGGTCATAACAAATTAGTTTCTCATAAATATCAAATATGTTACTGATAATAAAGACAATAAAGAAGAACGAAAAAAAACCCCGAATTATCTCTAGAAGCTGAAAATGAAAAATAAAGAGGGTTGGTCCTATGATATAATTTTTTTATTGTTTTTTTTTATAGCAGTGGATTATAGCCTACAGTATTCACGGAATT
The DNA here is from genome assembly GCA_034769265.1 of Remorina albescens. Classification (NCBI taxonomy): domain Eukaryota; kingdom Metazoa; phylum Chordata; class Actinopteri; order Carangiformes; family Echeneidae; genus Remorina; species Remorina albescens. Next base: position 19,167,059 of record CM068494.1, read on the forward strand.
TGATGATTTAATCATAGTCATGTTTTATCTTTTTCCAATTCAGTATATTTGTTATTATGTATATTTTCGTGCCAGGGCAGGAGGTATTCAGCATTATTAAATGTTTAGTTTATAAAGCTGTTAAAGCCTGGTCTATTTCTTTATCTCCTCTACACAGTCAATGGTCCATTATATTAAATTGCATTTAAAGTATAAACTCTTTAGACTATAGATTTGTGCATAATTTCAGGTTCTGTTTTTTTTTTTGTTTGTTTGTTTGTTTTGTTTTGTTTTTATTCGTATGTTGTATATCTTTATTTGTTCCTCAATTAAAAATAACATTTTTATTTTATTTTTTTTACCCCCTCTTTTCTATTTATCCTCACATTCACGCCATTTCAAACCTAAAGCAGGTGGCAACTCCTGACGTGGAGAAGCGGATCGAGGAGTACAAGAGGGAAAACCCGGGTATGTTCAGCTGGGAGATCCGGGATAAGCTGCTGAAGGACGGGGTGTGCGACAGAAGCACAGTTCCTTCAGGTGAGGCTTCATCTGGTAAGCTGCACTTTTTTTTCCCTTATTTCCAGCGAACACTGCAGCATCACCTCTAAATGAACATCACTTTGAATTCAACCTGTTTTAAGCCCCCACTGACTGATAATAAAATGTTCCAGTGTAGCAGGAAGCACACCTACTACACCTGACTGACCCAGAAACACAGTCATCTTGTTAGGACAAATGTGCCTGTGGTCCTCAATACTGAATTTATTTTGTTGTATTTTTAGTGTAATTTAGCTCTTTTTATTATTATTATTATTATTTACCATTTTCTTTGAAACACTTTCTCAACGCAGCTGCTTCATGTAAAACTTTACCTGTGCTATTTTTGTTATGGTTTCATTAAAAAAAAAGGAAAAAATGTATGATAGGATTATAATGGTTCTTTTATGGGTTTTAGGGCTAATCACCCATTTACCTTTTTGTTGCCATTAGTGAGCTCCATCAGCCGCGTTTTGAGGGCCCGATTTGGCAAAAAAGATGACGAGGATGACTGTGATAAGAAGGATGAAGATGGAGAAAAGAAAACAAAGCATAGCATCGATGGCATCCTCGGTGATAAATGTAAGTTAACAGCAGAAAGTATATGGCCCGTTTGTACATGTCTGAAATAATAAATTATCATTATTATGATTATACCAATACTTATTATTTTTAGTCAGGGTAAGCAGACTTGCAGACTTAAAGGCAGGAATAAATTCAGTGTTTAGCTGGAGCTCGGATGTAGGACAATTTCCCAAGAGGACGTAAAGTAGGAAGTCTGTAAAAAACACTTGCTTCCTGCTTATAACTCCGAGCCAGCAGTTGTTCATTTACTCAATTATTTATGAGAGCCTTGGCAGAAGGTATTTAACAGCAGAAAATTAATTTGTGTAGCGAATTCCCCCTCATTCATTCACTCATTTAACGACCTCTAAACGGCAGCTGACAGTTGACCCATTTCACAATCGATGTCACTTCACTGACATTTCACCACTTGTCAGTTAACGAGGAACTCAATGTTTATAATATTGTGTGCTCTATTAGTAATGCTGCGAGGAGGAAAAAAAATAAAACTTTGATTCAGGTATTCGCTGTCCGTATTTGTCAATAGAATTTATAAACTTTTAATAACCTTGAAATGCTTTAGTGGGGTTTAGATTTTTATGGCCAATTGTATATTTTTAAATATAAATAGGTGCATTTAGACTGTAAATTGTGAAAAGTGAGGATCCTATTTTTCTGAGTTGACGTAGGTGTTTTTAAACGAGTGGAATTTGGATGGTTTGACAGTTGACAATAGAAACTTGTGATTTTACTGTCATATTTTATTGAGTGGAGAGTTTTCCTGCTTTTCTTGGCCATGCGGAGTGAAAAACGCGCATCCTCCCAGAGATATAAAGGTTGGCCCTTTTGATGATCAAACGTGTGAATGGGGTTTAGATAAGAGTCTAAAAAAGACCCCCGTCTCCTCCCCCCGTTTTTTTTTTCAAAAAAGACACTGCCAAAGATTTTTCAAACTTGAGGATGGACTTCATGAGCAAAACCTCCCCTCTATTGACGGTTTTCTAAAGTGAAGAGTCCGAGCTACAAAAGCAAATCCTGGAAAGCAGGCCAGCGAAAAGGAGAGTATGGGCCCGTCCATTCTCATTCAAACATCGGGTAAAAGAGAGAGAAAACTTTGGACAAAGGGCAAGGAGAGACATAAAAGGAGATGAATTATTCAGTACGCCCCGCTGGTAGATAGTTTTGTAATTTTATATAATGGCGTTGGAAGAGAATCAGTTGATAGCGTGAAAACGGTCTCCTTTTTTCTGTGACACCACGCATTAATGTTACGTGAAAAATATCACCATTTTGTTGCAAATATCCCCAGTGTCCATGTGGATGGTTTGTGAATCCTTCTGGCTGCGAGTGACCAGCGTTTTAGGAGAGCTTTTTCCATTACGCAAAACTGGCTAATGTGATAGTTTGACTGTTGAGGCGTTCACTACATTACAGTTGCATTATTATTGACTTTCTACTAATGGTAGTCTGCAAAATATCCACATAATGTTCCTGGTTCTACTTTTTTTTTCCCAAGCGCTGCTTATGTTTTAAATTGGGACTGAATTACATTGCTATAAAAAGAGACGCACCCCTCTGCGTAATGCAGTTTAGACTACCGGCATCCGGATGGCATTTAATAATGTTAATACTTATTAGAGTAAGCACTGGAAAAGATGGATGCTGAATAGGTAGCTGTGTTCGTGCCGGGTGTAATAGCTCACAGGCATGGTAAGAAATGTATTTATCCCCAATCAGCCCCTCACTCTCCGAGTTTGAAGCACAGCCCTTATGTGGAGAGGGGTTTTAAAGCAGATTAAATAGAGCCTTTTATTTCTTTTCACTTTCATCTCAGAGCGGAGCTCACAGTGGCTCGCCCAGGGCACAAAATTCATGAGATTTTTTTTTCGTTTACTTATCCAGATTTTAAGACTTTTTTTTATTTATCTAGTTGTTTATTTGGTATGTGTATTTGAATTTCTCAGAGGTTACATCACGGATTTATCCCAGCTTTAATCTAGCTTTATTGAACGTGTATTTAAACTGTTAACCACATTAAAATATTTGTACATTTCATTTTGCTGCATGAAGGCGCACTATTATTTATCAGAAGGACGTAGGGGGAAGTTAAACCGAGTAAAACTCATTTCAATGCGCCGAAAATAGCTCCACCTTATATACCTTTATGGATATCTGATAACAGTTTTACCGTCTGCTGATCTCCAAGCAGTGATCCCAGTCCTCCCACCATTTGTTTGCGCAGAAACAAATTACCCATCCGCGGTGGCAAAGTTTAATTATGCGCAGGGGCTGGAGCAAAGGTTGCACTACATCTGCGCAAACTTGGACAGCCTTGTTTTGCGCCACAGCGGTCAGAGAGTGAAGGTGAATCAGCTGTCCGGCGTCCAATCTGCCACACTGATGCATCCAGACTGACCATCAGACGAAGTGGAGACAGGCGATGGACACTTCAGCAAATCGCAGGATTACCTGAGGTCCCCAATCTAATTAAACAGACGCCACGTGGGATTATATCCGAACCTCGTGGAGGGAAAGTGACAGGCCGGCGCAGAGGTGTGAGGGAGTCACTCAACCTAAACATCCAGGTTAGGGGATCTTCGGGGGGGGGGGGCAGTTACTGCATTGTGACCAAAACTTCCTCCCTAACTGATTTGTAGAGGAGCATTGCCTATAGATTACGCCTGTTTCAAATTGTGCGCTAAAGTAGGCCTGTAAATATTTGACAATTGAGGTTATGTATCCAGCAGTGTTTCTCAGATTCCCCCCCAATTCCCGGGTAGCTACAGCTATATTTTGTTTCGTTTTTGTTTTTTTGTTTGTTTTTTTTCTGCAGAAACAAAAATATACAAAAGGAATCATTTCTGCTTTTATTAACGATAAACTGGCCTCCAGTGAAAAGTGTGAAAAGATGCCCCCTCCATGCTTTTTCCACGTCACAAACACGCATGCGGGGCATTGCCCGCACGGACGCACACACCAACACTCGCACACACATCCAGTCTCTAAGTGTATGGTAATATAATGTAGCTATATTTCGGGTCTAAAGCCGTGCTGAATGAGAAGGACAGGGGAATGAAGCGAGAGACCACTTCAAACAAATCCATCTGGAACAGTGTGTGAGAGATTCAGTGAAAGTATGGGGAAGTTATTTAGCTATTAATAACGTTTTTTCCTCAGGCATTGAGAGTGACTCCATCTGCACTTTCTCGCAGCTATTTGGCTGGGTGGAAATTGAGGGAGACCCAAATGTTGGGCAGAGATAACATACCCATCATAGCCCAGACCCTGCGCTGTGCTTCACTGCATTAAACTCGGATTAACCTCCCCTGTCCCCGCAGCCACTCAAGCCACATTTCACTGGAATTTACATCTGTAGGCCTACATTTTTTTTATAAAGGGGGCAGGAGCTGAAAGACAGGATACGATCGATAATAAAATAAAATAAAATAAAATAAAATAAAATAAAATAAAATAAAAACAACAATAATAAGATACATTTCTAATTATTTTCTGGGCTAGCCGTATTATGAACGAATCAGATTTTATACATCTGGCAAAATAGTTATTCAATATTGAAACAAGAATTAAATTTTACAGATTCATATTTGTAAGGCCTAAAAATAAACACCAATTCCCTTTGTTTAACAGATCAACAAGTCTATTTAAATACAATAAACAGTGTCAATCTAATGCTCTAATTTTGGTAAATTAGCTACCCCTAAGAAAAGATATATATGGATTCAAATGAGTTATGACAGTGACAGGTTGACATGTCCGTCAGATGATTTATGATTAGGTCTTTAACAACCACTCAGTAATACTAAACATTTACAGTAACACGTCAAATGTATAAATGTTAAAACACATTAGCTCCGCAACTAGCTTAGATAACTTAGCGGCCTACTAAGTACAGCGTTGTCTAGTAACAAGTAACTGCAGCATTTTAACGGTTTCTCGGTCAGTGTTGGAGACTCTGTATAAAACTAAAACTGTCGTTAAATTTAGCTTCATTTGGAGACTCTTTCATTACTTCAGCGCTTGCGAGGAAAATAATACAAAAAGAAAACCCCGAGCCTACTTTGTAAGTGTAAGCTTTTTCACTAAGCTATTTTTTATTGTCTATTTTCAGACATTGCATTTACTCAGTGTAGCTAGCTAGAAAGCTTTTTCCTTTGCTTTTCAGGTAGGCCTGGGGCTTTGTTTAGTCATGATTAACTGTCATGTTCTAACAATTCATCAATAGACCTGAAATGGTGTGGCAATTTCTGAATTAGTTTAACTTGTGCTAATTTTATTTATTTATTTATTTTTTATTTATTTTGTTTAGGCTGCTACAACACTCAGTGCACTCTATGTATATGTATATGTGTGTGTATAAGATAAAATACACAAGAACACACACATATATATATATTAATATATAGACAGAATTTTTTTTTTCTTTTTTCAGTTATGAATGTAGGTTTTAGATTTCAAAAATAATGTGTATGGGCTGTTATTTGCCCTTAATGACCTATCACGATATTTGATGACAGGAGCTAGGACTAGTGTAACAAATGAGCCTGTTGGTTAAAGCAAGGTAACATGAGCAAACCGTGGAACATAATAACACGAACCCCATTGCTTATGAGTAATGAGTAATGCATCAATTTTAAGGAGTGCAGTTTAAGCTTGTAGGCCTACCAAACCAGAGAGACATTTCAGTGTCAGGAGCTTTAAGTGTCGACAGCATTAGGCTAAGTAAAAAAAAAAAATGGAGTAGGCTTAAATTCATTCTGTGCTGGCATTTGACTTTGATCACATCAGAAATATTCATGGAAGCACAAACACTGGCTCTGCCACCATTATCCATGCTGACAGTGATACCTCTCAAGGCTGTCTATTAATTAAAGTGGCGCTTACCATGTGGGAAGACTCCCTATCTGGGCACAAAAATGGTTTTTCCATCTCTTGTGGGGCTCTTGAAAAGGGGCAATCTTTCCTCTCCAGCTTCTTGTGGGAAATTTAAACGTGTACAGAGGAAGACATGGGGATTTCTAGCTCATTTATAAAGACGAGTTTATAATCCTTTCCTGCTTAATAACTTAAAAGGATTCAATTTCTCCCCTCATTTATGGGGTTATGATCACACATTGTTAGACGCAGATAGTAGCATTTCAAGGTTAACATTTCCTGCTCGAAAATATCGGAATATAAGATGTAAGCCCCCATAGGTGCCATTTGTTTTGCCTGCAAATTTCCTCACAAATGGTGATAGGCCCATTTGAGATGTTGTTACTGTTAATGTGATAACAACGAAGAAGCCGAGGAAGACCAAGTTGATAAGATGCCTCTGCCACAGAGCATTTTAAAATGATATGATATTTAATTATAGCATATAATTTAACCATCGAGAATTAAATTCAGTAGGCTTATGCAGACTCTGAGGATTGAATGTCTGGTTGGGGGTCTCAAACCATACGAGACAAATTAAAGAGGAAGTTTTGCCCTCCAGGTATCCTGTCACAACAGTAGGGTGCTTCAGCGCGTCTCCCATTTCTGTCTGTGTTTTATTCCGCCAATTTTCACTATGGGGCTCATACGATGTGCCTGCAGGGCTGTGGTCCTAAATAAATAGAGAATCTCAATTTCCATCTTCTGTTTTTGCTCAATTTCAACTTCTCCCTCTCTCTCTATTTCTATCTCTCTCGCTCCCATAAACACACATGCAGATGCAGCTTTAAAATCAGCGTCACAAATTCATGCCAACAGGTATGGTGTTAGTAATTTATAAACTCAATTTTTATATTTTCATCTCATTTGTTTTATTTGTTATACTATTTGTTCTATGTGCATTTTATGTTAATAGGACGGGAGGCATTTGAAGTAGCCAATGTATCGTTAAAAGAAGTCCGCTCTTCAGTAACGTTGTAACCTAATTATGTAGAGATAAATGAATTTTGTGGTATCAGGTAATTTGGTGATTTTGTTGTTGAAATTGGGTTAATATTGTACCAATTATTAATGTTTGCAGTTATGCGAGGAGATGATATACTATTAGGCCGATTATTTCATGCAGGCTATCTCCTTATTGTGCCTGTGGCAATTGTCAATATCAACTTTGTATACACTTCGTACACTGAAGCCCGAGTATACTTAATGTCGTATACTTATACTGAATCTGTAATAATTTTGTTTGCATTTTTTGCCATTACATCTATTCTACTATTATTATTATTATTATATTAGGACTGTCAACCTACCTACTTCGGACATTTACATTTCCCCATTAAGCGTTTAATGTAGGCCGATTGCCCAAATTACCAGCGCTTTGTTAGCGGTAATGTTTAATTGGCTGGAAGAAGATGAATGAGGCTGACAGGAATCAGCTGTCCAGAGATTCCCCTGTGAGTCTGACTCGGAAATCATAACCTGACCAGCTTTTCCTGCTCTGAAACCAGCTCGTTGAACTTGTCACATCTAATTAGGGTGTTGAAACACACCGAGTGCATCGGTGGGAAACAGTAGGTGGCAAGGCCGGGGCAGCCAATCAGGCCTTTTTGGGTCAGATGGTGGAGGGGTGGTGTGTGTGTGTGTGCTGGGTGAGGGGGGCGCAGCGTGGTTGGGTGGTGGTGTTGTTGAATTGGACCGCTGCGGGCTTTTATTTCTAGGCAGGCTTCTTTTTCCGCTATTACTTCAATTATGACCATCCAGCAGGCTAAACAGGCAGCCTGCATGAACTGTAGCCTTGTTTTAATTAGGTATGAAATTAATTAGAGCAGACATCTATTAAAGACTTTCAAATTTGGCTAATTTTTTTTCCATAGAGTTTAAAGGTATAAGAGTGGATTAATGGCTTACAGCCAAAATAACATTTTATTGCATGCCATCATTTCTATTCTGCTCCCTGTCGAACAGGTGTCAGTGAATCTCTGACTGAACAGAAAAGTAACATTTTATCATAAACTTTTTATGCTTTTCACTCCCAGTATTTTATTATTCACAAATTCAAATATTCTAAATTTAAATGCAAACGTTTTGATAATATCTCTAATATATGTCATACAACAATCATTTTACCATGAGGGTTCCTTTACTTCTGTATATACATATACACACACACACAACCATAGGTTTGTTAACACTTCTAATTGTGCTGTTTGAGTCGTCTTTACCTTCTGTGCAAATGTGAAAATACAATTTTCGTCGATAGCCCTTTTTAGATGTCGCTTTCTCTTTTTATTGAACACTTTTTTCCTTGTGTTAGTACAAAAAGCCCTGTGATGTCTGACAGCCTACTCTCACCATTGTTAGATGAACAGCCACTAGAAAAGGACGAGGGAAAGAAGAGGGAGGAGAGAAGGCCCTTCTGTTATTTTCTGTCTTGAGACTTGCTGCATAGCCTATTCAGGCAAGTTGATGAACTCCTCCAAAAAGTTTATTAAGGGGCTGCAAAACAATAAGAACTAAAGCCTTTGGGTGCCTGGGCAGACAGTTCATAAACTAGCTGCTATTGTGCCTCAAAGGCAGATGCATGAATACTTTTCAATAGGGGCCTTCAAACTGACACGATCAGGCTGGACAGCAGCAGTTTTAAAGGGAGAGAGGGTGCTTCTGCAGTAGCTCAGAATTAATGTACATCTGCAAAGGAAGGGGGAGGAGGAGGAGGAGCTGGACACTGTCTGCGGTGGTCACGCTGGTTTTCCCTTGGGCTTTACACTATATGCGTGTTTAAATAAACCTAAAAGGGAGAGGTATAAATACATGTTTGGGTCAATAAGCACTTTGTTAAACAGTTTTCTGAAGAATTGCGGTATAAGCGCACAGTATAAATACAGAATATTTTCATTTATTCTCAAAGAACATAGGTTATTTGAAGAAATTCAAACTCAACAAAGTCTGTCCAGGGAATCATCATGAAAGCAGATGGCTTAAAGCGCTTTTTTTTTTTCTACTACTAATGCTATATTTTGAGTGTGGAAATTGCACAAACTGTTATGTGCAGGGTGTGACAATCAGTGTTTTTCCGTTAATGTCGAATTTTAAACAAAAAGATTTCAAATGTCCCTAATCACCAAAGCGAGGCACAAATCTGTTGTATGCTTGTGGATTCACTGTTGATATATTTCTTTGGATGGAACACAATGCTTACGCACACTCAAGAAGATACATTATTCCCTTCCTTTTCAGTAAACAATAGACTGTCACTCTTTATCCCTCTTCCCTCCTCTGTTCTACCCTCTCGCTTTCTTTTTTAGTCCTCTCAGTCTCTGGCTCTGTGCCTCACAACATCAGAGGGAGTCCAGTGATTTGTGACCCCAGCAACCCACACTTAATCTCGCTAAAGAGGGGGAGCATCCAGTTTGCAGCTTGGCGGGCCCCAAATAGACCAAGCCTACTCTGGCAGGTGTCAACATTAGCAAACAATTGGTCCCCAGTCCCATGCCCCATACCCCAGTGCGACACTGAACCTAAACTATTTGAGGCACACTGAAAGAAACCACATAATAGGGAATGTGGAGGGGAGGAGAGGAGGGGGAGGACAAGGGAGAGATTACACTCTCAGACAGCTATTAGCAGGGATGAGGCTTTTCTAAACAAACAAAAAAAGAAGACGATCAATATTGTGTTAGTTTACCAAGTGGAGTCATCGTTGTGGCTTTGGAGTATTTATTTTCTGCTCCATTGTTTTTCTCGACTTCTCGAATATCTGTGGGCTGCATTGGCAATCCAATTTAGTCTGAAGGGGGTCCCTGGGAGGCCTTTTTCTTCTCCCAGGCAGTTGTGTGTTTGTGTTTGTGGTGGCCAGTAAATTCATAGATTTGGGGTTGTAATGAATCCAGATAGGTGAGTATTACCTTTAATAGTGGACAACAACTGGGCTGTCCAGGGGGAAAACAGCACTCAAGGATGACAGGGCTCTACATTCCTGTGGGATTTCAGTCCCTCTACTTCATTAGACAGAAGTGTCTTAGCAAAGAGAGTAAAGGAAATGGGAAGAGAATGGGTTGACATGTGGACTGTTGCTGTTCTCAAGCAGGTATGTGTCTTGACAAGGGGGGCAATGTTTTTTAAAGGCCATTTATTTATCTCTCACTGCTGATTCCTTGCCATGCCACAAGGAGAGACAAGTGTTCTCAGTTGGAGGGATTAGTTTCAAAGGTTTTAATGGGAAAACCTAGAGTATTTGTTATCAAACTGATGTCTCATTTAATTGCATTAAGGAATTCTCTTGAGGTCTTTCTGCTTGGCTTCTAGAAAAAGAAAAAAAATGTTCAATTCAGGTAACATCTGCTGAAACTTACCTCTCGCTGCAGTTGTTCTGCACAAATCATTAGAGAAGCTGCCATCACTTTGCTGCAATAAACAAGCGTAATTAACTCACCTCATGACCCTTACAGCCAATGGTGGCTATTGTCAGAAAGTTCCATTAACACTGTTAACAAGCAATAAACTGATTATGAGTAATAATAGCATCGCTGCATCACACAACATAGAAAAATAAATCCCAAACAGACTGATCAGATTTCTTACATCATTTGTTTTTCAACTGCAAATTTTTGTTTTGTCTGGACTAGGACAGAGGGTTTTCTGTTGTAAGCACATATAGATAAACATATGTCATTAATTGTAGTCATTTTACCTAATAAGTTATCCACCAAATAGCATAGATGACATCGTTGGTTCACTGTTAATGTCAGATCATGACAAAGCCCTTTAAATCTATGTGAACAGTCCACCTTTAATTGTGTAGTATATTTAGGCAGGACATAGCCATCAATAGAGAAGCCTTTGAAAGTTAGGCTTGAAAAGCAAACTGCTGATTTCTTTGCTTTGAAATTTCAACAAAAAAATATAGACTCCTAATTTAAAACATTTTACAGTATGTCAGTCATGTAAAAAGTAATTTTAACTAAATGTTGTCTGCACAGCATTTACATTTACTTATTTTTAAAGATTCCTGTTCATATTTACGAATGGAGAATATTGAATTCTCTGCCTGCCTGAGTTAATCTCAGGGAAAATTTTAAGATGGACAATAATAAACTGGACTTTTGGCAGAAATAGATTTTTGTCTCAGTGATTAAGTCATTGTTATTCTGACAAACATTAAAGCTCACAAAAATGAGTATAGAGTACATCAGGACATCTCAAGCTTTATTATGACCATGTTAAATTGCGCAATGGATGAGCAGGTCAGAACCAAACAATTTATTGAAAGAAATGTAGTTTCCTCCAATTCGCTTTGCCAGCTAGGGTTGTCAAACTCTGACAGCTGGCACAGATGGGGACAGTGTGTTGCATTATGACCATCCACTGGTTACCATGGAGCTGCATTAGAAAAGACAAAAAGCATTTATGGTTAATTTTATTACAATACAGGAATAGCCCACATAATGTGCAACAGTAATTACGTTTAGCACAGTACGCCTGTGCTCCCCCTCAGTGATGAATGAGAGACACTGACCATGGTCTGCTAGTTTAAGAATCGCCATTAGCCTATGCTACTTAACGCCAGAACATTTCAGATTTTATGCTTTTGATCTGCTTTGCCGCTGAAATATTCATTTGTTTTAATTGTGCATGTTTTTTTTTTTTTACATAAATACAAAGACAATAAACATGTTCCCTAAGTGTTGCAAATCAGAAATGTGTTTTTCTCCCACCAAGTTAAAATGTGAAAGCAGTTGTCCAAACAGTGGGGTGGAGCTCCTGTCCTAGCTGACAAAATAACAACTTCAAATGTTGTCCCCTATTTTCAACTAATGGGCTTATTTCTGCATCGTCAGTCATTCTCTCCTTGGGGAATATGTAGTCTGGTATAAAAAGCTTTGCTACTGTGCCACATTACAACTTTTCAATATGGAAGGATCTCAGAAATTAATGCCAAACACAGTAATGCTCCACTGTGCCCAAAAAAAGCTCTTTGCAGGAAATGTTCATTTAATTTTCAAACATAAAATGACTCTTTGGTGGCTGCTTGTTTACTTAGAATCCACTAAAGTCAGTGTACCATAATACAGTGAAATACCATGGTATGTTTTACAATAGGCCTATACTAAATGATTTCACACATCACATAGGAAGAACTATACTAACTATACCTTACTTTTTAATGCCTATTGCTTAAATATATCATTTTTTTTCTTTGACTACACAAGTCTTGAGTTTTTAGAAAAGTTTTCATCATTCTTTATAACTCTTCTTTACTTACCAGTGTCCTCTATATCACTCAAACTTTTTCACAATATTTGCTGCCCTGCCTTGTCCAGAAAATTAGGAAACTTCCCCTGGGCACATAAAAATGTCCACTGTGCATTCCTATACTGTGCCCAGTAATCTCTCTTTGGCTTTGTTGAGAAAATGATTTGTTCCTCCAGGAGACCTCGGCTCATAGCCCTGAGACTTTACTGTTTGATTTCCTGCATAGGTTTTTAGAGCTTTTTGCTGGGGGACTGGGGCTCTGGCTCCAGTGCCATTTGGCAGAGACCCCCATGGGTTTCTTTTTACTTTCTTGTGCTCTCTGTTAATTTCATTACTTTTGCTGTGACCTCAATTAGCAAAGACTGGAGCTCAGGCGGTGACATTTTGCTCTGCACAAGAAGGAGAAACCTGGTATTAAGCTCTGTCTTCGTGGGGAAGTGAGAGGTGGCAACAGCTTTCCTAAAAAGGTTCACGTTTTGTATTCTCTGAAGTCTTTATGGGTCCTTGTGGCTCTGTTAGATCCTCTGTAATCTGGCTTTGTTCTTAAAACTGCTACAGTGGGAGAAAATAGGATGATTTAGCAAGTAAATTCGCATTTGCTCATATGTATGTAAATGTGGGATTTTCTCTTTATCTGAGTTGTGATAAATAATATATTTTCTATTTTCTACTTTTCATCATATTGGCGTCAAGACTCTTTCAAAACATATAGTTTGAAAATAAGAGATAAATTAAATCTTGAATAGTACGATGAAGAGTAACAGTATTTGTCTCACATAGCAAAATTATGTGTAAAAGCCAAAAGCAACCAATCATGTTGTCACTAAATTACTAGTTTTAGTCAGTAGTATATTAAAGAAAAAGAATCCCACCCTTCAAGCGCTTCACGCTTTCACACTGAGGCAGTGCAGAGGCATGGGGAGTCAATATGTCAGCGTTTATGGATGCCCTGCGGAGCTGCACAGGGCTGTCAGGCCCCTATTCATGCTCTAATGGCCCCCTGAGGAGCTCGTCTCTGCTGGTTGAAAAGGCCGGGAGGCCCAGTGGACACCCTGTTGTTGAAGGTGAGCGTGCGCTCTCATGGACGCGCCGCGCCTTCATCCATATGACAAGAGCCATAAAAGAGCATCGCTCTCACTGCTGCTCCCTCTGTGTCTCCTCTGCTTTCTCTTGTGGCAGCCCCCCTTCCCCACTCTCCCACTTTCTTTCCCCACCTCGAACAGAGAAAAGGGGGCTAATTGTTTGTTGTGAGAGCCAAAGATTATAGAGCCTCCCATCTTTCTTCCTCCTTTGCAGTTTTTTTTCTTCTTTTTCAAGCCCCCTACTCCTTTTCTAAAGAGTGTGATTCTGTTGGAGAGACAAGGGAAGAAAAGTATTGGAATTTTCCTGAGGAATGCTGATGTGAAAGAGTCTTAAACTCTGACACCAGCAGTGAGAGGTTGTGTGTTTGGTAGCAAACTCAGGGTAGCCTTCTTCAACCCTTTGGTCAGGTAGAGTCTGTCGGAAGTTTTGAACAGCTGCCTCTTGTGTTGAAGTTTTTGAAAGTGTAATTGTGTTATAGGATGTGCACAAATATCAGTGCTCTTTTCACTTCTCCCATTTTCTTCTCACTTGTCCTATATCAGTGGATAAATTCTGCCCTTGACCCTGCTCTAAACTGGTAATGACATGATAGGCATGAGACAAAGCTGAATCCCATGACATCTGTCCATAAAGGTGAGCTGAAAATGATTTTATTTTAGATAGGAGGATTTTTAATGTCCTTATGTATAGTGACACATCTCATCCAGATTCAATTTCAGCTAAATGTCAAATTACTGCCCAGAAAAGGTCACTGACAACCAGAGGAAATTGATTATACATTTTGGCATGTTACCAAACGGAGTAAACAGTTAACCTGATTTTGGCGGTCTTTTTTTTTTTTTTTTACAAATTGTTTGGTGTGTTGACCTAAGTATATTTAATATATAGAAGTAAATCCCCACCTTGCTGACACCTTATTCACTTTGAGAGTTTTGTTTTTGTTCGCCGCTACAGGAAAAATATATTCATAGAGAATGTGTCTTAAAACCATTCTAATTATCGTTGTCATCTATCTTGTACTCACATAAGGTTCCTATCTCAGATACATCCTTTAGTAAATGCCTTGAATCACACCCCTTTGGGATGTGCATGAAGCAGAGATGCCGCACCATTCTCAGAAAAATGCTAATTGGGAAGTTGTTAGTTATTTGATGTTGCTGCACAATCCCCCCACCGAAACATCCCTCCACTCCAGTGTTGGTGGTTGAATTGCATGCAGTCCTGGGGACAGGCAGGGCTGTTTATATGCAAGCCTGGAGCAGCAAAGACTGCACAGAGACAGATGCATGTCAGAGATAGCAGATCCCATCTCAGGCAGATGCCTCTTATCACAGGCCTGTTTGCATAATTAGGCCTTTTGATATTCACCCCCTCTGACTGACAAAAAGTATAATTGCAGTATCAACTACGACAAAAGGTAGGCACAAAATAAACAAGTCAACATAAATAGGGAGAAAAGATGCGGTGTTATTTTTGTCCTGTGGGAAAAAAAGAGGGAGGAAAAAACACCGTTTTTAACTAAATCTGCTGTCAGTCACAGTCAACTAGTGTGACTTGGTGCTCAGAGGCTGGTCCTGTGAATGCCTGCAAAACACAGAGCGTGAGGACTGATTGTGATTATGCTGGAACTAATATGCTTTACAAAATGAGCCATTATGAGCTAATGCTGCACTGCCAAAGCTCTGTCTGTTTTTGTCCCTCTGTCTTGGATAGTTTGCAAAGGTATGGCTGATATTGAGGCCATGGGTTATGATATCAGAGGCAGTCTGACTAGGATGAGCACTACTTTACTTTAAGGTAATGCGGCTCACTAGTAAACACAAATGAACAATTAAAACACTTAAAACCTGCACCACTGCAAAAGCAGGACTTTCGTTTTTTTTATTGGAGTTTCTCATGCAAAAATATAATATTGCTTTTTACTTAATTTAAAAATCGCTGAAGGTTTGTAATTTTATGCTCTTTTAGACTAAGATTGTTGTTTTCATACAGAAGATATAAAACCTCTTTAATTACGTTTTATATCTTCAAAATAGAGCTGATACAGTCTTTTACTCTATATATTTTTATTGTTGTCATGATTCGTAAAAAGATATGGATGTGATAGGTTTGTTTTGCAGGAACAACATACGTTTTTTCATGCTGATGACTTTAATGTCAAATTATTGCTCTCTTTAGGGTCCTAATTGTTGTTGTTGTTTTTTTTATCTTGTGTTTTACTTCTGATTTAAACAACACGGTAGACATGAAGTTTATTGCTTTTGTTATGCATCATAAATCTGTAACCCTACAGATCACCTGGTTAATTGCTGGTATTGAATGGACAGCTGCCTGGGTAAATGTTGAGGAGGGCTGAAAGGGTAGGTGGAGAAGTGGGTCGATATGAGGAGGGGTTTGAGGAAATGGGGTGATGATGAGGATCCCATCTGCCTGTAGTGTGAGGACTGCCTGCGAGGTCAGCAATGGAGTATAAGGGGAGAGAGCATGCTTTAAACCTCACAGTAACCTTAAAACTATTAACTAGCACCTCAAGTCCTTCAAAAGTATGAAGGCTGTTCCATCTAAAAGGTCTGGTCAGAATTAAAGTCACACCAGGGTGAAAGGACGCCAGGTGGATCTCCATATCTGTGGCGTTTCTCTGCCATCGCTCCGTTCACCACAACAATTATAAATTTTCTCTTAATTTAAAATAAAAAATGACACCTGAAACATAGCAGACTGAATTATCCCACTAGAAGATTGTGATAAATAATAGATCCTGGACTGAATTCATCTCTTTCATAAATTGTGGCATTAATTACAATTTAGGTAAAGGTTGTTTTTACTTTAACAATAGTCATTGTTATCCTCAGTCTTAATCAACACTTACTGAGTGAAAGCAATGTGTAAACCTGCTTAATTCGTCTTTATGGGCACAATTTTAAATCAATATTGGGACGAATGCTCAGAGGGCCCCTGGAGGAGAGTACACAGCAGTAATCATGCCCACTGGATGGCATTTAATTAGATTCTAATTGGACAATAACTAATGAGACATGGCATGAGTGGTTTATCAATATCCCATGAACCTTTGAATGGAAATTACAGCTGTTGTATTATGCAAAGGGTTAATCAGACCTTTCTGTGCCAATTAGATCATTAAAGAACTGACCTTGATGGCCTTGCAGGAATTTTCTTTTCACATTTGCTTATTTTGTAATGGGCTGATGAGAAAGACAATTAAATATGAATCGTGAAATTTACAGTTTTAACATTTATTTGTTCACAAAATAGACTAAAAAGGGGTTGCTTTGCTGTTCGTGTATATTGATATGTATTCAGATGTGTTTGTGAATAACCTGCTGTCTGTGGAGTCACTACTCCTTTAAAACTATATTAACCAGAGATCAGTGTGAGGCACTGTCCGACATTAACATGGATGTGAGTCGTGTTTCAAGATTTTTTCTGTTGTCTACACACCAAATGTAGTCAGAAAATAGATGAGTTTTACATCCAATCACAATCATAATTGGCGTCACATAGCGTGTGCCAATTTCCATTCCCTCTCACTCATTACAGACAGGGCTGTTGACCTTGCACTTCTGGTTCATGTACAAGAGCAGATGTGTTTTCTCTGTGGGGCTTAATTGAGAGCAGCAGTACAAGCCTTTGTCTGTTTATCAGTCATTAGCCTGATAGCATGCTAAATGTGACACAGATTGGCACAGTGGTTTACTCACAAAATAAAGTGTGTGGAAGGACATCAAACAAAGGAGAGGAAATGAAAATAATTTGAGGAGGGAAAGACTTTGGTGTCTTTCTCAGGGCCCCTTGAGTATGAGTCGACTCTGGCCCCAATATCTCCCTGTAGGAAACAGAGGTGACTTTGGAAAGTGATCTGTACACTGCTGGGCTGGTCTCAAGTGTCGTCATGGCAAGTTAATGGACAAATGGATATACGCATCCTCATGAAAACCAACAAAGGGATATGTGGTGTATGTACATATTCAACTTTGTATGTTCAAGGGTGTTCTGCAGCAGAGTGAGCCTGTGCTTCAAGAATCAATCTTTATTAAAAAGGATAAGACTGAAGAATTGATTTAATGAATGCGGCCTCATGTCCTGCGGCCACATGTAATCCACAGAGAATCATTGAGCATGAGCTCAGGGGGACAAAAAATGTTCGTAGAAGACTCATGGAGTGGCCTGTAATGATAGTCTCCATATAATCCCATAATTCCTTGTTTAATTAAACTCTGGAGCTGGCCTTGAGACTCCACCAGCGCTGTTGCTCTTTTGTTCTCACAGTTGTTATTTGGAGGCTAGGTTTGAGTATTCTTTTGTCCACTTATGTTGAAAGATTTGACTGGAGTAAGCTTTAAACAAGCATCAGAGCAGTTAAACAACAAATTAGACGACAGGAACTCACTCAGGCGAGACATTCAGGTGAGCATTACAGTTTGCTTTTGAGCTGAATAGCAAAGGGCCACTGTCAGAAGCAGAAATCTCTTCATACACCCTCTTCTTCAATATCTCCCTTTATTTTCCTCTCCCACACTTTCTGGACTGTGCATGATGCAATCCAACTAGGCCTGGAGCAACACTGGCACATCATGCTGTCTTGTCAATGTCTCAATGAGGAAATTATGAAAATGTGAATTTTATGACATGAAATGAAAAGGGCCATGTAGTTTGAATAGACATGCAGAGGAGGTGAAAATGATGCAATTTTCTAAATTCAGTTATAACGGTAATGTGCAATGGTAATGCGTATTTGCTGTCAAAAATTTCCCTGTCGGCCTGGATTGTACAGCTTTGTGCTGTATCTATATTCCTCGAGCAAAAATTCATCTTAGTTGAATGCCTAAAAAGTAATGTAAAATATGTTCTAATTCATTTAATGACAGCAGATGGAAACACATGGGACTGAATGGTTTCGGTGTGATATTGTGTTCTATTTTATACACTTTGGCTGCGCTGTGTATGAGCAGTGTGCCCTGGGCCAATGAGAGAGAAAAGCAGGGTGAGGAGCAGCAAGGTGGCCTGTGCAGATTAACCCCTCTACCCACGAACACCCCCACTCCCCCTCAGCCCTCTGCCTTTACAGCCTCTGGGGCCCCTTTCAGAGGCAGGATTGTATATCAGGGCCTCTTCTATATTAAATAAATATCCACAGATTAAGATAATATTCTCCCAGTTGTATATTGAGAGAGGAGAGGCTGTCATTTGAATCCTCTATGATTCCAGTCCCTCTTGCCTCCGCAACAAAAGAGGCTCCAAAATGCAGATAATGCTGTTAGGGCTAGTTTATGATCAGTTTCACTTCACAGTTGATGCTATTTTCTACAAACACCCCTCAGTTAATTCACTCAAAGGTCTCCTTTACTTGTTTTCATTTCTTGATCACACACAGATGGCCCTCTTTCCCTTTCTTCTTACCTCAGGTAACCGCACAGATGACGGTTCAGATGTAGATTCGGAGCCTGACCTACCCCTGAAGAGGAAGCAGAGGCGCAGTCGCACAACCTTCACTGCTGAGCAGCTGGAAGAGCTGGAGAAGGCTTTTGAAAGGACACATTACCCAGACATCTACACCAGAGAGGAGCTGGCTCAGAGGACAAAACTCACAGAGGCGAGAGTACAGGTCAGACTCAGAGTAGAGCATTAGGACACAGATGAATGAGAACACATATTGTTCTGTAACAGGCCTTCATGTTAACACATTTTTTCAATTGCCTCTTGTGACCTCTTGGGAGCCTCACCCATGCCAGGCAAAAAACTTTTGCTTTGCTTGTCTATGTTTAAAGATGAAAAATATGACATTTAAAAAATTAAACATTACCCAGAACCAGATGTTGTAGAGAATCTGAATATTGAGGGTTTTGGAACTAGTTTGTTGGTTCAGTGTAGCTGCAATCAAAAGTGTTTACTGTGAGATTGGACTATCAATGAGACAGTGATCTAATAAAAAAAAGGTTGCAAGGACAATTTTTCTCCTCAGAACATTAAACACCACAGACAAATAATTTGTACCTTCCTGAAAGCGAGTTGAACATCTGTCAGCGTTGACAAAACTATCTGCTTTCCTAGAAACTGCTAGTACTGCCAAGTGAGGGAATATTTCCTACAATTTTCAGAGTACCTGTATTCAGACATTAGCTCTGCTAACTTTAAAGACTCCACCTGTCAATATCAATGTGCTGTAACAGCTCAGTCCTGAGATTCACAGAGACAGATATCTGTCTTCTGCTATTGCACACAGCCTGTTGTAGTGGCTCACACCTTGTCCAGGCCTAACAAGACTCTGCATGACACTAGAAGCAAATACTATAATTCTAAACACTCTAAATAGTGTGACAGCTGACTGAACTCAGTCGGTGTTCCTCATGAAAATAAAATTATTTCACCTACAGTAATTATGTATTCATCTGTCAAGAAGAAATTACAGTACTCTCACCCCGCATTATGCAGTGAATGCAAAGAAGTCTGCTGCCTACCATTAGCCATTATGGTTTGGTGTTTTGACAGTGATTCTCCCCATCTTTACACCTCACACCCAGGAATCTATCTGACAGCCTGGGTGCCCTGCAGTTATATGTAAGATTGAAGGAAGATATGTACAGTAGAGTTACAGCAACAGCTGTTACCCCAAAGACAGAGAATGGGGGAGAAAAAAAAAAAGAGACAAGGAGAGAAAGGGAATGCATTCCTGATGGATTTCTCATTTCGGCCTTTGGCCAGGATCTCATCCCATCACTTTCAAGCTCACCGCTGCTTGTAAAACCCTCCACATATCACACAGGGTTTCTCATCCTCTCTAGGGAACCCATGCCCCGACAACAACATTAATCAATCAACTGCTAGTAAAAAAAAAAAAAAAGAAAAAAAAAAAAAGCTCTGGGGCACCACTCTCCTCTTACCACAGTTGTTCACACTCCCTCTGAACCCCCACAAACTCATCACTGCATGCTAACTGTTCATCACACTGCAAACATGCAGTTGGGGTAACTGATTCCACACATGTCTTTGTCCATCTTGAAGCCTCCCAACACGCAAGGACGTCCTATATGTCTGAGTGTTTAATGCCTCACTCAAGGGAGGGGAAATTTATCTCTTGTCTGTTATGGGGTTAATTTATTAGTTTTGGGGGCTGTGTTTGCATAGGAGGTAAATGTGGACAAGAAATGGGAAAACTAAAAGCCACAGCAATTTTTATGGAAAATCAAGTCTAACACTTTTTGATTATAATTTTTTAGAAGTAAATTGAATTTAGCATTTTGTAACTTGAATTCCAACTATCCTAATATGGTTTAATTTACAATTGCACAAACCAAATTTCCAATGTTAAGTGACATATGAAAATGCATCATTCTAGTCCAATTCAAAGTAATCATAGAGGACAGAAAGTCAGGTTTGAAACAATAATATATACCTGTTTAAGCATTCAAGCTGCCTTATTCATGGAGACTGACAAAAATATCTAATCATGAAAGCAAGAAGTAGTGAGTGACTGCTGTGTCTTTGCTGTTAGATAATAGACTTAAAGTATGTCATGTGAAAATCTGAGGAATTCGAGTCATGGCTATAATTTGTTAATGGTGTTTATCTCTTAATCTAATTCTTAAAGGCCTTTGAACATCTCCAAAGGTCAACTCAAACTTAATTTTCTGAGAAGGTTACGAAGAAAGAGACGCCGGTTGCCAAAAATAAATGCCCAGAGCTGCCCTGCAGTTTGTTGAGCATATTTACGAGAAGAAATAGATTTATAGCTGTAAGTTTATGAATCTTTTATATGTGTAGAAACATTTCTCCAAACCCATCTCAGAGGAGTTATTATATTTCAAGTTCTTATGCTCACAGAAAAACATTTTTAACTTTTTTTTTTTTTTTTTTTTTTAATATTTTAACTTTTAACCCTTAATATATATTTAGATAATAAACTAAATGTAATTTTTGGTTTAAATGGCAATTTTCTGCTGTGCACATAGGTATGTGCTGTTTGTATTTTTTTCTGAAAATGTCCACCAGCTGGACTTTCACATAGGTGCCCAAATGGCCCATGACAGGGTAGGAGAAGGAGACCCTTTGGCCTGAGAGCGAAGCTGCTCCAGCACAGCTGCAATGACGCATCTTCCAGATGTCTTTCAGAGACTAACCAGTGTTTGGGCTGAGAAAGAAGCTGTGGGCAGGGGGTGTTGGAGGGGTCTGACACACTCATATGTTAACTTGAATTTGTGTCCACGGTCATGGTTCACTGCTACCCATTTGTCATTCAGCATTGTGATAATGTGGAAAGTTTTTTTAAGTTGGGTGCAAGCATGGCTGCACTGCCACTTAACCATCAAAGCCCAAAGCTGTGTTGTAAATTAAACCGCTCGATTCTTGTGGAAGTGATGAGTGTTTGGCTTAGCGCTGACTCACAACCTAAACTCATAAACACAGCTAACTCCCTGGTGTGTGCCCTGGCCTGCCATTTTAAGACCCTTTCGCCATCCATCTTTATCAGCCCACTGCCCCTTTCAGTAGAGTTACCAGCGTTCCTTCACTACCACAAGCCTTGCAATGGTTTTATCATCCCAACTGACAAATTGTGGGACATGATCCATATCTCTCAACAATTAGTTCCAGACTGTCTCAGTGGGAGGGGATACTGCCAAGTCTACCTTCAGTATATGCTCTGCTGATGCAGTTTGCGCTGCCACTTTCCATCTGATAGTCCCTCAGTTTTAACAGGAGCAGGTGGCAAAGCCATTCCATTAGCTATTAGAGAAGAGAGTAGTATTTGTGTCTGCTCCCTCTGAGGAATGGACCAGGTGGGGGGCACACTGTGGAGAAGTGGGTGTGTGCAGTGTTGGGCAAGCTACTTGGAAAATGTAGTGAGCTAAGCTACTAGTTACTCTAACATCAAATGAAGCTTAACTACATCAAAGCTATTACCCTCAGAAATGTAGCAAGCTAAGCTACAGCAAAATGAAAGTAACTAGTGCAACTACATCCAAGCTTTTTATGAAATTGAACCAACTTCGTGCCAAGTCAGTGTTATCTTACTGATCAATAAAACTCAGTCAAACAGATACGCAGGCAAAAAAGTTAAGTTTAATTGTTTACTGAACAGTGAACTGCGCTAACTCACAACACTACCAAACCACAACAGCAAGAATGAAGACCTGCTTCAAACAGTCACAACATGGTCAAAAACGTGCATGTGTGTGTATGTATGTACACTGCAAAAACTCAAAATCTTACCAAGAATATTTATTTCTAGTCAAAATGCCTCATTTCTTGTCAAAACAAATCTCATTACACTTGAAATAAGACTCATCACCTAAAAAAAAAAAGTAACTTGTTTTTAGATAATTTTCACTTGGAATAAGTAGAAAAAATGTGTTTTTCCTTATTACAAGCAAAAAAAAAAAAACGTTGCTCCATGGACAGATTTTTATACTTATTTCAAGTGAAAATTAGCTTGAAGTATTTTTTTGAAGTGTGAAAAGATTTGTTTTGACTAGAAATGAGACATATATTCCAAACACACAAAATAAACAACACAAAGAAAAAGAATATTCACATTATTTCGACTTAATGCAGGTCTATGCTTTTCTCCTCATCTTATTGATAAACACGCAGCTACGTGTACCAGCGTCGTCATGCCAGCGTCATGCGGAAGTGCCTCTGTGCGGTAGGAGTGACGGTTTTATTTCAGTCCGTAACAGAAATCTCCGGCTCGTTTGAGCTTCAGAAATTATTTTGTAAATGTAGCTTGTGTTGACGCTACTGCGCTACGTGATCAATAAAAGAGCTTAACTACTGAGAAGTAACTTGATTCAGAAAACAACGACGCTACCACCAAGCTACTGAGAAATGTAGTTAAACTACAAACGTCCGCTACTGTAGTGACGCTACTGCCCAACACTGGGTTTGTGTGTGTGTGTGTGTGTGTGTGCGCGCGCATGTGCAGCCAATACGCAGCAGACTGATGTAAATCAATGATCAGAAAAACAAATTACATTCTCCTCTTTTTAGACTGAAGTTTTTAAAGAGACTGACTCCTGAGTCTGAGGCTGAGGTTCATCATGCTGCTGCCGGCTCGCTCTACCAGATCTGTCACATAGATCATCTTTCATTACCAATAAACATTCTGCATGTAGCTATTATAGTTAGTGGAATCTAATAAGGGATAAGCATTAGTTTTTACAAAGCATGAAAATCAATTTGGTTCAAAGTTACTCTCCTTATCTGTGGCTTGTGCTGGCCCGTTGATGCAGGAAAAACACCTTCGTGGAGTTTGAACTGGCCTTTGTAGCTTCACAGGAAAGACTAGTACAGCCGAATTCAAAATCATGTTGATGCTCTTAAACCAGATTTCAACTTAGCTTGGGAAAGTATAATCCCATTGGGAGGTATCAGGGGCAATACACAGTTTCCTGATTGTTAGAATATCAGTCAAGTACCAGCAGCAAGAGAGAAAATTACAATGGAGCTGAGTGGTGACAACCAAACCCAACAGGCAACTGTATTCCCGCCAGTATGGGTTTATGTTTCATAAAAGAATAAATAGGATTTGTGTAGATTGTAGGGGAGAAATTGTTGCAATGCATCAGTGTGAATGTTCTAACAGTTTCTTATTATTAGAATTTAAATGACTTTGGTACAGTTCTTCTGTACTCCTGATACTTATCAAGCTAATCCCACTCTCCTCTCATATTCACACTCCTAGCTACTTTAATTAGCATAGTGCCAGTCTGGAAGGCAAGCAGGGAGGGAATCAGAGAGAAAGAGAGTGAAAGAGAGAGAGAGTGAGAGAGGGGGGAAAGAAGAGAGCAGAAGGAGGAGGTGTGAGGGATGGAGGAGGGGGGTATTGCGTGGTATGAGACAGAGGAGGATTTGTATGTTGAGGCTTGTTGCATCACCCCTCTGTGTTTTTGTTGATATGAAGTCAGCAGCACATTTTGTTTTGTCATTATCTCGGCTCTTGGTATTCATCTACCGTATGTTGCAAATTGGCTCCTGAAAGGCGTCACACATTCAGTACTTCTCTTTGAGAAAATCATTCATGGAGGATTGTCTGAACAGGGAATTCTAAAAAATGAGTGATCCTATTTAAGAGAAACAACATAGAATGGTTTTTACTGCAGTGCAGTGTCACGCGTTTCCAATGTTTGGAGCAAGTATTATCACCGATCAGCGATAAGAAAAGGCAAAATGCCTCTAGATTGCTAGCAGTCGATTCTGTTGGCTGAGAGTGAATGGAAAATTAACAGCAATGAACCAATGCAAGCAGCCAAACTTGAACTGTAGACAGAAAATATGTCACTGCACTGAATTATACTGAATTTTGCTGTTGCAGATTTGTTATCCGATTGCGGGTTTGCATCTAAAACCTCCTCTGGTTGTGCTGTAGAAAACCTTCACCCTTTGTCCTGATCCAGCTGTGTCTTCTTTCCAACCCTTCTCTTTTGTTTCACAGACAGGGGCTAAGCTTGGCTTCTATAAGATTGGTTATGTGCTCTTCTATCCTCCTTCCCTCCCTGAACTTTCTCCACAACGATTCAGAGATGTGGTGCAGATGTGTCCAAGTGCACTGGATGCAGAGAAGCCTTTTAGTCCGTGACAATGACACAGAAGTGAGCCACATGAAATCGTCATTTGTAGGTAGAGAGAGAGACATGGAGGAGCACTGCAGCTCTCTGTGCAGCAGAGACTTAAACCGGATTGGGGGAAAGCAGAAGACAGTCTGTGGTCCAAGGTGACTTTGTGATCAGGTTCCAGAGCAGAGCTTCAAATCCTCAGCTTCAGGCTGTGTGTTAGTTTGCGTGAGAGTGCATGTGTTTATGTTTATTTTGAAGTTTGTCCATAATATATGCATGTTTATGATGGTAAATGGGCACATGAACGAATGTGCATCAACAATTGCACATGTTTTGGTCTGTGCTGACAGCCTGATGATTGTTGGAGAACGATGTTATCTTTATGCAGTATCTCTGCAGTTAAGGTAGATTTAATGTATAAAAATAGCTTGTTCAAAGCCTAAACAAACTAACAAATTGGGAGAAGTGACTCAGCTGAATATGTGGTGACAACCTTGTCACTTGTCTTTTTTAATTTTATTATTATAAAGAAACAATATCAGTATATACACCTATATATAGGTATCAAATCAGATACTGCTAATACTGAAGAAAAATCTTCCTTTTCCTTCACTGGAAGAAAAGCTTGCAACTGAATAAGCATAATGATTACAATCGATTTTAACACCAATTCATACTAAATCTACAGTGGGATGCCCAATTACTTTTGCAAAGGCAAAACATTGTAGTAGAACAGCCACAAGTAAATATATGTACTGAGATTTCAATGTCTAAGTGTTTTATGTCTGCCATGATGGAACACCTCCTTCCTAAGCTTGGATGACAAAGGGGGAAGGAAGTGAAAGTGAACATAAAAGAGGGGTGGGGTAAGTGGATGAGGTCGGAGGTGAAGTGGCAGTGTGGGGTGGGGTGATGGGGAGTGTGTGGAAGGAAGGGGTGTGCCTCCCATGCCCCCTCCCCTTGGTCAGGCAGCTGTTTGTCTGGCCCAGTAGGAGCTTAGTTCAGACCTTGGACCACGCTCCACTACATCCCAATAGCAGAAATTTCAGTGGAGCCACACACCTCATTTGTTTTGGAATATCTGATTGAGGGATTCAGACTGGCTCTTTAGAGCCCACTGAGTTTGAGTTAAAGATTTCCTGTCGGTTTTTGAGTTGCATAACTGAGGGTTGCCTGACATAGTTGTCGCCTGTTGCATCCCATTTTGCTAAGAGCTTATAACTAAACTGAACTATATGCAAAAATAGATAAATAAAAAATCAGCAGGTCATTTTCAGAGGCAGTGACTGTGTAGGAAAAGAAACACATTCAAATTAAGATCTCCATTGGGCTGAGATCCCTTGTAGACCTATAAGAGTTTATATGTATGTTTGTGTGTACAAAAAAAAGAGGCAGCCCCTGAAAAGCAGTGAGTATGTCGCTGTGTAAGTCCTCTTGAAAGTGTCCCTCTTTAAGACCTGTTTAAAAGGGACGCCCCTTCTTTGTGCTCACTGTTCTCTGTGGCGTATGGAGGGGCTTTTGTCCCCCTTCTTTCATGTGTTCTCACAATAGCCCAGGCTGTTTGAAACACAACAGTAGATGAACTGCGCTGACAGTGTATTAAGCTCTGATGAATTGCCTGTGCGAGGCATAGATCAATGTCCTCCAACCCTTAGCACACAGTGAAGCCTGGGCCTTGTCTTGGTTAAATGGAACAGGTTGCTGGCTCTTTTCAAAAGGCCCTGATTATATTCGTGTTTTGTTGAAGCAGAAGCCTTTTTAAAATGTGTAAATCTTTGCAGTTCAAAAGAGCCCTATTTTTCCCCCTTTCATTCAGGCAATTGACATTGTGTGTCTGCACTTTAGTGCTGCTCATTTTGCAAGCATTTTGCTATTTTCAGCTTTAGAATTCTGTCTCTCCACTAGAAAGTTGAAACACTTTCTTTAAATTGACTTTTAAAGCTTTAAAACAACTAAATTGAAAGAGCCCAGTTGGAGACTACCAGCTGTATCTCCACAGAGTTGATGGCCTCTCTTGAAGAATCTAATAGTTTTAAAAACATAGCTGAGGTGTGTGATGTTGAGGCTGGTGGCCTACCTCTGACCTTTAAATGACTTCTTCCCTCTGAACGAGGCTTAGGGCACCCTGTTTACACAGATCACAGCTTCAGCCACTTAAGAACAACAGGGGCAGACCAATGAGCCTCTAAGAGAGCTCCCACTGGGACCGGTGACTCTCAGCTACCACCAGCACCAACACTCACATTAGCCTGCAGATTAATCACAGGTGGCAAGAGCCAGACGACTCTGCAGAGGGTCGTCTGCAGTCAAATGCTCACTGCATGAGCATTAATTGAGTTTTAGTGAAGACAAGATAAAACAAATTCCAATTTGAGACCTGCAGGAGTTCAACACTCAAAAGTAAATGAGAAAAAAAATAAAAATAAAAAAACCTAAAAATTTCAAATGTGAAATTATGCGTTTTATAAGAATTTAATTTCTTCTTTAGGTGTGGTTCAGCAACAGGCGAGCTCGGTGGCGTAAGCAGGCCGGGGCCAATCAGCTAGCAGCCTTCAACCACCTGCTTCCAGGAGGATTCCCACCCACAGGAATGCCAACTTTACCCACATACCAGCTACCAGAGTCCAGCTACCCCAGCACCACGCTATCACAGGGTAAGATCATGGAAAAGACTTCTATCTGACACATAGCCTGTGCTCTGACTTTAATCTAATTTTGGTAGATCAGAATTAGTGCTGTTTATTTTGGGTATCCCATCCATATAGTCATTTTAACAGCATTCTAAATTACATATAAAGCATTTGCTGGATATTAGATCCATGCAGCAAGTAATTATCTTTACAACAACAGCTTTGTTAATGGGGGACAGAAACAAGCTTTCACTTCATATTTATGCTTTGCAACACATTTAATGAATAAAATGTATTTATTAGTAAAGAATTTGCACGAGAGACATCTAATGGTTGACTTTTGACTCTCTGAAATACGATTGGGGATGGCTTGCTGGTGAGCTTCAACTCAAAATTATGAACATATTTTCAGTATTTGTTCTTACCATGCCCTTTTTGTGTTGTTTTTGGTGTCAGAGGGGAGCAGTACATTGCACAGACCCCAGCCTCTGCCTCCATCGTCCATGCACCAGGGAGGTCTGAGTGCCGACAGCAGCTCTGCATATGGCCTGTCATCCAATCGCCACAGCTTCTCCAGCTACTCCGACACTTTCATGAGCCCCTCAGCATCCAGTAACCACATGAACCCCGTTGGCAACGGGCTCTCCCCACAGGTTAGTCCACCAGAATTTACCTCAATGAACCACATCTATATGTTTTCCTATAGGTAATATTAATATTCTTCCTCCTCTTCCTGATCTTTCTCCTCCTCCTCTCACTGTTCAGAATATGTAATTGTATTTGACTGAAATTAAAATTCAGAAACAGCATGTTCAGCAAAATAATCGCCAGTGTGGGCTTTTATGTTCGCCTTCCAAAGCCCTGGATTTATTCTCGTTATTCTAAATTGCTACATTTGTAAAACAATTGGATTAACATCAACAAATTAAAATTCATCTTGATAGTACCGCAAGTACTCAAGCTGCTCCAAACAGCGGTTTTCGACTTTCCTGGGACATCTAAATCCTTGCGTTGCACAGTGAGAACACATGCAGATGAAATAATTAGCCAAAGCTTATAAATGTAGACCCATAATCTTTTTCACATAATTGTCTGCAGCTGGAAGACTCCAGTGCTATGTGTGATTTTTTTTTTTTTTTTTTTTTTATATCTTCACTGTATGATTTCCAGGCAGTTCAATATACAGAGTGACAGAGGCAGTGTGCACGCCACATGTCCGGCTTTTCACTCCTGCTGGTCATTCTCCTGCTCTCTCTTTGGTTCCAAGATTTTCCTAATTGTAGTTAAAATCTGTGCAACAGCCGATAATATATTGATTTTGGTGCCATCTTATTTCTTGATACTGTATGTGCAGGTTTGTTTGCTATGTTGTCAGCAAAGGGTTGGATTCCACATGTTAACTTCTTTGGACACCTCCCTTAATGAGCATTTAAATGTGGGAAGGATTGAGCTTTAAGTAGTACAAAATGAAAAATGATTTGTATTGATGCACATCGTGTGTACGGAGTGAATTATATACAATTACCCATCAATACTGGCCAGTCTTGCCCACCCTCACCAACAAGATGTGGTTAACAGGCAGAAAATAAGATTGAAATGGTGTGTAAAGAGTTGAAAATGAATTTCAATGCTGCATTTGTCCACAATTACCCCGTCGTTCACACGTGTTTTATTGGGAGGTTTTTTTTTTTTCTCAAATATTTCTGAAAGCAGATTGGAAACATTCTTGGTATTACCCTCTTTCTTCAGAGAAGAAAGAATTAAGGATTTTGTGACAAAAAAGAGATTTTCTCTCCTGCTGGAGCGACGAAGGATAACATGCAGGCTCACAGCGTGTTTGATTGTTAATCGTGGCACAGGGGCTTTAACGGCTAATGCTCTCACTGCAAACCTGCACAAAAACACCAGGAACATGGAGTGTGGTTTTTTTTTTTTTTTTTTTTCATTAATGGCTCTCTCTAATACTGGCATGGGGTATACTGTCGCTTTCTCTCCCTCTGCACAGGCATTCAAGAATGTGTTGGGATATTAAACACTTCCTGTCATAGTGAGGATTAGAACCTTTGGGCAACTGTACAGCATGGATTTTCAGTATTCAATTACTCTATCAAGTGGGATTGATGAAAGTCTTCATCAAAACCCACCTGAAATGCATTTTATTATTTTTCTATGTCATTCTTGTATTTTCTTTTTTTTTTTTTTTTAGATTCCTCTTATTTTCCCTTATTTTTAAGGGGGGCATATGCATGGCGAACGGATGTTTTGATGTGTCACACCATGTTTGCACTGCACAGAATTGAATTGTATTGAATGCATTCCTATCAGTCTCTCAGCATGGAGATGAATGTTCCCCCTGACAGCAGAATCAGAGTTCAGTCTGTGGCGCAGGGTCCTGCTGGGCTGGACACCTCTCTCTCTTCCTCTCTCTCTATCACTTTACAAACATGCAGCTATCCATAACACAGTACACCCAATAAACACTCAGTTTACCATGTCTAGGTCAGACCCTGGTTTGTCTTTTCTTGAATTTAAATACATTTTTGCTCAGTTAATCAGTTTCAGTTTTGGAAAATTATCAACACACATCCCACACCTAGCAGTTTATTTTTCATGATTTTAAGCATGTTTTTCCCTCTGCTGTTTTCCCTCCTCTCTAATGGAAAAAAGGAACACAAACAGATTCTGTATCAAGATGGAAATGAGAATTTGATATTGTAAGTTACAGACAGCATCTGTTTGCAGGAGATATGCTTGTGCATTGGTATGTGTGAGCGATTTCTTCAAGTGTATGGCATTGATGGCCTAGCGGTTGCTGTAAAGATTGACAAAAATTCTCTGATTCCCAGTAAATGGGCTGTGGTGGCCAAGTGCCAAGTCTGTAATGGAATCCTGCAGTGTTCAGCAGTCCCGACAGGAGCTCGCGTCCATCCCAATCCCATAACCTGTCCCGACAGCATACATTTTCCCATTACAGGCGGTGGAAAAGCTATCCCCCCTCAAACTGGTTGCTGTCATTGTGGGATATACAGTGTGGTTGGTTGGTTGAGGGAGACAGTGTATTAGAGGTGGTGAGACTGAAGCTGTGCATGGCTGGGCAAAAGGTATGAAACCAGAAGTGTGTTTTGTTGTTGGTCTTGTTTCATTTAGCAACACAGCAGGTGTTTGAAAGAGGGGAAGGCAAGGGCATGGAGGACAGGGATTTCAGTATTTTTCAGCCATCTTTACCTGAAGATATAAGCCTATTTCTGCCTTTTCAACGTGCTATTTTTTTTTTATGTAATTCACTTGAAACAGCCTCATGCATTGACCTTTTTATCATGATTCTTCAAATTTGAATTTTGCACACTTCACCAGAACACAAATAAACGGTATATGCTTTGGACAGATAGCATTGCTTTCACTGAAGAGGTCACGCTTTGATAACCAACACACAGTCATCCTATATTATTATTTTCAACAAAACCAGACCAGAATATGAAACTGAAAAGAGCCTTTTCGATAGTACTTTTAAAATGATTCTTTGAAGCAGTGTTCATGGGCATGGCATTTGTAGGGAGATGTTTGGGCTGAATTCCTCATTACTGCATGACAGGGACACCTGCTGGGAGAGGAAAGAAAACAACTGAACTGCACTCGAAAGTTGAAGTCATAGCACGAGGAGCTCAGTGGCGGAGCTTGGGTTTGACTCCTCAGACATATTCTGAAAAGACAACAGGGAATAAAAAGAACAAAGGCATTTCTCTTGCTGACTGAAAGTTGTTAACGCACTGTTGAATGCATGCAGTGATGTTGTCGGGTGTCCAGAGATGGTTCAAAATGATAGAAACAGCTGTAAGTCAGTGAACTCTATAGGTATGTTGGATAGAAATTTTATTGCTGTTTTGATGAAGGAAGTTTGCAAACTTTTGTGAGGAACTTTTTTTCAGTTTTGCAGTTTTATGAAAGTGTTGTGTGTTTTGGAATGACAAGGATGTGTGTGTGTCTGAGAAGGGCCTTTGGGCTGTGTGAGTGGGCCGGGCCTCCACACACACATACATACACACACACACACACACACACACACGTACACGGGATCAGAGGCAGAGCAGCTCTCACCCCTGCCTCCCTTTGATCTGTGTCCCCAGGCCTGCCTGCCCGCGCTGCGCTGCACCGTACCACGCACGCTGACACCATGCTCACCAGCGACTCCCCACAACTGTCTGAGAGAGATAAGCCAGGGGAGACTCCAAACTGTGCTGCTGCTCTTCCATTAGCTAGCGCAGACGCTTCTTTTAAAAACGGGATGAATTATTTTTAAGAAGCAAGCACTGCTGTTGCCAAAAAAAAAAAAAAAATGGAGAGGGGAAAATTTACGGAACAATCTGGAGCTCTGGCTTCATTCCGCCTCCCTCTCTGACTTCTAACAAGACATTCTGCACCTGAATACCAATGAGAGGGGGAGATTCATGTAGTCCCCCACATTATTAAAACTTGGGCATTAAGCCTCTCACCGGGCACTGTGTCAGCTGGCAGGCTCCACTGACAACAAATCAAAGGGGATGAGCACATAGCCTGCATTCATAGCTCAGCCACTCGTGGTGCAAGAGGGGGAATACATACTGGTTAATTAGAACTCCCATTAAAACAAATACTGTTTCAATTTGGCAAGTATAAAAAAAGATGTAAGAGGCTTTCAGAAAAAAGAGACCTGCTGTTGGCAGCTGCCAAGAAAATCCAGGGACTGTAAATCATATCCACTGGCTATACTGTTTCTGAACAGATTATTAATGTTTGCTGTTGTTTTGCAACACTTTTGAACTCTGAGGAAAGATTTTCCATCTGTGACACTAGAAGTGTACCTCTGCATGCACTCTGGCTGGTGTGCTGCGTCGGCCTTCGTCCTCCATACGGCCACCTATCCATCTACATGTTTCTGCAGTTTGTACAGAGTTATGTTTATACATAGCTTTGGTGAAGTATGATGTAACTAAGAGATCTTTTTTTTCAGTGGTAAATCAAAGCCCTGTGCCACTTGTAGAGCACATCGTGGCCGTAGCCATTGCTGTACATTCAGACCTCTTTTGCAGTGCTGAAACGGTGCTGCAGTTTGCTACCCCTCTGTGTACCTGAGCCATTTGTTGCTAACTGCATCTTTTCGGTCTCTTGAGCACACAAGTGAAGCCATTTTCTTTTTCATTCCAAAATATTTTTGGTCGGAGCTTTGTGTATTCATCATCTATTTTTCACCTACCAACCTTCTTCCCTCCATTTGGCTTTTTGTCATCCCATGATGCCTTGCCAATAGTGCATTGCGCTCTCTCTTTCTCTCTCTCTCTCTCTCTCACTCACTCTCCGTGTCTCTCCCTTTCTCTCTCCCCACCTTCCTCTTTTGCTCCAACTCTCTCCCCTGGAGAGGCAGCTCTTCTCCCTACGCCCAGATGAAAGGCTATGGCGGACAATAAAAATGCTATTTAAATGCAAGGGTGTTTGTGTGCGGGTGAGAGATATTTCCTGCTGAAAGTGAGCTGCTGCATCCTGATAAATAGTAAATATAAGGGAATGTGATTTACATTTATCTTGCAGAGGCAGCCAATATGAATTTCAGTAAATCCTAGAAGATGGGGATTTAAGGAGGAAAGTGACTGAGACTGATTCACATGCTGTGTGTCCCACGCAGTTGAAATGCCTATAAGGTGGAAAGTGGTACTGCCTTTATTAAAGTATAGGTACAGACATTGATCCTATCTAAAATGCCTATTACACTCAGGTATACAGTGTGTCATATACTCATCCTTATTTCCATTTGCATCCACACACAATTCAAAGGTGACTTGCACTGAAATAATGATACTACTACTACTAGTACTACAAAAAAAATAATAATAATAATATTAATAGGTACTTGTAATAGTAGACTACTGGACAGGTGAAGTGTCTGCAGGCATACGCTGCCTGACCTATCTATATGAGGTCAAGGATCAGGGTGCAGAATTATAGGACAGCAGGGGAAGACTGTGAACCTGCCTGCTCACTGGAGGTTTGTGATGTAGCTGCATGTGGCTCCTGTTAGTTCCAGATGCCACTCTGACAGGTGCATAGCTGTGATTAATACTCTCTGACTCTCTCTCTTCTCATCCATGTTTTCTCATCCTATCCCTCATTCCTTCTGTCTCTCCCTGCATGTCACTGGGTTCTTGACTCTCTCCACTTACTCTCTCCGTCACCATCGACTCGTATTTGTGACTTTTAAACCAAGTTGGTCTAACACTCACGGAAAACAAAACAAAACAAAAAAAACTAAACAATAATAAAAGCATCGACTGCCAGCATGCTTTATTTCATATGTCTCTTCCTCTCTCCCTTTTTCTTCCTCCTGACTATAAAATGAGTATATGGGAGGTGGTTCAGTCCTCAGCTGGTTGTCTTATGCAGCAGCTCTCCCTCCTCAGTCTCCAGCTGAGAGCTATTTCACTATTTATTTACATGTAATTATAGCTATGAGGTGCAGATATTAACACTGTCAAGAACAATTTGACCTGACATTTTTCACTAGACCTGGCCCCTGCTGTTTTTAGCAAACAACCCCCACCCCTCTCCTCCTCCTCCACCCCCCTTCCCCTCGTCCCCTTTCTTCTCCAGTCCCTCGATCCGCCTCGCTTTCCTGGAGCTGCTCCTTCAGATACACACAGGTCCTGCCTCGCTGAAATCATTCTTCTGGAATCAGAAAATCTGCCGTTTAATTTAGAGGAGGCATTGGTGCAAGGTACACAGAGTTGAAGTGTGTGTGTGTGTATGTGTGTGTGTGAGTGTGAGTGTGAGTGTGTGAGTGTGTGAGTGTGAGTGTGTGTGTGTGTGTGTGTGTGTGTGAATGTGTGTGTGTGTGTGTGTGTGTGCACACAGCTGTGTGTGCTTTGAAGGGGCCTCTCTTGTTCCCAGTGGCTGAATCCATCCCATAGTTACTCAAGCATATCACTAGCAGAGAATAGAGGATTGCTCCCCACACGTTCTCCAATTGCAGTCCAATAGACGACATATTAACCTCTGGTTAGTGCCGAGCCAAGTTTATGGCTTATACTGTGAGATGTTTAGGAGGGAGGGCAAACCTTCCTCCAGCTTGTGCAGCTGTGCTTTCTTGAATATTGAGGCTATAACATTAGTTAAAGAGGGCTAGAAAGGATTTATCTAAATGAAAATGAGGCATGTAGATAACCTTAAAATAAATTTGAATTCTGTTCCATATCTACTTGTTTTAGTTTCCTTTGTATGCGTGAACAGCTTCATGGATCACAGGGAGAGGAGACACAGACACGGGACAGCTAACACTGTCGTGTTGTGAGGACTGACAGCTTGTTCCAGTGCCCGCTAATCGTCCTCATCTGGGCCTGACTTGTCAATGCCCAGATTCTGTCAGTGCCAATCAGGCTCTTAATTGAACACAATTAGGACCCCACCCTAACCCCCCATATGCCACATTTTCTTCAAAGGCCCGTTTTTTCTCCCTCCAGCACCAACCCCCTCACAGCCCCAAACCCATCCTCTCATTCTACCTCTCATTCTGTATCTGTCTCTTCATCCTATGTTGGAAGACACTTTTCAGTTTTTATTAATGTGACGCAGCCAATTAACGCAGTGGCATGCAGGCCAGAGCCCGTCATCTGCTGCCTGCCACCATCTCGGCTGTCTGCTGCGGCCCCACGCCACCCCTCGCGCCACCTCCACCGTGACCAAAACGCTTTAATTCAATTTATGCCATCCCTGTTATTTTTAAATAGTCATTTTGTCTGCTCAGATGAGGGGCCTTACTGCCTGCTGGGCTGGCCCTCACATGTGAAGGATGGGGGAAGGGTGGGACATCACGGGAGCAGGAGTCGACTGACTTGGGGGGTACCCTGATATTTTCATTTGTTATTTTATTTACCTCTCTCATTTTTTTTGTTTCAGGTTAGTAGGTGTTTGTTTTTGATATTTTATCAAAAATCAAGCCTGAATTTGCTCTGCACACACACCTAAACACCTATATGTATAGGTGTGTCCCTCAATGTATATACTTACAAGAGTCTGTGGTATTTTGGCTGTTCTCAAAGTCAGAGTCTTTCCAGTGACTCAGTTACTGGATCTGTGACTCCTGGGTCACTGAATTAATCACCATTCTCTTCCTGTAATCACACCCTCAGGACTGGCCTTCAAATATTGATCTGAAATTCAGTGCCATCACTGTGGATCTTTAATCATTCTCTGCTGAAGCGAGTATCAGCTGAACAGATCTGCTAAGGTGCAAGATGCTATTCTGCACCACTCAGATAACTTACAGACATTTGGAGTGCTCATTTTTCCCTGTCTGCCCTGGTGACCTCTGCCTAACTTAAAGGTACATCTTGGGGGCATTTTGATTTGGGCAGAACGGGGAGCTATCGGTGACAGAAGAACTAATCCAGTCTTGCGCAGATTAAGAGTATTTGTGGAGTGGAGTGTGTTGGCGCTGGCGCCGGGAATGGAACAGAAGGGGCTCCTATCAGCTCTCCAGGCAGGCTAGCCCTCAGGCCAGTGCAGTCCTACAGGAGTCTTTGTACTTCCCAAAGCCTCCACTTTTCCTCTCACTCAGTCTATATCACTTTCTCCTCTCTCCTCAGCCCCCCTTACCCTCTTTCTATAGGCTCTCATATTTTCACTGATCGTTTTGCTCTCTTCACATTTGCGTTCGTGCTGTGTCCAACACAACAGTCCTTGCACCCCGTTATTATTTTTATCTGTAGCTTGAATGGGGACACACAGTTGCAGCATGGTTTTTGTCAGTGGCAGATTTAATACACGCCAAGTATAAAAGAAATGTTTCCTTCTGCATTTCAGTGCTGCAAAAGATATTATCATAAAATAATAGCAGTGCAATAACATCAATAATTTATCAAAATGGTGGTCTTGTGGCACAGCTGCATCTTGTTTCTTTAGTGACTTTGTTCCCCCTTTTTTATCTTTATTTTTTGTCTCACTCTCAGTGTTTGTCCGAGTTCTGTCTCCATCTCATTGTTTTACTCTGGGAGGAAATCGAACAAAGAACAACTTGTCGAACATTCGCACAGACAAAAAAATGCAATTTGACTGTTGAAGAAATTAAGGAGGTATGAAGGGGCCTCTTTTTGTGTCTCAAGTGCACCATTTATTTATCTGAAAGGATGCACATTGTATCAATTTACACTTCCCCATTCACTTCGCCACAGGCTGGAGGGCTCAGAAGTTGAGAGAATTAATTACTTTTTTATTATTATTTATAAAGTAATCTATCTGTAGAGAGGGGGCGGAAAAAGGAGAAGGAGAAGGAGAGGGTGAGGGGAGGGGTGTGTGAGAGGCAGGGAACACCCTGGAGCATTGTCCTTTAAACTAGGTCCTGGCTCACATTATCTCCCAAACCAGCACTCACACAACGTCAAACAACAAACGAACTCTAGGCTGCCGAGGACGCTGTATGCAAGAAAAGAGAGGGAGGTGGCAAGGGGTGGGGGAGAGAAATGGGAGGGAGGTTAGTAGAGAGGGTTGGAGAGATGTGAGGGAAGAAACAAAAGTATGATAGGAAAAATAACGTCATAAAAATGTTATAAAGCTTACTTTTCCATAGGTCTAAAATTTGACTCCACAGGTTTTCTTTAATGTACCTGTGTGATGTGTAATTTTAAAAACTGAGGTACAACCGGGTGCACCACACCTCATTCAGTGAAACTGCATCAAAAACTGTATCAATTGTAACCTGTTCGATCCAAAATCCCATCATCTTAATGTCTAGCGCCGTGTATTTTATAGGTTTAAATCCTCAGAGTAAAGGAGAGTAAAGGAGTGAATGCCAGATGCCAGAATTTAATGTCTGTAAAAGTTTTGTTTTACATGGTGTGTAGCAACAGAAATGTGTGAAGGTATCCAGCAGCAAATGCTTTTTACGAGTTAATACGACTGAAGTAATGTGACGAAGCAGAGAGAGCTTTTGAATGTGAACTAAAAGAACTTTATGGAGACATCAAAGTAGCAATTAAAACTGACCCAAGAGTTGTGATCATAAGAATTTTTGAGTCCTGTTCGGAGGCTAACGTGACTCTAACTTAAGTGTGACTTGGTACCTGAAAGATGAGCTCACCTCTATCTGTGCCTTCGTCACTCAGAGGATTGGAAGTCATATTTTTATTTACCAGCATGTGCCAAAGATACAACTGGCACACAGCTGAGAAAAATCTCATAGCTACAGAAGACCTCACCTTTTTCTCTCTCATAAATCTTCAATCAATAAGACAGGATCCCCTTTTTTATTTTTATTTTACAGGAAAAGATAGCTACATCCTCACAGATGACAAGACTTGTCAGACTCATAAGTGGCTGATCCCTTCTGAATTACTAAAATAGCAAAACTGCAACAATGTCAATGATAAGAAGTCATTTTCTTTTGAAGAACTTATATGAGCATGAAGAATAATCAAGCCATTTGCTGGCTGTTCTGTTTCATAAGGAAGCGATGTAATCGAGCTTCAATTAACCAATGACTAAAATGGACTCTTATCCTCCAGCTGTCTCTCTCAGGACACTTAACAAACCCCTTCCCCCCGACTCCACACATCTCTGTTTCAGTTCCATCCATCGCAAACCATCAGGACTCATGCTCCTCATCTTCCTCAGATCGTGCAGCTCAGTTCCATATGTGAGGGCGCATGTGTCCAGCATAAAGAGGGCCATGAATCTCTTTCTTATGGATACATGTCACATCCTTTGTCTGCAGATGTGGAGGAGATGATGGGGGTTTCCTTACTGATAGAATTAACATGTGGAAATGACTAACTGGCCTTTATGTTTCTGATGTGACTCGAGTGCTTCAGATTTCCTGGGAGGCCTTTTTCTAAAGATATGATTAATTTCCAGAATATGGTTATTTTTCCCTCTGTGGGATATTCTTGGCTAAGTGCATAATTTGTGCACTGTTTGGCGTGCCCCTGCCTTGCCTGTATGGATGTGTCATATATGTGTGTGCATGCAAACATATGTGTGCATGTGTATCAGCCGTGTGTAACCACCTCCATGATGGGCTAATTGGTTTAGCAGCCAAAGGGCCAAAGGCCAGTGCAGCATAGCGAAACTCAACATGAACCTGATGTTGAAGGGAAGGTTTCCCTGCAATAGGAGGAAGCATGTGTGGGACAATTCTCTTTTCACCAACCCCTCCCACACCCAAACACACACACACTTGCTGCTTCCCTTTTTCACTTAAAGAAACTTGCAGCGAAAGAAAACTAAATTCCTGTTCTGGGCCGCTATGCTTCAGACTGGGGTAGCACTCGAGGTAATCTCTTCCATTTTAACATATTTTGAGACCTTCTTCTGACGAATGTCACATGCTATTACATTAATCTAGAATATTGAATTGGAAGCTTTTATGCACTATGAATAATATACACACTGTAATATTCAGGCAAGCCCCAACCTGCAGTATCAGCAGACCCCTCAGTAAGGTTTGTGGAGTCTACTTTGTGTGGGGATCTGAGGGGATCATTTACCAGTTCCAACTCCATTACTATTCATGAGATGGGTAGGCTAGGGGCGAAGGATTAGGGACTCCCTTGGTGCTTGTTGTGCTGCAGGCTCAGGCTCAGGCCTCAGGCTCCGGGACAGGGGCTGTCTGGCATGGATGGTGGGTCTATTATCACCCTGGGACCCTTCTGTCCCACAGCAGAACACTTACTGGCACCAGCAGCTAATGGAAACACTCTCCCTTTTTCCCTTTCTCCCTTTTTTTTTTAACCTCATCACCCTACTTGTATCCTTTGCCCTACTCCTAAAAAAAAGATGGGTAAGTTTTTCCCTATTTCAAAGTTGAAATGCTGTATTTCTATCAGCCATCTCTACCATGAAGTAATAGGATGGCACTATATTTGCAGGATAAAGTACTTTCCCTCAACTTCGTCAATGCTTTGATCCTCAATTTTCCAAATTTTTAACAACATCCGTTCTCCCTTGCCCCACCCCCCCAGGTGATGAGTATCCTGAGTAACCCCAGCGCTGTACCCTCCCAGCCCCAGCACGACTTTTCCATTTCCCCCCTGCACAGCAGCCTGGAGAGCTCCAACCCCATCTCAGCCAGCTGCAGCCAGCGCTCCGACACCATCAAGAGTGTGGACAGCCTGGCCTCCTCACAGTCATACTGCCCCCCAACCTACAGCGCCACCAGCTACAGTGTGGACCCCGTCACTGCAGGCTACCAGTACAGCCAGTACGGCCAGAGTAAGTAAACCCTGCATTGATATTTATACACTGAGCGCTTTTGTGTTTTTGTGTGTCAAATGACAGCAGCTCATTTGTTTCTATCTTAAGTTAAAATTTAAAAAGCCTCTGAAGTGATGCCTCGCTCCCAGGCAAGAGAGCCTCTTGACCTTTGCACCCTGGTTGGTGGGGACATACACGTGCTCTTGATAAAGCCCCCCTACCCCACTCCAACACCAACACCATTAGCAGCACCATCCTCTTAGAGAACTGCTTCGGTCACACCCCACTGCACTTGGATGGGTAAGAGGAGAGGGCCACTTCAAAGAATGGCGCAGCCTCAGGGGCCACAGTGTCCTCTTGCCCACCTCTCTTTTTCCTTCTTTCTCTCAACTCCATCACACACACACATACACATACACACACACCCTCAGGGCAGGAAAGAGTTAGCTTTATTAGATTAGCATAATTGACTAATGCTGTCATAGCCATTCACAAAAGGTAAAATGAAGCACACTTCCCAACCAGCCAGCGCCAGTAAGCTGACATTTGTTTGTATTTATATGCAGGATCTCATAGTGAGCTGGTTTGTTGAGCTTTTTTTTTGTGCTTGCATTGTGGTGCATGAATGCACGTGAGCGTGTACCAATCCATCAGATTCTGTGTGTGCACACCAGTGTTTTGTCAGCAGCGAGAAACTGATGGCTGTGCGGATGTGAGCTGATGTGAGGTTAATTAAGATGGTGATTGAGCACAGTAGATGGGTAATGAATGGAGGAGAGAGGAGAGAGCTGCTGTCTGAGGATGAAAATGATCGGCCATGTGGAGTGTGGAGGGCATGAAATCAGAGATGCCAAGTGTAATGAAGACTGGCACATAGAACACACAGGGGGACCTATCTGAGTGACAGCATGGAGACTTTACCAGGATGCACATGCTCTGTGCCAGCAGCGTGCCAACCTCAGACAAGGGACAGGGGAGGGGTTTTTATCTTTCACTCTCTCTCAGTGAATAGTTTTTCATTTGACTCACTGGCTTCTGCCACAACTTATTTCAACCTTAATCAGAGGAATGAAATGAGAGTGAATGGGACATATGTCTGAGGAATCTACCACCTGTCTGACGTGTGTTTGTTGTTTCTTTTTGTTTCCGTACAGCTGCTGTAGACTACCTAGCTAAGAATGTGAGCTTATCCACCCAGAGGAGGATGAAACTTGGAGACCACTCAGCCGTGCTTGGACTTCTGCAGGTGGAGACAGGACAGGCCTACTAAGCCTTCGGGACACAGCCTAGCTAGACGTCTCTCCTCCACCCTCTGCCACCCACTCCTCCATGCTCCATTAAGTCTGGACTCCAGCTCCAGCTCCAGCTCCAGCCTCTCTGCTGCTCGATCTGCAGCCCGGCCATGACATCAGCACACGGACACGCAACGCAGCCTCGCTGTGTACCAGAGAAAGTGACGCTTGCGGGTGTGACAAGGCTCTTCTGGGAATGCAACTAAACTGTTCACACCATTGTCAACCACCAGGCAGCTCTGCACCCTCTCCTCTCTCTTTGGGCACACCTGCCTGCTCCCTGTACTCGTACCCCTGCCCCAAACCCCATTTTGTTTTTGCTCAGAGGACCAGACAGGACCCCAGACGACCCCAACAGTGGTCGGCTGCACTGGGCCAGGTTTCTCTTTGTCATGGCTGCAGTCCAGCACACATTTAGAGCCATCAACAACATGTACTTTGACCTTGCTGTTCATAGTAGTTAACAAAGCTGATATCATTTGAGCAACTCTTATTCTTGTTCCTTTTTGATATTGTTAAGATTATTGTTGCTGTTATATGATTATGGTTGATGTGATTTATGTTGTTCTTTGATTCCATTCGTATCTCTTTTCTCTGTTAGATGTTGGTCTGTCAAATACGGTGGATGACTGAGGCAATTTGGGAATGAGTGTTGTGTGTGCATGTTTGCGTGTCAGCACAGTCTCACAAGAGAGGATGATTGTTTTCCAAGCTGCTGTTCCTCTGCCTGTTCCCTGAGCGCTAATGTTCATGAGCGATTTGACCTTCCCACTTTCATATTCATCCTGACATTCCTTAAGAACTTGGCCACTCTGTGGGAAGTCTGGCTGGATGGATTCTGCAGGGAATTAAAGCAGTGTTTTGGCGGCCAATAGCTTTCCCCTTCTAACCTCCATCCCATCCTTAGCCGCAGTCCGTGGGGAAGGGGGCATTGTTTGCAAAAACAGGATTGGGGAAATTAATGTATTTTGTTTAGAAATATGGACCTTGCCAAAGAGGGCTAACTCAATCCACCCCCCTGCTCCTCCCAAATCCCCATCTGCCAGGGAATACTATGTGATTTAAACAGTGTAAAGCAGGTTAAATCACACAAATATAATGTCAAAGCTAATTCACAGTGACCCTTCCCATTACCAGCTAGTATTTCTGTTTTATAGAGTAATTAGCACATTTTGTAATGCACCTTCAGTCAGTTTCCACTTTCAGACTAAATAAGCATTCCTTTGAAACATTCCTGAGGCTCCATTTACGAACATAAGCATTCCTGTGCTTTCTGTTATGAGATTAAAAATCACGCAAGCTGTGCCATTCACAAGCACTCTGGAAAAATCATATAATCCAGTCAGTCGTGAAAGGGCACAGGTAGAACCACTGATTGGCCCCCCTCCCTGGTTTGGACCAGAGCCCCCTCTAATCCTCCACTTTGACATACTCACTGAAATGTACAAAAAAGAAAAAAAAAATTAAAGAATAGTAAATATGAGACATTTGTGTAGCACTCATAGTTGACTTTACACGATCCAGCACCAGCTGTTCCCCTTGAGATGTGTGTGGTTGTTTTTTTTTGTTTTGTTTTTTTATTTCATTGGCATCAGTGTGATATTGATGATGTACACAGAATTGTTAACTTAATCTCGAGACAAAATTTGGTCCTTTGCCACCTTTAAAAACAGAAAACTGTAAAGTAGCTGAAGCGGATTGTGTATTGTTTGTTTATAAAGAGTATGTTTTATACTAAAACAAAACTATGTTGAGTGGTCAGTAAGCAAGGGATCTGTGGAAGTTTGAAGTTTGATTTGAGTTTCCTTAACTGGTTTCTTTTCTGTTGCTTTTCTTTTTTTAATTGTATTTCAATCGTCTAACCTGTTTGACCAAAAGGTTGGTTTGTTTTGGGCCCGGGTTGGAATGAATTTGTATAAATTCGTAAAATATAAATTTCATGAAAATGTTGAATTTAGAATTGTACAAAAGAAGATCAAACTGAGCTCAATGGAAAATAAAGGCTTGGCGACAGACAGACTACCTGGACCAAGGGACCACTGTATATTTGAACAGGTGGGTGGAGGAAACGTCTTTAGACCACCTGATCTCGTAGACCAATTTCTAGTGCAGACCAGACTTGACTGGACCATGGACCTAACACACCAGAACTCCCGAGCCTTTGGTGTGGGAGACCCTGCCAGCAGGTTCATCGTGACGATGATGACTATAATGATGATGATGAAGCTGGTGAAGAAAGCCTCTTTGCTCTGGGAAAATGAATCTTGTTTGATTTGTGGACCAATAAGACTTCAGGAGGAGAAAGTCAAAGTAACATTGACTCCGCACTGAATTGCAGCAGCTCCAACTGCTCTGCTTAGACGCCTCACTCGTGTATATTTTAAAAAGGAAGAATTTTAGAATTGTCTTTAGTGTATCAAACCCATTTCTAACACTTGCGTCAATAAACATTTGGATATTTAAAGCATACAACCTCTTATCCCCCTCCCGTCTGTTTGACCCTTAACCTGTTTAGTTGCTTTCTGACATCTGTGCTTTGCTTTAGTCTTTTTTCTGTTCCGCATGTGTGTATATTATCATGGTATAATTTATTCTGCTGTATGAAGTATTAGAATAGTGGGAAACTTGTATTGGTATTTACTACCTTCAGCCTGTTGGTGTGTTTACTGTAACACTGGCGTAACTGTTATCAATTAAAGATCCAAAAATTATTTCTGACATTCACCTATTTTTTATTTAAATCTGGATGTGTGTGTGTGTGAGAGAGAGAGAGAGAGAGAGTGGGTGTGTGTGTGTCAATTGCTTTGCACCTTTTTAATATATTTGATGTGATTTCTACTCTAATATTTGGTGTGTGTGTGTGTGAAATAGTGCTGATAGAAAATGAATCACCCACTATTTATATCATTGCGTTATTTGTTGAGCAAATTTTCAGCTTCTCAAATCTAAAAATGTCACGTTTTTATTGGTTTTTTGTCATTCTGAATTGATCATCTGTGACTTTTGGGCTGTCAGCCACACAAATGTAAAGACGTGAGCGTCGAAATGATGTCTTTTTTTTTGGGCATTTTTTAAAATTTCTTTTCTGACATTCAATAGAGTAAAAATGTGATGATAAAACAAAAGCAAAAAGTTAGACAGTTCATTTTAAATTAATGTTAAAAGAGTATTATTAGTTTTTGAGTGTATCCGTGCACATATGTATGGATATTGGCACACAGCGTTTGCATACGTCTTCCATGTGTGTATTAGTGCATTAGTGGAGTCAGAGGGCCACCAGTGACGGTGATGTGATTAAGGGGTGAGAGCGAGACAGACTGAGAGTGTGTCTGCTGGTGTGTTTGCAGCTGTAGGAAGTCATTCATTCTGCCCACTGACCAGCAGCGCTCCCCTCTCTGTGCTGCTGGCCGGGGAATGTTGTCTGC
Organism: Remorina albescens; assembly: GCA_034769265.1. Classification (NCBI taxonomy): domain Eukaryota; kingdom Metazoa; phylum Chordata; class Actinopteri; order Carangiformes; family Echeneidae; genus Remorina; species Remorina albescens. The sequence goes on from CM068494.1 coordinate 19,211,533, forward strand.
AAATCTCTGTGGTATGGTGTGAACGCAGGGGAACGCAGGGGAACCAACCAGTGTGGTACAGAAGCATCTGCTGTGCTTTAGAGGCTTCATGTCAGAACAGTGGAGCTCATTCACGTTTTCCACCCTCAACACTGTTGGAGGTATGTCAAACACATCTAAGGTATGTTCATTCAGTCCTGACAGATTTTAAACACATTTCAAAAATGTTGGATATGTCTGCGAGTGACTGCTGCTACAAAATGTCTATACATAATCTTTTGTAAATTAGCAAATTGTGCCAAATTTGCGTTGTTTACATTTTACATACTGCAAAATAACAACCAGTACTTTACTGTTCATTTGCAATTAAATGAAACTAATTAAAGGCATCACTAATCACAATTATTAACATCATTAACATCAAATTGTATTAGGAGATAAATTTGATACTAAAAGTAAGTACTGATCTGAATAAACTTCCATTTAGACTCTGTTGTTGCGAGGTTACTATCATTCATATTTCATACTTTGTTAAATATTTGAGAGGTTTAAGATTTAAACAGCTCAGCGAGTATAAATAGATGCAGAATATTTAGTATTCCCTTTAGATTTACAGATTGACTACAAACTGCAGTGTTATCATTATATTATATCATCATCAAGGCTCAGTTTAATTTGATGCAAATGGAAAATGCTCTTCAATGTCTAATTACAAAACACACGTGTGTTTTGTAGGGCCGGCTCTGGAGAGGCATGTCAATGAAGCAGGAATACAGTCAATTATCAAACAGGCTCGGAGCATATTTTCTATACCAGCTCAGTCTGAGGAGACTAAAGGAATTTCACTGCATCCTCTCAACACTTTTAATCTGCAATGTTAGGTGGCTCTTTGCCTGCCATGTGTCATCCTTCATATATTCCTCTAAAAGTTTGTGTTCTGGTTGTCCAGATTAGACCTTAGCTTGTCCCATGGTTGTCCCCTTTGCTCCAGATTGTCTCCTGAGGTGCCGGCCGGGGAGTTTTGTCTCCCCGCAGTCTGCTGTCACTCAGACTGGACAAGGTGGCAGCTCAGGCGGCGCTGTGTGGGAGAGCTTTGTGACACTTTCCTCATCTCCTCCTTTGATCCCCTAATTGATTGACTACAGGAGCAGAGGATAAACAGAGCCCACAAGAGCCAATTCCACTCGCCTCTCTGGAGTGGTTTAGATAAAGTGCAGAGGCCCAAGCTTTCCATTCCTCCTCTCCACTTTCTATATGGACGTACGGCCACTGAAGGTGGCTCTGTACCACGGTAGCTTAGCTGTGGGCTGTGTCCTCAGGCCCAGGGCTTCCGCACTGTCCCTGTGCATGAATGGCTAGCGGTAATGGGTTTGTTTAGATCACAGGGATGGAAATGAAACTCCTGAGCCTCACTGAAGAGACCAGGAGGCCCTATCGCTCAGGAGGCAGCGATAGAGAAGTCACAACCTCAGCCTGGTCATACTCACTCTCAGAATGAGCCATGGGAATAGAGGCTCTGATTCAGATCTAATTTAGGACCAGGCTCCCTCAACCTGACCATGCTGTGATAAATAAGTCGCTTCTAAAGAGCCAGGAAAGCCATGAAGAAGAAGAAGAGGGTAGAACACAAACAGCCAATGAGGCCCCCAAGTGAAGAAAAATATAGGCCAAAAATGTTTCTGTTTAAAAGAAAATGTGTTTGAAAACATGACTTTAGAATGATTTTTACCAGATATGATAATTATATTCTAATTTTACAAATCTGTCTTCAGAAACTGAGTTCAGAGTCGTGTGCAGGTATGCTAAGAAATGATTAAGAGATGCTCTGGGGGTCTTGGTTTTATTCTTCGAGATTATGTGTCACAGGGAGTAAAAAGCTCCCAGCTGTCGCCATGAAAGCACTTACAGTATAATAATCCCCCAAATCCTGTAATTATGCCAGCATACGCCGTGTACCTGAGCCTCAGCTTTGTGCTCGTCACCTCAAGGATCCTACTGACACAGACGCACAGCTTGGTGTGCATATATCTTCTTCCCAAATGTGTGTTTTGCATAGGGAGAAAATCTTAATTTTAGAGCATTTTTGGTATTCTGAATTTCATGGTTACCCCTCTTAGGTATTATAGATAGATAATCTGTCATGTATAAGTAAAAAGCAGGAGCTCAAACAGGGTATTGTCATAGCTTAGAGTCGTGTGATTTACCAGAAACTCTGTCTGATTTGTAGTATCTTGTACTCACGTAGCATTTGATTAGTTTATATTTAGCTCATAGGAAAGGACTTGACTTATTAGTCCGATATTACAAATGCACGTGCCCATCGATGCACAGATACACAAACACACACACATACACACACACACCAGCGCACACCTCCCTTACAGCAGTTTTTTAAATAATGAAAGGAGAAGGAAAAAAGTCAAAGTAAAGTTGTAAATCTAAGAAATCAGAGTGAGATAAAAATCACTGTGAAGCCAAGCTTGATTTACATTTAAAATCTGAGCTGTGCTCTCAAACTAATTAATATTAATAACAAAAATGGAAATGAGTGCAGTGGCGGCCCTAAGTGAAGAACAAGCTGGGTGCATTCAGTCAGGAGATTCATATATAAGCCCTTTCTCAGGAGAAGTGGGCTCTAAACAAGCGTGACGGCAGGGCATAGACCGCCATGCACAGAGACAATTTTTCTAGATAATAGCCTATCACGCAGGATACAATTTAAATTAAAAAATGCAATTTTCACCTTGAAATGAACAAATGATTACAATTTCTATACAAATTAAGGCATCCAGGCTGTGCCTCAGTACTGTGCCAAGGCCATGAAACCTGACATAATTACCATGAAATACATTTTCAAATATTTGTATTTTGTCCATCGCTTTAAAACATGCCACTCTGCCTTCTGTGGGTTTGTGATCTCACCTTCTGGGGGAAATACATAAAAAAGAGAGAAAATCATCAGAGATGAAAAGCTCTTCAACAGGAGAGATAAAAAATGTGGAAAAAAACAACCTCCCATACACAGAGTAAATCAGCGCAGCTCAGCACAGCAGCCCCCGGAGCTATCTCTAAAAGCCAAATTACTGCTCCTTATCTAAGGAATCATATCTACTAGTTATCTGCTCCTGAGATAGGCTCCTCTCTCTCTTGTGCCTTGTGCTCATCGCCAGAAATGCTATTTATTTGTGATTACAGACACCCTTTGAATAAAAGATGTTTGTGTTTGAGATCCAAAGTTTCGGCAGATTCTGAACTCTTCAGATTCTTCAGAGAGGAGAGTACTGAAGGCAGAACACCTTATTTGGGCAGGGTTGCTAGGGGTGGTCTGCTGCAGAGAGAGGGATGAAAGTGTAGCCGATGGGAAATATGAGACAAGACCTCAAACTTCTCTGATGCTTCATATCACATATGCTTTTGGAGGGGATTCATACTGAGATGAGGTGTCGAATTGACTTTAAATGCAGAACCTAATGTTTGAAACACATGGAGACAGGAAGTTCTGGCATGTACTCTGTAGAAAGCTGCCAAAAGCTGCAAAGTTTAGAGTTTTAGAGTTTTTTGGAGTTCCTCCACTCAAAGATAAAACTGCCCTTCTGAAAGGGGCAGAGAAATATGAAAGCAAGGCTGAAAGTTTCTAGAAAATAAATGAAAGATGTAAAATGACACCTAGAGCACAACTAATAATGTATTAACGTGACACTGTGGGTTTTAAGATGAAAACCATGTACAGCAGTATTGAAGATGACTTTGAATAAATGGACACCAATCTTTATTATATAATTCAAGTTCATGATCACATCTTCTCATGCTTAACCCTCACAACAGTCAAATAAAAACGTAGACATGTTCACCTCATCACAAAAATGTTTGTTTTAGCAGCAGCATACACGTGTCTTTTTAGAATTTTTTATTCAAGAATAAAAATCCCAAACTGAAACAAACCAGGACAAGCAAATCATAGCGTCAACAATCCGATGTTTCTCAGTGGTAACACTTCTGATATTCCCTAACTTATGTTGAACAAAGTAACTTTTTAAGGCTCAGAGCTAAAATACATATCTTGTTAAGGTGATTCTTTTTCAACCATCTCCTCTCCCCTTCCATTTCTTACCTTCCCTTTCTTTCCCTCCATCTGTTGAAGTCCCTCAGCCAGAGAGGCGCACATCAGATTTCAATAGTTGACCTCCTAATGCAGAGGTCAGTGCTGCACCGGCAGCGATTTCACACTCAAGATGAAAGGGAAATGAACACTGAGGATGCTGGGGGTGACATGGGGGCCCTGACCACACCAGCCATTGCCACTCTAACCGCTTCACTGCACCAGGCTGTGAGAGGAGCCGCGGAGGAGGTGCTAAGATTGAAGTTTGCCACCTGTATAACAATAGTTAAAGTTGCCCACCTTTTCGGTGATTTTCCCACCCCGATAAATAAGACATGGAAAAAGTAACAGACGGCAGACATACATCAAGCAAACCCACTCTGAGCAGGTCTGCAGTGCTCAGCTCCCATGTGGCTGAGCATCCACTGAGGCTCCACGAGCTGCTGAACCCTGACAGATTTTCTGTTTTCCACCAAAGAACCTGGACCGTCTTGTCCTGATGCTTAGTGTCAGACTGCCGGCCTGGCTGCCCAGTTACAACGGCTCATTACTGCTGCATTTCTCACAGGCCATTATTGAATGAACACTGAGACAAGGCTAGCAGTGAATGGACAGTTTGGTTACACCGCCGTGAGGCTTGAGCTCCTCGGAGTAATGTACCGCTTAAGTACCTGTCAGCTTTATAAAGGAGGGAGTAGACTGTGTAAATGTGTGTGTAAATAGAGTGTCAGATCAGGACCCCAGGGAGTGGAGGTGGGGAGTGTGTGTGTGCTCTTTGTGCTCTTTTGTCCACTGACACATATGTGTGTGCATGTGAGTGTCACTATAATGATCATTTAACCCTCCTCAGCATTCCCCACGGCTCCATGATCCCCTTTCGACTTCATATTGCTTCAAGCCCCCCACCCTCCGGTACCCCCCCCCCCATCTCTCTCTCTCTCTCTCTCTCTCTCTCTCTGCCTCCTCTGTCTGCTCCTCACGGCTGGGCACAGTTGGGGAGCAGCTCCTTATTCATTCATGAGAGAATCACCAGATAAATAAAAAGGTTCATTACTGTGCTAAAGTGTTACTAATGACATGTACCTGCCACTGAGCACCTCCGAAAATCTAATGTGACACACTAGAATGGAAAATCTATTCTGCTGCACCAAGGCCTCCAATGGTGCTAGCACATACTCTATGGAAATTTCTCTCCGCTTGCCCTCCAATTGTGTCTCTCTAAAACCCAATATTTACAATCCCATAGCCATTATGTCCTACTACGCCCTCTGCGCCTGCTGTTGCGACCTCCATATTAGCTGAAAATTGGACTTTGCAAATTTAGCAGGGGAGAAGAGACTCTTCTCATAGATGAGAGGGGGCAGCACCAGGAAACTCAGCATGAAGCCAGCGGTGCCTCTCAACTCCCCGCTGGCCGAACCCTAAACTGACAACACCCACAAAATAACAAACAAAAATACAGTGCAGTCAAATTCCAAGTCCATAATAGTCAAATGCTAATAAAAATGCTAATGCCTATAAAATGCAAAAAAAAAAAAAAAAAATGTACTCATTAAAAGACACCATGAAACTGTACTTCATCTTTTTTATAGGAGTTTTCTTTCATCGACAAAATGCTACTTGATCACGTAGCTGCTGTCGCCGGTTTATAGGCATTGAAAATAAGCACCTAAGTTAGAGCAAAGAATACTTTTCCAGTTTGATTAGAATAGCTGGCATAAAGTTTTCTTGAGAGGGTGCAGGCCACAGTGAAAACACTTGATGTCTCTGATGGTGCACTTCAGTCCCACAACTGAAACAATGACTCCATCTTCTCTGGATTCTTTTTTAGTGTTGTTACAGTTTGAATCTGATAGTCCTATGGTTCCCTATGGCAGTCAACCATAATGTTTTTGTTTTTTTTGTTTTTGTTTTTGTTTAGTTTGTTTGTTTTGTTGTACTCATATTTAATAGATAAGTTTCAATACAGTTTCAATATGTAACATATTAGCAGTTAGCTAATAATTTAGTTGTTTGTAATTGAAAATAAACTTTCTTATTAGTTACTGTTCTTCTAGCAAGTCTTAGGACAGTTAGTGCCCCAACGCAAATGAAACGATAATACAATGGAATTTAAAATTTTGGTCATTGGAAATGTTAAGCTATCAAATTCGCTCGTAGTTTCTGAAGCAAAACAAAGCCATGAAATATGATGGGATAAAACATAAAATAGAAAATTGATGAAAAAATATTTGTTCTGGTGAAGCTCAAGTTTAAGCTTGTGGACACGTGTTCCAGTTGTGTTCAAGCTCTCCCAGAATACCCCCCGTCCCCCAGTGTTAAACCAAAATAATGTTACCATTTTCCTACAATATTCCTCCTGAATTTTCCTGAATGATTCAATTCACAGCATTTCCAAATATCACTAAACCTCTGCAGCTGTTCTGTCCTCTCATCTGACCAGGAACTTTACAGGAGCCAGAGTCTCAGTCAGCATCAGTGTCTTTTGAAACCAGCTGTGGTTGTTGTCCTAATTCCTGACAAAAGACTTGTTGCATCTTTAAGAGCTCAGAATCTAACTGAATCATGGCTCCCATCAGTCTCTCAGCAGTCTTAAATGACTGTTCACTCGACATGTCTGCCCATTTCCACTGATTAATTCATATGAAGCCAAACGAAATGTTCTGCCTTGTTTGTCACGTTACATCCAAGCCCTGCAGTCTTTCCCCTATCAGGCAGGATGTTTCCAGACTAGAGAAAAAATACAGACAAGAAAATATACATAAATAAAGAGCAATGATGATGATAATAATTAACCGGATTTGTAATCAGAAGAATCAGAAAGTTTAATTGTAGAGTCATATTTCCCTGCATTATGTGTGTGCATCATCTCTGTATCTAAATTCAAATATCGCAAAATGAGATATTTATAAGGAGATAGATGAAATCAGAGGTTTGTTTTATAGTTGCAGAAAATACACATAAAACAGAAGTATCTGGCCCACAGTTGCAGCCCATGATTCATGTAATCAAAATTTATCATTTCACACATTCATGGCAGCAAAATTGTATGAGAAGTGAATGGATCTCAAGGACTCTTAGCTCTGAACACTGACACGAAATACAAATCACCAGCATCTATGTTGAAAAGGAGAAGAAAAACTCCTGCAGGATTTAGGTAGGTGCAAACGTTACAATTACTCTTCTGCAAATTTGCAGACTAGCATCAAATCTATTCATGTTGTTTGTATCTGTGCAGGCAAAATGTGTCCATGTGAATCATTTTGGTGCTTAGTTTGGATTAAAAAGCCACAGAACAAATCTGTGCAATTAAATGCATCGCTCAGATTATTTAACATAATATCTACGCCGCCGTGCTGCGGATGCATCACGGAATAGCGCTTAGCGCGGTTGACCCTCAACAAGAAGGTCGCGGGTTCGATTCCCGGCCCCGGAACCTTTCTGTGTGGCGTTTGCATGTTCTCCCCATGTCTGAGTGGGTTTCCTCCGGGTACTCTGGTTTCCTTCCACCGTCCAAAGACATCATGTTTGGGTTAACTGGTTACTCTAAATTGTCCGTAGGTGTGAGTGGTTGTTGGTCTCTGTCTGTCTCTGTGTGTTGGCCCTGTGATGGACTGGCGATCTGTCCAGAGTGACCCCGCCCTTTGCCCAGTGTGAGCTGGGATTGGCTCCAGCACCCCCCTGTGACCCGGAAATGGATCAGCGGTAGAATGAATGAATGAATGAGGTGCGTTTCAGATATCTCGGGTGGCAGGTGTAACAATCTGCATATCAGAAAAATAGTTACTTCATCTCAGAGTTGCTTTCCCAATTCTATTCTCTTATGAAAATTAACTTTTCCTGATATCTCAGCAGAAAAAGTTTGGACAGACCATCATAAGTTCCTTTTACCAAACAAAATAAAATAAGTCCATTTGAAAATATTACATAGGTATTATCCTTGTAATGAACTATTGCATAAATTTAAAGAAGATGTTTCTCCACTTTGCTCTTTCTGTAAAGCTGAAAGCGAATCTATTCCTCATCTATTCTACACTTGTCCCTTTTCTCGAGAATTTTGGATTGAAGCTGCTCTAATGATTTTCTCTGCTTTTAATACACGACACCAATATCAGAAGAAATGGTTTTGTTTCTGAACTGTACTACAGAGTTACAACCTATTAACTGTGCTGTCAAAGCCATCTGTCTTACTGGCAAGTTTCATATCCATAAAGCTAGAATTACTCAGACTAAACCTAACATCAATTTATTTCGTATCGATTTACAATATCTCTTTGCATCTGTCTCCAAAATAACTAAAAACAAGAAAGCTTTTAAGACCTCTCAAATAATTGGCAAAATCCTTTGTATTGAATGATCTAAAAGTATATATAATAAAACTGATTTGGCTGTATAGTTTATGGTATAGTTTCTCCCCTCGTACACTTTTCTGGTTGATACATACTGTTTTCTTTTCATTCTTATTTTATTTTTGATCCAATTTATATTCTTTTCAGTTATGTTTTATTTGTATATGATTTTTGTATTATTGAGATTACAGAGTAGCAACATGCTATATATCGCTGAAATGTTATGAATACAACCATTACTCTGTAATAAGCTGTATTAGTTTGCAATTCAAATAACATGTAATATGAAATACCTTAATAAAGCTTATTGAAAAAAGAAAAAGAAAAAAAAAAAGAACGAGGTGCGTTTCAGTTTCCGGCCATCGATCACGACAACACAACAGCAGCCATTTTGATCTGATTCCCTCGAAGGTGATGTAGTCTTAAAAGTGGAAAGTGAATTTTCAAACTGTTTTCCACCTAAATAATTTACTATTTAATGTGCTTTTATCGACCACAAGTGTGAGGACCAGGAAGTGGCTTTGTGAGGATCAGGTGTTTTAGCCTGTAAACAGCCGGCCCTATATGTGTTGGTGTGTTAGATGGAGTGAGGGCGTTGTCTTACATTCTAATGCATATGTTCGTGTTATTGTGTAACTGCGAGAACAGAGATTCATAGATCATTAGTCTTGTGATTGATGATTGTGTGGCTTGAATATTTAGTGGTGTTGTTATATTACTAATCCTGTGATAGCCACTATAATTATGTCCCCTCCCAATGTCTCCCAGGGGTCCTATAAACCACATTGGCCCCTCCACCCAGCCAGATCATTTAGGGGCCTCCTCTGATCGTCACTTCAGCAATTCAACAAATCATCCAGGATTTGATTCAGCTGTAAATATTCGAATATGAGGATCATGTATGCCTGTAGCATGAAATCTGAGGCTATTGGAGTTAGCATTTGCTTTTGCTTTACTTTTGGTGGCATTCAAACAGAAGACAGACTTGTCATTTATACCTTCAGGTTGTAAAACTCAAAAATTAAGGCTTGATTGAGCTTACATTTGTTGCACTGTGCCCCTTTGAAAAGCCATCTCTGTTCCTTATTCAGCAACCTGTTCAGTCACTGATTTATTTTTCCCTTCGCAGCCCTGCAGCAGATGAAGGAGTAGAGCTTAAACTTGTTACTGTCAGCTTCTCACCTGGATCATAAGAACTCCTGCTCTGACCATGCAAACCAATACCCTCCTATTCTTTGCTCAGCCGCCCAGGATTCACAGCAATAGCTTTTCACAAAGACCAGGGCAGAGCGTGCTCCGTGTTATCTTATTGAGTTACCTGTAGCTAAGCTCTGAGCGAGCACACACAATGGCAGACGGTTAATGACAGCGCAGGGCCTAACCCCTTGTCCCCGGCCTTTCCCTGAGCCTCATTTCCGCGTGGTGGCTGCCATTTCACAGCTGTTAGCCACACACCCTCTTTGTCATGATTAAGGACAAATTAATAGATGCCTCCTGGTAATCAGCTTTCATAAGGGCTGTCAAACCGTCAGTGGCGTTCGCTCAGTGCACTGGACACGGGATGATCACCTCCCATTTGAGAGACACTACAGCTGGCTGCGTGTGGCTGTGGCGCTGCCTCTCAGCTGCTGTATTTGTGTGCTTGGTGTGGCTAAAGTGTGGGTAACCAGTGCATTAGCACGCTCCTTCGTGGCACAAGTGCTTGTAGTTGGTGCATTAACAGTGCTCCATGTGGAGCTGCAAGATGGAGGTCATCGTGGGAATGACATAAAGAGTAGTCTTTCTGCTGGGTGTAATTGGCCCCAGCATGCTGAAAATGGACTGTGAAATGTGGGGGGGGGGGTCAAATAATTGATTTTCCTCTGAATGCAGAATCCAGGGCAGGGCTGTTTAGTGAGTAATTTACAAGAGCAGTTCAGCGCAGGCTGACTGGCATATCTGTTGAAAGTTCCCAGGGGCACGGGAAGAGATAACACACACCTGAGACCCTGGAGCAGATGGACAGCAGTCACTGTACTACTCAGAGGGCAGCGAGGATTCACATCAAACTTACTTGCACACACACATCTATCTATGCAGAGGGGATATAAGTGCACATATACACAAGCACTGATACACACTCGCTCACACGTACACACACACACATAGAGGATGATGGACACAGGCTATTGTATGTAGAAATAGACTCTCTCCCTCTCACTCAGTCCATCTCGCTTTCTCTCGATGTCCCTCTCTCTCTCGCTCTCCCTCTCTCTTTTTCTCTGCAGCATTTCTGGAATTGATTAAATAAACTCATCAGACTTCCAGCAAGTTTGGCATTGTGCATGAGAGCTGAAGTCATTTCAGTATGTAGATTTCAAACTTAAACCCATAACTGTGTTGCGTGGTGCATGACCACCCCCACCTACTGGAGAGAGAGGGCTGGGGTGTGCATGATGGGATAGGGATGTCTGTAAGACAGGATATAGCCTGGCCCTCTGTATGTTTAGTGATTTTTCTACACCACAGCCTTGGGGAATTAAGACAATAGCCTTATGTCAGATAGCATAATCTAGTGACAAAATGGCATTCCATTTCCTGTGCCAGAACCGGGCTCAAATACATGTGTAAGCTAATTGAGAAGAACCAGCTGCTTAGCCATCTGCAGGGGTAAAATTGTTTTAATTTTGATTTGGAGCATTTCTTGTAAAAAGTAAAAAAGATGAGTGACGATTGTCAAGATCCATGATCTCTATAATTTGAATTTATGGAAAACACAATGATGAGCTATTCTTGTGTTGCACCAGAAAGTCATAGCTGTCAAAAATGTAGATGAGTCACCTAGAGCTCGCATATTGTGCTCATCACAAGGCATTTGGATGGCGCACAGTCAGTACTCCTCAATTTTCTTAAGCATCTTGGTAAATTGCACCAAACAATTTTCAAGATCAATTCCAGCATCAAAAACAATGCACACAAATCCCATTTCTTCAACCCATATTGTCTTGGAGAGGGCCCCTGTGTTTGCATGAAGGTAATTACAGTGGGATTTGATGTTGTGGTGTGCCCAGAATTCTCCAGCTTTAGATCAGGCTCAGGGTGCTCCACCCCATTAATACTCCATATGGGGAACCCAGCTGTGATCAGAATTGGAAGAGCGGGAGGGGAAATCGATTTCATTTGCAGGATTATTGATGTAACCGAGATGCCGTTTGTATGAAACATAAAGTCTCATTTCAGAGGTTATGGATAAAACTGGATTGAGGGGCTGTCTGTTTGTTTTATTCAATGAAACATTACAGAAACAGAGAAGTCAATATACACACTGCTGTACAGTCCTCACCCGCATTGCACCACATTAAAGCTTTGGAACTTTTTTTTTTTCTGATATTTTCTCCTCTTTTATATCTACCTGCCTATACTAACACAAACTACTGCATACCAGTTACAGAGCACGTGAGCGATATGGGGAAATTTATGGTGGAGAAATAAGTGGGGAAAAGAATGGCTTTTAAAAAGAGAACATGGAAAACCTAACAAGATAAAAGTGATTTACTGCATTGCAGGAAGTTCAAAAGGGTTCAAAGCAACCCGTAATGTTGGCAGTGAGAACTGACCTGGCATTCGGCCTTTTTCACCCTTTGCCAAACTTCCCCCTCCACCTGTTCCCTACATTTTTTAAGAGGCTTTATAAGTCAGGCTGATAGGCTCACACATATATTAAAAACAATATCAGACTTTCCCAGGGTTCGGATGGTCTAACAGCTGGATCTTTCAACTGAATCCGTCCTTCTCTCCTTTTCCTCCTTCTTCGTGCCCAGTGGAGACCATTGCAGTTCCCACACGAATAGCAGCAGCAGTTGGAGTGATGGCAAGCCAGATGGGAATGTTTTTTTTCTGGGTTCACAGCATTCCTCTGATGACAACAGCAGGGTCAGCACAAGGTAAAATCCTCTATAAAATACTTCTTTATACTTTTGATTACATTTTATAGATAGAGAAAGACATTTTCCCTCTCATAACACAGATATGGCTAATACATAAAAAAAACCCGCTGTTCCACATGTGCTGAAGTTATTCTGTTGTTCACTTTAAGTTTTTCCATCAAAGACTTTTTTTTTTAACAAGCTCTCCTGGTCACCAAATTAAGGTGTTTGTGGGCAGATTTCTTCACTGACTTGCTGTCCTTGCTCAGAGCAGATGTTCAGGTTGTTCTGGTGTCAGTGATGGGCAGTGTAAAAGTAGACTTACACATGTTCATGTCACCATATCACCACAACTGCAGGAGGAAGTTATGTCATTGGGCCAGCTGGCTCTAATATGAGCTGCAGCATTTGTGTGAAAAATATAGAGCAGGGGTGGAGCCAAAATTCAAATTTGGCTGAATTGCATACAACGTTTCAGCGTTCAGACACACGATGGACGACATTAACAGGTTCTCATAAGTATGTCATTAATTTTATACTGAATACACATTGCACCGGCTCTTCTGGTCTCCCTCTCAATCCTTCCTGCATATGTTTTATTTTCAGTGACTATAATTACAGCTTTAATAGTTGCAAAATGGCCTTGTTGCAGATGATAAAGGAAATTGCAGAATTCCACCAGGGAGTGTTTGTATTTTGACAAAGAGAAAACTGAGCCAAGTAAAAAAAAAAAAAAAAAAAAAGAGAGAACATACCATTTTTGCGTGGCATGTTTGTGAGGGGCCACTGTTTTCATATGGGCCCGCGTGGAGTGAACAGGGAAAGTGGGTTCCCGTCTGGGAGAGAGGGCTGAAGCTCTGTTACGGTGCTTAGGCCTCCATCTATCCTAATAAAAAACACTTAAGCCAAACAGCCCCCTCTTGCTCTCCCTGTGTCTGATCCTGGGAGCTACCTGCAGGCCCTCCACAGACTATATTTAATAATGGTCTCCACCCTGGGCGATGGGCAGTCATAGGGACTGCAGGCTGGAGTCTTTGTTTGGAGCGCCAGCACAATATTCTGGGAAGGCTGAGGCCTGTTGTAGTGGCATGAAGGGTGTGGTTGGATTCCCTTTCTGTCTGTTGCAGAAATCTAACGGGGCAGCAGTCTTTTCAATAACGACATTTTTTGGCTTCTTTCAAAACTTTGTTGAATTCAGCCACACTTTTACTGACACATTTTATGTTTATTTTCCCCTCTTCATTCTTTTTCTCCAAGGCTTTTTCTTTGATGGTGTTTGTGGAAGCAGTTTGAAGTGGTTTTCCTTTGCCACCATAATCCCTGTTTCTTCTCCACACACACCCTGATGTGAATGAGCGGGAACGTAATGAAAGATTTGTGCTTTCAAAGATGTTAAACCTGAATAAAAAGTGGCATTTTTTATTTGTTTTGCATCGTTTTTGATTCTTGGTAATGCAGACAATCAACAGGGTAGAGGAGTTAAGTGTATTATAAATTACTGAGAGGGAGCCACCTCGCTCTTGGAGCTCATCCTGATGCTCCTGCTGCCACTTTGGGTTATGTGAGGAGTAAAGTACTTTAGCAGAGACCGTGGAGCTGCTCCACAGCACTCCTTTGCATATCAAATAAACAGCAGGGCATGATGGCGGTGCCAACCCAGACAGCTATGTTGTATGGGCACTGGGATGCATATATGTCTTTTAAGGTGCCACTGAAGTCTATTGAATATCTCCTGTGATACTGATCATGGTGACATTGTGTCGGAGATTTGAAGTGGCTTGTATATGGAGTATACAGAGAGGATGTTTCAATTGGAGAGCTTTACCTTCAGCATATGACACTTTTGATTTGAGGCAGCTCAGGTGAATATGGTAATTAAAACAATCCTATTCACAGAGGATATAATTCAAAATTTTACACACAAGAGATTTTATATTAACACAAACACTGTACGTTCTCATTTGTGCTGGCTTCTTCTTTTTAAACTACATTTTACTGATGAATGGATGCATTTAAATAGTCTGCTTTTATTTACTGTAATAAAAAAAAATCTGTATTTTCAGGCTGAAATCCCATGTTTAAAGTCCCCTGTTTCTCTGTCCTCAATCCGTAAGGTAACAATCCATGACTCCTATTTTCATAACAAAACGTTCCAGGGTCCAGCAAACAAACTGTTGTATGGATGTACTATTGATTTCACATTCACACGTCTGGATTTAAAGGGACTATGGGATTGCCCATGAATCCCAAATCTGTGTGCTGCTCACAGTCTGTCAAGTTGACATCCACTCTCTTCTGTAAACTGGCAAGATTATTCACTCAACAGGATCTCCCTCCCTTTCATCCTGCGAACTACAGGCCAATCCGGCCGCTGACAGCCAAGTGATAGTATACAGATGGAAATGAAGGCAAGTGGGGGAATGGTGCTGTTTGTCAAACACTGGGGAGAGCTTGTGGGTTCGAGTAGTAGACTGCTGTGCCAAACCAGGTCCTCTGACTCTGGCTACACTTACTTTGAGCTTTCAGCACCTGAAATCTTATACTTAGCACATTTTAGATGGAGGCTAAACTCAAAACTCAATATGATCTGATTCCAACAAGATATATATGTTGCACAGTCATTGGAGTGAGAAAAAGGAAAGGAAGAAAGGAAATCCCACTTTTAACTCCATGCTTGTTGCATGACAGCATGATTTCCTTACAGTTCTATTTGCTCCATTAGAAATGAGAAACACTTGAGTCTAACGGTACAATGCCAGGGGTGTTTGGTTTACGGGGCCTCCTCATGAATGCACCACAATATATTTTCTCCCTCAAATGCCCTCCTCCACTCTATTTTGAACCTATTCTGGGCAAGGAAGGATACATGTAAAAAAAAAAAAAAAAAAAAAAGAAAAGTCTGCTGAGGAGATGTCATTCATGTGAGTTATTTGTGGAAATAAATTACATACAGCCACTACATTGATAACAATCATATAACAACTAAACTTGTCTCAAAAAGTGATATGAGCAATATGTGCTGTGAAATGTATTTCCTTCTCCTTGGGCAACAGATAATATGCATTCTTCCCTGTAGTCCACCAGGCAATACAAAGAATGCATTCTGCCTGTTCAATCACAATGTTGGCTTCTGCTTGGAGATGGTCATTGTGCTCTCTGGATCACAATTCACAGTCACCGGAATGAAACCAATTTGAGCTTCTTTCAAGATAATGCAAATAAATATCAGCCCTGATTTGCTTTTTTTTTTTCCCATAACTTTCCTCTCTTCATTCCCTTATCAGCACACAGAGCATTTCTCTTTTTCTTAAGGGTCGAATGAAAGGTCTCTCTTTTCTTGAGAATCAAGGCAAAGGAGAAGCCTGGTCCAGGACTGATTCATGTCGCACACACTGGTGGGATGTTATGCATGGATAATTGATTGTCGAAGCAGCATGGCCACTGTTGGATCTTGATGGTACTGCCGAAATGTCACCTTACTGATGTTACAGCGGCGCCGATATTAAAAAGGCTGGTCTCAAAAGGCTCCCATACGAGCACACTTCTCTCCCACTGTGTCTGGGAGAGACAGCACTGTTTGTCAGGCTTCTATTTCAGAGAGACAGATCTTGCATTCGCAACCTTATCTGCACAGGACAGTGCACCCTCTTCCAGAAGTGCATCGAACATTTCCAATCATAGGAGTATATCACTCTCCTTTTAAAGTGGAAATCAAAAGTGTGGGAATAGTGAGGCAAAAAAACAGACATAATTGAGATTGCATAGGATTTATTTATAGGTAGTTTGTCTCCTCCAAAACCCGGAAAAATTACACTCCAAGCTGCAAATATCCCCTTCCACAACAATAAAGGAACCATCATTTTCGTGGGAATGTTTTCATACCAATTTGAAGAAGTTTGAAAGGAAAATTGTTTGGGAACGTCTCAGACATTAAGTCAGATAATGTAGTATGCATTTTTGTAAAAAGTAAGGGATTAAGTGAGCGGAATCCGGTTAATTTCAGAGTTAGGCTAGTGAACCAAAAGCTGAGCAGCGACTGGTAAACTGTGTTAATCTATAAAGGCTTATGCAGGTAAAAATAGACTACACCTGCATGCCTTTTTACCACCATAATACTTTGCAGAGGGAGACTATTGAGCATTCATTTCCATTACCAAGGAATGGAAAAAGGATATTTTACCATCAGTTTTCAGCATGGCTTTACTACATTGTTGCAAGAATGAGGCACACAGCCGGCATCTTTGCAGAGGCCTGAGTGGGAAAAACCTGAACAGAATTTGAATTTTTTTGCCACATTTGTTGCACCATGAATTATGCTGAGTTGCAAATACACAAAGTAAAAATACAATTTATGGATAAATTTATAAATTTGAAGTTATTTCTTTAAAAAACAAACAAACTATCTGTTCTCCTCTTTTAGACCAGAAATATAATTTCTTGAGCAATAATATCTTGGAAATAATTTTACCATATTTTTGTCCCTTATTCTGTATTGTGTATTTGCTGTTTAAAGGAAAGCCTGCTCCTTTTTCTGCCTCTCTGTCATACTGAAACCATTCACAACTCAGGCATTTCCCCCATAATCAAGTGTGAATGAACATGTAAACTTAGCCAAGTATTAACAGAACTTGGCCTTTCTTCTAGACACAGTAGTTCATGCTGCTGTTTGAATCCTGGTTGGCGTGACAGAGGTAAAAGGCAAACAGCTTTGAGGAGTGAAGAGGACACAAAATGGACAGGCAGGAACGAACTGTACTGTTGGGCAGAGGGCTGCAGTTGAAAAGGGAGAAGGGAGCATTAATAGCCACCATATGTCTGCATATTCTGGGGGTCTCCAGTGCAAATTTCATTACCAAACACACACAAAATGGAGCACCTAAAAGATGTGTGTAACGTGGCCTGAGACAGCTACCGTTTGAAAAGCGGGCCATTATGTGTGAGAGCCATGGCCTGATCTGTCACGCTGGGGTTTTTAAGGAAAAACAGGGGTAGCAGCTGTTTGGTTCACCTGTCCTGTCCTGTACACGGCTCTCCATCAAACCAGAGGCTACTGTCCTCGCAGTCCTGTGCACACAGACCTGCTCCTTCACAGTAATCTCAGATGTAACACTCCTATCTAATGTGACAACATTTACAAGACCACGGCCCTTCTGTTTATCATCAGACTTGTACAATTATATGGTGTTCCATTTGTATAAGCACAGCGGCTACAGTAAGAGAGATATCCATAAACAAGTGAACAGTGAACAGCCTTTAGCCTGCCCGGGCTCTGTATAAAACCATGTTTTCCCACTGGACAGTGAGTGGGAAGACACTGAGCTACCCTGGTTGTGAACCTTCAGGTCGCTGTGTAGGCTATACTACATGATTGGATGGTAATTTTCCAGTGCCTACTAGTCGAGAGTTGGAATTATAGTCTGAGTTAGCAGTGGGAAAGTCTTTAGTGAAAAATATGCACAGTTTGAGTATGAGATTGAATTAAATTTAACTGTTTGCACATATGCTCCCTTGTTTAAGGGGGGAAAGTTACTAAAGCACTGCTTAAGCCATGGATTATCTGTCTGCGTCCTCTGCCTCTTTAGCATCAACATGAATTCACCCACTCAGAGTCTATCACACATCCACAGAGCTCCCTGAGAGAGAGCGGACCTTAGGGAAGCCCAAGCAGGGGGGACCTCAACAGAGCTGAGCGAAGCTGCACAGGGTTGTAGTTGAGCCCATGGGCATGGCCCTCTCACTCTCTGGCAACCACTTTGTTAGGCACACAACACTAATCCTCCTTGTGTCTTTATTGCCCTCTGTGTGGAGGAGCAAGCCGGGGCTGGGACTGTAGGGGGGCTGGGGTGGGAAGTGTAGCACCGCTGCAGGGCCAGCATCATCAGCATTCCTGTTTGAAGATAGGCCACGCTGTACGGCATTAAGGCCTCTAATAGACGCAAGCTGAGAGCAAAACATACTCACTGAGACAGAGAAGGAGAATAAAGAAAAAGGAGAGTCACTTTTGCCTCCCCCTCCCTGTAGTGTAATATGGGTAGGGGCATAATTTGAGGATAGACAGATTATTGCAACCAGAAATGACTGTGAGGCAATTTTAGTTCATGTTGTTACACATACTCAATAATCTAAACAACACATTAATGTGCTGCCTTAATTTGTAATACTGCCTCTGTGGTTGAAAACAATTTGTCATGCATTGGATTTGTAGAATCTCATTTTGGATAAAAGCATTTAAAACAAATTGTTAAATTTATGCTGAGACATACATCCAAACATATCTTTGTTCAGTTTATCTGTTTATTTAGCCATACATGCTACTTTACATCTGAAAATTCTTGGTTGAGAAAATTCAGAAGATTGCCTTTGCTGCAGCTTTACAAAGTGAACTTTCATGTTATTTTCTTTTTATTATTTGCAGAGATTGTTGTTGAAAATTTCTTCCCACAGTTGGCCTTGCTTTTGAACCACCCCACAAAAAGTTGAGCTCACTCAGCTGGCGCCATCTTGTGTCTGTGAATGGCTGCTGGCTGCTGGCTGCCAACACAGGTGCATAAAATTCAATGTCACCTTTTCTCCCCAGGCCTCCTCACTGTCCCCCAGCTGTCACCTGAGCACTTGGCAGCATAAGGTAATAGCATCAAGATGCAATCAAGATTACATGCTTGTCACTCACCCCATGCACTCAGTGGCTTACAATGTGTGAAACAGACACAAGATAAAGCCTGTGCACAGATGGGAAGATAAAATGCTCCTAAATATTCATCAGTTCTCTGCAGCAATTCCAGCCCTGAATGCTGCCATTTGATGGTTGGGAAGAGTAACTGGTGAGCAAAAGGTTGGAGAAAAATAAGTTGGAAATTTACAAAATGTAAAGGATAAATAGAAAGGAAAAAAAACATCTTAAAATTTTAATCTCTTCCTGTAGAAGCACATTTTCTGTAACCCCTTTGAATATTGTACCACTCTTCCTTACTGGGAATCTGAAACAGGGTTTGCAGCTGTATATCTCAACTGAACAGAGCATCTGCTTGTAAGCTACATCCATATTGGCAGTTTATTTCCATGTTTACACCGTTTCATATTCTTTGCTATAGTAACAGGATTACTTTGTGACAAACGGTAATTTGCGGAATTCCCTCATTTCAGTTTGAGGATTTTCTTTTTCCTCTGTCCCCATCTAAAAAAAAAAAGTTTCTGTATTCTTGTCTCCCCAGAGGATTGATTCCAGAAACCCTTCAGGTTTTCGAGCAGACCTCTGTGAACAGCCAGATAAAGGAGTGCAAGGCAAGAATGAGCACAAGAGAAATAATAACATGCAAAGGAATCCACTGATGAGCAGCCTTTTACTCCACAGGCCACTCTCACAAGTTGTAGTACATACACTAACACAAATCATTTGTTGCTGTTCCACATTTAGGGCTATTACCAGTTGCAAGTTATTTAAAACTTCCTCAAATCTGTGTATAAGACTAATGCTGTAGTGTTTTAGACATTTATAAAGACAAGTTTGTGATTTTAAGTTTACTCCTGTATTTGTTGGGTTTGTTTTTTTTTTATTTTTATTCTATACGTTCTTTTCTATTAGCAAATCCTATTAAGACCAAAATTGTATTGTTTGTTAGTTTCCAAACACTTTTGCACCTACTTATCCCATCTGTGATTCTCAGCCCCAAGCCAATTTTTCCCCAACCTGAGAGGTAGAAAGAAATGTCTAAAACAGCAATTGCCTGTAGATTTTAATAAATTTAAGGCCGCAGCACAGTGTATATGGGGCCACCTCGACTTGCAAGGCGACATTCTCAATAGGATCAATTTATTGAGAATTTTTAAGAATTGTTGACAAAAACAAAGGAAAAATATTGGAATCAATTTGCTGCTGTCATTGATTTGAATTTTGTTTGAGATTGGAAGATGAAATCTGCACACAGATGTTATCTGTTGTTGGGTAAACCTTTTGTGTTCAGTGTCACAGAAATCATCATACTTACTATTGTGTGACAACTCACTTTAAAACATTTCCTGAGTATGATCATGCACTTTATAGTTACATATTGAAATAAATTTGTAAATTAATATAAGTGAATTAATGTATGGAAATTAGCCCAAGTGCCACTGCGGGGTCTGGTGCAGTTGATCCCCAGCTGCATATGTTGGTAATCACCGCTGCCTCTTGGATTCACTCACAGGCACGCAATAAACAACCTGCTGCCAGCACCCCCTACGCTTTTGTCTAATCTGCCGTTTCACTGGGCTCTAGTTTGATGCACAAATATGAAAGTGAATCTCAGCAGCAGAATGCACAGAGGCACATTAACTAGGATAGGTGCCTGCACACTAAAGCCCCACACATTAAGACTAGGATTTACACTGGGATATGATTCCCTGACTGTCTTAAGTGTTTGCTGCAGAAGTTTCTGCAGAACTTGGTGACCTTTGTGACTTGCTGTCTGGTTTAAAAAAAAAAACAAAAAACAAAAACACTGATTACACAATTGATTCAACCTAAACTCCTTCAACCTTTAAGACTGTGATCAAGTATTATGGTTGAAATATAAATTTTATATTTTTTACTTCAGATTCAAGACATTTTTAACATTCACATTTAAGATAAATGTCCTTTTTCTTGTTTGCTATAAGGTCCTTTGCTGAATCTTGGGTTAATGCTACCACCTACTGGAATAAATGGTGTACTGCGTGTTGTCAGGGCATTCATGCCTGTTCACAGCTGAACTATCAATGACTGTAAAACCACTGATGGAGTATCCTAAACTAAGCTTTTGTAGCCTTATAATTATGTTAAATAGCACCAATCAGAGTTCCCTTTTAGGCTGCATACTATTCACTGGCTGCTGGTGTAAAGTGAAAAAAGAAACAGTACCAATAGTTTGCTACATTATTTTTGTCTGTACGAGATACAAGGCTTACTAAAAATGTCCCCTGTTTAGTGCTTCAAAATTAACACTTTTAATATTGTTTGCTTTTGCTGCATCAACTCTTTTTTGAGCTTACAGGTCATAAGGACAGAAAGAGCTGGTGAGATAAAAGTGCAGTAATAACAAGAACATTATATTTTCTAGTCTTCCTTTTGTTCTTATGAAACACTAAATCGTTTTAGAAACTTATGCCACTGAAGTTAATTACATTAAATTATTGGTGAGGGAAACGTTTGTTCTCTACTGACTGTGATAAGAGACTGTAATAGATATAGCATTGCATTTAGTGTTAGCAGCCAGTAAATGTGAGTGTAATTAATTTTTGTTTGTTTGCTGTTTGTTGTCTTTATAGATTTATTTATAAACCACTGATGATAATACACTAACAGAACATCCTTGCGATGTGTTGGCCTGTGTGTGAAGGGGCCGAGAAGGACTGAAGGATGGCGAGCCCTCTTTGAAAGGGGGATAAAGGAGCCAACCTGGCAACCACGCTGCTGCCAGAGTCCGTTTGCAGTGCGCAGTGTGACAGTTCAAGTGCAAGTTATACACTGGAGTTGTCGTCTTTGCACCAGCTTCACACAAAACCACACAGTGAGCATGGCGGCGAAGAGAGCCTTAGTGATCCTGTCTAAAGGTGCAGAGGAGATGGAGACTGTTATTCCTGTGGACATCATGCGCAGAGCTGGGGTCGGTAACTGACGTCTGTTAGCATTTAGCCTGCTAACGGAGCCACAGGCTAACACAAACCGAGCCAGCTAGCTTTGTTTATATTTAGCCAGCTCCAGCTCATACTAACATGTTCATCTTAATGTTTGGTGGAGGTCGCCATCTTCCACTGTGTCAATGATATACCGAGTTCTATTTTATTTTTTAACAGGCTAACATTAACATGAATCTGAGCCGGCTAACTGACTAAAGACGTTAGTTAGGACTATGCCTTTTTTATTTTTAGTTTAATAACCAGTTTGTTTCACTGTTGACACGCACACAACCTTTAAGGTGAACACAGACGGGGGGGGGGGGTTAAATGTCAAAGTCCAACGTTGTTGCAATTCTTCGTCATTTGATAGCTTTCAAAATAAAAGTCTCTGTCAGCCATATGCTGATTCCAGGATTATGTTAATTCTGGGCCTCTTTTTTTTCATCATCGTCCACCAAACCTTTAGATTGCAGTGACGGTTGCAGGACTTTCGGGCAAAGAGCCAGTCCAGTGCAGCAGAAACGTTGTCATCTGTCCTGATGCCAGTCTGGAAGATGCCAGCAAACAGGTCAGGAACAGGAGCTACAGTGTTATGCAAAGGTTTGGGCAAAGTAAAAATTTTGATGAGTTCTTTTTCTTTTTTCTTTTTCAATCAATACACCCCTGTTCCTTTTTATTTCATGGATCTGTAGTTTGGGAAAACAGTTAATAGTGATTATGGAATATGTTCAAAGTTGAATCCCCCAGGCAATATGCACTAACTTAAATATGGGGGGTAAGATATTCTGGTGACTGCCAGGGGTACAGGAAACATTGCATAGACAGTAGAGGCGGAAGGATGGGTTCCACTAAATATTAAGTAGGCTGGAGGCTGGTTTCTGGAACAGAACAGTGATCCACCTAACCACAAAAAAACAAAAACAAAACACACAAACTGGAACTTGTGGAGGAACCCTCAGAGTTGCCCTCCCTGATCGTCACTGAAAATCAGTGTGTTGGTCTAAAACACGCTGCATGTGCAAGACAACCTAAAAATATTTCAGATTTGCTGGAAGTGTTGGGTGAAAATTCATAAATCAAGAATACAAAGAGCTAAATAGAAGCCGGCCAGAAAGGGCATTTGCAAGCTGTGATATTTGCCACAGAGGGGCAGCACAAAATACTGATTTTAGCCCTTGGGCACGTTCCTTTGCTGTTTTCTTTTCTGATTATAACTTAACGTAATAATAAGTAACAGATCATTTACAATTTAATTAAGGATATTTTTTAACTGTCTATTTGTTGCAGGGCTTAATTTTACTGATTTTTACCGTAAAAATCATCTACATTAAAATTAATTACATGGTTTAAGATTTTAAATCTTGATCAAGTACAATATATAAAAAAATATTGAATTGAATTTGTATCTACGGATTGCTTTGCTCCATCAGCCAAATAAATGACTAGTGTTACACAATATTAAAGCTTGTCAGTCTCCATCTGTTATGGTCTGTTTCCCAGGGCCCCTATGATGTGGTGCTTCTGCCAGGAGGTATGCCAGGGGCCCAGAATCTGGCAGAGGTGAGAAACACTCAGACAAACTGCATCTAAATGGATCAGTCTCCTCATGTTTTGAGGGTTTCAGTGGACTGGACCTGACCTTTCCCTGTCACAATATCCCCTTTTGGAAACTCAAAGGTAGTTGATTTTAATTTTGCTTTTATTTTATGTAATTTTTCAAATTTACATTTTGGGTAACTGAATTGAGATTTACTGTAAGTATAATAGAAATTTTCTATTATGATCTTTCTATCCCTCTGAAGGAGATTTGTCGCAGAAAACTCTGTCAAGTACACTCAACACTCAAGTAAAATATTCTGAATTAAATATTTTAGTCCAAATTATTTGAGATCTGTTTTAGAACTTTTTGTTAGAGAAGATTTTTTGTTTAATAAATCTGTGGTTGAAAACAGTGATGGGCTATTTTGACGTCTTAAATCTTGGCCAGTTTTTCTTTATGGTAATTGCTTAGCACGTATGGCCTGCAGATGGCTCACAGTACATCTGGTTTTTGTGCTCTCTTGTAGTCTCCTGCTGTGAAAGAGGTGCTGAAGGATCAAGATGGCAGAAAAGGCCTGATTGCAGCCATCTGTGCAGGTGCAGTTTGTGAAAACAAGCCCAAGTCATAAATCTACACGAGTAGCATCTGATAGTGATACCTTTCTATGGGTTAAGGATTAAATATGCTATGACCTCAAATTTGACCACCATGTTGTGCCTTTAATCAACCAGATGGAAAAATACCCGCCCTACACAGTGGAGTTTAGTCTGGTGCAGTGTAAAATAGCATTGTCATAACTAATTGAGCGATAAATACTGCTCATGTTTTCCATATAAATCAAACCACTTTGAAAAATTAGGGGTATAAATTGCCATTTGAACTGTGAACATTTTTACCCAGAAACGAGGCTAAAGGTGTGATATTCTGGTTTTAAACACATCAAGTGACTGTTGTGCCAGTAAATGGGATTTGGATTTACTCAATACTGGAGTTAAAGGTGTTGAACAGAAAAAATGTGCCGTTTTTTTAATGCACATGGCACTAAATCAGGGGGATTTTCTAGTATTTTAGTAACTGGATGTGCACCTAAGAGAGGTAAGGACACACTTTAGACACATATTGAAAAATATACACTGTTAAAAAACAATGTGCTTCAATGTGCCCATTTGGCATTTGAAATTAATAGACGGGAGTTTGATTAATAACTGTCTCTGACTGAACCCATGAACACTAACATTTTATATGCAGAGAAAGGACATTGGAAGGACATTTTGAATAGGACAGGGGACCAATGCGGCAAAGTGGATTGAAGGGTGTCCTAGAAAATTACTGAAATCCTCACAGGAATATATGGTTTAATGAACCTGCCAGCAAGAGGGCCAGCAGCAAGACTGATTATTCCTCTGTAACATGAAAATTCTTATTGTGACGTGAAAAAGGTCTGTCCAAAAAGAAATTGATCGAAATCCAGATTGATGATAAGTGTAAAAAATGCCAGTTCTCTTTTTTATATATTACCTGTTACATGGTATGAGGTCATGTCCACAAAACCCAAATACATCATTTGAAGAATTCATCAGATGAGAAAAAGATGGTTATTATCATTACCCTTCTTTCCACGTCTGCCACACTGTCTCTCTTGTTCCCTCTCTCTCTGCCAGACTAGCGTCCTTTGGGTGAGGACTTGCTGTAACAGGAGTAGCTTGGCTTTAACTGGCAGACTGCTGTTCTTGCCAGGGGAAAGTGTAATCTTTAGACTTTATGGGAAGACAGCCAAGGAGCATAATCAATACCTTTCTATTTATTAACAGTTTTTGGAGGAGCTCACTGCAGTGCTAGGATGCTGCCAAAGTTAATGCAGCAGCAGCAGCAGCAGCAGTCAATATCTTCAGCCTCTCCTTTTTTTCTCCTTTCAGTGTGGTGCAAAGTCTTTGGAGAGATGCTGAAACTGTACACTGCATGTCTATATTCTTAGAAACAAAGATCCAGTTGAGGACGCCATAGTGCTGTCATCAATTATTTTTGGACCGATATCATTTATAACATGAATTGCAGGCAAAAAATAAGTAAATATATAAAGAAGGAGAGAGAGAGAGATCTGAGTTTGAGATTTGAAGACACAGCACTTTGACCTTGACTCTGTAACCTTTCTTTACACATTTGCACCAAGATGAAAACTTGAAAGGAGAGAAACAACAGAACATGAAGTATCACTTTATAGAGAACGCTTAGATGAACCTTACACAGCTTTGCCCCTCTGCAGGTCCCACTGCTCTTCTGGCACATGGCATTGGCTATGGCAGCACAGTCACTACTCATCCTGCCATGAAAGAGAAGATGATGACAGGGGGTAAGAAAATTTGAGTTTTTTTTAAACAATAGAGTTACAGCCAACAGCCTTAACATATTATTTTGCTTCTAAATCTGAACAGAAGGAATTGCAGTTAGTCGTGAATTGCAGCAGATGGTGCTGTACAAGCTCAGTCTTGCCTTTTAGAAAATCATGTCACTATGCAATATGGGAGAGCGCACCACTCAGAGGCGAAAGTGGATGCAGGAATTTGACAGAACATGCTAGAACTGGGTCAGCTGAAATTGTGATAGATTATCTAAGTGGAAGTGCTTATAGTCAACAGTGGTCTGTAACATGCTTGGCTTTCAGCTTGTGGCCTGAAGCTCTCATATTGTGATGATCCTTATAGTCAGTTTTTTTTTTTTTTTCAGATCACTATAAATATTCAGAGGCTCGAGTACAGAAGGATGGACATTACATCACCAGCCGTGGGCCAGGAACCAGCTTCGAGTTTGCTCTGACAATCGTAGAGGAACTTATGGGGGCTGAGGTTGCAGCTCAAGTCAAGGCCCCCCTTATTATGAAGGACTGAACGTAGCTGTGCACACTTAGATCCTGCAAGCAGCACTGACCACTACACAAGCCTGTCATTACTGAGACATCTACTCTTCTAAAGCTGCCACAAAGACTCAAAGTTGCGAGTGACAAATAATTCTCCTTAGGGGACAAAAGGATGTTTCTGTTCCGACAGGTTAGTGTCTAATCTTAGTTGGCAAGGAAAGGCAAAGGCACCCCTGACTTATTTACCAGTGAAATACAATATAGACAGTCACTTCACAGGTTTCTCAAAATGAGATGAAATTGATTTGTTCCATTGTCACTCTTCCACAAATTACCTGCTCTTCAATTGTGACTGCTTTTACTGTATCATTTGCCATTAAAACATTGATGTGGAGACCCTGTGTTCGTGTTACTCTACTGTATATTAATACTAGAGGTCACCGTGACTTGGTTTCACATGTCTGCAGTGGTTGTTGACGCCTAAATATAGGCTGCATAATGTAATGTATTGTGAGCCCTGCTTAGAACGCGGGAAGCAGAATCCGAATAGATTGGCAGGTGCACCAGCCAATGAAAAGCCTCGACCTTTCTGCGGTTGTGTTCCAACTGACCAATGACGGCCCGTCCGCAGACAGAAGGGCGGGGCTTCGCTGAAGCGCGTGGTAGTTGTGTCAGAGCAACAAAATCCAGAAGGTCTACTCAGCCCAAAAGGAGGAGCAGGATTTCGGTCAAGGTAAGAGACTCCAAGTGTCGCGTGGGGTATTTACACCTCTGTCCACCAAATAGTTGCTCCGAAATTGGTTTTAAAGCGCTTAGGTTTGGTTAAATCTGCTGTTAATTGTTGGCAGAGCAGTTTACACAACGTTAATCACGGTAACTAGCACCGAAATGGACAAGACGTTGTAACGTAACCGTCGAATTTTAACACGGTGACAACAAGTAGTCGCATCGTTTTTGATGAGTTGGTGTTCTTTTTGTTAAGCCGTCATTAGCCCGCTAAGTGTGGTGAGCGGCGAGCTTCAAGTTCCCTGCAATTCATGGCATAATGGATTGATCGGCGCCACAGATTGACCGGGCAGATTTGTAACGGTAGCCGAAGGTAACGCTCACTATCCGAGTTTACTGTTCAGGGGAGCGCGGAGACTGAGCACACCCATGAAACACAGTGGTGTCGGGCTGAAAACCGCGTCTTTATCACTTGGAGATCTTTTTGCAGATGTGGCCCGACATGGAGACGTCAGCTCCAGAAGCTCTCCATCCTCCTCAGCAACAGCAGCCGCAGTCAGATTGAGCTGCATTCACTGACTGGAGCTAATACAGTGCGGCAGAGGCCAGGTTAATTCGTCCATTAGCCCGAGAAACAATCCGTGACACAGAAAAAGCGCTGCAGAACACGTGCACCTGACCATCTGAGTCATAAAGACCTTTTTAGTCAGTCTCAAATAAGCATAACTTCTGGGAATGTCTTAATGTCGATGTTATGGGCTCTTCAATATCGATTATAGCTGTCCTTGAAATAATTTAGTTTTACAAAGGCATGCACAGTATGGCTTATTAATTGAAACAAATGCCCGAGAGGAGCCTGTCTCTGGATCAGAAGCATGGAGCAACATTAACGTTGATTTTACCATAGAGATATTTTCGTTGACGGTGCTAGGCCTGTCAAGATTGTGCACTTCATTTTTATTTGAACTCTTAGAACAGGAAGAACTATAAGTGTCGTCATCTCTCACTTTGTATAGACAGGAAACACGCTGCAAGTTATATTCTGGCAGGCTGAGTTTGCTATTGCTGGGAAACCGCCTCGTAGTCATGCTGTGTAAAGCCTGCAGAAACCACAGCCAGTCAGAGGTCTTCAAAAAGCTGTAGGAGGGCAACTCAAGTGGTTTTTTTTTTTTTTTTTAAATCCAACATTGTACAACTAAACAAAAGTGAGCCAAATAAGGCTGCGAGGCTATGTGCCCATTGCAATACATGGCACAACATGGCATTGTTTGCTGTTAAGATCACATCACATCCAAATCCAAATCAACTAAATCACTAATATGCACCTGTGCATTTTTTATTGGTGCACTCTGAAAAAGGTTCAGGCTAATTGTTTGCCCTATGATAGTCTTCAAAATTTTGGATAGGGCTATGTCTGTCATGTTGAAGCAACATCACTAGTACCTGAGACATTATGTTTTATTTCTCTGCTTCATCATTAAGCAGTAATCTTCCATTCCCTGGAAGACAAACATTGGTGCTTAAATAGTGTCTCAATGACAGTTGTATATGATTGTCTCATTAATGCTATGTTTTTCAGTTGGATATTTCTGGAATGTTAGCATTTTGCGTTGTTGCACATAACATGTTAGAATTATTCTGCTTGAGCAGCTGTACAGCAAAGAGCTTGAGGCTTGATTCCCTATTTCTGGATGGGGCAGAAGAGGGAGGGGTTGGGGGGAGGGTGAGGTTGAAGTCACTGTGACTGAGTCATTGGTTTAGCTAATGATGCAATTACAGTGCTGCACTTTGCATCTCCTGATTAGATCCCCTACTTGCACTGGGCTACAGAGAATGAAGCCTAAATTTTCTTGCCTGAGTTGCTTCAGCAAATAAAATTTAGAAGCTAATAGTTTGAAAGTAATTGGGATTACATCCAGCATCAACATTTGTTAGTGCCATTGGTAAGGTATTAATGGATTTTGCAACGTGTTGCACTTCATCCAATGTGGAATTTGAACTTTCAGTTATTGTAAAATATGGGTCCACTTAGGTCAGCAATTCTTAGTCTTAACTATTGAATAAAAATACATTTTACATTGACTTATGTGGTAAAATGCTTTAATTGCAACTCTCTCCACATATTCACTGTACCAGGCTTTTTCCTTGAGGCAAAGATGGTACCATTCTGATCATCCACACACGTGCATGTATGCTGGGCCTTCAACTGGGTTAACATTTTTTACAAGCAATGTATTTTGTATCGTAGGAATTGTGACCCTGAGGAATCATTCAAATTTACTACCCCTTTAAGTCATTAATGGACAAAAATGTCCACTTACAAAATCTGTTTGTGTGTGCGCGCAGATACTAATAGTCTGTATTGATCTGCTTTTAAAGCATTTTAGCACAAAAACTAATAATGCATCAAAATCAATGTTGCTGCTAATGATTGACATATCCAAGGCTGTGATATCTTGCAAAAAATAATTCAGCGGTGGTCCATCCCATTTCTTGAGGCCGCAAACTACTTTCAGACCTGACAAATTTACAGCATCTTGTCAGTAAGATTAATTATTCTCTTTTTTTTGTTTGTTTTTTTTAGCTGCTTGTAATTAATTGCCTTCGCTATTTCACATGCACTTATGACCCCTCATTGCAAACTAGCCTTGTAAAGTATTCACTCATTTTATGAGACATCTCTGCAAAGCTAAAAACATTAGCATTACATTGAGAGGTTGCAACGCACATTAAGTAGACTTTTTTCTAAGAAACTAGAAGTGCTTGGATACCGTATCCATGAAATACCACCCTAGAAATCTGCTGTAGAGAAGGAAATCCGTGAGGAAATTATAGGAAACTCGCGGGCCTTTTCTTCCTCATTTGCTGTTTTAGCATCAGCCTCCATTACACTTTTACTGATTCAGTGCTGCTATGTTGGCTTAATACTGCAATTGCAAATGACACCCTCCTTGTGCACAGCTCATCAGAAAATAATAGTTTTCATGACATCAGAGTTTTGAAAGCTGGGGGTGGTATGAAATTTGCTGGAAGCAAGTACCTCATAATTTAATATGTGGGAAAATCCCTGTGTTCCACCAAATACAATATCAGGTAGTAAGTTTTTGACTGCTTGTTAAGAATATTTTCTTTCCCAGCTACTTTAGCTATGTAATTTCTAAGGATTGCTTTGTCTGAAAAGATGTGTGAAGGGCATCTTTAAATATAGACTTAATTTGATTTAGTTTATTTTAGAGGCCACTATGAGGTACTTGCATAGATACTTTACACTTTTCTCAAACATTTTTGAATGCAAGGGATAATGACAAATGCTGAACTCACCTGTCCAAAGTTACCTAGAACTCTGATATTAGGTTATCTCCTTTGCAGTTGTTATTAGTGTTTCCATAAACAAAACAGGACTCTAAAGGTTTTGAGGATAAGCGTGGAAGCTTTTACTTAAATATGTGACATGATTATTATTATTATTATTATAGAGTAATGAAGAATTGTGCATATGTAACGTAACCGATGCACATCAGATTGGTCAAGAGAAATTAGCAGAAATAAACAGGTCTGACTTGAGGTACAGAATCCCAAACCAAAACAAGATGGTTACATTATTCTTTGTATTTGTTGTGGGGAAGAGCTGTAATTATTGCTCTCCTCTATGTTAGTGAAGTTTAGCAAATACACTCTCATGGTGACCTGCTCAATATCAATTGTCAATTTGTTAGCTGAAACTGAAGGTCTTCAGCCCTGTAATAGTTGGTAATCTCATTATTCATACGCTGTCGGCAAGAAAAACCATATGTAGATTATAATTCTATGGAGTAATCCCTTTAACAACATGTTAACATGTGTCGGTCAGAACTGCATCTTTACACTCTCATCTACCAGGATGGGAGCTGATTGATGATTATGTGGATTCTGTATCGTGTCAGAAGTTGCAGAATATTTCCTCAGCAGCTGCAGTTTTGTTTTCTTATTGCCTATCACTTGCTCTGCCGTTTGTATTAATTCCAGTGAGGCCACACAGACACTGTAATATTAAAGGGCTAATGGCCTTCTCCTCAGCAACCCCCAAAGGACCCCAGAGTCAATTCAATGTGAGGTGGGGTTGAAAGAATAAAAACTATCAACAGTTGTATACAGAGTGAAAGTAATTTTGGGCGCATTAATTTACCCCTAATATTTGCGAATAGCAATTTTTATAGTTGGTTCTGAAAACAAAATTTGTAATAATATAGCTGTAAAATAGTATTTACTATGTAAAGATATAGTGGAGTAATGGCATCCTGAGCAGAGAATGACATTACACCCCTCTGTGTTTCTATTTCTTTGGCATTTGCTTTGGTAGCTGGGCTGGATATGCATACAAGTCAGTGCATACCAGTATGTTAAACCGTTGATCCTCCACACTTTCAAAAATATACAGGCACTGCCCACAGGTGAGATTGTACAGTTTGCTAGACAGACGTCAGGTAAAATGGCCTATAAAATTTACTAAACAACTAACAAACTACTTTTTAGACCGGTGAGGCCTCCAAGAAAAAAAGGAAGGTCTTGGTGAAATTTTTGGACTAAAAACAGTTCAACTGTTGTGGTGGAAAGATTTGAAAATTTTTTATATCTTCAATGAACAAAATATAAAGCTTTAATGTATTTGAGTCTGCAACACATTTAGAGGCCCACCAGTGACATGAAACAGAGGTCCTGTTGAGACCTAGCATTAACATTTGTGTGAGGTGATCCCGTTACAAATGGATGGCTCTAAGTGTGGCTGTGATTGCATCCAAGACGTATTGAGAAGGCATTTTCGACCTTAACACCAAATGTGGTCACATGCTGCACGAATTCATTTCTTTGCAGCTAAAGTTAATTTCATAATGAACCAACAGTATTTTACTCTTTCAATGAGGCATATTGATTTGTTTAACCTTGTTGACTTGACTTGTGACTCAGACTTGTCCTCTCTCATTCTCAAACACCCAAAAACATTCACAACGGACTTGTCACAGTAGGGCTGGCAAAAATAACACATACTTTATTTTTTTTTTTTGCACTTAGAGCTGGGAAGTGAGATAATAAAATTTGGGACAATAAGATGTTTGAATCACAAGTGCTCACTTGAGACACGTGCAGACGATCTCTAGTGCCAGGTATGAACTGATAAAAATTTAACTACTCACTTGTAATGGGATCACTGAAGGCACGTGCTAATGCAAAGTCTGAATAGACAAAGATATTTCAGTCTGCTTACTGAGGCAGCTTGCAGTCGGTGTGGATGCCATTAATTGATCTGCTGGCCTCTTTTAGTACAGCAGGTCTACCTGGAACACAGTGGGTTACAATTATGTAAGTATCAGTAATGGATCACTCTTCATAGTAGTCCATTAAAAATACTTTAATCTGCTCCAAGAGCTGCCCTGCAGATTTGTTTGGGCCATTTTAATTAGCATTGATTGTGTTGACCTTGAATAGACACCGTTTAGTGTAAAAATGGAAGGATGGTTTTTCTGTACATGGTGGTAAAATAAGAAGTTTTTTGGGGTCTCATCCAATTCCTCAGAATTGTAGCAGGAACTATATGGACAGATTATTTGTTGAACCACCCAGCAGTTAGTATTGATGAGGATGAACACTCAAAACTGGCATGGTCACAAGAGCAGTACCTTTCTCTTATGCAGCTGTCTGGCAAAGTGTCACATGAAAACTGCAGGCTTATGGCACCAACCATATACAGCACGGAGCCATCCTTTGCACTTCTCACTTTTTTGTATGAATGTGAAGTTGTAGGTAGGAAAGGTTGGAAGGTCATATTTGTGAATGTGTCCATGGGATTTTGAACCCTAACCCTCATAGTATTTAATTTTTTTGCTGCCACCCACATAACTGAATTAATTTTGTAAAATGTATTATTAATGTTTGGGCAAACTGAAGTTTGCATTGGAAGGCTATTTCTCTTAAACTTTTTTTTAGAGGTTGGTGTTGCTGCTGTGGGTGAGCATGTCATGTGGTTGCCCCATTAGACTGTCTGGCAGATAGTACGCCATGCATCCATCATTACTGGAGAGGAGTGAGCTGCGGAGCTGTCTGACTGAAAGCAGAAGCTGGAGATGCCGTGACTGGGCTTAACTCAGAAAGAAAGGCCAGGGACATTGGTGCGCAACAATAAAGCTGTTACTGTCCCCCCAGGCTTTGAGAAATGTACACACATGCACAAACATACATATGAAGGGTGAGGTAAATCCATTAACACAACTCTAAAGGAAACTGATCTCAACACCACACTGATTTAACAATAACTAGTGAGGTAGGACACACCTAAAGATCATATTTCTTGGAAGGGGAAATGCTTAGGAATGAGAAAATAGTTGGTGTCAAAACAAAATTTTCATTGCTTCAATTTATGTAATCTTAAAGTAGACTAGACCTAACCATGCTGTTAAATATTCCCTTGGCTGGGGCTAGTAACAAACTGGGACTTGGGATGGGTTCCACTGATAAAACGTCATCTCTGAGCCCCACTACCTGCTCGGCTCCCGTGTTCAGTTATCTGATGTCTAGAGCAATCTGTACTTAAAAAAAAAAAAAACAACACAAAAAAACCCAACCTGTTTCAGTAAATTGGGATTTTTCTCTTTTTCTAGTGAGCAGTATTTACGAGCAACTGAAATAGCCTTTGTGCTACCACTAATGGTAGTCAACTTTGGCTGTAACCAATAGCCACAATGGAATTTTCTTGCCACCCACTCTTACTTTGTCTTATGCTCTCAATCTTTATCCATTTTCCTAAGTATAGTCAGGCTGTCAATGTTAAAAATATTGTTTAAATTTCAATAACACTAAGTGCTATTCCAGCTCTGCTTTTTGATAGGTTTGGGTGGTTTTATAGCACATTGATTTGTGCTGGGATTACTTGCAAAGGCATGGGACCTGACGAATTTGTTAGCAGGCAAAGAGATTGGCATCTTAAATCTTGCAAATGCCCATTAAAAAGGTCTCCATTCAAACTATATTCAGAAGAGTAAAATAGGCAGCTTATGTATACATGGGTGAATTGTATTTCATGTACAGTATGCACATTATGTAACAAATTATAGATTTTTTTTCAGGCAAGGAACCGCTGTGCGTAAATGCTCAGAGTGCTTAGCTGTTAATAGACTTTGCTTTGATCGGAAAGTACTGGGGCATACTGGTTGCTACTTACTGGAAAACTTAAAAAAAAAAAAAAGAAAGAAAAAAGGGGGGACATGCCAAATTGTGCTCTTGTTCCAAAATAAGACAGAGGACCTACAGGGGGCTTTCTTTGATGCTTGCTTAGAGCTTGGCAACATCATGTAACTCCGCCTATCTCTGAGACATAGCCAGCTTTCTGACCTGTGTTCACTTGCTATGCTGCCAAAAACTTTGTGCCACTTTCTGTGAAAACCATGGATCTCTTAGTTTGACTGTCATGCTGCTGATTTTAAAATGAACTGATGGTACTTGGTTTCTTCTGGCACACCCATCTTTTCCTTCACCATTTACTGCTCACTCTGATTCACTGAATGCATGCTTACTCGTATGCTGACAGTGCAAAGGGTGTGTGTGTGTGTGTGTGTGTGTGGGAAAGAGGGAGGGGCATTTCCTTTTTAATGCATCTGCTCTGCTCAGTGACTCTCCAAGCTCACACATTTATTCAGTCTCTTCTCTCTGTCTGTTTCTTTCTTACCTCGTGTTACCATTCCTCTTCTCTTTGGGTTTGGTTTTTTTTTTTTTTTGGTCACATTTTTTTCTGTCTTTCTATATTTGTTCCTTTTTCGTGTCAGACATACATGTTCTTTTCAATTGGGCACGTAATCTTTATCACACAGGATCTCACATCCACTAGTCTCATATCATTCCACATCATCCTCTTCTTCTTTCCTCTTGCTGTTATTCTCCTCAATCTCTTGGATTCTGGCTCCTGCTGCTGCATCATAGCCACTGTATTCTGCATTTTCTCCCTGGTTCTGTTCACTGCGTCAGGAGTCAGCAGCAGACTGAGGTGGGTGTTTAAAGAACATCATCGTTAAGTCTGAGTCTCCATCTCTCTCTCTCTCTCTCTCTCTCTCTCTCTCTCTCTCTCCCTCTCCCTCTCCCTTTCTCCCTCCCTCTCTTGCTCTTTCTAACCCCTCTCCTCACTTAGCTCTGTCATTGAGAGTCGGGATGACCATGCTTGTGTGTTCCTATAGGGGAGTGGAGGCTGTATCTATGCAGCAGCATTTAACATTGTCACACACTATGCTAGCAGGGTAGCATATCTACCTCTCTAGATCTACCTGAACGTTCCCAGCTGTCAGTGTGCTTGATAGTGCCGCTGCTGCATTGAAAACTGTCTTTGCATACCTTATTATACTGGCATGTATTTGGCACTCTCTTGTCTGTCTCTACTCCATTACTCTCCTCTGTCTGAATGTCTGTCATGTTTTATTCATGCCCTGTCCTTTTGAATTCCTGCCAGAGACTTGAACGTGCTGTAGGATTTATAAAGGACCACCTTAAAATAGCCAGGCTTAAACACATAGGTGGAGGCTCACAGAAAAAAAAAACACATTAACATACGTCAGTTCACGCAGGAGGTTTGATTCCTTTTCACCTTACCTGCACCAATGCTGCTGCTGCTGCTGCAGTTCCATCTGTTGCAGTTGCCACAGCCAGAAACACCCTAATACAAGACTTAGCTGCACCTTTTTGTTGTGCTGTATGTTACTGAAACTTCTGACTTTTATGTTTGCCTGGCTAAATGTCTTATCATGTCATTTAAATATTTTGTCATTTCATAGTTTGTGTGTGGGTGTTCATGCAAGGTGATCCTCATGGGCCAATATATTTGTGTGTGCGTCACTTTGTGTCTTTGTGTGTATTTTTGCATACTGTATATTTTCCTGCCTAACCATGGGCTCTAGTCCAAGAGAAAAGCAGGCTGCAGGGGTTCTGTTTGGTGCAGTAAGCTGTTGAATGCTATGGAAGGAGCAGAGAGAGGCAGATTCGTTTGTTGGTGTGTCCTTTCACTTGGCTGGTACATTTATGTTACGAAGAAGGCTGGCTTTTTCTGAATTGCCTGCATTAAATTTATCCTTGAATGTCCTATTACTAATCTAGCCTAACCTATAGGGTTTTATAGGTTTATTACCAAACAGACACTGGTATTATAGTGTTAGAATAGTTATACGTTTTCCTATTAGTTTGTATTTGTTACCTTGCACTTTATTCAGAAGCACCAACAATACAACATTATGCCACAGTATGCTACATCAGGAAAGGCTGATTAATCTGGAATTTCAAATATTTTGATAGGATTTCATTCCTCATACTTGTTATGCCAAACAAACAGGATGCAGCTTTTTTGATGATGTTGCATTTACTCAGCCTGCTGATTTTTAAAGTGCAGACGCATCTTTGAGCAGTTACTGCACATTATTAAGAAAAGTTAAGAACTAGATTATTCTTCTGTCATGATACCAGAATTTTTGTATTAAGTAGCTATGCTAATACACATACACATTCTCACACAATGATAATATTCATTTAAGAAATTGAGGTTGTATTTTAATTGGATTGAACTGTTGTGATTTTAGCCTACTGATGTTGTGCGCACCTAGCCTAACTAAGATAATAGGTAGCGTTTCACAAATTCAAAATTTTTATGAGATATTACTAATTGAAAGGCAGTTCTACTCATTTCCTCCTATGACATAGTTTACTTTTGGTTCCACTAATACCCTAACCTCAGCCCTAGCCCTTGGCGCTGATGGTCCATGTCAACTAGAAAGCATGTCCAGAGTCCAGTAATTGTGGGTCTTTCCACACAAGTTGTGACTTGTGGTAGCTCATTTGGTTACATTTGAATCCTAATCAGTGGTAAACATTTCGCAGTACCAATGTAGACTCTTTTTGCTCAGTTTGAATTAAATGAAGTGATGCCAGCGCTCTGTAATGAACATCAGTCAGTGACAGGAAAATATCAGAAATGTTTTAAGACAGATTGTGTCACAGTTGCAGGATAAGACTGTCCCATTTTGAAGGCACTTTCAAAAGTGGCCGAGAAAAATGTCCTCCTTTTCATGGGCAACAAACACTCCAAAATTATCCTTTACATCTTGAGTTCTTACCAAAAAAAAAAAAAAAAAAAAAAAAATAGAGCGACATGCTGTCAGGTTGTGTACGCAACGCCAGAATTGGTACAAAGCTCTTGTCTACAATGGCCACAAGGTAGAAGCAACGTTTCAGCAGCATAATCCTGAGAGCACACTGCCTGTGTTTGGTGTGCATGACGTGTGCTTTTGCTGACCTGCTGCGAAGAAGAATCCATGTGTCTTCGCACCGGCTGTGCTCTGCTGCGTGCTGCTACTACCAGTTTGGTCTTTATATATAGAGTTGGCAGGCAACTTGAATGTGGGATTTTTTTTCATTTTATAATAATTTTGGCTATATTTTAAAAAATATCACCAAAATCCCTGTCTGCACATGATGCTGCTGAACTGGTTTAGTCTGTTATTCAGATTTATTATCGACAGCCAAAGAAACTCCTGTGTTACACAGGCAATGTTTCTGCTCAGCTTTACAGTGAGAGCTGCAAGTTGCCATTATCTGCAGTACATTCATAAAAGAAGGTCCTGATTGTTTTCAGTGTTTGCAGCTTGGGGTTCTGGATTCTCCACTGGAGGTGTTTCCTAATTTGAGCTCAATAATCATCATCTTTGTTACCTGTCTGGCTTCATTTCCCCTTTTTTGGATCTCCAAAGAGTACAAGATTTACACATGCTCACTTGGACACAAACAGGACTTCAGTAAATTTACCACTCATATTAGCTGGTGTTTTTTTGTTTTTTTTTTGGTCATACTTAACTACCATATTTTTAAGCCACTTTAGCCTAAATCAGAATAGCATTCAGGTTATAGCCAAGCTGACACTTTGTGCATGTTGGTATATGGTCAGCATATGCTCACGTAAGTGGCACTCCAAGTATCCCATCCTTAATTATGCATAAATTTAAGCTGTAGGAAAATGGGAAAACTGGAAATTGGTGAGTAAAAATAGATTTTGGAGATTTATGGAGACGAATCCCTTTTCTGCATTTTTTAACACATTAACACATGAGTGAGATATAAGTGTGATATCAGCCATATCAAACATCACAGGTAAAATAGCACAGTACAAAATTTCACACGTTCAAGCTACTTTTAGATGGCAGAGGTCTGTGGTGCTGTTTTTCCTCTGATGTTCTTTGATCTTACAAAGAGTCGTGGTACAATCAAGATTTAAGTTGCAAAGTTTGTTTTTATGGACTTATGTTTATATAATGTGTATGTGTCATTTGTGAGCAATTGGCAAAGCCCAGATCACATTAATCATGGTATACTGCAACACTTTATGGACAGTCCATGTGAATTACAGCAACAATATTCCAAGTGTGAATAATGATTTATTCTACAGTCTTGTGGTTGATGTTTGCATATGACTTATGAGATATTATGTTGTTTGTGATGGCTGAGTTATTGGGGTCATATCTGTATTTGCTGTAAATGCTGAAGATTGATTAGAAAGCCTATGTCTGCAGTCTGATGACTGTCTGGGATTTTTTTTATTTTTTATTTTTTTGTGTATTCCCAATTTAGCATTAATCACTGATGTCTCCTACATTGTGTTAACTGTTTATTTTATGCCAACATTATACAACTAAGGTCAACTCTCTTGGTTTAGTTCAGTGTAATTTGCGCTTATAAATTTTGTGTGTGTGCTCTGTCTCTCAGTCTTTGGGACATTAGGGGAAGTGGTAAGAGAGCAGATGCTTTGGATGGTGTCTCTGCATGGTCACCCAAATTTAGGCTATTCTCTCTGTCTGGTTTTTTTCAAGGGTCCGACAGTTTGCCACAGCCAATGTGGGTTGCACCAGCTGCTGACTGAAAAAAGGTTTATGGCCCATCTCCAAGAGGTAAATACATAGTACATAGCCCAGGAAAATAGGTTGAGAGAAACCCAAGGTCGTTAAGTGGACACATATCTTAACTAATAAGATCAAACAAACTTGCCATTTTGATATAAAAAACACAACTAAATGAATGAAATTCATCTGAAGGTCTGTGATGTAGTGAGAGCAGAGGGCTTACTGGGGAAACAGCTCTCAGACAAAGAAGGAGGAAATGGTGAAAATAGATTGATGGAAAGAGGAATGCAGGGGGAAAAGAGCACTTGGAGAAGAGACGATCTTGACAATAGGCATATTATTTGTCAAGACTTGTCAAATGGACCCTATAGAAGCTACTTTGCAATATCAGGATTGTGTATGATTATGTATTACAATTTGGAGCTTGGGCACATGGGCCATGTTGTCCATTTAATGGTGGCAATGATGATAGCTGGCTCAATGGTAAAAGAGGACATAGTGTGCCTCTATGCACACATTATTTGTTTATTTTTTCAGTGCAAAGTAGCACATTTTAGAGCATAACAGAGCAATAACATGAAGTATACTCACTTTTCTACATTTCTGTCAGCAATGACAGAAATTGTTAGTAAAGAAATATGGATATTTACAAATGTGTGATAAGGACATCATGAAAGTCAGTGATGTTGCAGAGGCAGAATGATATGAATAGGGATGGAATATTTAAAACAGGTTGAAAGACAGATGGACAGCACTGTAGGAGGCAGAGAGACTGTCTACTGTTGACACAGAAACACTATTGATATTTATATACTGAGAAAGATGAAGACAAATGAAAGCTTTGGCATGAAACAGGACTTCAACCGAATGAAATAAACATGTGGCAGAGAAAGCCTAATGATGCTGTCTGTTATCAGTAAATGTGCTTAAGATGAGTTTTGAACAGGTTATCAGATGATTAACTAAATTTATGTCCTGATAAATTAAAACATTTCTTACAGTACAGTATAATTGCGATATCGATATGATTATTATAGACATTATAGAAGTCAAAGACTGCCAAGAATGTCCACAACGGATTTCTGTACGTACAAACTTCAGAAAAATTGGTTTGCCAACTTTATGGAACCTCCTATAAGGCTAAATATAATATTTTTAGCTATAAAAAATTTGGGGGTTTTCAGCCTTCATATACAAACAAGAAACATGACATCACAATCAAATAAACTTTCTTTCAAATAGACTTTCTCAATATTAATATGTTTAAACTAACTTTAAAGAACAAAATAGGCTGATTAGCTTATTTTTGTGTAAATAGATTGTAGCAAAAGTGCTTCAGCCATGATAAAGAATATGAAAAGAGACAGGCTGGCTTAAACTTCTATGGTGCCTGATCTTTGTGGAAGCCCTTTCAATCATATTTCTATTGTGTGAATAACTGGAAAGCTGGGCCTAGGAATCATATAAGATTTCTTTGCAAAAAAAAATTGATTCATTGTTTTTGCTCATTTTCTGGTGACTGATTGAGTCATGAAACATGAAAAGCTGCTAAAGTTCTTCTTGGATAACTGGTTTTTAAGTGTAAAATGAAAGTTTAGTTGATTTTTTTTTTTGTTGTTGTTTTTTTCTTTTTCTTTTCTTTTCTTTTTTTAGAGCCTAATTGTGTTTTCCATTGTCTACCGGGAGTTGCATGGCATGCCTGTTGCAATTGAACAAAAATGTTTTTCAGAAATAAGCAGCGTTTTTAACCAGATGAATCTCTTCATTAATTCTTCATTATAGTTACAAGAGCGGTGAAATAATAATAGAATAATAACTACTGACCTATAGCAAACGCAATCCTGCCCATTCTTTGCTGTTAGACTTGCAGATTACCTAGGTTAATGCAACAGTGCAGATGGCAAATTGATTGAACACCTGCACACATTGCACTGACACACAGGATCAGAACAAGTGCTATTACCTTAACACACATAGAAGCATTGACTGTAGCTGCTGTTGCCTCTGGGACACAGTAATCAGTCAGAAAACAAACACTTGAACCTTTGCAGTTATTGTCTGTGACACAGACTATGGGCAAGGCAGCAGCATACATGTGTACATGAATGAATAGCATGATGTTAACCCTTTATGCTTCAGGAAACCTTGGCGCTGTTCTCATGCTTGACCATGCAAGTACTAAAGGTTAGTGTAGGTTGTGTGATGTAATGTGTGTATTTGTGTTTGTAGTGGAAAATGAAGAAGGCGAGGGACAATTGGTTTCAATCTTTCCTTTGTCTTCCTATAGAAACTCAACTAGCTAGAATTTTGTAGCATGCTTGGATGAATCCATATGCTACCACACAGTTATTGTGTGGACACTTGCATATAGCCATTAAGTTTGTCCTATTTTCAATGGAAGTCTATATATATTTTGTATGGTTGCTGCTCTGCAGCTCCTCTGTTGTTATTTAGAATCTGTTAGATGGAAATTCTTTCCTTTCATAACACAGCAAAACAAACCAGTAACCGACTGCTTGAGATCTATGAGGTTGGTGTTTACAATAAACCTATTCAGTCCTAGTACCCTACATGTACAGTAACCTTATCAAGCGATTATTGTAGTGCCCACTGGAGTTGCACAAATAAGTGAATAATGTATGCAACCTGGAGACACTATAAGGAGTAGTGTGTTTTTAAATAAAAATGTAGCTGAATTAGTGTCCTGAGGTGATATCAGTGTATGTCTACTTGTACTTCTGTCTTTGTGAGGACCAGTTTTGAGTTATAGACCTTACTGAGAGAATTTTTTTAAAAGTTATGGAATCATAGCCAGTTCAAATGCCTTCAAAAGGTCAAGACTTGGTTTTAGGGTTAGGGGCTAGGGAATGCATAGTGTCCATTAGGGATGGGAATCTTTTACTATCTCACGATTTGATTCGATTCAAAATTGATTTTCGATTAAAAACGATTTGATTCATAATGATTTCTGCTTCAATCTATAGGTGTGCAAAGGATCCTCATGATCTACTCCAGTCTGCTTTGCAAGACAGAATGACAAATGGAGACATTAAAGTGTCTTTTTCACATTTATTAAGTTTTAAACATTTATCCATGCTTAGATGGAATTGTTGCAACTTTTGCATAAAATCAATATCACATATTACTTAAGTTACAAAAATAAAAGTGTCTCTTAAAAAGAAAAAAAAATAGTGCAGTTAAACATGGGTTCCCGGAGTGCTTAATTCTCACATTGCAAACTTGGCGAGGGGGTCACTAATAATGCATGACCCCTACCCATGAATGAATGAATGAATGAATAAATAAATAAATAAATGGATGTGGTGACTTGAGTGTAGTGGTTACGGTTCGATTCCCAGTGGGGGCACCTGAACATTTCTAGGTTAATTGGTGACTTGATGTAAATGTATGTGGTGACCTGAGCAGCACGGTGGTGTAGTGGTTAACACTGTCGCCTCACAATAAGAATGGCGTGGTTCGATTCCCGGTGGGAGCACCTGAACATGGTTAATTGGTACGAGTGGGCTACAGCAAGGAACGGCGACCAGACTAGACCAGACCAGAGACTGAACCCTTGCACACAGTAGAGACTAGACCAGATCAGACCAGACTAGACGAGAACCCGGACCCCTTGTCCAGAGACTGCCCCCCCCAAAGACTAGAACAGACCCCTCCAGAGACAGGACCTCCCCAGAGACTAGACCAGACCAGAGACCGAACCCCTGCAGAGAGTACAGACTAGACCAGACCAGACCAGACTAGACGAGACACCGGACCCCCCAGAGGCTAGACTGGACCAGACCAGACTAGACCAGAGACGGGACTTCCCCAGAGACTAGACCACACCAGTGACTGGACCCCTGCACAGAGTAGAGACTAGACCTGACACCGGACCCCTCCAGAGACCGGACCCCCCAGACTAGACCAGATCAGACCAGACTAGACGAGACACCGGACCCCCCCTCCAGAGACCAGACCAGACTAGATGAGACGAAAGACTGGACCCCGGTCTTTTTTTCGGAATAAAAAGGAACCTATCTGTCGGGAAAATGCTCGGATGGGGTCACTAATAATGCACACCGTCTGAGTGCTAAGTGCTAAGTCAAACGAGAGTCACTCACTGAGCTCAACACAAAGAGGTTGACTATCATGTACTTCAATGAAGATGTCAGTTTTCGGTGGAAAACCAAAGAGTATGGGGATAGAAGAAATTAAAAAGTTTACAGTGGATTTGATATTTCCACCAAAGTTGTGGGTTGTATGTTTCATTGTTTTATTGTTATGTTTTTGCTTAAATGTGTGGAAGCATTAAAGTTTTCAGTTATAACTGAAGAAATTGTCTATATTTCATTACTTAAAACACTGTCTCGGGGGTTAAATTTGCATAAAAATGCTAAAAATGTAATTCTCAAAAAAAAAACAAAAAACAAAACAATGTGGGAAAATTTAAAACGGAATTTGGGAAAAAATAAAACGGATTTTATAGGGCTCTAGGTAAAAACCAAAATGAGTCAAAATCTTTGCCTTCAACGAAGTAGGGGCCGGTTGAATCTCTCTTTCCTCCATTTTTGTAGTTTCCTCCTTGTTTTGGTGCTTACTGCGCATGTGTATGTTCCAGAACCGGCTCTGTGGTGACGTCAGGACGTCCTGCATACAAAATGGAGGCAGACAGCCTGCGGATTTGTTTTTTTTTTTAATCGATTTTGGGACATTTTAAATCGATTCTGAATCGTAATTAATAAGAATCGCGATTCTTTTATGAATCGATTTTATTTTTATTTTTATTTTTAATTTTTTTATTTGACACACCCCTAGTGTCCATAAGTGTCCTCACAAAATAAAACTGTATTGGGATTGTGTGGATGTGGAAAGTGACCCTGCTAAGTCATCCATGAGTGAGTCAACTATGCACGCGTGTATGTGATCAAATGGGAGGAAGCCTGAGTATTGGATGCTTACATGCAAGATCCTGGGGTTAAAATTATGACTTAAACAGGATATAATGCTGCAGACCATCATTGTCTCACAGCTGATAACCACAGTAAAGGCCACAACCTCCCTAAGCTGCCATTTAAAGTCGGTGTGAAACAGACATACTATGTTGGACAGGCAGATTGCCTATGATCCACAAATCTTCATGGTTACATTGCTATTTGAAAGGCGCAGTATGGAGCCCAGCTG
This sequence comes from Remorina albescens, assembly GCA_034769265.1. Taxonomy (NCBI): domain Eukaryota; kingdom Metazoa; phylum Chordata; class Actinopteri; order Carangiformes; family Echeneidae; genus Remorina; species Remorina albescens. The sequence continues at coordinate 19,255,693 of CM068494.1, forward strand.
GACTTGAATATTTTTAATGTGTGTGCCAACAAAAGTGACATAATTGTTTTGTTTACTCATCATTAGGGATGTCCCAAAGACTATTAGACAGATAAAATGTTTTCACAGAAAACATTATATCTGCTCCAAAACTGAAGCCTTCACAGGAAGATTTTGGTTTGCAGCCATGACAGCTACTGTCATAGAACAGCAAAGAAGGCTTTGCTGTAAATATTGTAACGTTGGCTGAAAGCGCTAATAGGCAGATTGCTGTCTAAGTCCAGAACCAGATGCTGTCCTATTCGGACCCAGACCGGAAATATTTGAATAACAAATTCCCAAGCTTTTACACTACTATAAGCAGTTGATAAACATGCTAACTGTGATCACTGCAAAGTGGTTTTTCCCTTTTAACAAGAAATATTCTATGGGATCCATTGTCGTTTTGATGGGTTAAATTGAGCCATTGATTCATGATGATGCAATTGATCAGAATTTGGTGGTCAAAGGTGAAAGTCACTGTGACCTCACAAAACATGTTTTCAACCATAATCAGATTGTTAGGCATGTGATTGCTTTAGGAACTGTAGGAGGGATATGGCAGCTTACCTTGGCACAGGATCATTTCTGATATTGATGCCAGATGACACCAAAATTAGGAATTTTCAAATCTGGCACTACATAGCTATAAACTGATGTACCTGTCTACATTTCTATAGCTTAATATATTTAATATTTTCATTTAAAATCAGACGTCAGACCAATGCAACAGTGGGAAGAATGAGCACTCATCAATGAAATTCATTATTTTTTCACAGCTCATGAAACATCTACCCCTTACAAAACATGGCATCAGCTGGATCCGAAGTTAAGTCATTTGGCAAAACCTAAATCAAATTTGCACCTGTACAGAATTCGGTGGCTATAAATTTACCTACACACAAAGTGGATCAATCTAATCAGACGAGTATACAAAAAACTTGACTGAATGCATGTTGTCACATGTACAGTATGTTCTTGGTGTGACTGACTGTATTGGTCATCCTTGTCAACATTACCACACTGCGTGGGCTACACAGCATGGGCTGAAGAGTGTGGTCGAGCGGGTGGCTGTGCTGTATGTGTAATTTGCCAGTTTGTCATCATTTCACTTTAACTGTGTAAAGTATTGACAGCTGATGTACAAGATTCTTTAGTACAGTGACCAGAAGAGGAAACCTGTGACTTATTTATTTTTTAAATGTTAACTTGTTTTATTTTGAACTGCTTTGTTTTTCTTTTCTCTAATATGGATCTAAATAAACCATTTTATAGTTGTTTTGTGAACAATCCTACAATTATCCATAGGTCATTGGGGACTAACAGATTTAGAGAGATTTTTCCTTGAATAAAGTTCAATCAGAAACCTCATAATTCAGGCAATGCGTGACCTTAATTAATGTCTCTTTTTCATCTCCTTGGACTTGTCTTCACGGTGTTCCTTATATATTCGGATAGATTTCAAATGCTATGAACAGGAACGGAATTAAGCAGACAAGATTAAGACCTAAATCTAGGAAGTGTGGAGGGAAAGTATGAGAGGGAGACGCTGACAAGCAACAAAATTTTCCAGTCAGGGGATGTTGTGATGATGAAATCAGCATCTTGAACCTCTAGACACAAGGAAATACCATAGCTCGCTAATTTCAAACTTGAAACCTTAAGATCAGAGATGGTGTTGCTGATGCTGAGTGGAGGCTAGACTTTATCACAGTTGTTAGAGGGGGTGTTTTCCTTCCTGTGGCATGCCCGACCTTACTAACACCATGTCAAGACTTGAAATGTAATGTGTGAAAGCACATTTGCAGCAGGATGAAAAAAAAAAAAAAAAAAAAGTGCAATATAATGCCACCAAACAACACCTCCCTTTTAAACTTTTTAGTTTAGCTCTTCAGTGACTTTACACTACTTAAGATGACACAGAGGAATAGGAGAAGTTTGTCTTATTCTAGCAAAGAATGCTGTATTGAGACCATCACATTACTTTTAGTTTAGTCTTTGCTAGTAATTCCTACAGCACGACATGGACCAAACAAATTTAATTGGAGTTGTTTTGAGTGATGCTGCCAAATAAACAGCATTGTCTGTACTTGTAAGGTTATTGTTACAGTAATCTTAATATAAGGCAGAATATTTGTTTTCTGACCAGGTTTTGTGACAGCCATATTTGAATGGAGGGTTTTTACCAAAACGTGTCCAGCATAACCAGCATAACATTCCATAAGAAAATGGAAGTTTTCAGAAAAGGTTTCAGATGGAGACCTAAGTGAGAGAAGTGATACGTAAATTGTTGTTTTGAGCCACAGTGCCTCACTGGACCAGACCGCTTTTGAGTACTGTCTCAGCGTTTTCCCTAAGAAACTTTGCTGCAGTTTTCATTTCACACTCTCCACTTTCTTTGCCCATTACTTATTTGGCATTGTTTTCCCCATTTTTCTCCCAATCCTAAAATGGTTTATGTCGGTTGGTAGCTGCTGCAGGCTTCTTCCAGGGTCAATCAGATTCTGTTCAAAGAGCCGCCAGCCACTTGCTGCATTTTTGCCAGATTTCATTAGGAACTCTGTACCATAGTCTCAGTGGTTTCTCTGACAGTTAGAAACAGATTCTGTCAGAATAGTATGGCAACACCCTGATAGAACAGATTGAATCTTGTGTGGATGGAAAATAAAATAATAGAGATATCAAGGGTTTGTATGTGAAGACATAAGGCTGGTGCATTAAAAAAAATCTTGTATTATTGAACAATCTATTTAAGTGATCAGATCAGTATTGAGTATTGAATGTCTAATCTTATGCTGCAATGGCTCTCTGCCATCTGCACAGACTCCAAGGAATCCCTATCTGACAACACAAAAGCTTAATCCAACTGATATCTTAAACACCACCACTGACTATAATGTGTGTGTTTATAGTTATTGTTGCATCAACCCAATAACCTTCCTGTGAAATATAGTATACATTCCCTTCACATATGGAGCTGGGTAGGCTTACTACTGTCACAGGCTTAGTGTTTGAGTCAAGCTGTTACTGTTAGGCAGTAACAAAACATCACAGGCCTATTTTCTAACCAGGTCATACCTTTAGTTCAGAAACATGAAATTGCCACTCCATGCTGATAAAACTGATGGCAGAATTAAGTTGGAAAAAATGTTGGTGCTTAGCCTAGTTACAGCAGCGAAACACCAGGTATTTAGGTCTTGAGTATGTGATGTAGACAGAAATATTGTAGTTGGCTGTAAATGAAGACACACAGTAAAGTTACTGAATATGTTGCACCAAATTTAAGTAGTGATATTAATGCAGCTTTCACTGATCTACTGCTGTCTTCCCTAATGGCTGTCTGGATTTAGATGTATTGATCACTTCTGCCACTCAGTGTTCCTCTGCCCAGCTTTGTTTTTGCCAACCTAATGGTTTCTGCTCACCTATGCAGACCTAAAAACTGAACTGTTCAGCACAACCTGCCCATGTCCATGTATCATGAGATGTGCAGTGATGCAGATAGCACTGGTATGTATTACCTCAACAATGTTAAAAAACATGGTAGGCTATGCTTCATGAAATGATAACTCTTGAAATGCTAAACATAGACAAAGTCATTCATGTAGTGGGAGGAATTTAGCAGCTATGCTGAAGCCAGGTTACAATAACACAATTTTACATTTTTCTCTGTTGCTGGTTGCAAGAAAGGTAAGGGTGCAAAGTTCATTTGAACATATTGCTGTTGTAAAGTGCATGTTGGGTGTGGTCTAAAACCTCAACAGGTTAATTGGTTTAAACATATAGAAAAAGGTCAGCCTAACACCAGGTCATAGCCTACACCTCAGTCTTTGTCAAATAGTGATGGACAAATACCATACGCCATTTTGAGGAATATGGAACCAGCATGAGAGAAAAAAACTTTGTCAAATCACACCTGCTTCTCCATAAAAACAGTGAATATTACATTGTATTTATTGGTCTGTGGCGTGAAGAGGGAGAACTAGGATGCAACTAGAACGAAAAGAAAGATGGTTTCATATTTCTACTGCAGTGTGCTGCTCGGTGCTCTTGGTTCACTGCAGCATGTTATCTCCCTGCAGTGCTCACAAAGGCTTCATTTCGCCTTCATAGGCCCGAGTCAGTTTAACATTCCCATTTCAACCAGTTTGTAATATTTAATTCATTCCCTCTGTTTTAAATATCATTTTTGTACTTCCAGGTGGTCTGTAAATTATGTTTTAATGTTGGGTATGGAATATAAGTCAGCAGAAGAGCAGAAACTAAATGTTGACCAAGGGCACAGAGAGTGCTGATTCATCTTCATGCTCTCAGTGATGCGGGTATCCTAAGACCATACATCTTGTACCGTATACTTGCCAAGTAGACGGAGATATGTGCTCGACTTAAAGACCATACTTCATGTATTTTTTTTTTTATTATTCAAAAGCAAGAGGCATGCATGTTAGTTCTTCGATGTATATTGCCTAACATGAGACCTTTACTGCTGGACTATAATCCATGTAGACATTATGACAGCAGATGATAGGCATGGCTTAAAGTTTCATTATTATATGTGGCAAAACCCTCTGTGTAAAACATCTGCAGCTGTCCTAGAATTTAATGATTTCTGACAGCAGAGCTCTGAGACACTTTTAACTTCTTTTAAGTGGGGGGGTGGGGCTTGTATCAGAACTTTGCTGTATAAATAAGCTATTTATGCAAATTGCTGTTAGCTTTTTTCCCTCTGCTGGCAGCCAGTGACCTGTACAGCTTCTGTAATCAAGGGCCCTCCACAGCTTAACAGAGGGAGACCATTTATAAAACCACAAACTGTCTCTGATGAGAGAGGAAAGGCAGTACACTGACATGGTTTCAAATCTTTTGGTTTGGGCTTTGATCCTTTGATGATTGTCATTGTAAAAGAGAGGAGATTCCGTCTGAATCCTCTTTGTAGCCTGACGGGGAACACAGTTAGCTTTTCTCCCTCTCTGCCTGAATGAACTCGCATGTAGGAGATCCCCGGCAGTTCTCGTCTGTTAGCCTGTCTTCCTCTTCCGCAGCCATCTGCTCGGGTCCATGTGTGTTTTCTGCAGCTGCCAACATACTACACAACACTGTGCTGTGCTTTCCAGGCCAGCACTGGCTGCCTGCTTGCGTTGCTCACGTAAGCCCTGTCTCGAGAGGGAATTCACTCAGGCTGGGTGTAGGTGGATATATGGAGAGAGAGCATGAAGAACAGCCTTTTGTGACTCAATTATGCATTTTGTTCAGAAGCGACTCAGGTGTATGAGACAAGTTCAAAAAAGCTATCGAGATTTTCACATTTTTCAATGACAGTTGGTCCGAGAAAACATGGCACCACCTCTCGCATTGCAGCTAATCTTTGCTGTCGGACCAGCGCCGCCTCCTCCTTTCTTGCTTTAATTTTCGTGTCTAATGGTCATTATATATTTTATTTTGTAGTCTGAATTGATTTTTGAAGGTGATCCTGAAATAAAATGATGTGAGTTAACTGAAATTTACACTACATTTACACATGCTAGCAATGATTTATCAAAAATTTTACATTTTGATTTTGGAATACACTATGTGCCATATTGTATACAGCTGCACAATTCGAACATATTATCAGTTTAGTACTCTGTTTATTATAGCAGATAAGTTCAACACAATTTGAAACCACCACTTCTTCCAAGTATAAGCAAGCAAATAATAATTTTGATTAAAAGTCAAAATATGATTTATGTCACTGGAGAAACATCTATACAAAGCTTCTGGGTCTAATAACAGTGTAATAATCCTGATCAGTGTCAAATGATTAAACTAAATGATCCTAATTCTTTTACCTGATTAAGATATTGATTATTTTGTGCAAATGTGAAGAATAAATATACCTCAGTATATCATAGACATAGATAACTCAACCCCAGACAAAAGGCAGATATTTTGTGGGGGGAGGGGTTTGTTTTTTTCTCCCTGATATTTTTATTTACACACTTGTATCACTATGAATCTATTTGAAATGACATGTAAGCATACATATATTATCCATACAATTTATCACTGAGAATAAAGTCTATCACAGAGAAAAACAACCATTTATGCTCACAATTGGGCAGTTTTAGACTCACCAATAACCTGACATGTATGTGCTTTGAATTTATAATTAATACTTGGAGGGAGAACAAGCAAACTCCACACAGGAAAGCCCCAGTCCCAGGGTTCGACCGCAACAACCACCTACATGTAAACATACACAAGTCTTTCCATGCCAGACTGTGTTCGAATCAACATAAACATGCGAATGCCAGTGGCTTCACTGGTGTAGGCGTGTGTGCTACAGGGCACTGATGAGAGGATATCGTTCATCCTAACTGTAACTGTAAAGTGTTATCACATTCTTTGATTTCTTTTTCTATTGTCACATCTCAGTGAATTTTAAATCAAGATCTAAACAGTAGGACACAGGATGATTGTATGCAGATCTGCCTTCTACCCCTGCTTTTCTGTGTACTTCCTCTCTTTCTCTCTCTGTCCGCAGTTTTAATCTGCAAAGTGCAACTTGGTCCATTAGTGCAGTAAATCTGAGCTCTCTAAGTTGAGCCAGGATGATTTTGTAGTGTACCGCATTGCTGCAGTCAGCAGCAGCATCCTCTCAAACTGCAGCTCACTATAGGTGTCTCTTTGGGACTGGTGCATTGCTCTACTATACGCTCCGGCCACTGTTCAGGTGTAGATGCAAATTTGTTTTTTACAGTAAAGAGAATAAAACAGCTGATGACCAACTACATTAAACAATGCAAAGGGCAAACCTCAAGTCGGCATGTGGTAGTTCTCTAATTAATGGAACTGTACATTAATTGGACAGGTCAGGTTCCATGTCACTATTAATAGGAATAGGTTTCATTGTAGGATATTATATTTGTGAAGTAATATAGCTGGTGTTTCCATAACTTACACCTGAGAGTGTATTGTAAGTGAATTGAAAGTTCTTATTGTGTAGGTGAATGTGTTTGTGTCTGACATATTAAAGCTGCTGATGTCTTTAATTGGGATCAGTATCACATCTTTGCTGTGTAAAACTTAGCTACTTGTATTGTCTCCCTCAATGTTTTTTTTTTTTTTTTTTTTTGTGCTGTTAGTGGTGCTGTCAACCAAGCAGTGTTTGCTCGTGAAGTAGGCAAGTGGTGCAACAATGAACCAAGCATGTGACCTCAATTAGTGTTAAATTACTGTTATTGTGAATTTATTGTGAAATGACTGTAATTATTTTACATTGTCCATGTCCTACCTGCTCAATTTGATATTTTTTATTTTTTTTATTTTCAAATGTTGTATTTTACTTGAGATTCAAGCTTATTTCTAACAAATATGGTCACTCCCTTTCTGAAGATTAATCATCTCTATACTATACTGAAATCAATGGAATATAACTAGTGGTATTTTACACTTGCTCTTGCTCGTGCTAATTGTGGTCAAATTGTCAAATGTCATCATTGTGCTTGTTTTGTCCAACAATCAGAAACTAAAGATGTTCAGTTTGCTGCCAGATGAAGCAAAGAGGATTTTAGGTCCAGGCCGTTGCAAAGACAAAACTCATAGAGGCATATAAGACACAGATGGTGTTGATAGGATGGTATCAGTCAAAATACCCTAATGGTTTTAAGAAGCTTTTAAGAAGAAATTGTAGTTTCTTTAACCCCAACCAGCCAACCATGTCCACTAATCCATATCAGCAACAAATGATCCAGGATGACTTGGCTATGCTGTGTAGTAGATCTACTACCATGTCTTTTACCCATTAGGGTCATGCCATCTACATCACCAGAAAGCAGGGGTGACCCATGTCCCATCCTGGCAAGATTGAAATGAAAGGGCACAGAGCGTAAAATGAGCCCTTGGGAACATGGGATTCCCTATTCGCTGCTTGGAAAATTGATGGGAGGAGAAAGTCACCTTCATGTTACCAGTACAATCTTGGTTATGAGCCATGACTCTTGTGAGTGCAGCCACTAGTCAAACAGGATAGCACAGGCTGCTCATCTTGCAGCTTTGTCAGTGACATAGATGCCAATCTCTCCACTGTTGCTCATTTTATCTCACACACCGCAGTAAAGTGGGCAAGAACATCTGCAGTGTCACTGCTCTCACTCCTCAGCCATGGTGTTGATTTGAAATGTTCCAATGAGGTATTTAACTTAAACTCAATGTTACTGAAACCTGTGTATATCTACCAACCTACTGAACCCTTGCTGATGCCCACCTTTTTTGTTCCAGCACTCTCTGCAGCAGTGGTCTTCTTCTGGGGCAGACAGTTGAATTATTCATGGAATCGAGTTGCTCTTAGCAGTGTGGATCGACCACAGTTTGCTGTAATGCTCACATGTACAATATACGGCAGTGATGGGATGATGTATTAGTATTTAACATGGATTATTGTTTACTGTATTTTGTCTCCACTGGCTTTGTAATTGATTTTTGTAGGTGTTGATTATTCCAGGCTGGTATCAATATCCTTTACTGTGAAGATGTTAAAATTTTTTAACTCACAGATGCTGGAAACTAGATTCTGCATCTGCCTGATAGTTTATTCTTTCAGCTCATCTGTAGAATAAGGGTATCACTCCATCTAGTGGTGAAAATATGTAGCAGGTCTATGAAAGAGGCTATACGTCAAATGAATTCACTTGCCCTCAGTTTTTCGTTAAAATTACACTCATATTAACAAAAGACCAAAGCTAAAGTGACAAAGATTCAAATTTCAGTCATTTATTAGCTAATTTTATTTCTGAATAATTTGAAATAATTGTAGTCAGGAAAAAAAAGTGGTGTAATTACTCACTCGTGTTCCTGACCTTGTCCGTAACATGTTGAGCTTTATCAAATACACTTGATCTTTTCATGGGAACTGCTCAGTCAAGCTTAGCTTGTTTCTGTTGCCAGCAGTAAAATGAGCTTGTGCTCAGTATATATGTTTGATCCAGTCTAAACAATCCGTCCCTGTGATTTATAAGAGCTGTCACTTAGGAGATTTGACTTGTAGAAATTATATCTTTGATACTTGACAGTTCTTGCCAGTGATGTGTCAGACAGATTCACTCAGCATAACAGCTAGCAACACATTTAGCATATTTTATCAAAATTAAAATTACAACAAAGACTTGATAAACACCATAAACAATCAGATTGTTAGGATACCCCTGCGGCATCTTAACAGCCATTTTATTTTATTTATAGAAAACATCTGAGAATGATTAACTGGATGGACAGTATATCTTCAATAATTCTTCTGACCTTTTAACTGGTGTCACAAGTTAGAATTGGAGTGCTGGAGATTTCTATAGTAGAGCATATGATGTAGGCATATATGCTGTAAAATGTAAAGATACAGTACTTGGGTGGTCCAAATGTGATTGCCCAACTATATCCCAAATGCAAGAAAACACTTGGGTTATATTGTTAAAGAAATTAAACCCATCACTGACATACATGTCACTCTTTCTCTCCCTTGCTTTTCCTACCAGAAGTTCTGATTAGTGAGAGATTGTGCCCTGTGGTTCTGTTCAAAGTGCACCATCCTTGGCAGGCTGGCCACACCCCCTCCATCCTGCCTCCATGTATCCTGAATCTACCACAGACTCCCCTGCTCGCCTCTCCCTCCGACAGACTGGCTCACCTGGCATGATCTACAGGTGAGTTGATGGACATAAACCGTAAACACAGCTATAACGGAAGACTGTAGGTTTGCATGTTCACATGTATGACAGTAAGTAAAGATATGAAAACCAAGAGACAGTTTTGATCAAAATTTTAATTTAAACTATCCACAATTTGCAGGAGGTCATTTTTATGTGCATGCTGGAAACTGTCAGGGACACTCCTGCAAGTTTGAAGTTGATGCATTAAGTGGTTGTCAAAAAAATTATGTTCCTCTATTTTTTGTTAGAATATCTTGCACTATAATGTTTTACCAACATTTTGCACTAAAGCCTCATCAGCTGGCATCATGAGAAAGCATTTTGTTCCACCTCTTTTCAAGCTTTTCAGCTTTATGGCTGCATTACATATTGCCTCTATTGTGGCCAGATAGGGTGTCTTGGGTGTCAGCTACAGGCTTGGTGATACTCAACTGAAACTATTGGACACCTGTCTTCTATAGACCTGAGTAATATAACGATGTGAGTGGGTTTTGATTTTAGACATGATATAGCAGCCTGCTACAGTATGTAATACAGTCATGTATTGTGTATTTAAGTGTATTTAAGTATACATTAATTTTATAATACACATTGGCCCTCATTCTTCTTGTTCTGTAATACATTAGAGGCTCCATGGATCTTTTTAAACCCCCTGTTACGGGCCAATTTTTCCTGCCATGCATATGTGTGTTTCTTTTTATACCTTTTTTTTTTTATGTCATTTCATGGAGCCAGCCCTTACTGTATGAATAATAGAGCAAAGCAAGAACACTCCTTGTGTCTCTTGCATTAAAAATAGAAAGTCTATTGTATATTTGAAATTACATTAAACAACATTTAATTGAAAGGGGCCTTGCCCAATGTGAGCTGGGATTGGCTCCAGCACCCGCCGCCACCCAGAAACGGATAAGCGGTAGAAGATGAGTGAATTGAAAGGGAATTTGCCTTATGCTAAATGAGCAAAAAAAGTTTTGAGATGCTTTGCAATGCATATCTAAATTCTTAAAATAACGATTAATGAATTTTATAATCCACATTAAGTTCGATCAGAAAATGCTTTCATCAGTATAAATCCTGTGAGCAGGCTTGCTGTAATGTAGATTCAGGTTTGTGCATCTAGGAATTCAGAATGTATGGTTAAAGATTTTTTCCTTTCAGATCCCCCTCAAAAAAAAAACCAAAACATCTTAAACATTTGTGATGTATTGACTTCAAATGCACACAAATGATGACACTCTTCACTTTTAATGCAGTGATGCTATTTCCTCCTCATTTACTACTTTTCAGGTCAATATCCTTTCCACCTATGCTTCTGCATCTACATTTGCACCACTGCTAACATCTTCCCATTCTTACTTTTATTAACCCAAGCTCCTTTTTCCTCTCCTCCCTTGTCGACTTCAGCGCTCGTTATGGGAGCCCCAAACGACAGCTGCAGTTCTACAGGTACCTGTCTGTTTCTGACACTTTGTTTGTTGTCGCAGAGCAGGATTATTAAAATTTTTGTGTGCTATGTATATTTGTATGTGTGGAAAGTATGTGTTGTGCACATCTTATTTAAAACATTCTGTATTTTATATTACTTGTATTTTAATGTAATGACCTTGCTATAGAGACTTGCTCTTCTGTCATTTAAAACCATACATTAGTAAACCTCTGCAGCAGGGATGACACTTATCATCTACTATTTAGCTGGCAATGCACTATCCAGCTTAAACCCGATAGGGATAGGGATTTTGTTGCAAGGTTGGACACAAAACCCTTGAATCAACAATAACGGTTGGATTCAAGTGTTTTGTTTTGGTTTTTTTCTTCTTCTTTTTTCAGTAATTTTTTTTTTCAGCGCTGACATCTGAGACAGATGCTGTCATTCTTATCAAACTTTGTGCCTAAGATGAATTGATTTGTAGACATTTCTTTTACTTTGTCTTGAGTAAGCAGATACTAATTTCCTCTATTCATCTTTTTTTTTATTTTTTATTTTTTTTTACCCCTGTTCAAGAGCATCTTTTTTGACCCTCTTGGGACTTCATCGTTTTTAAAGCCAGAGAGATAATTTAGATCAGTGTAGATGATGTTCTCTCTTATGGAAGGTGGTACTCAGTCCATCAGTAGCAAGCTTTTAGATGGTCAGTCTTTCTGCTGCTTTAGAATGAGATCATGTTTTATGATCTTATATCAGGCCTTATTCTGCTGATTCAGTTATAAAAATTCCTGACTGTGAGGATGTGTCTTTAGTGAGCTCACTATTGGATTTTTATCTTGGCGCCTGGCACATTTCTGTCCTGTTAAAGCGCAAATCGTACCAGGAGCTGTTCCCCTGACCTACGTGTGGGAGGATCGATTTAAGTCCCTTATCTCTGGTTGTCTATCACTCTCGACAGCCTGATGCTGGGAAGGAATTTTTTTTTCTTTTCAGTCATGTCAACATTGTAACTCACGCAAGCATAAATACTGCAACCATGATGGCCGACAAACTTTTTCCCATAAAGAATAAAGTCTTTGTCTCACCTCTGTCCTGACTTAACAGGGATTATTATACTTTGTGTCAATTTTGATGAAGTTTTATTTATATTTAGTCTCTTGTTTAGATCCTCATTACTCACATGGCTAGTCACAGAGCCTCAGCTTTTATGATTCTATACTAAGAATGCTTTTAGTGAAGTATTTCCGGTTCTTGCTATCATTAAACCATCTTATAGTTTTCAGCGGACTGAGTGCTTTCGAGACAGCAGGGGTCGTTGACTTTTGACCACTGTACTATAGGTCTCTTCTGAATAGGTGAAGGAAAAACTGAGCATTTAAAAGAAATGGTTAGAGTGTTGCAGATATATGTACGCATTACAATGTATATGGCTCAAAGTTCAGCTCCTTCTAATTATTATTCTTGTTGAAAAATATATTTTTAGAGTAAAAGTTTCTTTATAACTCCATTTCCAGTCCGTCTTCGATATTGTAGGATCTCGCTTAACTGCTGCAATTGTAATGAGCCACTCAAAGCCAGTAGGTCATGCGCACTTGGGCATTGGCAGCTTTTCCACACTCACCCACTACAGTCATAATTATACATATGCCATGCTATGTGCAAAGTGATTGAGAAAAATGAAATTTATTAAATATAGGGTGGTGTTGTGGGTTGTCTGGGTGGTACAGACAGCTCGATGTCTGCAGATGATGAATCTGCTGATGAATTAAGTTTTCTGAAAAAAGGCCTAGTATTAAAAAAATGTCTTTTAAATAAAGAAAGCGTTGAATATTTACCTATTGTAGGCAGTTAGAAGTTTTCTTGTATCCTAAATGCATTGTCAGATGTTATGAACCTATACAAAAAGCGTGATGCTTTCCATTGTGTACCAACTAACTTCAATGTAGAGTAACTCCAGTGGCTTATTCAGGTGTCTAACAATTCAGCATTTCAAGTCATTATTATGTGACGCTTTCTAATTCTGACCTTGACCTGCAGGCATGCTTTAACCAGTGTGGTTTTCATAATGCCTTGGTTTGAGAGTATTTGAACATGCCTGGTGGTTTTCTGTGTGTGTGTGTGTGTGTGTATACATACAGCATATGTTTGCTTGACACTGTGTATGTAGGTGTATATTATGTGCACACAACACTCATTATTGTCCAGCTCTTAGTATTCTTTCCTGTGGAACAACAATCTCAAAGGCTTTTAGTGCAAAAGCTTTGGTGAATAATTCAGGGCTGATGTTATTTGCTGCGGTTAGCAGAAACAAGACGGGCAACTAAATGACATAAATGGATTTCTTCCACGAGATCTCACAGGGAGGGGAGGAGGAGAGGTGTTGGTTGTGGTGATAGAGTATGGTCCAAGTGGTGAGGGAGGGAAGGGATGCACTTTCTCATTCACTAATTGGTTTAGACGTTTCTTAGTAAGACACTCCCAGTTTGGGTGGGCCTGCTTCATGACTGTCAGCGGTGTGTGTTTATAAGAGCAGACTGGCACCCAGCAATCTTGCTCATGAGCCGACCCCCACGAAATCGGGTGAGTTTGAAAGATTTTTCACTCAGGATAACATCAGAAGTGTGTTTGTCTGTAACTTTTGTGTGTGAGTGGTTAACAGAGTGCTGGTGTGTGTTTGTGTGTGTGCGGGCGTGCGTGTGTGTCTGCATGTAGACGCGTCTGTGTGTGTGTGTGTGTGTGTGTGTGTGTGTCTATGTGTGTGGGTGTGGGTGCATGCTGCCTAGCTCAGAGCCACCTCCTTTATTTATGTCTTCTGTCTCTATGCAAGGCTGCTTGGAAGAACTTTGGTTTTTCAGGTTGATATGGACGTGAGACGTGAGCCATCATAAAAAGGGTCGGACAAATTTTTTGTTCCATATTATAAGTTTCGAACAAATTACTAGGTCTTACTTGCAGTCTGTATATAGTTGTAATTGTGCTACATTTTGTTATTTTGCAGTTTCATCAAACCTTAAAAGGGTTTTGATGTCAGTGTTTTTATGGCTCTGTGAAACATTTTGTGTATAGACAAAGGAAACACTGTATTTGTCATTAGAGTTTTAAAGGGTCAGTGTAGCTCAGACTTGATGAGATATTTTAAAGTACTTTTAAAATATATTTTCCTTATTCCCTGGCAGTTACTAAGAAGGGTTTAATGATTGAACGTAAACAGAAATTTGAAATTTCTTACACATCACACAAGCAATTTTTGCTTTATCTGTCTTGTGTTAATATCAGATTACATAAAATGACAATTTAGTAATGAATGCATACTCATGCATAAAACCTATTAATATAAATTTGGAATATGTGTATTAATAAAGAATCTATGTACGTTGAACATTTATAGGGTATTGTGTGTGTGTGTGTAACATTAATAGCAGGACATATAAATCTGAGTATTATAGAACAGTATAATTAATGATGTATGGATGTAAAATCTCAGTAACAATATTAACATGGCCCTTACCAAGTTAGAGGCTAGTGATCTGTGTTCACTAGTGGATTTAGCCATAAACTGAATTCTTGTAGTGATGGTGGAACTGACAAAGTGCTGCCCTCTATTGATAAAACTCAGAACAACACAATTTGAGGAACTGAAATACAGAGGACTCACCTAATTTAAACATAAATAAATGTGCATTTAACAGAGAAGGGAAGGCACGGTGGCTAACGTAGTTAACATGTACTCTTTGAAAGAAAAAGAGACTTGGTTTAAGTTATCTAATCATATGTACAGCCTTTACATCAAAGGTCCATTGCAAGTGTACACCATCAAGTTGTGCCTGAATTCTTTTAGAGCTTTTTGGGAGATACGCATTAAAATATATTGGGGACTATTGTCAGAAAGTTTGTTGCTTGGTTGTCTCTTTTAGTCAAATCTGAATCAAAAGTGAGACCAGGAAAGTTGACCTCTCCTGTAGCTAGGTGCATGTTTGAATGTTTCCCCTTTGCAGACAGCATGTGCCCTCTTTGGTCCTACTCCTTGATCACCAGCAAGTCACCTGAATGTTCCCTATCGGTGTAACCCTGCCATCGTTTACCTGTCAGGGGAGGGTGGTGCTGGCTATGTTGGCCGACTCTGATTACAGGATGCATGGCCGTATGCTGCCTCAAGCAGGAGAGCTTGTTTTTTATGGGAGCAGGTTCTGTTTAAGTAGGTGGCTGTGCCCTGTTGGCTCTTCACTTCGACAGTGTCCTTAATTTATTCTTCACTGCACGGGTTGTCTCGGCATCATAAAGAGGAGTAGGAGGGGTTGAAGGGGGACATGTTTGCAGGAGGTTATGCTGGTGGCCCCCGGGGAGCTTCTGACAGGTGCAAGTCCAGTTACTGTCCTCCTGAAAACCTGCAGATCCCTAAACCAGCAGCACCAGGCAGTGGTGTTCAAAAGAGCAGCAGCAGCGGCAGCGGCAAGATGCTGTCTATGTCATACAGTGAGAGCATCCGGAGTGGGATCAACCGGTACCACTCAGACCAGGGGCTGAATCAGCCCCCTGCCAGGCCCACTGACCAGGCAGAGCTACAGAGACTCCGCGAACAGAGAATCGCCGCTCAGATTAAGAACATGGAAGACTTCCTGAAGATGAATGGCTTGGCCCTGGAGGAATGTGTGTCCTATCAGACAGGCATGAAATACAGGTAAGAGAGGGCCAAAACTCGTGTAGAACTCACTTGGAGATTCAGACTGTGGTGGGTGCTGTAAATCAGATAGAATGGGTTTGTGGTCAGACCCCCAAAGTTCCACTGAACAGTTGTAACGGATGATGTAGTTTTTGTTGGTGGGTGGTGTTTTTTTTTTGGTTTTTTTTGTTTTTTTGGTGACCTGAGAAATTGCTACTTTGTGGCTTTGCCGTGTTTCATGTAGATAATTGCTGTTATCAGAAACAGATTTAGGAACATGCTTATCCGCCTCTTTGATAATATCCTCACGGTCTTGCTCTCTCCTCTGGTCAGCCTGCACTGATGCAAAGGTACTGGGGCGCAGGTTTTATTTTAATCATCTAGGTCAGTGACATATTTGCCCAACTAAATGGGAAGGACAAACTGCTCCATAAGGATTTACCTGGCCGCTTAAAATCTCACTCAGACTTTTCTTTCCTTTTCCCTTTGGCCACGTACATACTCCCCCTCCTTCTCTGGCTATGCTTTCGTATTCACTGTTCATCAAACTATACCCCATCAAAACAAACTTAGTCTAAGTCTAACTAAAAGGGAAAAAAAGATTCAAGAAAAAAAATCACAATATTATATTACATGAGGGGTATGATATGATAATGTTGACTGTGTGGTGCTGTAGTTTAAGCTTAAGTATTGGCTTGATGAGAATTGGTGTTGATTTTTATATTAAAATTGTTACTGAAGGAATAAATAGCTTCTTAATAATCTTGTATAAGACCCGTTTAGATAACCAGATTGATTAATTGTCCCTTAATGGGTTTCTCTATTCTTCTATATTTAAAGAAAAAATAAAAGCTTTACATTTCTAACATTGTCTGATAATGCTTCATCTTAAAGCTAAAAGCACTTTATCAAGTCATTGTTCCAACTGTGTGATATTTTAAATTTGTTGTTACAGTGAGATACGTGTCTTCAATAATTATTTGTATATCCATCCTGACAGATTATCTATAGATGCATTCTGAATACATAGAAAGCACACTGATGCAAGACAAGAGAAACATTTTCCCCTTTTGTGTGCGCATCAACCCAGTGACAGCCTATTTTCTGGACTGTTGCTGTTAAGCCAGTGCAGCCAGCTCGTTGGCTGTTGTGTTGACTCTTGAGGCCTATTAAGCTGATGTTGCTATTGTCATGGGCATGGATAGCTTTCATCAAACACAGGCATGGCTGCTGTTGTTTTTGGCTGAGACCAGTGACTACAACCCAGGTATAGCTGGCTGCTATTACCACATCTTGGGTGAAGTTTTACTGTGGTGGTGTTTTGTGTCACCATTGCTGGCTTGCTGCCTTGTCCGTCATTACTGCCATTGTGTCTAAAACTCAGCCAGTGGCTAAGGACCGGCTTGGGTGCAAATTTTAAAGTGGGCATAAAAGCATGTATTTGTTCTTCAAACCTTTAAGAGTCTCCTACATCAACTATCAACACTAACACCATCTGTCACACCAAAGCTGTCTTTGATCACACTTATTGTGTTGTGGCTGTTCAATCTAATGGCTTTATTAAGAAATTGAAGTGTGATTTATCATATTTCTTTGTGGTGTTGTATTTAAGCATGGCTATTTCTATTGGTATTTCTATTGGTATTGGTTTACCACACGAGTAGCTCATCTAACAGCAGAAATCCTGCCAGGATCGGCTGTTTCTTGTATCATGATCGACCGCAGTACTGTAATTAGTGCTGCAAGTGGGTAAGCAAGTACATGCAACCTCTGACTCAAACTCATCATTATTTCATGTGTTTGGCAGGAAGGCAGGACAGCATTCATACAAAGCCAGAGTTTAATGAATTTGCCAAAGTCTCCCTTTTTCTCTGACTCAAACTTACTGAGACAGTTTCAGGAAATATCCACACAGACCTTCTAAAATACTCTAATGGGTTGTTGTTGTTTTTTTAACACTATCACCAGTAATAAATTAACATAATTTGACCTTATTTTACAGCCCCTCAATAATGCATCATGGATGGTATTTCTATTAATCCTCAGTTTCAGGTCAGTGAATGATTACTGTAGGTAGTAATTGTCATTTCATTTTAGAAATGTCCACATTCTTGATTATGAGGGAGTTAAAGTTCTAAATATTATGTAAACAAAGGTAAAGGATTACTCCTTTTCTATTATGTTACTCTTGAAACAAAATATGCCCATGCAGCAACCCCATTCGGACACAGGAAAACTCTCACTACTGCCAATGACCACTGACCGAACAAGCCAAGCAGTGCGTAAAGGAACCAGCTAGAGTTTAGTCAAGTGAGACAGGAAGGCTTGTCTCATGTGAGAACTATATGGTCTGTGACCAAGGGAGTATAGACTTCTAGAGTAACTTTAACCCTAATGGATATGGTAATGAACTGGTCATTGTGGAACACTTTCATCATGAAAATATTATATGGTGGATCTTGATGAAAATAAAGTTTCCTTTGTGTGTGATGAAATATGGTTAAAGTTAGGACAATGTTCTTGATTATAATTTGTTAGACGGTGTCTTGGTGTTTGGTATGTCTTAGTACAGATGAATTACTCCAGGATTGGCCACTTGGGGGCAGAAAAACAGTAAAACAAGAAATTCAACACATCATGGGCTCAAAAATCTTCCATATGTCTGCAAATGAAAGGCAAAGGAAAAATTTCTTTTGAATGAATGAAAGAATGAAAATTGTTCTCTTTTTCTCAACTTGAAAATGTTTTAGTTTGGTCACTTGACACTGTCATCTGGTACTGGTTATGCATTGTGCAATCGATATCTAGAGGTTTTTGTGGTTTTTGTGTTTACTAGAGCTGCATTTATTAGAACTGCTTTGGCTCAGCTCATCCAACAGCCCAAAAATCAAATATATTAAATAAAGTTAATCAATATCAAATTTATTGACTATTTATTGTAACAACTTTATATATTTGATTCAAATTTAATTGTTGTAGTCATCTAAGTAAAATTGTCAAATATCTTGGTTAGAGATTCCCAAATGTGAGTATTTAATACATTTTCATGTTTATCGTACAAAAGTGACTATAGTAAAATAAAGGTGGCATTTGCAAAAAAAACCAAAAACATTTATCAGCTTGGAATTATTACAGGCTTTATTTTTTCACTGTTATCTGTAATTGCTTAAACAATCAAGTAAATAATCGGCATCTTCATTTACAATGAAAGTAATAGTTGTAGCCCTAATCCTTAGTTAAAATGATAGAAAACAGATGGCCCTTTGAGTTATTCTCTGTTAATAGCAGCTGATCTCCACTAGATGGTGAAGGTGTTCAACGTGAGCAGCAAAGCTGACACAAACCATTACACATTGCAAATGCATCATTCTTAGCATTGCCACGATGATGACTATCGTTTCCAGCTAGCTTCAACATTCATCACTTTCTTTTGAGCATAGCAAGTATAGAAGTATGAGCATGGGATGGCTAAATCCATTTTAGAAAGCTGCCTGTCACAAGGTGGCAGTATGGAGGAGTGTCTCTTGGTTTCTTATAAGGTCTTTGTTTCTTTTTTAAAGCCTCATTAAAACATTGTGTTGTGAATGCTTTCCTTTTCTTACCATCGCAAAATGTCTTTTCATTTCTTAAGAAATGCATACAAGCCTTTATGTGAGGACATACATCTGCATCAAATTGTTGAAATGTTTTATTTCTAAAGCTCAACAACGATGCAGCCAGGACTGCTGTGATGTTTTTCTTGAGGCAATCCCTTACTCAGGAGCTAAATTTAGCAACAAACTCTTATCCACAGCTGTAGCTGGATACAGCTGGATGGGCTGCAGCTTAACCTGTTCATCCGCAGTTTTATCTGGAGCCTATTGCCTCACAATGTTACTAATTTGATGAGAACAGCAGAAATGACTGCTGCCAGTGTGGGAGATGATGTTTAGGTATTTGGACTGCTATAAATTTGGTTTCCAGTGGTGGCCTCTCCTGTTCCTCATTGAGGTATCTCTGGCTAGCCTAGTCTGACAGCCTGTCAAAATGTTCTAGTCAGAAATAGTGTGGGCACAAGAGGTAGGAATGCCAGATATTACACAATTCTTTGTTGTGTTAGTTGTTGTTTCAACGTCTCATAGTAATGACAGTGCAACTACATATCATCATGGCCATAATCTAAGACTTTGTTTTGAGATCTCTGAATTAATTGAATATCTCTGAATCTCTGAATTTCCACCTTTGATTATACCACAACACATTAAGTAGCCTAAGCCTTTGTATTTGGTTGCATTATGTCATAGTTTCAGTTCCTTCTGTGATACAATTTTTCTACCTTTTAATCAATATCACCATTTGTTGGATTGCTGTTCTATGATGATTATATCCAGGGTCAGCTGGATGGATGTATGTTAAACTATGTTAAACTGTGTTAAATGAGTTAGATCTTGATTATTTTTCTGTGCCTCTAATGACATTTTCATAATAAATTACAGCAGCCATTGAGGAAAATGAGAACATGTTGTATGTAAAAGCTTAGCATAAGCAATAAAGTGTCACACTTGTATCGTCACACAAGTTCCAATGTAGGATGAGGGAATAGAGTATTAATCCTTTCTAATTCACAGGGCTATCTAAGGCTATCCTGATGAAGTTTTTTGTACATTTCTGCAGTTTTGTGGCCACCCTAGCAAATTTAATTCAGGGGGAATTATTCTGTTTCACGCTTGACTGTTCTTGCAGAAATTTGGGAAAACAAGGTCCTGACGTGGTTTGATGCTGGAATCATTGTCACTCGGAACAAAACGCACATCAGTGTGTTTTCTGTTTAGCATTTATGTTGCTCTCTGAACTTTCTTTGCATTGCTTTATAATAAATTTGATAGAATTGATTCTTTGTTTTTCATGTTTTTCAAGTCAGCTGATACCATGTTGCCCCTATATTTGTTAGTTTTGTCATTTAGAATACATAATATCCATTCAGGCTGGATTAACTTCTGCAACAGTACTCAATTTTGACCTAATTTCTTAATGTAAACTACATTTTTCTTCTGTATTTGTGTTGTATTTTCCCTTTTTCTGTCCACTACTTCCTCTCCAATTGTTCCTTGGTTATGTTGAGGTGTCAGCCTGACACCTCAGTTAGCACCACAGGCAAAGAGTTGTTGCTGTTTCAATTTCTCAGAATAGTGACGCCAGGGATATATGAACAGCTGCATGACCAAATTGTAGGGCGGCCTTATTTCTATATGTTCCACACAGGCCATACAGGGTCACAGAAGCTGGTAACACTATGGTAGCTAAATATTTTCTTAAAACAGTCCGGACATAGCATGCTAGGGTGCAAAGTGCAAGCATCTAAGTCTTTCTACTGACATTTATGCATTAGAAAGAATTTCTGCCTTGCAATGCTTCTCTGTATGAACATTCCCTTAAGTATAACAAAAGCACACAGGCAGGCGGAGAATCTTTTGTTGAGCAGGACAGATTATTCTACTTTTTCTATTCACTCCCTTTCTTCAGATTAGTGAGCCTGCTCCCTGGAACTGTGTAACTCAACAATGTTTGGTTTGAGTACACTTTGTTATACAAGCTGTGACGCTGAAATCCCTACATGGCTGTTAGATCATTGCTGTTTAACAATGTTCAACATATTCACTGAAACGCACACAGGCATGGACTTCATCATATCAGCACCTTCACTCTCTCTTTCTATAAATATATATATAGAAAGAGAGAGAGAAGGTGCTGATATGATATAACATTGAACATATGCATACATTGAACATTGCAGATATGGTCTGTATAGTCCCCATTTTCTCATTTTTAAATATATTTACTCCAGAGTGACTTAACTATAGTCGAAAGGCATAATTGTGACATTGTATTACATAAGAGCAGGGGTTCCCTGTCCTCCATATTTTTTATTGTCTCAGCTCTCCTGCATCGTTAGATGTGTGAGAAGGGAAAATTGAAATGACAACTCCTCCTGAGCCCAGCTGTCAGCAGGGAATCTGTCAAGTTCCATGGAGAATTAAAAATTACAGCGCTTGCTGCTCACAGATGTGACCTGCGTCTACTCACTCTTCTGCTTCCTCATGAATTCCCAGAAATGGTATTTAGCCTCAGTCTAACCATATTTATTACTTTATTTGTATGTGTACAGCAGCATTTTAAAAAAATTCAATGCTCAATTGAAATCATTTCGATCAGGATTAGAAATAGAGTTGCTATTTGACTGAAGTAAAACAATCTTGATGCCAAGATAACCCATAAACATCCTTATGAAGTTTTTTTTGCTTCAGTTAATTACATCATTACAATGCTGAAACAGTCAGCCATTACAAATATTTAGAAACATCCTCAGGATGTATTAAGCTGCTAAAAAAGCATTACTACATCTGTCAATCAACACTTAATCTGTCTGACCTCACATCACTTTCCATTAACTATTTCAAGCCTGTTCCCCCCCTCAATTATACAAATGTTGACACACTCACAGACCCCTGCCTTCCCAACCCCCATCTCACAGATGCTATCCTTTTCACTTGGTTACTCAAATCGTCACTAATGCTGTTCAATGAAACTCACAGTAAGTCAAACTTAAACTTCTATCCAATAGCTGCTCGACCATTACACATGATACGATTGTGTTCAGTCTACGCGGCTATGCAAGATTACCATTACTGCCTGCCATAAATGACCTTCTCCTGCACCGTTGCCCCAGGAGAGGTTTGCTTAAGAGATGCACATAGAGAAAGGCTGAGTTGGAATAAAAATAAGTAGCTGAACTATCTGTGACTTCATATTCATGGATATATCTTATTCTGTTAGCCCAGTTTGAATAAGTCTTTGCTTTGAAGTGTAATAGTGCTATTTAATTGCAGTTTTGAGAGGAATTCTCTCCTGAGTCTGCACTAACCCCAATGCAGAGGGCTGCAGGAAACCAGTTCCTCATATACTCAGATAGATCCGGCCCACCACTCTGCAGGAATGATGGATGTCAGTTCATGTGCCAATCTCAGTTCAATTGGCACATGAGGAGGTCCCCAGATTGTTCTGAGAGTAAAATAAAGAAAAACCTCATTAGACACTTAATGTGATGACAAATGTCAGATTTAGAAGCCCTTTCTGACTTTTAGTTGCTTGCTGATTGCTGCATAGAATTGATTGGAAAAAGCCAGAGTCTATTTTTTAGAGATAATGGTGCTGTGCTGGTGAAGGATCACAGCTCATGACAGTGCCCCTCACAACCTATGTGGTCAGAAGTTTCAAACACTCTTTCGATTAGAGCTGTTGTCTCCCCCGTTCTGCCACTGTGTTCCCTAGCTGCAGTGTGTGGGCTGTAGTTTGGTAGAGGTCACTTGTCGATGTCTGAGCAGAAACTCCTGTAAAACAAAGACAGACTCCAGAGACTTTATTATGGTATGACTTATTGCCTTTGAGAATGACTCGAGCAAAAACGCATGCATCCATGGCTTGTTTTTCCAGCTACTTTCCTAGTTTACATTATAGCTGTTTGGGTACTTGCTGACTATTGTTGTCCTCCAGTGCTTTCTGTTTGTTTCTTTCTTTTTTTCTCCTTTCCATCTGCAAAATTGTGAAAAAATCCTGCTACTGCTGTTGGTATGAATTTTACTATGCCAGAGTTGTGATTAGTGAGACACACATGTTCAACATTATATATACAGTGTTCCTCTTCTCTTCCTCCCCCGCACATTGCATGAGGTGCAGGGCCCTATCAGTGCCTTGCATTCGCTCACAGTGATTGAGTGTCTGAGAGGGATTTTAGCAGCTCAGTCGATTTTTCGATAACTAAAAATCAGGCACTTAATCAAAGTAAGGAGAAGGCCACAGCTCAAAGGAGGACATTGTGATATGTGGTGTGGGAGGAGATGGATTTCTTTTTGCTCAGAACTGCTTTGTGACAACCAAATACTGAATCCTTCACCAACAGTGGGACCTGATAGGATTTGATTTTCAGGTATTGTTTTGGTGTTTTCCTCTGCAATAATACAAAAATATGAGCACATTCTGAGTCACCCTACTGTCTTCACCATTAATTAGCTATGTAAGAGCAGCAAATTTAAGCATGATCCAAAGATCAGGCTTTCTTAATTTTAGTTATGCATTATATATAAGTGACTTTGAATATTGGTTCATTCCTAATTTTGCTCCAGCAGGCTCAGCCGATTGAAAAGAAATCAACTCATGTTATGGTCAGTATTCACTTGATAATAGATTTGAGAAAAGAAATAATGAAAGTTTATAAGTATTTATTCAGACTGGTTTTGATTCTGGGTTCACCAGCAGGCCAGGAGGCAGCGTGTCCTTTGCGGTGCACTGTGTCATACTAGTTAAAACTTAAGTCATGGCATAAAAGTAGAGATAGTTTATTGTGTAGCATGGAGATGAAACGCCTCCCCTTCAGCTGTGTGTGACATGTGAGCATGTGTAGAACAAGGTCACAGGTTTCCAACAAAAGAAATTTCACTAAGCATCTTTCCTCGTGACAGCAGTATGTGTAGACTCTTAAAGTGTCAGTCATGTTTGCAGTAACACCTGCTGACATTGAGATGTTTTCAAGAGAACTCTACATGTCATCATGCATTAACAAGGTGTCTTGTCATCTTCAGGGATTGTCTCTGCTGTTTATCTCGTCTTTTGGCCCCTTTTTTGTTTTATAGATAAAGTCAAAGGGAATGAAACGCATGCTGTCAATTTGAAGGAAGTTGCCTTGTGCCTTTGGTGGATTATTAAATCATAGTAAGTGTGACAGGAATGGGTTATTGGATTGTGTAAATCTGTTGCTCACTCTGGAATATTTTTGTAGCTGTTTATAGCTCCCTGTGTATTTATCAATTACAAGGCATTGCTGCATGCGTTGTGTAATGTTTATTTTAGATATTTTCACAGGATTTTGAAGTGTAAAGCTTCGAAGTAGTGATAAATAGACTGCTGTGGTTTGAATTTTCATCTCATGGTGCAGTATGTAAAAAATGGTTGTTCCATTGATTCATTTTGGTGATGGATCAGTAGTCTGTTGGATGATGTCTGCTTATTGATAACTGTACCTTGCATTGGACACCAGTCAATAAATGTGTAGATTTTCTAAAGGAGATAAATCAAGGGTCAACAAAGGAGTTATGTGGTGTGGTAATGACAAGACAGTTCCCACATGGTTTCAATCGCCATTAAAAGTAAAGGCAGGTTAGTGAAAACAAAAAGATGTGCTGGAAATGCTTCCATAATACCAATATCATTGGACATGTTTAAGGCTGTGTGTCTCCATATCTGGCTGGGGCTGTAGTATTGTTGTCAGGCATGTTATATGGATCACAAGACTTGACACATATCTGTGTAGCCTGAGCTCCTGTTTCTGGCCTCTCCAACATATCAGTGCCTTCCCTTTATTGTGACCTCTGAGGGGGCCGGAGCAGAGGGGAGTGAATTGTGGCATCACGTTTCCATGGCAGTGGTGGTGAGTGCATGGAGCATTCCTTATCTTAAAGAGACTCAGTCAAGACAAGCAGATAAAAATGATGGAAGGAATGGCATCTGCCCAAAATCTTTTCTCCGGCACCTTGACACAAAATGTTTACAGTATTTTCTACATGCCACACTTTGATTGATCTTTATTTTATTACTTATTTTTATTTTCCTACCTAAACCCAAGTATGTGACCTTTGTTCAGAGAATTATGTTTAATGTTCCCCCATTAATGTTTTCAATTTGACAATAAATCAAGATCACGTTTTGTTGTCCTTGTTGTTTCCCCCCCCATTTTTCTGTACCCAAAACTTACCGAACCGGGATTTCAAAACATAGATACATAGTGAACCATGACCTTAGCGTACCATTACACCCCTAATGTTTACAGATGTCATTTGATGGTGATGTTGAGATAAATACAAACATACAGCCAATGTAGTATTGGTGCGACAGCCACCCTTCTGAACTCATCACTCTGTCTTGGTTTAAATGAGGAGCATTTAAAGGCGCTCTTGAGCTTGGCTTGTCTGCTCTCTGCACAGATTGTGAAATTTAAATCAGATTTCAGTTGAATTAAACCACCTTTCCCTTGGGGCTCTATTTAAGTCCAGAGACCAAAAGGTCGTAGCTCCAAGAATAGGGCTGTCAGTTAGCAACAACCTGTTTATGGTTTTCCTTTGATGGAGGTTGCTTCTCTGACTGCTTTACTCTACGTGACTACTCTTGATGGCATCTCTTTCAATTATCTTCTTGGCACACAAGCTGGTCCACTCAGATAAGCTTCAGTATTATATTACTGTGAGAGGGTGTCTCCTCTATACAGCCTCTTCAATATGTATCCACTGTTGCGTTGAGTCCAATTACTGTGGTGTTACTGTTACTGTCAGCCTCCAGCCATTGCCATATTTTTATTGTTACACACACCAAATGTGGCCACCTAAGAATGCATTTATTGTTCTTCAGACCAATTTGTAACAGATAAAGCAGATGTACTGTAGTTGGCTGATTGGGCGCTATTTTGCCACGATTATTATATTTAATTAATTTTTTTGATCAGACTTGCTTGATTTACAACATGCAAGATTCAATTATTTCTTTAAGTCACTTTTAGTAATTTAGTCCAAGAACAAAGATTTAAAGCATCTCAGATATGTCTGTGTCAGCCTTTGACATATATTGTCACAGATAAAGTTACATAATGAATATTTCATGGGTAGTTGAACAGACCCACGTGAGAGTCCCCTTTTCTGGGGGCATAGGCTATTGCAAGGTCCTGGACTGCGAGCACACAGCCTCCCCCTTTTCTGATAGCAGAATAAACTATGTTCAACCACACTGCAGAATAACAGAGCAAACAAAAAAAATGCACTACTGCCTGTAAACACAACAGATTTCAATGCCTTGTTCTCTCACGCTGCTGTAGCTCCCTGAATATTCGTGCTCATAGCGTCTCTTCATATCCCTCCCACCACATTCCCTCATGCTCTCTCTCTCTCTCTCTCTCTCTCTCACTCTCTCTCTCTCTCTCTCTCTCTCTCTCTCTCTCTCTCTCTCTCATCTCTTGCTGTGTGCACTGTGCTGCTTTATGCTGAGCACAAGGCATACAGATGTAAGTTTAATTCGGGCAACAGACAGAGCTGGGAAGTGAATATGAGGTTGCCCTTTTGCTAACATGCTGTAGTATTTAGCAGCCAGTGCAACTGTCAAGGTTGGCTCAGAGAGGGAGATGAAAACCTCCTGGAACTGTCTACTGTGTTTTTATTCTCTCCATCTCTTTGTGTGGATCTATTCTATTCCACTGTTAAAGCTTGGAAGCCAGAGGTGTTATCTCTGGCACTTAGCTCAGCTTTGAAAGGAAATTGCAAGACTCTAAATCTGCCTGTCAGCCTCTGATGAGCTTGTCTTAATAGATAAAACAAGAAGAGAACTATCGGATTAATCAAGAAAAAAACTTGCAGAGGTAAAGCCGTACAACAAGCCCTGCTTTTTTGGACACTGTTGTGTAAAAGATTTTGATTCCTCGTTTATTTTTCACATTTTCTTGGAATGGAACTGTGATAAGTATGTGTAAGTATCTGAAGCTTGCAGTGATCGCAGATTTGTTGGTCAGAATAGCTGATACAGAAATCCTATGAAATATTGTTGACTTCCTTAAAAAAGGATTTAGTTTTCACCTGATCAGCAGTCCTACTTTTGAATATATTCTGATCTGCTCTCCAACACTTTTGCCCTGTTTTTCTATTTTTTAGAAATTTTTTCACTAAGCATTGTGAGCTGGTCAGTCACTTAAGCAGATATGCAGTGATTTCTATCAAAGACGCAGTGAATGACACTGGATTCAGAAAAATTGCATCCTACGGACTAAACAGTCCCAAATCCCCATTGGATCCTCAGACTTTCCGCCTTTGGGACTATTTGCTGGTGGGACAGACAGTCAAAATCCAGGATGCAGGTGTCATTGGTGTGCACAGACCATCGTGGGGGAGTGAGCCGCAACACGGAGGATCGGCTGAACCGACAGAACGCCAACAGCCCCAATACAGGCACCCGCAGCAAGTTCAGGGCAGTGGCAATGGTGGCTCGCAGTCTTGGACAACTCTCTGTTCAGAGCGTGCCTTCCTCCAGCGAGCAAAGCATGAAGACTGGCATGAAATATCGGTAGGGCAAGTGAAAAAGTGTTAACTAATATCTATAGATTGGGCCCTAAAACTTTCTGACTAATAACTTTTGATTAAAGTTAAACCTGATGTTTTGCCACTCTATGTTATAATATAATTTAACAGATGAACATCATGTTTTGGCCCATGGAACAATAAATAAGAAGACAGCCTGTTTTTGCACTTGGCATAGACTGTTTAATGTCCATTTATCTTCCTTCCTTCCTGTCAAATGTGCCAACCCCCAGCAGTTTAAGATTGATCGCAGTAACAAAAGTGCTGCATCATGCTAGTATTAGTATTAGGATGACTGATTAATCCACCTCCTCAAATTTTAATTTGGCTATTAAGTAGATCCCTAAATGGCTTGGCCAAGGAATTAAAGCTTCGCAGATCGTCATTTCATCTGATCTTTGTATTTGAATAGTATTCCTAAATCGTTGGCACGTAATTAGGATTTAGTTCACGACAATTGATGTCTAATCCTTTGTGCATGCAAATGACATACACGGGGAATTCATAAGAATAAACAGGAGTAAACAACAAATACAAAATTCATATTAAAAGGGGGAAGTAATTAATATTTTCCCAGCATCATCTAACCTAAAGGTAGTAAATACTGTTATGTTTAAATTTCTTATTACAAGTGTTCATAGTTATCAGTGCATTTCTATTATAATGTATAGTACAAATAATCAGATTAGCTGTATTTCCAGTCACTGAATCAGAAGCTACATAAGTCAGTTGTCATTCTTCATTTTTGTCATATTACAAAGCCTCTCTGAATGGAAAGGTTTTGCCGACTACATATGAGTTGACGTGATGCTGCACTGCGTATTTATCAGACCTCTTCAAATTGATGATCACTGATTACTGCTTGATTGCATTATTTCCTTTACTTGCTTTCATTTTGCCCAGATAGACAAAAGTTTTTGTATTTTATTTTTGAGAAATCAGATTGTCTGCCTGCTTGTAGAAACCCCAAGGGACAAGAAAACTAATGATTTCTTTATCTAACATAGCCCACATTTAAAACCTAAGAGGTTTACGTGATAAAGGCATTTATAAATGCTAATCTCATCTAATCATGTGGTGAATTATTCAAGTTAAACAAAAATTTTTTTACCAGGAGTGGAAAAGGGTCAAAAGAAGATAATGAAGTGGGATATTTTTAAAGCAATATGTGTGGACATTGTCAGTTTGGAAAAGAGTTTGCACATTATTTTACCAGTTTGTAAGGTAAAATTATAATATGCAACAAGCTGACTATTAATTGAATGCATCTTCTTTGCTTTGCAGGCTTTATTCAGTGTGTGAGGTTTAGAGATTAGAAATTTTTCCACAAATATCTGTAGTTGACCTGTAGTTTATGTTTTTAACCCACCTGTCAATTCAACTTGTCACTAAAGACAACTGCTTGACATGAAACCTAGAAAAAAAAAACTTTCACAAAAACCTGCACGGCTGCAGCCATTGCTATGGAAATGTTTACAATAACTTTTTTTTATCATAAAAATCTTGTCTGATAT
This sequence comes from Remorina albescens, assembly GCA_034769265.1. Taxonomy (NCBI): domain Eukaryota; kingdom Metazoa; phylum Chordata; class Actinopteri; order Carangiformes; family Echeneidae; genus Remorina; species Remorina albescens. Next base: position 19,285,134 of record CM068494.1, read on the forward strand.
CTAAAAAATATGGATTCATGCCAAGTGGCAAATTATCATGATTTTTTTTTTTTTTTTTAAGAATTTCTCAATTTACAAATCAACTGTTTAGTTTTTGAAAGGTCCATGTCAAAAAGGAAATAAGGTCCAGATTGACGTGCCTTTTAAAAAATAATTTCTGATTATGAAAATTAATGGCATGATGATTCTTTACTGGGAAACTAACAGTGGGGTCATTCTAAGGAAACACAAGTCACCCGTCATCAGTGCTGTTGTATGAAAGCAGACAGCAATCCTCTGCATCTGATTTGCTAGCGGCACGCTCACCATGTTGGCGCACTGTCATTATTGAAGCTAATGATATTGAATGAGTAAAATAATTTTCAGCTCAAGGCCAGTGGCTGTTTGTGCTCTTCGCTTCTGCTGTGTGGTCAAAGTACATAACAGGCTCTGTGTTTGTGAACCAGGGCTGTATCTGATGCAAACTGAAGGTATTTCAGCTCCTAATGTAGCATGAGACGCAGTGATTCATGCACTGAGGGTACAACACCGTGTCTGTGGTTTTTAAGAACAGGAATGAAAAGGCAGGAAGGAGAGAGTGAAAGACAGAAAGGGAGAGTGCAGAGGTTAATGCTGCTGTGTGCTTTATGCCCGAGAGGAAGTACAGTGGGCTGAAGGGATCTGTGTTCATGTCACTGTGTTTCAAATGTGTAGTTGAATCTTGCAATCTCTAACATGGTAACATGGCAACGTTTTTCTCTTCTAATCCTTGAGCTCAAGATTTAGTTTTCTGGTAAATTTTGTTTTAAATTTTTATTTTGCCCTTTTGACAGTTCAAGAGGTTAGTGGTTTTGTAGCTGTGCCCCATAAGAATTCAGTTTAAGCCGTCTTATTCACTCAGAATTTCCACACTGCAGAGTGGCAGAGTGAAATGGAGATCAGCCTCATTTGCATTCACTCCGCTTTCTTTCTTTGAATGGCAACTTTGATATTGACTCAAGACTGTCAGTCTGCGTTGGTAGACAAGGATGCAAGATGGAACTCATCATGTGACCTTATGCACAGGGCGAAAGAAATCATCAAAGCGAGCGTCTCTTCAAGGTGTGGCGGGATGCGGAAGCTCTCACCAGGCTGCCTCACAACAAACTGAGGTTATGATGTGTCATTATCAATGGCTGAGACATTACACAAAAAAAAAAAAAACCCACCCTTTTCAGTTCTCTTTGTTTTAGTACACCCTGAAATCAGTTGCTGTGATGGTAGAAATAACAAAGAGTGAAGTATAAACATTGACCCAACATTTATCACTATTCATGTTTAAATCTTGCTTGTTTTAAACATGCAGAATGAGCAGGTAATTGGTGCTGCTTAACTACAGGAAGATTTTTATTTTTTTTTCTCATTGTAGATGAACATTGACTTTCCAATACTCGGTTCCACAAATGCAAAATCATGCATCATCCAGGCTTGGGTGACAAAAGCTGTGGGTGTGAGATTTGGGGCGCCGTGAGTGTGGGAGCATGCTGGGACGATCTTCTGAGGGCTTTCTTCATCAAGAGAGCCAGCTTTCCACAGCCTTCACTCCCCCTTGAAATATGAATCATAAATAGACAAGGATAGTTGAACAGAACACACATACAGCTGAACAGTTTGGCCACTGTGATGTAAATAGTAAGACTCATACATAGCAGAGATTTTAGGCCACAGTAACTACTTAAGGTACGATCTTAAATGTGCACAGAACATTCACCATCTGTTTGCTCTGGGCATGTGAAGAAAACTTGCCAAACAGTGGGATGGTCCATTTATTGACGTAAGCTTGTGTTTCACTGTATGCACTAAGGTTTTGTCTGTGTTGGTGTACAAGCAAGCAAGTTAAATGAGGGGGATTGTTGTTTATTATTTTGCCTATGTGTCTATAAGTGTGTCTGCGCATGAGAGACACTTGTGTTATGTTGAAGGAAAAAATGAAGACAGCTGTTCTTTCTGTGCTTCACTGATAGAGTTGAATTAGAGCCTCTGTGTGTGTGTGTGTTTGGGGAGGGGGAGGGTCGTAACACCTGTCATTTCTCCTTTCATGGTATTTTCTTAAATTCTCTATAGATAGACACTTCTAAAAAAAATCCATGTCCTGTGTTGTAACAAAGTAAGTTTCATGCAAGAGTTTAATTTGAAGATTTGCATTGCATTTGGCTTTGCATTTGCATTTGTAGCATTGCCAGACATTTGTGCCCAAAAGCTCAATGCAAAGATTATTGAAAACAACCAAACTAGACTGTTAATCTGACCTCACCAAACCAAACCAAAGGTTTTTTGGTCTATAGCTGACCACTGGATCAACAGACTTTGAAACGAAATTTGTATTTAACTTTTTTTGTATGAGAGGCATTAGGATTGAGTGTTATGTAATTTTTAAGTCACTGATGTAAAACAAATAGAAGTGATGATTTACTTTTCTTCAGTAAATATTAGAGTACAGGGCAAGCAGACAAATCTCTTTTCTACCCCAAAGCATCATGCTAAGTGTTCAAGTGTCAAAATGTCCTCTCAAAGGCTCTTTGTACACTTTTGGCCTTGATTTATTTATGATTAAATCTGCAAAAGAGAACAATTTTAATCATTGACGATGTGGTTTGGCCCAGAAAACTATGAAAAATGTCAATCACAATTCTTTGCCACCAAGATGACATTTACATGTGTCTTAAAAGTCCAAGATTGTCCAAAACCCAAAGATATTCAGTTTGTAATCATAGAAGACTACAAAAACCAGAGAATACAAAAATTTGGAAAAAACTGGCACTGGAAAATTTGCATAACTGAAGGTACATTTTTACAGCCATCTTTTAGTGTGTTGTGTTAAGGTTGTTTTTTACCTTTAAAGAAATCTTCCCATTGAATTTATAGTTATGAAATAATTCAGTCCGTTGTTATTATCAGTGAATACACTGTCAGTGTCCTTGAGCTACAACACTCAGTGTAAAAGGATGTCAGGTGTTAGTAAGTCGCCCCCTCACTTCTCTCCAACATATAGCAGAAGATTTTCCATAGCTGTGGGCATTGGCAGATTTATCCCCAGATAAGAGTCTCTGAAAACGTCCAAGTTAGAGGAAAAACAAATTCCACCAGAGGAAAGCCCTCTGAGCTAACAATCTGTTTATGAGTTTTAAAAAAACACCGCCATTGACAACTGTCTTAAAGTGCTTTAATGCCAATGGCTGTTTCTGGCAGTTGTGTGCTTTAAGTTGTTTCTATACACAAAATGAAATCATATTTGACATTGTGTTCTCAGTTGCTGTCACATGCAATGCTGCAATCAAACAACAGATATAGTGTATAACTGAGCGTGTCTTTATATAAGGGCTTCCACTGCAGATAATGAAATTGAAATGAAAAAAAAAAGGTGTGTGGTGATTTTTTTTTTTTACCCAAACTGGCTGTTTGTTTTGCATGTGAGAACACATCAGCAATTTAACTCTATTGTCATCTTAATCATAGCAATTATAGCAACTTAAAGACACTCAGATCAGACATTTCCCAATCACAGAAAAACACTGTCCCTAATTTATATGCATAACATGTGCATACTGTAAGTTCTGCTTAATTACATAATTAACTTTTTATGCTATGTTAAAATAAGATTATTTTTATGGGTCTGTGACAGTTACACTTTCATGGATCTTCTGAAAGGGAGTAGTCCTTTGTTGAAGTAAGAACATTTCTACATTTTGAGAAATTTGGTCAAAATGAGGATTGATTCCACCCTCATACATGAGTGTTCAATATAAAGCTTGCTCCAGCAGCTTGTCAGCATAACTTGGCAGGGAACCAATGGAGACTTCAGTGACTTTCTAAAAAGCACAATTGTTCATGTTTCAACCAATGCATTGAATGCTGTGGTACATAGGAGGTCACAAGGATTGTGTACTGTAGCAGTGTAAAGTTTCAAAAAATACAGAGAAGCAAGTTTAACCTGAAAAGTGACTTACATTCTCACATTCAAGGAACATTTCAAGACAAAGTGGTTCATGCTGTTTCTTCTTTCTTATTGCCTCATCAGGACGATTTTAATCCAATATCTTAGTTTTCCTCTATTCCTCTCCCTGTACCTTTTGTGGAATAGATGTTAGATAAACGGAGGAGAAAGCCACCTGCAGCAAGCACACATTAGTGGAATTCGGTCTGTGCATTTTTACCAAGTTGAAGCTATGGGTGAAGCAGTATTAATAGTTCAGCTCAGTGAACATATCTCTCAACACGTTTCTCTTTTCAGCTCTGTGACCTTGTTTGCTCATTCATCACCCTGTCCTGTCCGCTGACTTCACCCTGACTTTAAGCTCTTTCTCCCACTCAGTCCTCCTACTCAACTCTAACCCACCACTGTATGTGCTTATATTACACCAATATATGATTTTATGTTTTATTTGTTTTTGTAAATAAATTAATATTATGGAAATAATCAGAGAGTTGTAGAACTGCCTAAGACCAACCCTTCAATATCTTAAAAAACATGGTTACAGCAGACTTTTGACATAATCAGCATGCAGATGATGTCTGGCTTTCTTATATCAGGAGGCAAAAGAACAGGTTTTTAGGACAAAAGGCATATTAATGGATTAAATACATGAACGTGAGGATTGCATATCATCTCGGAAACTCTTTGTGGGACATTTTTAAATCTCAAAAGGGGTTAAGACAGTGTCTCCTCAAGAGGATAAGATATTGATAAATGGCAAATATAAAAAATGTGGCAATCTATTGTTACTCTTATTTTTCTTAAATTGCTTGTTGGGAGCTTTAATTTCAAAGCTCATGTACTAAAGTGTTTACCTGAACAAAATACATATCAAATGTACAATGTAAACTGACCTCTACTGTTCGCTCTGTTATGCTGACCTCATTAGAAAGAAAGCATTGCAGCTCCACTCTTTTCCAGAGTTAGCAGTAGAGCTGAATGATGAACTTAGACATGTAGAATCCATTGTCAAGATAAATAGTGTAATGCAATCTGTGTGTAAACAGAGCTCCAAATAGATATCTAAGCCACCTGTAATCAAATAAACTGGCGGGCCTTAATGAAAACCCTTGTCTTGTTCCTTTGAGCTTTGTGGTGATCGGATCAGATGGTGATGTTAGTAGAAACCTGAGGGAAATGTTTACCCTAATATTTCAAAGTGAACAAGTGCTCTGGACATGTGGTATGGTCACTACATGTCCTGTTCACTGGATCCCACCTGGCTTTGATCCTGCTGCAGGGGTGTTGCTGTCCTGTACTGTGCCTATCTCCTTCATTATTTAGGAGGCTGTAAGAGAGGTGACTTTAATGTTGTGGTTCAGTCTGCTGAGGCTCAACAGGAACCTGACCTCTGAGTGTTTACAGGGGCTGACAGAGTGTCATTGCAGCAATGCACAATGCAGTATTCAAGGCCGGTCAAATAAAATCTGAATACAATAATATGCTGACAAAGAGACATCCTTACAATGGCAAGGTCAAAGCTGTGTAATCTGATACCCCTTACCTATATTTGGGTTTGGGGAAGTGCTTAAATACACTGGAACCAGAGTGTGCTGTTTCACAGCTTACTTACACAGCATGCTTTACTTTGGAATAACCCTGAGATATACTCTTGAAAATAGTTCCACAGTGTATCTAATTAGATAGATTATCTATACATGCCATTGGTGCACAGCATGCCTGTACAGCATGTATTAACAAAATGAATTTCTTAAATCACATTAGGTGTTTAAATCTGGAACAGTGAAACATTTGAAACATACTCTATGCTGTCTAAACAGAACACACACTGCTTTTGATCTATTTAATGGACCATACTGTCCAGAAGAAGTTTGTGTGAAGACATTAGTGAGTGCAGACATTATTTGTCACTACTATTCGACAAATGTTCATCATTATAAACACACCAACACTCCCCACTAACAATTTTGTTTGGCAAACTGCTTTTGGTTTCAGTTAACTCTGTTTAGGATGCTGAGCTGCAGCCTCTAGGGGGGATGCCTTTAAAAGGCAGTTAATTGTAGATCAACTCCAGTGGTTTGGCTTGTGTTAACCTTGTTCCTGCAGTTCAACACAAAGGCACAAAGTCCAATTAGATTCCCTTATCACTCTTTTCCCTCATGACTGTAAGGGACACTGTCTTTGCTTATTACTAAGTCAGTTTCTATACATGACGTCATCAGGCTCTTGGATTCAAACTGTAACACGATTATAGACTTCGCTGACCATATCAGATCTTTTTAATGAAGCTCTTTGTAGAGAATGAGTCGGACACAAACGCTTTACTTATATAAAAAGTGGATATGATTTCATTATTTTTCAGTATCAATTAGTCTCACTGAAACTTCAGACGGCTCAGAAAATTGTAGATTTTTCCTGTGATATGCTGTCAAAGAATTGAAATGAATGGAGAGACACTGAGCATCCATGGTGATTTAGGGGGGTATGAGTGAAACTAATTGTATTTGATGATTTTTTGAACATTTAACGGGATTAACTCTTTAAAATAGCAAGTATAGGAGATACATCAAAAAGAAACTTCAAGCATTTGAAGATGTTTTTTTTTGTTTTTTGTTGTTTTGTTTTTTTTCCCCGCTTTGCGACTACAATACAAATATATCCAGCTTAGCCTACTTAAGGGGGGGGTTATGATTCTGTTGAGATTTTCATATTTATTTTAAACAGTTTAGTCAGTGTTTTTGGATTCGGTGTTTATATTACAATGAAAGAGATGTTTTGTTAGTCATTCCAGCAATTCAGCAGTGCTATCAAGGGTACAAAATACCCACACACACAGAACACCACTCTGTCACAAGCACAGTCATGTAATATACATCTACAAACACACATACATACATAGACCTAAATACAAACTTTCATTTCAACTGTATTTCTATTCAGGCAGTCTTATAAAAATATATTAGATATCCTCCCATACACTCACTCTGACTCCCTGTCATGTTAAATAATTTCTGATGCCACAGTTTCTTTTATCTTTTTACACTGCCAGTCTTTTCTTGAAAGAGGGTGGCCTAATCTCATACACTTCTTTATGAATGATCACAGATTTCCATTAAAATGGAACTATGGAGGTCTTAAGGTCGCCATTAATCCGAAGAAACACTGAAAATAAAAAAAAAGATGTATTATTTCACTAATAATAACAAATCTACGTTGTTGCCTTTGAACCAGAGAAAATTTGTGTGTCAGAAAACTTTAAAAGCTTGTACAAAAGGATCAAAGACCTGACCAAAGCTGTGATTGTCAGCAGAGGGGTCTGTCTGCACTGCGATAGGCTCAGAGATGCCAGCTTTAGCAGCAAGTTGTTAAGAATTTTCAAGCTTCCGTGTAGCTTTAGAGGATTTTACTCAGATTGTGGCTGAGGGATCCTGATGTGTTTTGAGACTTTTTAGAGAATGCCATGGTGGGCCTGTTTAAGTCCCATTTCCTCCCTGTTATTCTCTCCTGACATTTCCCGACACAGATATCTAGCATATACACTCACACACTCTCCTTTTCAGCACATTTGTTACTGTCCTTCCTTACAAATCCACTCAAAATGTGTCAGTTCTACATTAGATGCAGACTGGATTCAAATCCACACAAAGCACTGATCTTCTCAGCTTTCATGGCTGTAAGCTTCCACTAGAATAAAGACCCAATGGGTATACTTATTGATCAAAGGGTTAAAGTCCTTCTCTAATCGTCACAGCTATAGCCAGAGTGCAAATATCACACATCACTTCCACCTGAATCCTTCATTAATGTTTATGATTCTCTTGACAGAAACCTTGGAAAGTCAGGCCTACGGGTGTCCTGCCTTGGATTAGGTAAGTGATTATTGAGAAATTTTCAGCATCTCAAAGACTTTGGAACTGATAACCCCAAGGTCCTTGAACTTGAGAAGAGAAAAGTGAGGGAGAATATTTTATAATATGTTTTAGTAAGTCTGTTTTAGTATCATAAAATGGCTGCATCTTGTTTCTTGAACAGTAGATGTTGTATCAACACTTGATTTATGTACACGTGTGGTGGTGTATTGACATGCACCTTCCTGTCACCCTTTTTAGGAACATGGGTGACATTTGGTGGACAGATAACGGATGAGGTGAGAGCAGATGGATTTTGTCATCTTTCATCAGTCAGAGGTTGGGAATGGAAACCCTCCATATCACCTGGCCTCTCTTGGATTGCTCCAGAAAACCTATTTTTACTTTAAGGGACAACATATTACAAGAAAGGGCCAACACAGAATAAACATGCTAAAGGACAACCTCCTTCTTTTGTCCTGTGAAGGAAATTTTAATTATTTCAAAAGCCCTAACACTGCGCATTAGTGATCACTCATCCCCCAGTTTCCTCTCTCTCTTCCTTCCCCCCCGTTCTCTCAACAGATGGCAGAGCAGCTGATGACTCTGGCTTATGAAAATGGCATCAATCTGTTTGACACAGCAGAGGTCTACGCTGCTGGGAAGTAAGTATATCCTGTGCCACAGGTCTCTCATCAGTCAGCAATAACACCTAATATTATAAAGCCAATACGATATCGTCAGTGCAGAGGCCAACCCAAACAATGAGTGTGATTGCATTTCTCTTTGCTCTACCAAAGCCTTAGAAATATTGTTACTCATCAGTATTGTGTTGCTTCAGAATAAAAGTCCTGACAATTGTGCTGGTGGACTTGCTGCCAGGATTGTTTACATAATCACAAAATAATTAGCTTGTTTTCAGCTTGCCCTACATTTCATTGTCATTAAAAATAAGATTTCATGACTCCTGCCCATCAAGTAGTGTTGTAAGTGCAGCTGTCAAGCCCACGCAAGCCACGCCATGGCAGACAGCCGTGGTGGTGCTCCTCTTTTTTGACATTTGTAAATTAATTTTCAAAATAGAATATCTATTTTCAGAGATCTTTGGATATAATTTTTTCCTTACCAAAATATTTTACTGTCGTAGCCTTCTATTGCAAGCTGTCATATGCTCTGCTTTATCTCTCTGGGTGACTTTTGTCTCTCATTGTTGCAGCAACATTTATGAGGGTTCAGATATTCATAGTATTGGTCTGAATTTACAGGGTAGCTAACTGATGATATTTTTTACATCTGAAAGCAGCTCCCTGATGTGTTATAGCTGTGTGAAACTGAAAGTTCCACCATGGATTAATCTGGTTTTGTGGTAACTTGCGTGCTTTGAAATAATCTAAGGGATTATCCTTTGCAAACAGTATCTGTGATTAACAGAACCAGGTCCTTTAGTTTTGTCTTTATGTTGAGATGTGTCAAGAGTGCTACTGCAGTAGAAACATTCAATAGGTCTCTGTGGCTTTTTTAATTTCAGGACAAATGCCTCAGCAGCTCTTGTCCTATTTTTCATTGTTTTGAAGAGCTTTGAACAATAGATTTTTCCTTTTATAGTCACAGAGTTGATCTTTGAAACATAAATATTACCAATTCTGACTTTAATCATCATGTGCAAATGAACCAAACCACAATTCAACAGAAAACACAAATCAGTGTGGCACGTGCAAATGTTTGCGGCAGCATGTCACATCGCTCAGTATGTGCTGCAAAGGTGTTAATCCAGTTGACACCTTTCAGCAGAAACCAGCGCAGAGGAGCTTACATTACACACAAACACACACACACATGCACACACGCACAAGCATAGAACAAATCTTATACTTTGCTAATCAGAATCGAGAAGGCTTTCATTTGAAATCCTTGGTTGTGGCTTACTGTGATTGCTTCAGATTTAGCAAACATGAAGTAGTTGTTGGTGTCTCTAGAGTTGGCAGCTGTATTGTTGATTCTGTGCTGTGATAATAGACAGGTAAACATTACCCAAGCACAGTGCTTGGCAGTTTCTGGCCGTTTGTTCTGCCTTAGATTTACATAACCGTCAAATACAAACATTCAACACATAGGTATATTTAAATATTGATTGTGATATTTAGCATGTCCATCCCCATATACAGGCTACTATTTCTCATAAATATGTATAATTGTGCAAATATACATGTACTGCTAATCCCCTTTTGCTGCCGTTATCAGTAAACACATGTAGCTTCAAAGCATTTGAAAATGTGTGAGTAATTGGCAGAATAGAAATCCCATCTTCATTTTCTTTCAGACTTAGACATTGTGCTCTAGATGCATAGTAATCACATGATATTGTGTAAGAGCAGTGACAAATTTGTAGCGTAATTACAGAGAAATCTAAAATTAATGTATTAAATCCATGAAAAATGCAGCTTTTCAGCACTGCTTGTGCTGTAAGTCATAACGACACAGCACTGGGATAAGACCTAATTAATGGAAGAAGGAGGTTAACCTGCTCAAGGCACATCGTGTCTTGGCTAAAATGACTCACATTTCAAAAGGGCAACACATTCACATACTGTTATTCACACATTATTGCTTGCATTAGAGTGCTTGAGCACTGGTTGTTTAAAAAGGTGTGGGTTCAGCTGGTCAGGTCACAGCAGTTGAATCCTTGAGGAATTCAATAAAAAAAAACAGATTCATCGCTTTTACATTAAAGCAGGACCAACAACACATAATGATAATAACAGTAGAGAAGATACACAAAAAAATTGTCCTGAAAATTTCCTTTAAAAAGTCATATAACTTTATATATTCAGGTCAATCTATTTTCATTCTTCCTCACTTACCCTTTACAAACATCTATACATCTATGCAACGCCTGCTGCTCCCACATCTTCATGAACTCCATCCAGCATCATTTCTATGAACTTCATGCAGCATCATATGTTCCTGCTTGCACCTGTATTGAATATCCCCTCCTCCTACTGTCATCTCTCCCTACTCCACCCAACTTTGCACCCCCCCTGAGCCTGGTTCTGCCTGAGGTTTCTGCCTCTTAAAGGAAGTTTTTCCTTGCCGCTGTTGCCAAGTGCTAGGGGATCTTTATAAATTATTTTATAAAGAGTTTGGTCTAGACCTGCTCTATATGTAAAGTGCCTTGATGTAACTTTGTTATGATTTGGCACTATATAAATATATCTGATTTGATTTGATTTAACATCAATATACAAAGGCCAAAAATTAGGCAATTTTCAAAACAGAAGCTAATGCTTCGATAAAGGAATTAAATGTCTTTTTGACAAGTGGAGGCCAAACTAATGTATTCCCCAAAATTTGGGTTTTGAGTATCTGCCCTAGGTATCAACACGTGAGTTCCGCTTCAAAATCTGCTTTTATATTGGCTGCCTTGTTTATCACTCTAAATGTTATCAGTTCATTTCATCAATGTCAGCAGAGTTGTTATCAGTTCAGAGAGAAATCTATAATTTTGGGGGGAATTGAGTTCTGTAGTTGAATGAGTAAGAATATGTCAAGAGCTGCACTAATTTGGTTTTGCAAAAAAATCAAATAGATAAATGATACATAAGTGTATTGTGATAGATTAATACTGACAGAAGAGTGTGAATTGTGAGAATGAAACCCAGATTAAAAATATGTGAATTTTCCTTTCCGTCTATCATTTATCATCAGTTTGAGCAGCTATCTTTATTCATCAACTTCAAATGAATTCAAACTATATCCTAGTAGTGGCGATGTCTTACCTGTGTATTGCTGAAATACATTTTATTGGAATTATGTTACAAGGCGGTGTCTCATTATCTGGTATAGTGAGAGGACTAAAGACACATCCTACACATCCGACAGGTTTCTGTTGGAGGTAATGCCACTCATTAGCACCCCTGTGGCTACTAATGATTGACATGGTGGTGGTTCCACATCACAGCTGTGCCCAGGCCCCGCTGTCTCTGACCTGACAGCAGTCCTAAAAAGGTGCACTTTTCAGCAAAAGCTTCCCTATATATTATGTTACTATTATTATCTGTGCAGAGTTGGACAGTTTTTAATCTAAGGATTCAAATCGTCCTTCTGACAATTGGATGTAAACAATCTTATAATTTCAAGGCCATTTTAATTAATCATGGTTTCTCTCCATCTGTTTTGCAGGGCGGAGGTGGTGCTCGGCAACATCATAAAAAAGAAAGGATGGCGGTATGATTCACACTTAATTTGGTTTGGTGTTTTTTAATTTCCGTCTCAGCCAGCCTCTCTAATCTTGCACCATCTCAATCCTTGCATATATTGGCAGGCTGTGTGTTATGAACTGGAACGGTAAGGTAGGCAGATGAAAGATTAATGCGGGCCACCATGCCACGCTGTGGATCTCCTGTGTCCTTCCTCGAAAATGCTGAATAATGGATGAAATTATAGTGCCTTTTCTTTTACTTTAGCTTTCCTGCATTGGCATTTGTATAACTTTGTCACATAATACACCTATTCACTGATTGAAGCTGGCTGAGTTCTGACACAGTCACATTGACTGTGGGTGAGTGTGACATTGAGGGAGTGACATAGAAAAGGCAAGATTACTGAGTCTGAGATTTACATCCTGTTTATACATATAATGTGTTTCTATTGATTTCAGGTTTTGACAGCTCCAACACTTGAGGCTTTCCTGTGTGTTTGGCAGGTGTTGTAATTGTTGTCTTTTGTTTTCCTACTTTCAGACGTTCAAGTCTGGTGATAACAACTAAGATCTTTTGGGGTGGAAAGTAAGTTTCATGTGGTTGCTTCCAAATGAGAAACATACATTTTCTTGACTTGTTTGGTGCCCCCAGTAATGGGATCATCTGACATCAAAACTGGTCTGATGGCTGGTACTTTCAGTAAAGCTAAAACATATTACATCATACTTTAATATTTGGCTTTATTATCATCCAAGAGAGGTCGGTTGCATTATATTTCAAATACTTGCTCTTAAACTGAGTTTGTTTTGGTTAATTGGGGTTTTTTTTGTTTGTTGTTGTTGTTTGTTTTTTTGTTGTTTGGTTTTTTTTTTGTTTGTTTTTTTCAGAGCGGAGACTGAAAGGGGTTTATCCCGAAAACACATTATAGAAGGTAAATAGCGGCGCTGCAGATTGTTGGATTAAGTGCTGACACAGCCACAACGAAATACTTCCTAATTAGTTGTTTTGGCTCAAGGGACCAAAGCTAAATTTTAATAATTGCCATACTGCTGGGTTTATTGAAGTTGCCAACAAAACTTTTTGATTCAATAACCCTGTAAAAAATAGTCTAAAAATCCTATTCACCAATCATTTTGATGTTTATGAAGAATTTAATGGTGTAGTACAGCAGAGATTCACTACCACTTTCTTACTGCGATTCTTATTTCTAGGGTTAAAGGCTTCCCTAGAAAGACTGCAATTGGACTATGTGGATGTGGTTTTTGCCAACAGACCGGACCCTAATACACCAATGGAAGGTAATGAGTCATTGCTTCTACTTAACCCTTTTTGCTTTGAATTGCTAAATATTGTTTCTTACCCTCTCACATGCTCTTCACCATTTTTTTTACTGTGTATTGTCATATTGCACTTCTTTTCTGTCTCTATGGCTACTGGAAAGTGAAGACTGGGATTTATAAACCTCTTGTTACTGAAATATCTATTATTAAATGCTGCGTGTTGTCCTGGTGCTTCCACCTCCACAGTCAGAATGAAGATAGATGGCTAGATAGTGATGCTGGAGACCTTTAAATGGCAGTGGGCTAACTGTGTGGGTTCAGCTGGTCACACTCTATCAATGTGCTCCCGTGTCAGAGTTTGTCTTTGGGTTAAAGTTTGGTCACAAGTCACCCTCTTCCCTTCAGTTTGATGCCTCACTAGCTCAAGCTCTTTCACGATACTTTAGTGTCTTGTTAGTCAGAAGTAGGAGGTGTCACTGAAAAAAATCCACGTGATTCTTTTTCCCATCTGCCCTTTTAAAGATTGCACACAGATCATATGGACAGCATCAAGTTTATGCTTTCAATCTACAGTGGTTAAACCATCTGGTACCTTTTTTTTTCTGGCTATAGCTAAAGGGAAGTATACAGGGTAAAATGAGGTGAACTGTTGCTCTTTCACTTTACAGAGAAACCCTCTTAAGGCAAGCACACACTGGATGATAAGAGGGCTGGTTTGTTAAGCCAAAGAGTTTTCAGAAACAGCACATCAGCAGCAGCAGTGGATAGATGGACAGGGGATTACTGAGAGTTGACATACCCCTGTTTTTTTGCTCTCCTGTGCTCCTGGTCTTGTAGGCGACACTGTGATCATTATCTACTGCAATATATTTGTTATTTTGGTCAGTGGTCCTCGTCAGATGGTAACTTCAACCTACAAAAGGACGGAAATTACAGTCAGATAGTGTGAGAATTATTTTGCTATCACATCGTCATATATTGCTGTAAAATAAAATCCCTATCTGATGGCTTTAAATAAAAAATAGCAATGTGTTGAGAGAATAAAATCTCTGCAATATTCTGTAATGTCTGGTCAGTATATGAATAAAAAAAACCATTTTAATTCTATTGAAGAAAGAACATGTTTTGTAAAATACAGAAGATGTAGTCCAGTTTTGTCTATAAGCTAAGCTTTGAACTGGTACAAACAGGTCTGTCATCTCCAATTTATTTCACTTATCTATTTTTTGTAGCATCATGCAGATGAAAAAAAGACAGATTTTTGTTGATTTTAACATTACTGTCACTCATGTGTCCCCTGTTGTAGATAGATGACATAAATCATTCACCATCATGAGTCACATAATCAGCTTTTCCACATCTCTGGTGAATGGCCCGGTCTATTTGGATTGCAAATGCTAACACACATCATTATAAGAATAAAAATCTTGGACACACAAACAAAAGGCTCTCTAGATCTGCCCTGTTGAAAATTATAAAAGAGTAGTGGAAAGTCTGTAAACACAGCAGGTTGAAACTGTGATTGAAGCTGTTTGTGCAATTTATGCCTAATATTTATTTATTTATTTTACAGAAACGGTTCGAGCAATGACCCATGTGATTAATCAAGGCATGGCCATGTACTGGGGAACATCCCGCTGGAGCCCAATGGAGATAATGGTAAGATTTTGTTTATCTGTGTCGATGACTGCAATACACAAGAGGTTTTAGGAAGTTCCTAATACAGCATTAGGATGTTTCTCCTAGTATCACAAAGCTTGGAATTTATTCTACCTTGTTTTATCTTAAATGCTCCTGTATATGGACCTAAACTTCTTTCTTCCATGGTTTCCTGTAGGAAGCATATTCTGTGGCTCGACAGTTCAACCAGATTCCTCCCATCTGTGAGCAGGCTGAGTACCACATGTTCCAGAGGGAAAAGGTGGAGGTGCAATTACCTGAGCTTTTCCACAAGATAGGTGAGCAGTCATAGACTTGTAACTTTCCATAGATCATTAGATGGAAGTTTTCTTTCAAGTGCTGCAGCTGTACAGAAATTATTAGACTGCAAAATACTGGACACAAATTGTGTTTGACGAAAAATTATTCCCCCCACGACCCAGAAACGCATGAGTAGAAGATGAATGAATGAGAAATTATTCCACAAAAGACTGAGAGCCAAAAACATCAGTAAATACCCAAATCTCCTTAAATAACAGCAGCAGAGTTTTCCACAAATAATTGTATATAATACAATATAATAATTTGTTTTCATGCTGTAAATTCTCACTGGCTGTGACATTATGTCACTGTCCATGTAAAAGAAAACATGAGCTGACTTTCACCACGTTTGATTAATATAGAAGATGTCACAAACAATTGGCAGTCTGATGCTTGACTGCCAGATGAGAGAAGATGGGCTCAGACATTTCAGATTCTCTGTAGCCAGCTGCTCTGCTCAGTCTAGCAAAACAAGTCCATTTTAAAACCAATTCAAAATGAAGAAAAGACCAAATGGATTAAAGTTGTACAGCAGGAATGTAGTGCTAATATCCTTTTTCTTCTCTAGACTCAGTTATATTTTATAATCCAATGGAAAGGTTCCAATAGTGTTGATGATGTTTGTGTTTCCAGGTGTGGGGGCCATGACATGGTCACCACTGGCCTGTGGGATCATCTCAGGGAAGTACGACGGCAGGGTGCCTCCGTACTCTCGAGCCTCTCTGAAGGTAGACAAGACACACTAGATGTTTTCTGTCTTCATCCCAATTTGATCATTTGTGCTGGTGTCGCTGTTGTAGTCTTTCCCTACTGGTTGCTGGTTGTTTGTTTGCTTATTGTGTGTTTGTGTCTTTCAGGTTCTGTAACTGTGCAACATCACATGTATCTGTGTGTTTTCAGTGCCATGTTGACGCCACGCACTGTTTACCTCTTCACAAACAGTGCTTTCAACACTGTTTGCCAGCTGGTGTCAGCTTAACGCACATGAGCCACACGATACATGTGCACAACTATTTATTCACACAGAACCATGTACAGCATGTTTGCACACCAACAAAATGTTGATTTGTTGCCACAATGGACAGCAACACTTTTTAAATGAGAACAAAATCATCCAATTGGTAGATGAATCATGAAGCAGTTCAATATGTTATTCCAGACAACTCAAATGTGACTTTTTTACCCTAAGCATAAGGGAACAGAACTGTCACATTAACCAAACATTAATGAGGAGGAGAAACACTTTCGTTGATTTAGTTCATTGAGCGCTCAGAAAGCCAGTGGAACATTCTCTTTAAAGTGACAGATGATTTTAGGAAGTGTGCACAAATATAGTTTCATCAGCAACAACCGCTTTTTTCCCCATTATGTTAAATTGACTTTATTTTCTTGAAAACGAGATTTTGGAATTTCTCATGACAACTGATTCTCCGAGCTAACACCTGATAATGCAGTGATCTGTCCTTTTGGTAGAGTGGCATGTTGTGTATCTGTGGCTTGTGTGTCAGTGGCTGTTGACTAGACCACTAGCTCTCCATTTCGGTGTTGTACAGTATCTTTGGCAACTTGTGTGGAATGTTTTGCTGTTTGGTTCAGTGTTGCCTGTGGATGTTTGTGATACTTGGCTCATTAACTCAGTGACTAATCCAACTGGTTCTAATGTGCTAGTAACAGCAATTTATGTTGATGATATGAATACTTGGAGATATAGATATTAGAAACCCATGCTGCTTAATTTTAACAAGTACAGTACTGGATCTTTTTACATACAGAAATTTTTTATTGTACCTTTATGTTTCTGACATAATGAACTCAATGTTAACTCATTCAGAAAGCATAGCTGAAGAAGTTTCCGTGGCTGAAGTGTAGACAGCAGGAGACAGTCACGTGTTTAAAAACAGGCCCTGGTTACACAGGCACTGCAGTGCAGCTGTGTGAGCAGGGCTGTGTTTTTGAGCAGGTGTGCTGTGTTTTTGACAGGGTTACCAGTGGTTGAAGGACAAGATCTTGAGTGAGGAGGGCCGGCGTCAGCAGGCGAAGTTGAAAGAGCTGCAGGCAATCGCGGAGCGGCTGGGCTGCACTCTGCCCCAACTCGCCATCGGTACGCAGATACACTCTGCCGCTCTCTCTCTTTCTGTCTGTCTGTCCGTCCCTCTACCTCAGATGGTCTGAGGTCAGCATCCTTGTTGCTGTCTAGTGTGACTGTCAGTGTGTTGTGTGAGTCTGTGCTGTCACTACTGCATATAGATAAATATGGAACGAGTAATAAGAAAATAAGAAACAATATATGTGAAAAAGACACGTGGCAGCTGTCTTTTAGGATCTAATAGCAAAAGCAACAACATAAATGTACAATATAAGCATTTGACACAGAGGCTTGAACACTAAAAGACAATGATGCTTTGAATATCAACATATGGAATGCAGTTGTATGTATTTGTGTATGCAGGCCTGTGGCGTTCCCTGGTGTTAATATGTATTTAACAGTCTTCTGTGTCAGCATGTAAAAAGCATCCCAGATATGAATCCAAGCAGTGACCAATATTGATTCACTGCTGCGCAGGAAAGTGAGAATGTGCAAATCCCAAAGATGCACACTCCTGTGAGGGCTGTTAAACCCTCAGTCTTGAGGGACACAGTGAATAAATCTAGGGCTCAGTCTCATATCTGTGCACAGATCACAGACAATTTTTCACTCTCGCAGTAATGCAGTGTCATAGATTAGTTTTCTCGGTCCATTAGTGGATACCCCCATCTCTCCCAATTACCATAAATCCTTCTGCCACTCCTGAAGGCAACACTAGAGATTTATATCTACAGTGTTGTCCTTTATAACATATTGTGGCACTCGTGTTTTGAATGAAAACGGCGTAAAGCTCCTCTCTGCCGTTGGCTTGATGCTGAGGCCTGGTGCCGCTGCTGCAAGCGGTAAATTTAGAGATGGGATGTTGTGAGTGGGAGAGTTCATGAATGCTGTGAGCATGTCACAGGGAAGGTCTACTTTTCCATCAGTCTAGTGTAACACCTTCACCCATTGTCTTTTTTAGCCATATGCTCATGCTCATGCAAGATTTGTTTGGACCCATAATTCCCACAATTTTGCAGCAAATTCTCCATGATTTTATACTATAATCTGTTTATAGTGCATTCTTCCCAATTGCAGAAGCAACCAGTCATATTACGTAAGACAACTCACAATTATAATAGCATATCAAACAGAAAACAGAACTTTTTTTGTGTCGGTACCTTCAGAGAGATCACCAAAAGAAGCACATTTCCTGCATAATATTTACAGATTACAGTGTTGGTGTCAGACATATTTGTCAACAGTTTCTTAGCAACTTAAATATCACAATTTTTTTACTTTATAATTACATAATTTCTTCTTTCAAAGAAAATTATTTAAATGCTGGGGACAAATTCATTCACAAGTAATGTTGATCAATAGGATCTGTGACTGCAGTGGTCATTCTTTTAGGTGATTTATTTATTCCTTTTTTTTTTCCACCCCTTTAATCAATAGTTTCTGCTCTACATAATTAAATAATCAACTAAACATATTTCAATTTGGTCAAATCATTCAGGGGTGTCATTTCTGCTAATGTAAAGCTTGAATGGACATTTTATAGACAATTAATCAAAGAAATAATCAACAAATGAATCATGAGTTATATTGTCAGTTGTAGGCCCAGTAAATGAACATTAAGCTTCACAATGATGACTTGTACTTTAGACATTCTAAGTTTATCTTTCTGATATTACTTTTCACTTTTACATTCTTATGTCGTGCTAGTGCTACTTGTACGTAAGCTAAATATCTGAATGTTTCTTTCACACTTAAAGCCTTTAGATTGAAGGTTTGTGGCAAGCTTTAATGTTGGACATGAAATGTTGCAGGAGCTTTGGTGTTTTATCAGATTTTGGAAAGGAAATGTAATTTTGTATGTGAAAAGAAAATTATACCAGTGTGAGAGATGTTGTGTAGTGTGTGTGTGATGGCCATCGTGGGAGGTGTCATTGCTCTTTACTGGTTTCCTGCAGCGTGGTGCCTACGGAACGAGGGGGTGAGCTCTGTCCTTTTAGGGGCATCCAACACCGACCAGCTGATGGAAAACATAGGAGCGATACAGGTGAGGCTGCTAAATGAATGTATGTGTGTCTGTTTTCTTGTGAAAATATCACCTGACCTGTTTCATCAGGCCTTGCTCCGTGCCTCACAGTCCATAACAGCAGCCTCATCTGCCCGGTTCAGCTCAGCCTTGTGGGCAGTGCGTTGCTGCATGCTTGGATGCTTTACTATACCGAGTTAATAAGGTCAGCAGCGCATCAGTTGCTGGGGAGATTGGAAGAAGGCTTATGGCCGCTCCTTCGCTCTTGATACACTCTTTTAATGGGGTTTTCAGACCGGTGGGGGTGTACGCTCTCTCCTCACATTATGTCTGGCCTGCAGTGAAGAGCATTGCTACACTCTTCTATTCTGCTGTACATGTAGACACTTTAGCATTATGTGTGCCCGCCATACATTCCCCTTCCCCAGCACATTTGATATTTCAGTTTTGAAATGCTATGCTCAGTTTTCCCCGGGGCTCTGCAGTTTCCCAGAGAATTTTACATCACAGACACGATAAGAGAAATATTCCCTGAGCTGAAGGAAATATCCAAATAATATATTTTTTTTTTCTTTTTAAAATCATTTCTTTGATTTCTGCTCCTTGGGAAGAGAGTATTAAATAATTTAATATTTTCTTCAAGGGATTAGTTTGAAATGAAGTCTGTCAAATAAGAAAGAAAATGTACATTTGGTCTCCTTTAAAGGGAAGCTTAGAGTTTTAGTATAGATTTTAAATTTTTGTTTTTAATCTTTGGTTTGTGTCAAAACATATATATGAATAAATACTCAGAGGAAATGTGAATTTACCCATGAATCATGATTTCCTACTCAAAATATATTTAAAAAGATTTTTAGATGTGTTGGAGATAAGTTGGTTGTTGTGTTGGAGATTGTGTTAAAAGCTGTCTTTGGTTGGAAATCACCCTTTAGCGCTATCTAGAGGCTTAGATGTGAAAATGTAAATAACCTCATCTGTAGGACAATGAAACTCTGACCAAAAGCACACACAGGAAAAAGAAATGGGAATATGTTCATTTTTTTTTCATCTCTCCCTCACAGGTCCTTCCAAAGTTGTCGTCCTCCATCACACACGAGGTGGACAGCATCCTGGGGAACAAGCCGTACAGTAAAAAGGACTACCGCTCCTAACACGCAGCATGGCCCCGCCCGGCAGGGCTGCACCCGGCCTGCAGCCGCAGTGCCCCACCTTTGCCTGATCCTCTGTTTGCTTGAGCTTTTACTGAGTGAGACCCTGGCGCATGAGTCTGGCCACACCAAGGCCACCCAGGGCACCTCATTTAGTTACAGGGATAAGAAAAGAAAAGGGGGAAAAAATACAGTCACCTCCACAGAAAAGGAAGGGATTGACAAAGAAAGACAAAAGTGGAAGAGGGATACGCGCTCATACTTAAATCAGTGATACATTCAATTCAGCTGAACATATTTTAAAACCGTAGAGAAAAATACCTTTTTAAAAAAAAAAAAAGCACACGCTTGCTTGGCAGTCTTTTTATTTTTGGGGCTTTTTTCTTTGTTTGTTTTGTTTCTAAAACTGAATGCAACTTAAAGGAAGATTAAGTTCATGCTGTATGAATTTACAAGAACTCGCCTGTTGCACATACCATAGCTGTGCATTTGTTCCCCAGACATTCTGTTTACAAACACCTGCGTACTGTAAGACTAAGTCACGGCTCTCGGAACCAATTTTTTTGTGTTGTCAATGTTATCAGTGTATGAGCCACATCATGGGCTTTAACAATCAGCACTTTAGTATTGTCAGTAGAGGTTGGGGGTAGTTATAAGGAGGGGGAGGATGGTTGTTACAGTAGTCTTATCTCACAGCCAGTGCACTATTAAAATCATAAAGCCTGCTAATATTTTCCTCTCCTCATCTTCCCACTGTGTCTCATTGGCAGTGCATTTGTCCAGCCTGATGCTCTGACACTGCTGCTGTCTGAACATGGCAAGTAAAGTTGTGTGTTTGATAGGGCTGAGGGACCGGGATACCAACTGTCCTCTGCCGGAGAGCCTCCTCCACCTCCGTCCTGACCGGTGAACTGTCTCTCATCAGGAGTCAGGACCGTTGGCTGATGTGTCCGGGCAACTGTCACTGAAGATATTAGCTATTTATTCACCCCAACAAAAGGAGCTGCAGCGTAAAATCAAACGCAGTATCCTGTTTCAGTCCCTGTTCTGTTTCTCAGGCTGAGGATTTATTGTACAGGAAGCAGTCATATCATTGCGACCTTCACATCTCATGGAAATTTCTCCTTGATCGAATTCTGTTCAAGTGTTTTGCCTTATTTAGAGCTGCACCAGACTGTGCTGTGTGCTGTGGGCGTTGGTGTGGACGAATAGCTCGTAGCCAGTTTATGCGGGAATGCTGACTGGTGGATGTGTTTGTCGTGAGGACGAGGTGGTGTT
Source organism: Remorina albescens (assembly GCA_034769265.1). Taxonomy (NCBI): domain Eukaryota; kingdom Metazoa; phylum Chordata; class Actinopteri; order Carangiformes; family Echeneidae; genus Remorina; species Remorina albescens. Next base: position 19,306,928 of record CM068494.1, read on the forward strand.
TCCGTGTAATCGGTGAGTAGCAGCAGCTCAGGGAATGGAGATGGTGATGTTAGTGTGTGTGGGCGTGCACGTGGTCAGGAGGTTGTATTTACTCTGTCTGTCTTTCTCTCGTGTGGACACTGAGGAGGATCAGTGACGTTTCAGTGTGGCTTGAGCCAAAGATTTTCTTCTTCCTCTTCTTTCATTGATGACACACCTGAGTGTTTCACTCTCTTCCTGCGAGATTAAAGAAATCGTCTTGATGCATGTGCCGTCCAGCTTGTTATCTAAGGTACAGACATTACTCTATATAGATCTTTACCGACCATGTTCGTATACTAGTTAACTAAAGTCCTTCATATCCTTCATACAGCAGAATATTTTAGGATCATACAGTAAGGTTTGTTTCAAGCAGCTTACAACTTGAGACCTATCAGAAGTATTATTACAGGATTTGACGCCACCTTGTTGTCATTCTTTCTCCTTGGGTGCTCTCTTGCTGTGATTTAAAGCACAAGTGGATAGCATGTGATACATCCTGAAAGCATAAACTCTTCACCTGGCCTACAGCTACTGCCCTTACTAACACTTGTAGATAACAATCTTTGCTAACAGCTCAAACTACGGATTCTTAGCCAACTCAAATACAGAATAAGAAAACTTCGCATTGGTGCAACTGAGGGTGTGAATGAGATGTAGCTTCTTCTGTTTAAATGGAAGGAATAATCAAAGTGAGCGTCACTTTGGAATTCCTGCTGATGAGCTTTACAGCCTTCTTAGTGACTTTTAACAACAGTGAAGTGATTCAACGTCTGCTGTTGACGTTGTGAGTGTGTGTGTGTCTGTGTGCGTGCACATTTTTGGCCGGTGGGGGGGGCAACAAAACTAATCCTATGCTTTAGCCTGTTGCGTTACTGGAGTCTTGTATACATTTGGTTTGCGGTGTCTCATACTGTAGGTCAGAGTGATTCGGCCTGGTGTAAGCTGATGCTGTTTACTCAGAAGAAGGAAAGCAAAGAACATTTAGTTTAGTCTGTGTAGTTGTGTAACCAAATATCACCTGCAGAGAAGAAGTGTGAGACTGAAAACAGTTTGGAAAATCTGGTTATTTGCTTTCTTGGTATGAGTTAGAAGAGAAGACTGATACCATCCCATAATCAGTCTGTAACTGACTCAGTTTAGCATTCTGACTGGAAACACAGAAACAGCCAGTTTAGCTCCGTCCAAAGATAACATTGGCCAAGTAAAACAATTGTTCAATGTGCTGCTACAACCTACAGGACGAGTGTCACCCTGTGGATTTTATTTGTATCACCATTATCAAGCTAATCTCCCAGCATGCTCTCTGGTGTTAAAGTCTGAGTGAAACTAGATACCAGTCAACGTCTGAATATTTAATTACCACACAATATGCCAAGTATTAGTGATGTCTTTGTTCATTTATGTTGGAACATGAGGCATTTATAACCAACAGAAAAGTGCTCGTTGTGTCTATTCTGGGAATTAGAAATGTTTTTATGAGCCAAGTTTGTTTGAATTGATATTTTTTTCCTCTCTTTTGATGCAGTGAGGATCGATCTGTAGCTGGTATTGGACCAGTCCAGTGAGTTTGACAACATTTTGTGTTCTAAGTGACGTAACAGATGCGAGGTGGAGGGTTTTTTTGTTTTTGTTTTTCATGCCACTGAACAGAAGTTTGTACAGAAAACAGGTTCATCACAGAAGGATTTATTTGTAGTTACATTTGGAAGCTGTTTCACACTGTGTCCAGTCTTTATGCTCAGTGATGTGGCTGTTTGTTGCCCAAAGAAAATGGGAGTATCAGTCTTTCCTAACTCACCTAGAAAGCACTTTTCAAACATGCTGAACTTCTCCTTTAACTGTTGTTGCTGTGCATTACTCTGTGTGTGCTGACACTCACAGGTCAACACACAATATAGAAATAACTCTTAATGTTTTATGGCTGGAGTGTCTTTAGCGCTTTAAGTGGTTCTTGTTTCATCATCTTTGCTGTTCTGACATATTTATGACTAATTCAGAAATGAAACGCACGGATAGGGTTTATCTGACAGAAGGTTCTGGATAATACAGAGACTATATTTTTATGTTTTAGCCTTTCAGGCTGTAGAGAGAACTAAGAGAACCATTTTTATTTTTTCATCATGTTACATTTTTCCTGTCGACATATCAGTTTTAGGACTGACAAAAAGAAGCAATTTCTTTGTGTTGTGTGTGTATTATGAGGAATGCGCTGAAGTGAACGGAAAGGTGGACTGAATTAATACTGAAGACGACATTGTGAGCGCCTGGTGTCTTTTGTACATAGTTTGACCTTTGTATATAGTTCTGGTTGTGATCACCTTTGCCTTTTCTCTTTGTTTGATTTTTTTATTTTAATTTGCAGGCGTTGCTATCTGCACTGTGCTTGAATCTGAAATTTAGACAGGATGTACAGCTTCAATCTTCAACAAAAATGAAATAATGATAAATAAGAATGATAAACAAACCTTTGTGTCTGTCTTTATTCATGTGTAAAAAAAACTCAGAATGAGTTGTAGATTGGGCCTTTATCCAGGGACAAACGAAAGATGCATTTTAAACTTATGGTACACGTAACTGCGTAAAATATAAATATTAAGCAATTTATACACAAAACCCAAAAGAAAAACTTCACACACAATGAATGCTAGCTGTGTTATCCTAAGTGATATATATATGTCCAGGCTTTAGTCAAAATGAATGTGGGTTAGGGTGTGATATTTACTATTAAAAAAACCGAGGAAAGTACAGAAAAGCACTTTAGCACCATTGGACTGAGGCTAGTACTTCATTTTTGTATCGACTGAATGATATAGTTGCCTCAGTGTCGGAGGTTACAACGTATACAGCAACACCACCCACTGATTCATTTATCTACAGTACCCGCAAAAGGTTTCTGAGAACAAAGCATTAAACAAAACACCAAAAGTGCAGGAAAGGTAACAACGGCGTGACACTGCACTCTGAGGATGAGGCTTTTTTCTTACCCTGAAAACTAAAGCTGGTGTGTGACTTTTCTTTTACGCCGGTTGTCCACTTTGAGTGCGAGGATCGCTGCACTGCTGACAGCTCAGGCTGATGCCACAAGTTCACTCAGATCTAAGGACACTTTGGCACGCACAGGTCCAAACACGGAATTCCAGTTCTCATCAGAGAGTCCGTTTCCATGAAGATCCTCCAGCTGCTACAACAACTCCCTGACAAGCTGTCACTCGCTTGAGTCACTTGGGTTCAAACTTGCTGATCTGTCCCAGTTCGGTCCTGCAGCGAGAGCTGCTATAATGAGTTGTTGTGCTGTGAGTCTGCTCTGCTGCTGCCGTAGGTGAGCTGTGGAGGTCCACCTGAGGAAAAGCACACAAAAAGCTGAAAATCCAGCTTGGCAAATGCACAACATTTAAATTCCTGAGAGAAACTGCAGCCTCAGCAGTTCTGTCCACAAACAAAGACACTAACTGAATGTTGTCAGCACTTCAACTTAAACAGTCAGCGAAAGTCTCACTTCTGCTTTGACTCAGGAGTCAGCAGAGCTCGTCACCTGCAGCCCACGTGGATGTAACGATGTGAAAGAATTGTTCTGACAGCATGTTGGTCATTAACGTACCTTCCTGACATGAGAGTCCGATCCAGCTGTGCAGGCAGCTGCAGCGGCCGCTGCGTCGGTCGCACTGTGCTCCGTTCTGACACTCACAGGTCTCAGTGCAGTCCGGCCCAAACCGGTTCGCTCTGCAGACTGAACACAGCACACAGAAACTACACAGTGATGAAGGTACTTGGCAGGCAGATCGCCAGCTTCTGTATGTCAGAGTATTAAAGTATAAACGTTCCAGCAGGCGTTACTGAGACATTCCTAGCCTCACCTCGGGTGTTTCTAACGTTTGCAGTTATACATAGACCAGAGGTCAGTAACAGGACTTGCAGACAGCGATGGAATATATCTAAAATCAATGAAATTACTCATTTGAGTGTCTTTGCTGAGATATTTCTGTAATGCTAGACTGTCCAACATTCACTTGACAGTTATTGTTATAACTTCTTTAACAGATTGTCAGTTTACTTACCGGTGTCACATCTAGGTCCAGTCTTCCCGGAGGAGCAGAGGCATCTTCCCGTCACAGGGTCACATGGACTGTCATTATCACAGTCGCACACCTTGGCACAGCCCAGACCGAAGGTACCCTGTTCACACACTGAGGGACAGTCCAGGACATGAAATGGTTTTTTGGTAAAAGGATGAATTGGCCCCAAACTGTCAGTGATCTGATTATTTTACATGACTGGACCGACCTTTTTGACAGTGGACCCCATAATATCCAGCAGGACAGATACAGAGGCCTGACATGGGGTGACAGGACGCTCCATTCTTACAGTCGCACTGCAGCTGACACAGCGGGCCGTGGAGACCAGGAGGACAGGCTGAGGATCAGAGATTCATGGAAGAGATTTGAAGTCAACCCTTAGAATCTAAAATGTTCTCACTGCAGTAATAAAAAGATGAAACCTCAAAATTTCAGTACAGTTTCAGTTCACTTTAGTCCCACCAGCAGATCATTATGGATTTGCTGTCTTGTGTTTTTGCATCACAATGATGTTAATCCACTGATTCTTAGAGGGATAAGGCTGCATTTATTTAGCGTTTGTTACCATTCCTACTACATGTTTGGCCTTTTCCTGAAAAGGCTCGGATTTCATTTGTAGGAAAATTTGAGGATTTCAAAAAAAAAGAAAAAAAAGACTTTATCTGAAGAACGCTCATATCTGGTCAATTGATAACGCTCATTCTTCATTAGTTCCTCGTTCCTAAAACTAGTGGATGCATCTGCAGAACCATTTTGAGTGCTATCAGAGTTTCAATAAAGTACTCAAGACAATTAAGCAAGAGGATGCTGTACTGTATGTGGCATCAGCTCAAAATAAACTCCAGTTCCTGTTCAGCATAATGAAGGAACAGCAGCAGTGGAGATGTTTGGCTGCACAGACGAGATGTGCCAGGAGGGTCAGTTTACTGTTGGTTGGTCTATAATGGGATTTCTCTGTGTGTGTCAGTCCTCACCGTGTTCACACAGATGTCCATAGTAGCCTGCACCACACTGACATGTCCCCATCACCCTGTCACAAGTGCCATTATTTTGACAGTTACATTTCAGCTGGCAGTTGGCACCAAATCTTCCCGTGGGGCATTCTGGGAGACAGATGAATAAACAGGAGTCAAACTTGTGGCTTAAGACTTGTCTTCATGTTTAGGTTCAGCATGCACCAGTAGGTCATATATGCAAAGTGTGAGTGTTGTCACCTCTGTCACAGTGAGCTCCAGTCCAGCCCAGACTACAGCTACACTTCCCACTAACAGAGTCACACACTCCTCCATTACTGCAGTTACAACGTTGAACACAGTCTGCCCCGAACCAGCCTGGAGCGCAGCCTGAGGCCAAACACACACACACACACACACCAAATGAAACTTTTAAAAAACATCCTGCCTTAAACTGCCAAATAAATATAGAAGGATAATTATCAAAAGAAGCAAATGACAAAAACAAGACAACTAAAAAAGTTGTTTTAGTCTCAGTAATTCCTGCTGTTGTCTCTACACAGCTCTCTTTTTTTTTTCTTTGGAAGAAGCCATTTTCTCCACCTCGCTATGAAAAACAAATTAGACTGGTATGAAAACTGCCTGACTGAATTCATTACAGTAACCACAGTCTGGGTGATACCAGAGGAGTCTGGACTGAAATGATCAGAAGGCCCATCTCAGACATCCGAGACTCCTCACATGTTCACACAGAAGACCCACAAATGAGACTTCAAGGCAACAGGGACTTCAGTTTCAACAGTTGTGACACTCACCATGTCCACAGTCCTCTCCTCTTCGTCCAGGGCTGCACACACACCGGCCTGTAACCGGGTCATTCTGGGCTCCTTCTCCGCACATCGCCACCTGAGCACAGTCGACTCCGTAACGCCCAGCTGGACATGCTGTCAACAGCAAGACACACACAGGACAATTGTCTCCCTGTTAACGTGACACTCGTATACGTATTCACTGCCACTATGGCAGCATCTGCTGGACTTACTGATGTTGCAGCGGGCTCCTATAAATCCTGCTGGACATTTACAGGCTCCAGTGGAAGGAACACATGTGCCTCCATTTTCACACTTGCACTCCCTTTCACAGTTAGGACCATAATGCTGCTCTCCACAGACTGACCATGAGAAACAAACAAAGGTCACATCACCTGAAAGCCTTTGCATTCCTTTTGAAGTAATGTTTGGGTAAGAATGTGTTTTTCAACCTACTTTGGTCACATTTGGGACCTTGGAAACCTGGAGCGCAGTAACATGATCCGGACACAGGGTGGCAGAGCTGGTTTGTCTCTGAGCACTGACAGAGTCGGTTACAATTCTGCCCATATGTTCCTGGAAGACAAACTGATGGAGAAATGGTGTCATTCAGTGTTTTTTTAGTATAAATGCTATAGAATCAATAATATGCTGATATTAATGTCACTCAGGGTGGATGACAGCTGTGGATTTAGCTGCCAAACATCAGTCCTGCAGGACTCACTCTGTTCACAGCCGTTTCCAGTGAATCCAGGAGGACAGCCACACTCTCCAGAGATGTGGTGGCAGGACGTGCCTTGAGCACAGCTGCAGCGCTGCGTACAGGCATTCCCATACGTACCCGGCAAACATGCTAAAAGAAAACAACAACAATGCAATATCACATTTCATCATTAGTCCAGTTCACTGACATAGAAACACAAATAATCAATAAACAGCCTTTTTGTAAGGAATTCAAAGAGGATAAACACATTGAGAAGTGTGAGAGAGAATCTTCATTCAGGAAATTAACAGAAATAGCTCTAAATTCACAAAGTGGAGCAGCTGAATGACAATATCAAGTAAATGAGTGAATAATAGATCAGATTTAGTAAATGGTCAACTCTGGTTCATAATTTTGGTTTATTAGTTTAATAGTTTTGAAAATTTTAAAGTTTCATTGTTGATTTAACCAAACAAAAGTTTGCCCACCAGGGTCGGCTCCATACTGTCTTAAACTGCAAGTTTGTACCTTTGTCACAGAGTTTTCCTCTCCAGCCTGGAGGACACCAACACTCTCCAGTGACGTGATGACATGAAACCCCATGTGCACACTGACATCTCTCCTGACAGCCAACACCAAACAGGCCTGTGTCACACGCTGAGCGCAGGAATGTACCAATCAGAGGTTATAATGAACAAAAATACACAGTATGGCCAGACCCACAATGCAGCAGGTTCATTAATTCTGTTTGATTTACACAGCAGAGGCTCACCTTTCTCACAGCGCTCTCCAATCCAGCCGGCAGCACAGCTGCACCGTCCGGTCTGTCTGTCACAATGACCATCATTCTCACATTCACACTGCTGCTGGCAGTCTGCTCCAAACCAACCGGCCACACACTCTGCAAACACACAGCAGCATGAGCACAAACACACGTGTGACACAAAACATGAGAAAGAAAACAGACAGCATTATGCGAGAAAACGCATGTGACAGGGAAACCTGAGCCGTCATTTCTACTCAAGACTGCAACATGTGTTTTTTTTCCCCCCTTCTAATAAATTATAGTAGTCACTCGCAGTCCTACTACAAATACAGAGTTGGCAGTCTAAGCTACTAGAAAGGGTAAAGACATTCCAGGAACAGGATTAGAGGTTTCCTGAGCAGGCGGGGGGGGAGCTGGGCCTGGCAGGGATGGACAGGGAAAGGTTGTAAGAGCCTCAGAGGGAGGATAGTGTGTGATGAGGAGCTCAGAGGGAGAACAAGCTGGAATGTCATCGCTGGGTCCAGCGAGACTTTTACAGACTTGTGGTGCAAAAATGAAATTCTGCCAGCAAATAACCAGACTTCAGGCAAAAACAAATGAGCTAAGGCAGCACATTAAGGTCAGACTGATGTATATCCTGAGCACAGTAAAAACAACCCCAGGCCACTGTTTTAAATGTTTACTTCAGGGTTCAGGTGATGTTATTCCTTTGCATTCCTGTCCAGACCAAACAACATTATGATGGCTTTGCAATATCAAACCAGATGGATATGTTTATAACATATTATTTGTTTCTCCTGTTTACAGTATGATGCAGGTTGGCTGTTTTTGGTTTGTAGACATTTACTGAAAATTGTGATACGAGTCAACTTAAGTCAGTGAGGGCTTTGTGTCAGTAATTCAATATGAGCTCTGAGTTTGACATCGGGAAATTTTACATAGAAACAATGTGCAAAGGCAGAGACTCTGATTTGTTCTGTGTTTTTCATGAAAACTTTGAGAGACATATTCAGTCCGTGCAAAGTATGACAACCTCCTTGATTTGGATGAGGAAAAAAAAAACCTTTTCAGGACTAATCTGGGCAAAATAATAGAAAGAACCACATAGAGAATAAATGGAAGCAGGGGTTCATGGGAAATACTGATTTTGTAACAGCTGGATCTTATTTTTGTACTTTTTTTTTAGCCTTTTTTCACTTTGACTTTCAACTACTGAATTCTGGGAAAAGACTGTGATTTAAGTTTTAAACAAACACATTAGCCAGACTTAGTTTCAGTAAAAGTGGAAGAGAGGAATGACGGGAATCAATATCATTAAAAGACCTTGGCTGTTTGATGTAAGGTTAGCAGATAAAAGGGTCTTGTTTCACAGCATATTCATCAATTCAGTTGCACACAGCAGAAGAAAAAATTTTTTTTATAACCGATAACATCTGGTGAAAAGGTGCAGATGTAACCGTTGGCCTGCTTATGACCCGTTTGATTATCTTGTGGTTCTTGTCCTGTCGGCCTTTACCACAGCACTGTTAGTGTTCCAGGGTTGGAGTGCAACAGTGTTACAGATGGCAGTCAAAAGTATTAAAAAATAGGACCCAAGTTGTAACAAATTAGATTTTTCCTTCAGATGATTCATCTGAAGGGGGGTTTGTGGGAACACATACTGTACAGAGACTCTCACACACCATCTCTGGGTCTTACCCAGTTCACAGGCCGTTCCCATCCAGCCACTGGCACATGTACATTTTCCACTGGTCTTGTCACAGGTGGCTCCGTTCTGACACAAGCAGCGTTGCCGACAGTCTGCTCCAAAAAAACCTGCTGGGCATTCTGGGGAAAAAAAAAAAAAACACAGGCAAAGCCATCCTGTGATCTCTTATTTAACTGTTGAATAGATGATCATTTTACTCTGTTGTGTAAATTCACCTTCTGCGCATTCAGGTCCGGTCCAGCCTGGTGTACACACACACTGCCCAGTGGCTGGGTGGCAGATGCCGTCGTTAAAACAGCTACAGGTTTGGTTACAGCCTTCACCAAAGGAACCAGTGGGGCACGCTGCCAGTAGAGAGACAAACAATATCACTACCTCTCCATGAACTCTGCTGATCAAAAGATCAGGAAATTCCAGGGACTGGTAAGTGATACAGTCCACAGCAGAGGGACCATCAAGATGGTACTTTCTCATGTCCAGCTGGGATAGGCTTTCCCAAATAACTCTGAAACCCATCGTTCCTCTTCCATTTTGATGCGGTGTTAAAAAGGTGCTTCCAGAAATGTCCTGAACAGAATAATCTGTGCGTCTGATTTCACCGTGTTTCACTAAACTAGAGATATATCAGGACTTTCTGAGGACTTGACACCCACTTAGGTTGCAGAATGGACCGATCCAGCCAGACGGACAGGAGCAAACTCCACTGACATGGTCACAGCTCCCACCATTCAGACACAAACACTTCTCCTGGCAGTCCAGCCCATAGAAACCCTGAGGACACGCTGGGACACAAATGTAAAGCCATCTGTTAACGTCATATAGAAGCACTCAGTAGGTGAATTTATCTTTGTGATTGAGGAGTTTCTCTTACGCTTTTCACAGAAGGTTCCTGTCCATCCAACTTGGCAGGTACAAGCTCCGCTCACATGGTCGCACAATGCCTTGTTGTCACACTGACATCGATGACGACAACCAAGACCAAACATACCTGCTGGGCACTCTGAGAAAATACCACACACATTTTTTGTATCTTCAAAACAGAGAGTTTATGTCAGGTCATGTTTGATACAAAGGCAGCGCAGCGACATAGTACTGAAGTTAGCGCTCTTGCCCCACAACAAGAGGGTCGTGGGTTCAGTTCCTGTTCTGGGGCCTTTCTGTGCAGAGTTTGCATGTTCTCCCCGTGCCTGTGTGGGTTTCCTCCGGGTACTCCAGTTTCCTCTCACCGTCCAATAACATGCATGTTTAAGTTAATTGGTGACTCTAAATTGTCCGTAGGTCTAAGTTTGAGTGTGAGTGATTGTTGGTCTCTGTGTGTTTGCCCTGTGATGGACTGGCGACCTGTCCAGCGTGACCCTGCCCTCACCCAGAGTGAGCTGGGATTGGCTCCAGCAAACCCATGACCCAAAAACAGATAGAGCAGATGAAGATGGATGAATGAATGAATGTTTGATACGAACTGACACACAAGAGATTAAAGTGTCAACTTCGCCACACGTTCCACTCAGCAGCTGTTGTGTTCTGGACTTGTGATTGGTTTATCAAAACATGTAGTCAATGTCAAGAATAAATTTCAACTCAATGTTTAAGACATTGTGGATAAAAATTACTGCAAATGCACAAAAATACAACTAAAAATGGAAATTTGAACATAAAAACTAGAAAATCATAACAATTTCACCTGATAGAAACGACAAACTCAAGCACAACTTCTGAATCATATGCAAATCAAAGGCAAAATATTAAAGCCACTATATGCAGGATTTGAAATCTTTCCTTTGGTGCGACCTGATAGCAGAAAGACAGGAATACAAAGTCTTTACATATGTATGTCTACTGCATGTACGTTCAATAGCATTTTTCATGTATTCATCATTCATCATTCATTCATCCATCATGTATCCGCAATCGGTCTTGACAGATATCATGACTACATACAGATTCCTCAGCCATAAAAAATTTACTTATCAAGTCTGTAACATAAACACCAGCTTACTCTGATCACAGTGTGTTCCTGTGTAACCAGCCTCACAGTTGCATTGGCCTGTCAAAGCATCACAGCTGCCGTCTCCATTTCTACAGTCACAGGTTTCAGCACAGTCAGCTCCCCAGTGTCCTGCATCACATGCTGCAACACAAGCTTCACAATTAGGTCAACTCTTTCCAGTCACAATTATAGATTTTTCAGTACCATTTAAAATGATGATGATGATGATGATGATGATGATCTTTAGGCGTAAGTAGGTTAGGTTTGGTCTGCAGCAGTAAGAGATGTTGTTACTGTTACCTTTCTTGCAGTTGTGTCCGGTCCAGCCAGGAGTGCAGGTACACCGCCCATTCACTGGGTCGCAGTGAGCATTGTTCTCACATAAACACTTCATTTGGCATCCTTGACCAAAATGTCCACTGGGGCACACTGCACAGGGAAAGAAATATTTAGAGTCAAGATTAATCTACCATAAGAAACTCGACCAGATCGATTGAGAAGCACAGCAAGTTACTGTGACAGTTACTGTTCTGCGATTCAGCTGTCAAGTGAAGCTTTAAGAGCCAGCAGTTGGCTTAAATGGAATTATAATGACATATATACCTCCTGGTGAAAATATGTCCAAGGAGTTTTTTCTGGCTGCAGGAGGGGTTTAGGTGACAACTACTGAGAAAAACTGCTCCTCTGTCCTTTAGCATGTTTTTCTGAAACTGCACGGCTGCAAGAGTTCGATATTCCACAGAGCCACCATCCATCTCAGCTGGATGACTCTTCGATGCTTGTTGCTATGGAAACTTAACCCCCCAAAAAATGCACATAGCTGATACTCACAGTTTTGGCAGCGTCTTCCCATGAATCCTGGTGGACAGATACACGATCCATTATGTTTATCACAGGAGCCACCATTTTCACAAGCAGGGCAGGTTTCTGTGCAGCCTGGACCCCAGAATTCCTCCTGACACACTGCCACAATGTGAAGATTCATTTCACATGTTTTATTGATTCATAATCTGGGTGGATATTTCTACTGTGTAGCTAAAGATGTGCCGGCACTCACAGTTCTCACAGTGTTTTCCTGTCGTTCCTGCTGGACACTTGCATTGTCCTGTCACTTTGTCACATGGAGCGCTGGTGCAGTTGCAGGGATGAACACAGCCTGTTCCAAACCTTCCCTCTGGACAGTCTGATGCAAGACACACAGCAAGGGCTCGTCTTAAAATGGGGAGACAAAAACAAAAGAAGAGCAAGTCCTCTGTAGGACCGCCTACCTTGATCACAGTTCTCCCCATGACGACCAGGAGGACACTTTCTTTGGCATTTTCCAGTCACATGATCACAGGACACTCCGGGCGGACAGGAGCACTGCTGCTCACAGCCGACTCCGTACCTACCTGAGATACATTCTGGAGACAGAGGAAGACAAAGCGAGTCTGTAAATTTTAAGTACACAACCAGCTGTACACACTGATCAACCAATCAGTGTGTTTCACTTCAAGCATTAACACCTGAACAAAAATAAAACTCATATCAGGACTCCCACAGAAAACTGCTGTAATGCTGTTTTCAGATGCAAAGCAGAATTTAATATTAACTAACATTTCTTTGAATAATATATTTAGCGGGAAGCCATGAGAATATATGAAATAATAAAAGCTGCTAATTTAGACTGTTAATGAGGTGTGACTTGGATTAAGAGGTGTTCTTTCAGTTTCTCTCACTCTGCCAACTTAAACTTTTGAAAGTTTTCATTGAAGGGGAAAGCAAAGATGGGATTTTATATTCAGGTAATTGGACGTTTTTTTTAATAAACAATTCTTACCTGACACACATTATTAATAAAAAAAAGCTGTTTTTTTTTTTATATGCCACGACATTCCTGTTCTTTTGATCCAAGTATCCAAGTTCAAATATTTGAACCTATTTCCATCACCACCATTATCACCACCACTCCAGTACGTGTGTGTATTTTGATAATAGCAGATGGTGCGCTCACCTTCCTTGCAGGTGTTACCATGGTAACCAGCTTTGCAGACACAGGTGCCATGGCGACGGTGACACTGCAGAGTGTTGTGCTGGACACAATGACACTCCTCAGAGCAGCCTGGACCGAACGTCCATTTGGGACATGCTGGAGGAAAGGGAGGGAAAGACAAAGCAAGGACAATTTCACAACGGGAGTGGTGGACAACACTAAAGCTTCAGGCAGCAAAAGACTTTTCTCTTTTTTATCTTTTCACGTATCTAACACCCAAACAAGCACTCATTACTTGATCTTATTGTACTTCATAAATAAATGTAGTACTTAAACCAATCAAGTTCTGACCAAGTTCAGCAGCTCTTTCAACCATCTGGGAACCACAAACGATAACAGATCTGGACTGGGATTTAATTGTGAGCAGGGATGGCAATGCCAGATGACATTTCTTATGTTTTTGTGGATATAAGCCGATAAGGTTGCATTTAAGTTGGTGATGATGACCCACAAGTCAGTGATCTGGGTGTCCATGTTTAACCACAGTAAGTCAGTGAGTAGCAGAGTGATGCAGGACCAGACAGTCTGCCACACTGTGAACCGTCTGTAAAGGTGTCACTGCACATGAAGGGAGGAAAAGCACTGCAGGAGTTCAGGTATGAGATAAAGGCCTCTGGAGGTTGATGAACTGGGGGTCAATTGTAATTGTAACAGTCTGAAGGAGTCACTTTAGAATCTAAAAAATAATCAAGAAAATAATCAGAGGCAGATAAATCCTTGATGAGAATAAGCATTAGTTATAGTTATATATAAGAGACATCAAACTGTAAAATGCTGATTTTACATTAACACATCACTATTTATATTCTTATAACTGACCTAGTAGATATGTGAGAGTCTGGTGATGTTAAAAGAATGGGACTTACGGAGGTGACAGAAGCGTCCATACAGTCCTGGATCACACAGACAGGCTCCATATGTTCGGTGGCAGCGTCCATTATTTGCACAATTACATTTTTTGTTGCACAGTTTTCCATAGAAACCCTTTGGACATCCTGCACGGGTATTGAAAAACATTTAAGTTTGAATAGAAAAAAAAAAAAAAGAAAAAAGAAAACAGGAAACATGTTTTGTCTTACTCACCGTCCTGACACAAGTCTCCACTGACTCCTGGAGGACAGCGGCAGCTCCCAGTGACTGGATCACAGCTGGCCCCATTTTTACACTTACAGTGAAAGGAGCAGTTTTTACCAAAATAGCCTTCAGGACATGCTGCAAGATTGAAAGGTAAAAGAGTTCATGACTATAAAACTCAGGATTTTTTAGACTGATCCAGCATTGACATGATACACAAGTGTCAGCGTGTGTTAAGCCACTCCTCACTCTGGTTGCAGAGGATGCCCGTCCATCCGTTGGGGCAATCGCAGCCGTTCTTCCATGCATTACATTTTCCTCCATTAGAGCAGTCATCACAAGTCAAACTGCAGTCGTTCCCAAAAGTGTCATCCAGGCACACTGCAAACAACAGATTTCAACACAACAAGTTTATGGTTCACTTTTATCACATTGCAATTCTAATGATGTTCGATCCTCACAAACACAGTGTTAATCATCACCAATGTTATACTCAGCTAGACACCATATTCTTCACCATTTTATTTTCTATGTACACTGGAGGCAGCACTGCAAAACACAAATGTCCCTTCAGATAAAAATTTTGAATCAGTGTTGAGTTGACGCTGCCATGTTCAGTGAAGTAATTTGAAGTGTTCAATCCATCAAGGTTAGATGGATTGAACACAGAGTCAATAACGTCCTGATTCAAACCTCGACTATCTGCCTACATGGAAGCCTCACTGATTCTGCCAGAGACACTGTGGTGTTAAAAGTATGTAGGAGCACTCTGGGAGCATGAGGTGCAGAACCGTGTGCTCTGTTCCTGCCTGCAGTAAATAATTCTGTCAGACAGCTTCACCTCCTGGAGTCACACTCCAGTAATTGGATACAGGTTGTGGTTCCCGTTAATGATAATGACTAGTTCATGGTACACAAGAAACCCACCAAACTTCTCTGCCAGGTTGCTCTCAGCCCTCAGTTCCCCCTCGTCATCCTCATAGTCGTCGTAACGCTCCAGAGGTTGGCTGTAGTCCTGCAGCAAGGTGAGCCGGGGACGAACGAGAGGCAGCTCCATGGTGCCTCCGCTGGAGAGGGCCTCGATTGCATCTTCTAGTGCTGTGGAGCAGTGGAAGGAAGGACATTACATACAACACACACACAAAATATACATTGTAATTCATTTAATTTCTTGCCTCTGTTTGAAAATGTGTTTCATAGCAAATTAATTCAGGTACTAATAAATATGCATTAAATATTTGTTTGTCAAATGTCTTAGCTTGACTTCAAGCTAAGCTAACTGTTACCACTATAACACAAGTATAGCTGCTTAACTTTTATTTGCTGTTGTGGCATCAAATTTTGAGTAATCTCAGAGTCACTTTTTCAAATGGTACAATTCCTGTTAATGACTACAATCTGAGTTTTAACACAATATCAACCACAAGTCTCAACAATTCACTTCATTCACAATTTAGACCAAATGGTTCAGTACGTAGGATGCATTTGCAGTAGGACAGAAACATGGCGTGACATGTGTCTGGTACATTTCCCACTCACCCACCCCGCCCCCTTCTACCCCTGAATGCAAATACTTACGGATACAGGACTGCCGGTCCTCGTCCAGACGGAAACCCCGCCGGCAGAAACACTGGAAGGAACCAGCACTGTTTTGGCAAGTGTGATCACAACCATTGTCAGCAGCCAGACACTCATCTACATCTAAACAACACAGACAGCACAGACTCAGATGCTTTTCATTCATTAAGAGGCAACACTGAGAAAAGCCAAAACTATTTAGCTGAAACATTTTGCATATTTGTGTTGACGTCATATGAATTAAACTGGAACTTGTCCCACTTCAACTGGAATAAAAATAGAGAGAGAAGCATGACTGCCATCCACTGTTGGACTGAGAGCTTAACATACCATCACAGCTGCAGCCATCTGAGTTAAGCCTGTAGCCTGCAGAGCAGTAGCATTCATAACCCCCAGGGTAGTTGGTGCAGTCCTGCTCACAGCAGGAGCTCTGTTCTCCACACTCATCCATGTCTGCCAAACACAACAAGCAAGAAGACAAAAATGATGATGTGACTGCACTTATGTGTTCCCCTGTTCACTGAGAGAAACCTTTTATGAGTTAATGTAAATTTACAGGTTTAACAACCAACAAAAGGTCAGAGTTACTTCCTTTTTCCTTTCCATAAACTCTGATTCACCTCAATGTTCACTAGAATTTATTATCCTCCATCTCCTGACCATTCATGATTCATTTAAAAAGCATTTGTGTTTTAGGCACTTCAGAGGATCCATAGTTTTTAGTTTTGGTAAAAGTAATTCTGTGCGGACACGTATACACTGCCTGATCTGTCCTGGGCAGGGATAGCAGCATCAGTGAGCGGATTCTTTAAAATAATTTATTTTAGACACTTATCTGTAGTTATAGTGATTGTAAGCTGAGTCACAGTGAATTACACTGTTGAAATTTAGTATGCAGCATCCTCTCATAGGTAGAATGCGACTCAAAAAAATAATTTTAATTAAATATTAATCCTGAATTACATTTTCTTATTGATGGACGACCTGATAAGCAAATGGTTCAGGTGCATATCATGTAGATGCAAATGCTCTACACAGACAAGCACCTGGTTCAGTTCCCAGCTGGGCTGGACACTTTCTTTCATTCCAGGTCTCTCCGTCTCATCTTCTGTCTCTCTGCGCACTCCTATCTGATCATATAAGCCTATGATGCTCCCCAAAAATTTTTATTCAATCCAAATCCATTTGAATCTTTCCTGAATGTGTTTTAAGTGTCAATAGTTTCAATGAAAATTTTATGGCTTTCCTAATGAAAACAAAGTAAAAAAAAAAAAAAAGAGGTTGTGAATGATACATTGTGTTCTCAGCTATATTTTGATACAGATAAATATCGCAGATGAGGACTGATAGCCTGTTCAAAGTCTATCAGTGCAAAGAAAATCACCTATTCCACGATCGTGGCTGGACATTGTTGAAAGGCCACATTTGCGCTGAGAAAACAAAAAGCTGAGTTTGATGAAAAAAGTTTAAAACTCTGTGGTTTCATAAGCCAAGACTAGATCTCATGACTGCATTGTGACTTCTTACCAACACAGGTTTTAAGGTCATCATCTAGTCTGTAACCATGGTTACAGGAGCAGATCGGCCCATTTGTTGAATGTTGGCAGTGATGTGAACAGCCGCCGTTGTTGTTTTCACAGCTGTTCACAATCTCCATCTCGATTCCTGTCATAAGTTGACGGTGTGAAAAGCCCACGTGTCGATGAAAGGATAAACATATCAAGTACTAATTTAATATATGTAGAAACTGAAACTGAGATAATCCTGAGGATTTAAACTGACTGTAACATTGTCTTCCATCAGATCCCAGCTCATATGCCGTGTTACAGACACAGGCGTAGGAGCCCAGAGTGTTGTGGCAGCCATGAGCACAGTTGGCTTCTTCTGTCTCACACTCATCAATATCTGTGACAAAAGTGTGTAGAAAAAAAAGAATTACGAGGAGAAATACATCTGGTGAGCACAATTCCATTTGCATTTTCCAGCATTCCATCTTCTCACAAATGAAAACCATCTTTCAACACACTTCTTAGTCAGTATTAGTAGACACTGACAGTGGAAACAATGGCTTACAAATGCTGTGCCTCCATTAATAAGAATTGTACAGTTAATGCTGCTGTTGCTGGAGAAATTACCTTTACAGGTTTTCCCGTCTTCAGCCAGGATGTAGCCGACTTTACAGTCGCAGTGAGCCTTGCCACCATCAACTCGACACTGGTGCATACAGCCTCCGTTTTGATCTGAACAGGGGTTCTGCACTGTAATACAAAAAGCACACACTTGAACAGAAAACCCACATGGTGTCAATCTTTAGGGAATGTAAAAGCTGACGCTATACATCGTAATGTGAAGAGCTTTAAATCTAGCACTCTTCACCTCCACCTTGTACTCCTATTGTTCTCTTTTCTCCCTGCATAGTTGTGTGCTTAACTTGTGTAAGCTTGTTCAGCATCTTGGATGAGAACATTAAGCTCTGCAGAAATTAGGGGAACCTTTTCACAGCCAACAATTATTAATAAGTAAAGGCATCAAGAAGACAGTGATTAAAAGAAAATATATGTATAATTTCCTACTCATTAGAGAAACATAGTCATACATGTCCTGTGACATTGTAGAAATTAACACAAACTAAGAGTGTCAAAATACTAATCTGAAAAAAAAACAAAAAAAAAAACTGTTGCAATAGTTTTAATCTAATGTTTTATCCCCATGAGAGACAGTTAATCCTGCTGCAGTACACACATCCTGTCAAATAATTACATCTGGCAGCAGACACAGGCAGTATGTTTTTAAAGTGATTATCAAATCTTTGACATCACATAATCTCCCAGTATAGTTTTATTAGTACTCTTTCCTCAGTCACACATCCATTTTTCGTGTCCTTTTTCTGTCTTGCGTGGGTTCGATGTGCATTCAGAGTTTGGAGACACAGGCACTCACATTGACAGTGCTTGCCGTCCTCTGCCAATTTGTAATTGGGTTTGCAGCGGCAGCGGAAATGAGCAGCAGACTGCTGGACGCAGTAGTGTTCACATCCTCCATTGCTGAGGGCACATGAGAGGACAGCTAAAAGGGCAACAAAGAGAAAAAATAAAGTGAAATTCCAGAAAGACAGAAACATTGAGATGTAGCAATATAAACAGAGAAAGTCACAAAGAGTTAAAAAAAAAAAAAAGTATATTGAAGGAAAAAGACACTTCATGTCCAAACTGAAGCTATACATCAGACTTTCTGAATTTTGAATTGACTGCACTGTCACATTTACAGGAATCTCGCTCAGACAGACTAAGATATTCCCTCATGATGTCTACAGAGAGCCTCTGAGACCACATGAGGGCCAACAATCAGAGAGATTTGAAAGGCAGGACCTCTGTGGTGGACCACACTCATCTACTGACGAGGTCGAGGGGAGAGCCAGCTCAATCATCTGTTTCCCTCAAAACCCTGCTAGATGGGCTGGAGCACAGAGAAAACAACAGGTAGAGGACGAACAGCGCGGCATTATCAAAGATGGTGTTTTTCTTACTTGAAAGTTGGAGTCAAGATCCATCATCACAAGATCATGTCAAACCACAGAGCGGTTTCCAGCTCAAATACTATGCAGCCACATGCTAAGTGTGTGGGATAGATCTGACCTCTGCTGGCAGATCAAGAGCAGGATAAGATGAGCAGAGATGCAATTGAATTGATTTGAGAACATCTGGATATCTTCTTTATCTTGTGAAGCCTGTGTGATGGTTGGTATGTACTTTACCTTATACAATTTGAATGGTGTGAATATGTGCAAAATCAAACCTGTAAGGTTTCAGAGTTCAGTGCTGATGTAATTGTGATCATGGACAAATTTGCATGCAGCTCACGTGTACAGTTT
This sequence comes from Remorina albescens, assembly GCA_034769265.1. NCBI lineage: Eukaryota > Metazoa > Chordata > Actinopteri > Carangiformes > Echeneidae > Remorina > Remorina albescens. The sequence continues at coordinate 19,326,503 of CM068494.1, forward strand.
GACGTGAGGCTGAAAGATAAGTTTTAGTTGGTCCACAAATTAATTGAGATATTCTTCATGAACTAGCTGTCATATAAGGGGACGGTTGAGTAACAGTTAATCTACTTCATCAAATGCAGCCAATAAATACACATTGATTTCTTCTCTAAATGTCAGACAGGACACTTTGTATACATTCCTGGCTGCAGAAACCATTGCCAGTCCCATGGTTATTTTCTCTATGAGCTTTTCCTGAAAACATATTGATCTAATAACAAAAACATGGTGAATTTCAAAAGATTTTTTCTCTCTTCTGATTTTATCTTTGTTGTAATTAAAACTATCTAATGTTGAAACCTGGCACCTTTCACCAGGACATTTAATTCAATCAAAAATATCTTTGTTGGATTGAGATTGAAGGTGAATTCATCTTGGAAACAGTAGTTGACACAACAGTCTCACCATTTGGTCCATTTGGTTTGCAATGAGGTAAAACTGATATGTACCAGCAGAAGAGAAAAAAGTTGACAATTAATCTATACTAATTTAAACTGAAGAACATTACAAGTGTGATGCACTAAGGTCAAAATCATGTAATATAGGCACTGCATATATCGTAACACTGTCCCAGTCACAATCACCTGAATTTATGGAATTGCACATTGCACATTTAAATTTCAATGGATGGATTGAAATGGAAAAAGTCATGCATGTTAAGTTAATTTGTGACATTATGCTGCCAGTAGTCATGAGTTTGCTGGTGAATAATTGTATAACTGTCTGTATGGTGTCCCTACAATAAGACTGGTGACCGGTCGAGGTTGTACTCGGCCCTCACAATGTCAGGTTGCACAGTCATGAGAGTACAACATAGGCAGTTTAGATAATAGAAAAGAATGAAGCGTAGTACATTTAGTTATTTCAATGTATAAGCAAAGTAAAGTTTTTTTGCACAACTTCACATAACCCTTAAGTGCGTGAAGGAAGGAAAATGTATATATGGAAATGTGTCTAATAATACAATTCTTTATATACTGCAAGTCTTGGTCGAGTTTTGACATGCTCACACATTTAAATGCTATGTATGTTAAATTTATGAAGAGGGGATTACGTAGCGGTGGTGATTGGTGGCTCTGAAGGACAAATTCATAAATGTCTTTTTAGACCAAGTGAAAGCCATAAATGTATCAAACAGAAAATGTGCTCCTTGCAACAGTGAAGACAGACTTATGTATTCAATGTACAGATGTTGCTGCCAAATTAAAAAGTGTGGTGTCCAAACTACAGCTGGAACAATGAGTCAATTCATCTGGTGTTAGAGATATGACATTTTCTTTGATCCTTTGTTATAACTTGACATTAGCGACCAAGGACAGAGAGGTGACCTGATCCCTGACCTCTCAGGCTTTACTGCCTTACTTTGTCCTATGTGATCATGAACTGAAAAATAAGTTTAGGTTTTGTACTTTTTGATTTAGATTCTGGATTTGATAATAAAAATAAATGTTACTTCAACCTATATTAGAAAAGTACTGAAGAAAAATTTTAGGTTTAATCATAGTTTGAAAAACAGCTTTTACAAAAATCCACGCTGACAGGATGAACTGTAATCTGTGTGGCTTTACAAGCAAATGTTGAGCCCTCTCATAAAGGGGCTCCCCCCCCCCCAGAATCAAAATCACTCATTTACTGCAACATCGTGAATTTGTTTTATATGATTAGATGTCCATGTCAAGAAGCATATGGGGCTGAGCTTCAATGAAATAATGAGCAAAAAATAATGGCAGTAAAACTTTCCAGCATTTCTTCCAAAACAGTGGTTCATTGTATGTGTCACTTGATTTAAGTATCTTCATTCTCTGTTCCATGTTGGATTAGACCTCAAATTATCCCCATCAACATGTTGTAGTCATTAGTTGATATTATCCTTTTACTGCGATTTTATAGCTATATATATATATTTTTTTTTTTTTTTTTCCTGTGTATGTGTGTTTTTCATCTGGATGTTGCCCATGGGACTAATAGAGTGCTGAAGTTGCAGCTGAAGTCACATTATTTTGACAAATAATGTCAGCATGCAGACTCAGGTCAAAAATATCAGAACTCAGGCCAAGTACGACCACAAAGCAGGAATGCCACTCACAGAGGCAGGTGCGTCCGTCCACGTGCAGGCGAGAGCCCCGGTGGCATTCACAGTAGTAGGAGCCCCTGGTGTTGATACATTTGTGCTGGCAGCCTCCATTGTGGACAAGGCATTCATCAATATCTGTGGGGAGCAAGGGAAAAAAGAGAAAGAGATGAGAGAGAAATTAGTCTAATTTGCCTAAATCTTTTCATTATGGGAAAAAAATTGGTCACATGAATAAAGCCCAGATGAGTTGCCAAGCTGAGAGAGGAATTTAATGCAGGCTTCTGGATAAAGATGTACCCCGAAAAGAAAGAGGATGATGGATGAGAAGGGAAAGTACTGTGTAAATGCATGGCAGCTCAAACAAACAAATCCCCCATGTGGTAACAACTACCGAACATTTAAAACAAAATTTAAATTCCTTTACTACTTGTCAGAGACCCTTGGGAGCAGCAAACATATGGAAACTTCAATCATAGGATTTGAAACATACACATCCCTCTCAGTCATGGGCCAAGATTATAAACAAATAAAAGAAGGGGGTTCTCCATTTGAGAAGGTAGCAGTGAGTCAAACTTGACCATCCTGCTGGGCTCTCAGACAAAATAAGCCACCTGACCATTTCTCATTTCAGGGGTCGGAGACTAATAAATTGTGTTCCAACCTCCATAGCAGACTCCCTGTGAGCTCTGAGCTGATTGTTCGGTCTCCCGTCTGCCGCTATCATCATCAGCATTATTAGGACACAAAGTCAAAGCCACTCCCCTCCAAACCAGTGGCAAGTCATCTGTCGCTTAACATTTGCAGCGGTCATTGGAAATGCTGTTGACTGAAAAATGCAAGTTGTTACATTAAACAGGTGAATGTGGATGGCATCTGGCTGTTGGTTAAGGTCTGCAAAAACTGTTAGCACATCATTAAAGATTATTAGTCAGTGCCAAGTTAAATGTCTGGTTGACAATTGTGTTTTCTTTCGAGTCTTGATTCTGGGCAGCTTTTTTCAGCAAAAAACATTTCAAGAATTCACAGGAATTCCTGCAAAACTGGTTTATGAGTAATATGGTGAGTATTTATTTGGCTTGAGAGATTAACCGTATCACCTGAGACCACATATCTTGTCTTCGGGCTCTGTGTTGTAAAGGAGTCATTAAACAGCTCATTATAAACAAACCTCATAAATAATTTCTCAACATTCATAACAGTGCAGATGTTGTCTGTTTATGCTGTGCATAAAGTGCATCTTTTCTAGTTTTACAAAGACTGATTTTAAATTATTGTTTTTGATTTTGTGAGTCCCAAAAAGACTAACAGCTGCAAATATTAATTAAGTTTGCATTACGGAGCTTTTAGCAAACAGTTCCTTATCTCCTTAATCAGATGCAGAGCAACATTAGAAAATAAAGTGTGAATACCGGTGGGTACAAGTCTAATTTTTACCTCCTTTTGGCCTCCACAATCTCTTGAGGGAAATATGTGCCCTTGCAGTTACTAAATATTCAACTGTGTTCATAAGGTAGTCTCTGCATGCTTCTCTACTGTTTGATGCTGATGGTCGGGATGAAGTGGCTTTATAGGAGCTTGTCACTATGTGCAACCTCATTCCCAGTGCATACAGTATAATATGTTTTATTGTTGCTATAAAATATAACCCAACAGCTATATTAATGCCAGTGGATGAATAAGAATCTCAATAGCGTAATTGGGATGGAGGCAGTATGGCAGCCTCACTGTGCATATTAGACCCCACCACATTGCTGTGTCCATGCCCCCGCTGCATGTATAAACTGTATGCGACCTGTGATGTACACATAAATTAGATCCTTATAAGGCCCCAAACCCCATAACTCTAATGCTATAGTACAGGAAAAGGACTGAGGCATGCTGTAAATTATGAAATCTTATGACGCATTGGACAAGGAGAAGGACTAAGATGAGGATAGTAATGCAATTTATGGGCAAAAATGAATATTAAAATCTACCATTTAATGGCTACAATGAAATCTGTCTAATACAGTTGCATAAAGAAATATCCTGCAAGTGATCCATGACAATGTTTGGGGCAGATACAAGCTTCAAAACTTTCCTCTTTCTTTGTCTCTCTGCTGCCAAACTTTAGCTTCACTTCATCCAAGAAAGCTGGCAGCAACTCTCCTTTCATTTTTCCGTCTTCGCTGCATTGCTGTTCTTTGGTTTGGTTTTTCATGAAATCTCTCCAACGTCGCGGAGCCGCAGTTCCTCCATCATTTGCAGTGCACAGTCAGTGGTTTCTAGCTCTATAACACGATCCCTTTCGAGTTTGAAGCCAAAGTCTCGGCAGCCATTTGCCTTTCACAGAAGACACATTAATTCCTGCCCACATCCACCTACAGCACAGTGCCATCTGTGGAAAACTGTATTTCTTGGTTTCTAATAGACAATTTAATTATTGTTAGCAGAAAATAAATTATTTCTGAACAGTCATCTCAAAGAATAGCATCTTGGTAAAGGAGCAGATGAATCAGAGATATGACAGTAATACATGTAGAACATGTTTCATCATTTATCCCGAATTATTGCAGTCATGCTGAACGTGAAAAGAAATATTCCATCATAATAATACTGACATAATCTTTTCAGAGTGTATCGGTATGGAGCCCTGTTTGTGTTGGCATTACAAAATATCTCTCGTGATTCGTAGTTAATGTTTTCATGTGCTAATCTGTGTTGATAAAAGTAATCCTGCCCTGCTCTGATCACTGACCGAGTTATCTCAACACTGCCAGACAGTGCATTACTGAAGACTCAATATCAGTGGGATAGATTAACCAGTCTGTCTGAGCCATGACATACAAACACGATGACTACTCTAAGTCCTACTCAGTATAGAAACCTTGTAGATGTGACCCATCATTGGTGGAGTTTTCAGCTTTTTTTGAAAAAGTTCAATCTGTGCAGTAAAATGGCAGCACCACTTTTTCAATGCTTGACCAATTATTTTATACAACCTCCTGGAGATGGACCCACAGTGTATGTGTGAAACCATGACTTACCTGCCTCCAGGTAGGCCTGGTTGTAGCCATGGTAGCCATGGTAACAGTGTGGCCTATAGCAAATCCTTCTGTAATAAGTTTGTGGATAGTTTGCAGCAGATGTCAGACACGCCATCAATTCAAATGATGACAAGAGAAAAATCCACCATCCTGATGACAACGCCATGGCTGAATAATAAAGTCTTACAAAATTTTCTAAGTGTAATTTTTAGGTTAAAAACCTACTGCAGCAAAAAAGAAATTGACTATTTCCATGAATGACCAGCTCTCTGGTAAAGACTCCTGCTAGGTCCTATTCACTCTGCCTCCTGATTTTTCTGTCTCCCTCTTTTCCCTCTTCCTCCATCTCCTGCTCCATTTCACCCTCCCATCTTCCAAATCTAAATGTCCCTCACATTACAGATCCTCCTCTCCCTCCACCCCTCTTGCACCCACACTCTTTCCTCACCCAACCACTCTCATATTAAAAGGTAGAGGAACTGCAAATAGTTATTTGCATTTCTGAATTGGTAGAGAATTTGTTAATTCTCTATTTTACCAGGCAGCTGTGTTGTATTCCCATGTCTTAAAAAGTTTGAATTTAGTACTCTACATCATTCAGGTGTGAGAGAACAAAGAATTTGCTGTGTGACCCATTTTTTCATATTGTCATGCATAAAAAGAAAAAAAGAAGAAGAAGAAGATAAACCTGCCACCAGATGAACGTCAAATTTGTCAAGTGCCAGAAGTCAAATTCAGTATTTTTAATCCAAACATCTGAGAAAGGAATGAGCCTTGCAGTGAAATCAGTGAAATCTATTCAGAAGCTCAGCACTGTGCTTTTTCATCTGTTGCCAAAACATACATCCAAACACAGCAGCAAGACCAAGACAGCTTCTAAAGCGCATAGCATGTTCATGGCAATAAATGCTTGGCTCATTTAAACAGACACGACCTCTGCAACAGGCAGTAACTCCGAGTTCCACCTCCTCTGACTTTGTCACTTTATATTGTAACATTAGAGCTTGTATAACATACAATCACAGTGTCATTACATCAGGCCACAAACATCTGAGGTTTACTCAAACTGAAACAGACCGGCAGAAACTGATACGGATCCTTTCTGTAACACCACATGCCAAGATATTCAGTTTTGCACACATCGCACATTAAAATGCATATTTGTGCAGACATCAGAGTTACGAGGACAATAATGCCAGCCAGGTGAGGAAAAACAGCAGCTCTCTGAAGCATGGAAAACAGACAATATGCTCAAATGCCAGGAATGGAAAATACTTAAAAAAAATTTAAAAATCTCCATAAGCACTAGAAAAATCTGAGACTTCAACAATGAACACAATAAGATGTTTTTCTTAAAACCTGTCCTGCACTCATGGTTGGAAAACATGTCTCACCAATACAATAAGTGGTAAGAACTGGCAGACCATCACCACCACCTTCACGGTCGTGTTGAACTGAGCTGCGAAGTTCATTTGGCACGACAGCTGAAATGTTGTCACGACTCTACTGCCCTCAGCATGACAGTAGTTGATGTTGGCCTCTTCTACACTGAACTGTGCCATTTACATCAATGTGGTTTATTCATATAAGAATATGAATGCACAAATAAGATGGAATCTGACCAGAAGCGTATATGTAGGAGAACTCACCCCAAGGGATTAAAAAGTAAATTTGTTTCTGTTTCTATTTTTTGTACTAAACAAAAGATGCATTTGTTCATTTCTTGCAGCATCGGCATATTAACACCCGACAGCAGATGTCTTCCATTGAAAAAAAATATTGCACATTGCCAAGGACAGGAATACCTCTAAGTATTACTGTTGTTGTGTGCTGTCCAACTACCCTCAATCATTTACTTCTTTTTTTTTTCTTTTTTTTTTTTTTAAACAGCTAACTGAATGGATTTTGCCTCGACTAATATGTGCTTTGAGCTGCAGGTCTTCCAGATTCAGGCCACCATAAGGAAGGAAAGCTGATCACCCTCTACAGACACAGTGCAACCAGCTTCTTTTACCTCAGATAATACTCCTGCCATTTGCAGATAATTAGGACATTATTGCTGTGGGTTACTGTTTTCTTCCAATATACACCAGTGGCAGGGGGAAGTTAGCTATGAAAGCCAGCTGTGACAATGCTTCACCCTCCTTACATCCGTGACCTGGATCAGCTCTCTCACTGGTTCCTCCAGCAGACATCCATGCTGCTGTAGAGCACTCCAGTGTCTCTCCTCTAGGCTTGGCCGCTCCACAGAGGAATCATTACTCTGATTAAACCACCCACTTGCAAATCAGAAACATCAAACTACGATAGAGCAAAAAGAAGTCTCATGGGAAAATTTTGGGAAGAAGATCAGTCTTGCTTTAGCTGTAGCTAAAAGGGCAATGGGCTTCTAGATAGCCTAGTTACACTACGTTTCCACGGATAGTCTGATTTATGAGAACAGCAGAAGCCAGGACGATTTGATCATCTTCAGCGTAAAACTAAAAAGTCTGGTTCTGGTTCATTTCAGTTAAAGATGGCCTGGGTCAGATGTTTAGTGAGTACAGGAGCTGTCACAAGACACAAATAAAAATGAACACAAAAACTTAACTAATGGCAACACAAATATCGGCAAATAAATACAGACTATATCATTCTCTTGGTCTTGTGACTCACACTGTGATCAAAGTGAGGCAAAACCTGGAAGTAAAATCTAATTCTACCAATTCAATCTGTGCAAAAGTGTCAAAATAAAAAAATTCACTAAATAATTTTTCAACAATATGACAATATCTTGGAATCTCTACAAGATATTCATACACATAACATTTAAAGGAAACAATACTCAGAATAACTATGAGCAGAAAAGCAGCATCACACCACATTAAAAGTGACAGTGGGATGAAAGGAAGCCCTCTACATCTCCTGCTGTATCTCATGATCAATGGAGGCATTGATTATGAATTGTATTTGAATATTTTTTTATTTCAAATCAGCTCATTATCATGAAAAATAGAACTACAGTGGATCCATTATTGTCTGAGTGACACAGAGTCTAATGTTCTCATGCTTTTACATCCAGGAGGCTTGTCTTTTGTAATGCTTTCAGATCTCTGGGTGCCAACTAAGAGCAGAAGCAGAGAACACATTACACCTCTTATGAGTCTCGATTCTGGCTGCCTTTCAGTTCCCCACTCTTTTTCTTGTCTATAAAGCACTTCATGGTCTTGCAACATCAGACTTATCTAATATTCTTCCGATCAATGAATGACAACTCTCCCAGGTCACGTCTGTCTGTTCCAAAGTGCAGACTTTCCCCCTTTTTTTTGTCGTCTGTATTTATCGTCATAGTTTAACACCACAGGGTGTGACAACTTTTTATGAGATAGATGCACTTATGGTTTTGCAACTAAATATTTTATTATTACAGTGCATGTGTGTGACTATCACCAGCCCTCCCTGGAAGCTAGTTTGTTGATCTTTATTGAGTGAAATGACATTTGTGTGGCAAGGAGGGCAGTGCTAAACTGGCACATCTGTGAATATAGGGGGGAGCAAAGGACAGACAAGATGCAGAAGGATGGACAGGGGAAGGGAAGCAGTTGGTGCTGATAAGAACTAGTGGACTGAAAGATGCTACGTTTTTGAGGGTTTCTGTGTAGATCTCTGGAGAGATGGTGAAGGTGTCCCAATAGAGGAGCCGAGTCGAAGATGGGGTACATAGTAATGGAATGAAAGAACAGCTCATCCTATTTTTGGCAGGGTTCATCAATTCTTCATGATGTGACCCAACACGAGCTGACAACTGAAACCACACATGCATGTGGGCATTCCCATTGGCCAGGGCCCAGACTCCCCAGGCCCCCCACCCTGTGTGCAGGAGCACATGAGGTACCAAACCCAGAGAGCCAGTGCAGCCACGCGGCATGCTGCAGCCCCCAGTGTACCAGACAGGTAAGGGCTAGCAACACTGAACCGCCCAAGCAAGCACACGTCGGAGTGGGACAACACCCCCCATCCACCACCGCCTCCAACATCACACACCCCGAACCCCACCCCCCAACCACCAGGCGAGCTGGAGGCACCCCACCGACCAAAGAGACCCAGCTGGGAGCCCCAGCAACGCCCCCAGAGGCAGACACCAGCGAAGTGGAGAAGGGCTGCAGCGCCACAGGGTGCCAATCCTGCATCCCCGACGCAAACAGACCAAGGAGACTGCGGGAGAGGGAAATCTTCCATGCATCGGGAGAGGCCCCCAACCCCCCCACACCCCCCCAGAAGGGAGAGAGGAAGTGGCAGCGATCACACACTAGCCAGCTTTGGACCCACAGAAGCCACCAGGGAGCTGCCGTGAACCCATCACCATACAGCGCCAGGAGACAAAGCCCAGCCACAAGGCCCCAAAAAAACCTGGGCATCCAGCCAAATGGTCCGCTGTAGGGCCCCCAAGCCATGCCATGACTGACTACAAGTCATTTGCAGACTTTCCATTTTTATGGTCCAAGCTGCTAAAGCAGCCTGAAGATATAACAGGTGAAAGTCCTGATACTATCAAATTCAAACTTCCAGACTTTTGATTAGATTGATTGATTACAATGGTTTATTGCGATTGCTTTTTGTTTTTCGGTTTATCAATTAAAATTGATTTACTGTATCATCTTTTTATATTGATTTCTATTTATGCATGTATTATTCTTTTTAAAAGTTACTTGTTCACTCTGCCTTTTTTCTTTTACATTTGAATCTCTCAATCAACAAAGAAATTTTAATTAGACAAACCTGTCTAATTAAAGGCACTGTGTATATAAATAATGTGAAGTTGTTCTTTAATTTCTGAGATTCTAACACACAGAAAATTGATATAATGATGATAATGATCTGACTTTAAAAACCTCCTCAGAAGTTATGACACACCTAAGATTAAATGTACTATCCCTGACAGTAAAAAAATTCATGAAGTGCCCCTTTAATTTAATAAATAGCTCAACCACAAAAAAAGAAGACCTTACCTTGGCATGTTTTGCCGTCTTCATTTAGTTTCAGTCCAGGAGGACACCTGCAGTAGAAACTTCCAATGGTGTTACAACACAGAACCTCGCAGCCTCCGTTAGTCTCCTCACACTCATTCACATCTAACGGGGAGAGATGAGGACAACATTTATTGTGTTGCCAGTATTAAAGCCACAGCCTAAACCAGAAATAAGGAAGAACAAAGAGCATTAAAACATGTTCAAAGTGCTCTGTGCTTTGGTTAAAAACAGAAGTGGCTTTGTTTCTGAGCAGCAAAGATGAAGACAGACTGCATCTTTGTAGTTTAAATGTCCTCCATGAATTCATTTTTATCCAACTTTTGAAATTATGGAAAATGATCAAGTGCCTGGAAATTCATGAGAATTACTGTGGGAAATGATGTATGCACTTTCCATCCATCAACCCATCTCCTCAGTACCAACTTCAAGGGAAAAAAAGGGGGGGGAAATACATGATACGTCCAAAGCAGAATAAAAATAGACCTAGTGATTAATTGAGTGGGACAAACGGAAATATGCAGCAGATACATGTTGTCCTCTTTGTGTCCAACTTGTAAATTTATTCCAACTAGCATTCTTCGGCAGGCCCTCCACGAGGAGTCACAGTTTTTCCATTTCCCTTCCATCAGCTACAGACGCTGCCAAAGCTGTCAGCAGCTGAACTAGATCAAATCTTCCCTTCAGTTCCCTGACCACACATAATGACTCGGGTCACATGCAGGTGATGACAGTTCATCGTTTACCATAATACAAGATGAAGAGATTCTGTGTAATGAGGAGATATTCAAATTGAAAAAGAAATGAATGTGTGTCTTGTTCAGTCTTTTCTTTGCAGTGTCAGGACAGACACGCTGCCTACTGTACAATAACACTGAATTTTGTTCATATGCAAGTTTGTCAGGTGAGATCAGACTCAGTGCAGTTTTAAATTCAATGACATTGGGTTGCTTACTTTGCCATGCCAGTTGAAGGAATCCTGGACTGAAATGTAAAAGCTATGGAGAAAATTAGGAAGGGAGCATTCGCTTGGCACTCATCAGCTTGTAAACTGTCTCCATGTCCATAAAAGAAGAGAGTTACTGTACAGAGGGAGGATGAAGGCAAAGAACATTTTCCCCCTTCAAGCACATTTCTGTTCATAATGATGCCAGCTTCTAACAAGCACATTAAATGAGTTCCCTCTCAGTTCATAACATCTGGAAATGTTCACACCAACAACACTTGACTTTTTCTATTGCCAAGTGTTAAAAACTGTCCTAAATCCTTAACTCCATACAACACGTAATGATATGTTACTCTGAACATCAAGAATCCATTTTATCACACTATAAAATGTCAGTCTGATCAATTTATTACACCAATCCTTCTTTGAAGACGAAGTTAACCTGCAGCAAAAAATCTTATTTGGGATGCTCACTGACTTTTATTTGGTTACTGCACCACAAGAGCTTGATTTGAAGAGTTTAGGTCATGGGGTGAGAGAGAGTGCCCCACCTGTTGGTTCACTTCATTTCCAAAAGACACATCTTAACAACAGCAGATTTAAAGAAAATTACACATAAACATCCAGACTAAGAAGCAGAGTGCAACCTGGAGTCAAGGGCAGGATTAAAGACCCTGAGGGATCGTGCAGTGAGATCTGGAGCAGGAGTGTGTTTGTGTTGGGTATGTGTCTGGGTGTGAGGATGTCCATCTCCCCCTGAGGCCACACACCTGTGTGGCAGCTCAGGGAGGGGTCTGTCCAGGGTCAGTGTCATGCTCATCATTCTGCATGTCTTTCTGCCCAATAAGTTCAGAGGAATGTTGACCAGTCACAGGTCAGGAGATTTTGTGACGCAGAAGTGGAAACTTTTGATGAAACTACATGTTTGTTGTGTTTACTGATGGATCTTGAATACTGGGATTTGGCTTTATTTGTCCATCGGGAATTCAGTTAAGTGAATCCAAAATCAGTTTAGACTGCAGGAGAAACTCTTGTGGAAAACCAGGCAAAAAAAATTCATCTTTGTCATGGTTGTCTTTATTCTATTAACATCTGAAATAACATTGTTTTATTTTTTGGTTTTCATTTCTTTTACAATGAGGACCACATTGAAAATCAATTAATAGTTACTCTGCCAATAAGAGATAAACCTGATTACTGAAAATGTGTACTTAAACTTTATTCTAATCACTGTATCTCAATGCTACATCACTGTTTACACTAATGTACACTTTTGAATTAAAAAAAAAAAAAAAAAAACAACTAACATTGCCAGCCATAAAACAAATTTTCCCTGAACACTAAACTCAGCGACCTCTGAAGACATGCGTGAGTCCAGGGGTTGAAGCAGAGGCTACACCCTCACTTGACTGCAGGGGGCAATGATGAGATTAGTTCACCATACATCAACTTCACCCGTCCAACAATCCATCACCAGAATTAGCCTCCAGCAAGATGATCAGACAAAACTCGAGGCACAAACAAAGAGCTATTGGGTCCTTGAAATAAAGAATATTTTCAAGATCAGGTTTTCATGTGAACATCAGACTGCAGAGGGTTTTTCTCCCTGACCTGTGTGTTTGCAGCGGGGGTTGTGGTGTTCACATTTTACAAAGAGATTAAATGCCTAAACAAAGTAGTGCGTGTGTAGTCCAATTTATGTCTGAGGTCAGTGTCAAAGACCAAGGTTGCACTCATGTAGAGAGAATCACACAGGATTGTTTTCCCATGTGGTTGACGTTCAGATATATATCAGGCACAGGAAACTTCCTGGCAAATGGTAAACAAACAATAGGTCCATAGATTCCTTTACAAAAAATCTATAAACCATTCCATATTGAGTAACCAGTTTATTACCAACAATCCTACAGTCTCTCCTCCACCACAATAGCCATATATCCCATTCCAATCATACTGTTGAAATGTATTGGGCTTCGATTAACAACAATTTTTACAATCAATGAAATTGTTGTGATTCATCAGTTAAAGGACAGGCAGTCTGCTTCTGTGAATTTTACAACCTGCAGACATAGCAAGACAACTTCCCTAAAATGTTAAACTATTGTTCTAATATTTTAGCTAATAAAATCTTAGAGATAGTGAAAATCAGACCAGGAGTACATATTCCAAGAGCCAGAGTTTACATCTTAATTTCATCTGTTTTTTGGCAATCTCACAGCCCACAAACAAAAGAGGGCGAATCTGGAAACAACAAATAATTGCCAACTTAAATTTCAATAATTGCTTTACAAATGCTTAACAACTAATCCATTGTTCGACCAGTTATGCACACCAGAGGAAGAAAGACGAGCAGATTCATCCTTTTATAATATTAAAGCTTTTATATTTTATTGGAGTATAGTCAGTGCTGTGAATTACAGCAAAGTTGGGACATGTTGCCTGAAGCTAAGACCACCCCTGGCTTGAAAAAATATGACTGTAATGAAATGAAACAGGGGAATATAGCAAAAGTTTTATTTCACACAACAAAAGCCATGTACAGTAAATACATTGAATACTGTTGAGACCATCATGCCCATACTTGCTCAATAAACATCGGGATTGTCTTGACCACAGCTGCTCAAGATATTGGCTTAACTATTTTAAGAATTTTAGCTAATGTTTCTAATAAATGTGTCCCTCCTGGAGTCTATGTACAAAAGCAGAGTTCCTGTAAATTGTTCTATGAGGACAAGATCTCAGTGACATTTTTATGAGGGAGAGCCCCATTTTGCAGCCTTATTATGTCTTCTCATCAGCCAAAACAAAAATATCAGTAAAATGTGTAAAACTGTCCATTTCTTTGGAGTGGACACTGTTCCAAAGCAATCAGTTAAAGAATGAAAATATAAAAAGGAAAACATTTGTGTGTCTGCATGTTCAGCTGCAGCAAAGCTCTGAGTTTACATTCCTCTGCCGTATTGTGTGACTTCCTGCGATAAGGATGGCCGCCACTGCTCCCAAGAGGACGATGCTAATGTCTCGGCAGACTGCAAGGGGCTGAGACTGGGCCAACAAAAACCACCAGACCTCTGATATTATCTCAGGGGGGTCATGGGCTGGAAAATTGCAGCATTTATTGAGGACTGGGGAGGGGGTTGGGAGTAGTGGGTGCAGTGGGGGAATGAAGGGTGGGGGCTGGGGAAGGGGGGGTGCACTGAGGATAACACCAACCTGTTTCCTTTTTAGTGGCCTGATCTAAAAGCCTCCTGGTGTTATGTGCTTTGGTACTGTTGCATTCCCTTGCATCCCCGCAGCTGCTTTCATTTACCAGGTGGTATAAAGTCAGGGATTGGCTTGAGGCACCATGAGACATGTTTGAGTCAGAGGTTTCATTTAGACAATGACTTAGGAGATGGAGAGAATTTCTCTGACTTTTCATGCACATATGGGAGCTTGTAAGAGACAGTCAATAATATCTTGACTAACAGACTAACAAATTAAGGATCTGAACTTGAACCAGCGGTGGGATCTTCATGGAAACTCCTCCTCACCTTTAACCTTCAGTATTCCTTTGTCTTAAATGTTTTCTAGAGGACATGTCCCCATTATCTGTCTGATAGGCAGGATTACATTGCTTTCTGCCAAAAGTTTAAGTGACATAGATAAAGCAGTGAAATATGCTCATGCAGGCTCACAAAAGTTATTTTATGGACTCTATAACCCTCCTGTGGATTTAATATGGATATTCATCTCCTAGAGTCAGATTTCATGTACATTGCAAATATATATTCAAAATACTTCATCCAAACATTACCTCTGCAGTCTGGGTCATTGTTGTGCAAGCACTTTAGTTCTCATGTTTCCTTGTAATATTTTTCTTTCCTCTGTCAGACTTGTATTTGCCATGTAACATTTACAGCAAGACTGCAGATGAACAATAACACCTACTCACTTTCATGACAGGTGAACTCGGAGGAAGACCACAAGACATTTTACATCAATAAGTAAAATATAGAATATACTTTCTTTTTTTGCAATAGTGTAAACTTCCTTTTGCGTGGTTACTTACTGTCTGCTGATTGTTTAGATGTGAATGACTGAGATGATGCACAACAGATTGAGACTATAAATATTTTTATAACTGCTGTTTTTATAACTGCTATTGATAGGTCATGTGACAAAAACTGAAAAAATAAATTCAGGATACTAATTTCTTTCCTTGTGTGAGGAATCAGCTCAAGTTAAACATTGCCCCCTGCTGTTAGTCTCCTGCCACATCAATAATAGCCCAGAAGGGCGGCTGGATGTCCAATAAATTGACTGTTTGAATCAGCTCTGCTCTCATTCATCTTGCAACTGAAACACAGCTGCAACAATATCACAGTTTAAAGGCAAAAGACGCCACAATTAATTTGTCAGAGCGTTCTCTCTCGAATAACATACTTCAATCTGGTTGACCACACCGTAAAACTATGCATGCTGTATAACACATCCAATAATCCCCCCCCCCCAAATCTGATGCCTGAAGGGGGCCAGTTCTGATTACGGGTTTATTCCCTCCTTCCCTGTAATTGTGGTCAGCATGGCAGCTAAGTTGCTGAGTGGCACTATCATTCGGACATGGTATGGCTTTTCTGGAACCAGGGAAGTTAAAAACAGTCCCATTTAATCACAAAAAGGTAACCACACACTGACGTCCATGATGTGGGTCTACTGACATTTAAAACATCTGCACCTCAATTCACCAATCTCTAATGTTTCCTTGAAACCATTAACGATCAGTCTCAAGTTCAAGTCTTTCCGTCTGGTAAGGGCAATTACAGTCTACACTTTTTGTTTTTAAAACACTTACACTTACAATTAGGTAGCAACCAAAAATTTTATTGTTGAATCTTAAGTAGAGATGGTCTAAAAGATGTACCTCTAATCACTCAAACTGGGCATACATTAACAAAAAAAAAAACAACCCCACACTCATTTAACCCTATTAACCCTTCTAAACCGAAGATTCCTACTGTCCACTTGGACTTTTTGCTTATTTTAACTTAACGGGCCAGAAAGTGTCCTGTGAGTAAGCGCTTTTGCCCATTTTTCCAGAACACTTACAACAGTCAATATCAGGCAGTTCCTCCAACCTTCAATATCTGGATTCACCAATTTCCAGCAACAGTGCGAGTGGAGTTACCGTAATGACCCTATATTCGCTGTAAAGCGCAACTTCTCAGCTTCCAGAAACCGCTGGCATTTCTCCGATAGACTAAACGTTCAGGAAGTTACAGTAATTCCGATTACCATGCAAATGTGTCACCGGCGGCATGCTTGGGTTCATGAATTATTTAAATAATTTTTGAAACAAAGTCAAACGCAGATGAATATGTCTTGGGGTGTTTTGCTTTCCTGAGAGAAGTGGTAGCCTGTTAATGTTCTTTTCTTCAGTGGTTCATTTCTTATGTGAACATGCAGGTTAGCAAAGTCCAACTTCTGTTTATCCTCCCCGCCCCATTTAAACAGTTTTGTTTTTTTGTTATTCAACTCTTCTTCCTAAGTAGGTGTTGACAAGCGACAGACTACTGCACTGAGAGAAATTCTGAGAGCAGAGTGCTATTTAACTGACAGATAAAAATATCAATCATGCGACTCAGTAGTCAGCTTATTAGCCAGACCACTGAGCTTTAAGTTCTATTATTTGTGTATGTTTGACCAAAAAGTAAATTACGTGTGACATCAAAGACACAAAAAAAATCCCATGTTTGAGTTATTTTAGTGAACATTCTGCTCTACTGCCTCTTAAACACCTCTAATCCCTGTTTTGATTATCCATTTCACTATAGTTAGCTGTTAAGCGTGTTAGTGGGTGTGTGAAGGTCCCTGAACACCATCCAGGTACTCGTGTGTTTACATGTTATGGCATTAGCCATTATTTTTTAAAGATTTTTTTAGGTTTTATTTGATAGGACAGCTTGAAGAGTGACAGGAAGTTGGGGAGAGAGAGTGGGGAATGGCATGCAGCAAATGATACCAGGTGGAACTGAACTGGCATGGCCAGTGAGGACCTTGTAGCCTCCTGTTTATGGGGAGCGAGCTCTACCCACCACACCACCAGTACCCCAGCATACCCCATTCTTAAGAGCTAACTGCATCTTATTCCTATAAGCTTTAATTTTTTATCTTCCCTTCAGCTGAATGTGACAACCCATACACCATCATTCCCACTCACAGCCAACTAAAAGCATATCAGTCATCTGGCTCTGCCAGCAATTACAGACCTCAGACTGAAATTCTAAATGTTGTATGTTGTAAACTTCTTTGATGGCACTGTTTTGACTCGTGATGGGTGTCTGACAGAGCCATCCATCTTTTCCCTCACGAAGCTTGTGGTTAGCCAAAGGTTTCAACTGTCTGTCAGTCATTTTCACTCAGAGTAGCCAATAAAAGTTACAAGCTGCAATCCAGAGAAAACTAGGCCAGCTGCAGGAACCTATGCATGTTTCCAAAATAAGATTTTATTATCTATGCAGTCGACCAGGAGGAAAAAACGCCTCAAAAACCTCAGGGGACTGGCCTCTGACACTTTGCGTGTGCTCTATCTGTGCACTACCTGTTAGGGCCTGTCTTTTCTAGCTTTGACCCACAAGTTTTGAGTGCCTGGGACAACATATAGAGGCCAGCAGGAATCCAAAAATTACTTGTTGTGGTTCACAGCCTGTCTCCCTCTTGGTCACATGTGTAAGATATGTTGCAGAGGTATGTGCAAGGCCTTTGTGTACGGAAAGTTGCAGCCGTTTACCTACAGGGCAAAAGGTGGCAGATACATGACAGACTGCCATGCTTAAGGTGTACAGAGGGAATAAACACGAAAGCTCTGATTGTTGCTTCACATGCTCAAATGTGACAGGACATGGATTCACAGTTGTTCAAAGTTGAAAGGAACAGCAGTCAAATACATACCTGCAGGTATTGCATGTGCACTGTATGGGCAGACTCTATTTACTACCTACCTTGGGTATAGACGAGCTCAAGCCCCACCACAGGCATATCTTAATATGGTCAAACCTGTGGTGCAACCCCTTGAATTACAAAATTAAAGGTGAATAATGCAAATAAAAAGTGCTCTGTGCTTTCCAAGCCCCAGAAGTATTGACATCCTAGTAATTAAGGTTCCTAACTTTTATGAAGTAAGCTGACAGTCTATTATAAAATACTAATTATCACTACAAGTTTCAAGCCCTTCAAGCAAGGTGGGAATTTTACATTTTCAGACTGTTTTATTTAAACATCATTGAATACTTAGAGAGGTAAAAATTATTTAGTATTTAACAAGAAAATAGACAAATCGCAAATGTTCCTAGATTTCCCTCGCCTTTTTGATCATTGTTGAATCCCTCATTTTGGTCCCACAGGTGAGTCCTTCTCGTGGGCTTGTAACCAGGGATTAAAATTAAATAAAGTCACACTCATGGCACCCGTTTCATTTAAATATGTGCAGCTACAGTCAGTCTCACATAACCTGAAACTTCACACCATTACTTTTCTGCTACTCTCACACCAACACTCTTTGCTGCTATACCTTCGTCCACCCTCCCTACCTCCTCCTTTTCTGTGATACTTTGTTCATGTTGGTTTAACTAAGATGTGTTGTTAAGGATGGGTTAGAGTTAAGATTACATTTCCACAGTGAAGTCTTTCTGCTGCCTGAGCTGTTTCTGCCCATTTCTGATATACAGTGTGACCATAGAAAATTTGAGACAGAATAAAAACACAGTAATAACATTTAACTGCAGTGTCGTTTAAAACAAAAAACAACAACTTTGACACGAGAAAGTCGAGTAAATCTGGCTCATTTCATTTTGTTTCGATTAGCATCTGGTTTTCACACTTCAGTAGACATCAGTAAGATGCTGGCTCTGTACGGAAAAAGGCGCATCCTATACTGGATGTTCCCTGAGGGAACAGTGGTTTCCATATGGAGATAACGCACAACAGCGGAGATTAAGGAAAAACGGATTAGAACCAAAGTGTTTGGCTCAGTGAAGTGCATGAGGCGCTGATAAGGAGGAACAAAGGCAGACAAGGCAGATTTAGTGAAATTTGAGGAAATTTGAGGAAGATATGGAAGGTTTAGTGAACTAACAGGTAGCAAATATAAGGAAAATCAGGATACCTCTGGCAGTTCAAGGGATTAGTCCACGCTGATTATTCCTCTAATTGTATTTTGCAAACGCTTGTCACTGCCAATTTTCCCAAACTTGAGGCCCCCCCACCCCCCCGTCATGACCAGGAGCAACCTTTCATTGGGAAGGTTGTAAAATGCCTAATGAGAAAGGCTGGGAGCCCAGATTCTGTACAATTACAAGACATTACGGTGCTACGCAAGATGCAAAGGCAAGGAGGTGGGCAAGGATGTACCTCACCCTCTGACTGCAGCATCCTCCCTGTCATTAGAGAAGCCTTCACTGACTTCACAGCACAAGACTGCTCTCTCCCCTGTGGGGTAACACTGAAAAGGTTATAACACAGAAACTGCTGCAACACAAAAACTTCTTTGGTAGTTTTCCAGAAGTTCGTTCTTCATGCACAGTGTATCCTGGACAATATTATTGATAAGATGATGAGTGAATTAATTTATTAATTGACCAATAGAGAATGATTATAGAAAGATTTTGGAGTTTTCTGGAGTTTTCTTGTTCATGTCGTGAACATAAATTCCATTGTGTGTATCCTTGAAATCTGACACACAGGGGAAATACAAATCCTTCATTCTTTCATAATTTCACAGAATACATGCCTGCTACGTTTCCATTTCACTCGCTCCTTGACAGCTTTCTCTTTCCTGCTTTAAGTGCACATGAACTTTGTTTCTTTAGACAATTCCTCCTCAATCAGATAATGAGAATACTGTAAATTATTTATTATGCTGGTAGCAGTGACACCATTCACATGTTGACTTTCAATTTAAGGACTCAAATGCTTCCTGAGGATTTGCTGTTTAACTTTGTCACCAAATCTTTTTCTCATATATCTATATAAGTAGATTAATTTATGTGTAAAATTATTAGTTGCAGCCTTAGAAAACAGACAAAACCTTCCTCTCCAGGATTTATACTAGACTGACTGTTGAGTTTGAAAGAGCAAACTTTAGGGTAAAAATCAAAAGAAATGTCTTTAGTTTGATAGAGCGTGTCTTTGAGTTTGATACTCAGAGACCAAAACCTCTGAGCACATTTGAGAAAATATTTGCTCGGAACTTCTAGTTTTCCCAGCAGTGCCTACATCTCCATGGCTTCCTTAATTTCAGCTGCTCTGGAAGTCACGCTATGTTGGCTACTAACAATGTTCAAAGAATGGGATTAAACTTTCAAATGGCAAGAAACAGAAAACATGTCACTGACTCTCTGAATGGTCAATTTAAACTCCAAGTTATGGCTGATTGGAGAAATTTTGTTTAAAAAGGAGGGTTAAAAACATAAAAAATTATGAGTAGGAGGTTTAGGTCACCACCTGACATTGTTTAGTACTCCTAAAAGAGTTCTCATTACATGTAGTTCACTTTTTGGTTGTGTTTTAAAGTTAGAACCCAAGACGTCGTAATTCTCTTCCAAGCACAAGTTTAAAAAAAAAAAACAAAAAAAAAAAACATCAAGACATCAACCTGTTCACAGTAATTTTAACTCTGGTCTGTTAAACCCATCAAAGAGGAAAAGGGAATTCTTACAAATGGTTTAGACAGTTTGTGATCTTTGTAGGTATTTACTATCCATAATCAGCCATATGACTTTTACAACTTTTCCTATATCACTCTAATAGGTATATACTGAGCAGATAAAGCAAATGTGGAAATCATTATAGAAGGCTTATATAACCTAATGCCCTGATGCCAAGCACATTTTGACCTCAGTTAGAGGAGGATGGACTCACCAGTCATGAGTGAGAAACTGCTGCAGCTGGCCATTTCACCACTTTCCAATTTCATGGTTTTTACAGTCTTTTATGCTCACATTAGTAGCTGACCACAGTGAAAGGTTATGGTGTGAATTATGAGTGAATGTTAAAGTCAACCCAGCTGACACTTGTCCTAATATACAACGGAAAAAATGCCAGGTGTATTATTCCTGGAGTCTCTGATGAAACTGCCATGGGGAAAGTAGATTTGCACTGGTCACAGCTACTTTTTAAATCAAATTCTTTTACTAAAACAAATCAAATATTTCATCCATGATACTATACCTGTCTAAGTGTAGCACACTAAGGTAAATCTCATGTTCTCTCCTTTTTTTTTTTTTTTTTTTTTTCATGTTTGGATCTCTTCCTTGGAGCATGAACTCCGTCTCAACACACCAAAAAGTATTTCACTGTGATAAAGAAAACAGAATAAACCTAACAGCTACACTGCCTAATCACCACAGAGAACCATGAACCACATTAATGCTGAAGCAAAGAAACTGCATGCATGTGGGCTTAATCTTGGGGCACTTCTTCACTTAAGTGCTAAGCAAGTTCAGCGTGAAGATTTCTCAAATGTTTTTCTTGATCCCAAGTAAAAGCCATTCAATGGCACTCTGAGTTCAGGGATTTATTTTTACAATGGAGAGAGTCCAGCACCCGGCATACTGAAAGCTCCTCACTCATAACATTCCTCAGACATGGAGAGAGCACATATTACCACATATTTAACCAAAGAAAAATCTAAATAGTGTTCTCTCACTAATCAGCTGTCAGTCACACTTGTACCCTTGCCAGAGTGAACAGCATGTGTAAAATAGGTTCACCATACACTAAAAAGCTGTTCTCTTTTTCAACATAACCCCATGTGGATCTGCTTCCCCTAAGCATGACAGAGATCATCTGTGTCACTGCTGTGCCCTCCTGTCACTGTCAATCACTGAATGACTTGATGAGCAACAGCAATGTCATGTTACATCCCTGCTGTTCATATCCTGCGACTCCAGCTCTGAATGTTCCAGCCTGCTCCGAAAAAGCCACGGATGGGTCCACATGCTAGCTTGACTTCTGAACTTTCTGCTTCCCTGCAATCTTCAGCGCATAACGAGACGACAGAAGTCACTGCCCTCACATAAATCAGCTTAATTAAGCCCACAGCTACACTAACAGCAATATAATTACTAGTGATCTTCTACTTTGACTAGCAAAAAAAGATCAGCAGACAACAAATCATTGCATGGTTGCACCCAAAAAACAACACTTAAATCAACCTCTGCCCAAAGTGCCACTAATGTGTTAACTGCGAGTTGACATGTAGAAGGCAAGAACCACCCACATTTTTGGTCACATTTGGCCTTAATGTGCTACAGTGGCTGCCATGACTAATCAGAAGAAAACTATGCATGTATGACAAACAAAAAGAAAACGTGTTTATGAGCAGAAAGGAGACATTTATCAAGATAAACCCTCACAAATGACCTTCTTTAAGAAAATTTACAGTGTCTACAAGTGTGTGAGGTGAGAGGAGAGTTGACAAAGAGGCAGGATACAACAAGCCACTGGACTGAGGACAGACCACTGTTGAACTTAAAGTAATTGCAGAGTAAAGAAGCTATTAGAGGAGGATCAGCGGTACCACAAAGAGCAACATTTGAAACCACCCTCAGTGACTACAACTAAACATGCCAACTTCATATGAACTGAAGCAAATACCTTCCAGATACATAAGACCTTTTCAAAAGCTGTTCTACACAATGAAGGTGTGATGAAGCCAGATGTGAACTGTCATATATGATAATTAAAAATAATAAATAAAGGGGTCCATAAGCTAATTGCCTCCATTCCACTGCTCTATCCATATTATTTTGACCTGCAAAAAATTACCTACAGGATAGTTAATGATTTTTTTCCTTTGTACATCACATTACAGGAAGCTCCATTTATATTTAGTCCTTTGCCCAGAGACCCCCTAAGTCAAGTCTGAGTACAACATAGGTTGTCTACAGCTAAACAAGTAATAAATTCCAACAATAGCTCCAGGGTTATTGTCCTGACCTTGCCACAATGCTAATGAGCATCCACTTTAACGATGCAGCTCAAGGAAAACTTGAAGAACACTATGGAGGAACTTCTATACGGATTCAGATGTGTTTGATCTGCCAATTTTAATCAAGAGGGACATTATTCATAATTCAAAGTTGCCCCAGATGTAATTAATTTCTGTGCTATTGCCGTTAACCCATTTTATTGTTGTAAGCTTGCCAACATTGAAATAATTAAACTATGTAAACTATGTTGTGTATCATTGGGTTGTTCATCTCCAATAATGCATTATGTTTTATACAAGTACATTTTATATGTCAGGAAAATACTTTCAACTGCAGCTGTGAAAAACTTAATATAATTTAAAAATAATTATAAAATTATGACATAATACTAAAAATAGAAGTACCTTTAAACTTCACTTTGGTGAATACTTCTGTGAATGTACCAAAATATTTTCTACTTATGTGAAAATATTGGGTTCCCACTATGTCTTTTCTCAGCACTTTGGCCACTAGACTGTGGAGGATTCGCATCATGCTCTGACAGGCTACACAGACATAACTGACCTCATTATTTAGAGCTTCAGCCAACTGTTTATAAGCCCAAGTGAAACTAAGGAGACATACTCAAAAATGGTATTGTTAATCTTTATTGGAAAACAGGATCCAACTTCCATTTCTGCTCTCAACTAAGATGGGGTCTGCCCTAAGAAAAATACATTATTGATGTCAGAAATAACATAGTTTCACAAAAGAGATTGGTATTGTTAACACTTAGTGTTCCTTCACTCTGATCTGTGGGAAGAAGAAAAAAGAAAAGTAGATGTTTTATTTCCTCTTGTATCCCGAGTGTTTTGGACAAGCAATAAGACTTGTTAGTTTTATGCCGTTATTTCCAATAAAAATATCAAGACTACTTTTTTGCTAGATTATATCTATACAAAAGGGTAGTATAAATCAGACTGAGAACCTTTACTTGATTCAAACATCATTCACAATGTAGTGATGAATCCAAGTAACTTTTAAGATAACTTAACATTTGCACTGACTTATAACTTCAAAGCTCAAAATAAAAAAAAAAAAAGTAAAAAAACATTACAGAACAATGTTAATGGTGATAGCCATCAGTAGAGGGTCTGTCTTGAGTGATGCCTAAAACCAATTGGCCCTCCTGGCATTGCAAAGACCCCAAACTCAGTCAAGACATGACTTGTAGTCCAAAATTGGCAAAAAGGAATGAAAGAGCTCTTTCAATAAAACATTTCAACACTTGGGATCCTAATTTTATCCACAAACAAAAGCCTATTAAACATGTTAAACCTGTGGGACAGGAATCTTTTAATCTTTGGGGACATACTTTTAACCTTTTGGAACATTTTTCCTCTGCTATCACAGATTCTATTTCATTATTACTGACTCCTAATATTAGTGTCAAATAACTCATTCATCCATCTGTTTTACATTTTTGAGATTACCTTTCCACCTTTCACTTCATAACAGAATAAGAGGCAGCATTAAGATAATACAAGATACTTGAACAAAGACGGTTAAGTTTCATGTTGCAAAGCGTTTCTGGCTGCCGTTTCTTTGTGTGTCTGTGTTTCTGTGGCTGAGCCCAGATTTCAGCTGGTATGAACACATCTGCCCTGCCAGAGATCTAAAAGCCTTGGAAATTGTTGATCTCAGAGGATACCACTTGTCGGCTGATGACAGGCTGGATACTGAGTGCATCAGGCACCAAGTGACTAAATCCCACTGGATATAGACAGGATGGAGTGTTTTAAAAAGGTCTTCAGAGCAAAACGTTATATTCCCAGGTGACTGGGGCTTCAGAAAATGGTTGACAGTTGGAATATGCTCTGTAATTTAAAAGCTAAATATGGCATGGTTTTAAAATTATCTAAAATATTTCACAATAACAATAAAAATTTTAAACTAAATATGGTTTACTCTGAACTTAAAACAGTTGTATGCCTCCACCAACCTAGGTGAGGCCACAGTGATCTTTGGCCTTTGACCACCAAATTCTGCTCCAAAATCTAAATGAGGTCATGTTTGAGTACAAGAGAGAGTCTGTGCCAAATTGAAGCGTTGAAGTGTTGCTTTGCATTGCATTCTGGAGAACTAAGGTTGACAGTGACACAACAGCAAATGCTTTCATCACATTAATGCTATATGATGTCACCTATTTACAACTGAGCCCCAACCACAAACTAGTGACAACAGCCCAAAAAGCACAAAATACTGAAAAGCTCAATTATCATTGTCACAACATGTATCCCATCTGTGTTAAAACTGCTGCCTTCACGACAGTAGCACATTGACTTACACTCACAAGTCTCCATCAGTTGTGTTAAATTATACAGTTCTTAAAAGGAGTTACTTTAATATGACTTGATAGTATCATGGCTTGTAAAATTTAAGAAATTTGGATTTATTGTCTTTGGTAAAGCATCAAGAGTCTATGTCTGGAATCTCCTCTTATTCTTTCAGAGTTATTGCACAAAAACATCAAATTACTGTCCTCATTGTCAACACTGAGAAATTATGATACTAAAAAAAAAAGATTTAACCAAAGAAAAACTATTCAACTATTGTGAGAAGGCCACTTATTGGGCCCTTTGAACACCACAAACACAAAAGTTGCTGTACACAAACATGGACAAACCACATCAAAAGTGCTTCAAGGGGATGACACCACATGTGAATGCAAAGGAACGCTGCTGAGAACCGTCTAAAGCTATTACATGATGAGTGAATGTTTTCAGTGTGTGTCTATATGCATTCATCCTCAGCCACATCCTCCGCAATAGCCTCAGCTTTTACGTAAACATGACAAGAGAGAACAAGTGGTGACTAAAATTTGTGTGAAGCATCTGGACCACAGCTGCAACAGAATTAAAACGGGAGCTTGTCTGAGCGACATGCTGTTATCTACACGCTAGCTATACAATACTAGTTGCCACTATAGTTATTTATCCAGCACTCAAGAACTCAACAGCATTACAAGCACCTGACCACCACGGAATTTTATCATAGTGCCTGAACAATACATCAGAGCTGTCACTCAGCCAACAGTCATTCACTGGAGGTGCTGTCACTGCTCTTTTGCCATTGAGCCACTTCATACTGAGCCTGCCACTATTCCCTTCCTCAGGATTATTCACTGTAGTGTGACCTGTTTATCAGATGCAGGTCTGTAAGAAAGGACAACCGTGAAAGTATTCCTGCCTGCCTCCAACTCCCGACGTCCTAAGTGTTGCCCGTGGTCAGGCTGAGTCAGTTGCAGCCCCAAACCCTTCATTCTGCAGCACCATTCAGTGCCAATCATGAGGTAATAAAACTGCCAGGCTGTTTACGGACTGATAGCCTCCAATAGAGGGAGGATCAGGGTGTGGGGGTCTGCTGCATAGCTCAGCACCAGCAAGGGCCCCTGGGTGCCCATTGATGACAACTATCATTCACAGTGCAGAACAATGCTGGCAGATCTCAGTGAAAGTCAAGGGGGAGAGCTGATGTCTGCACCAACATCACATAGTGTTGTTTAGAGGCTGCCCCATCAACTGAAGCAGATGGGGTCTTGTTGTGATGAGATACATCAATAACAATAATTAGAATTAAAGGAAAAACATCAGCAGAATTCAAATGCTTTTGCTTAAACTGAAAAACTAGACTTCTTTAGTTGGGAATGAGGGTGTATAAGAAACCCAGTGGTTAAAGTTAAGTATGTGGCATTTCAGGGATGTAAAATGGGTGCATTGAGGAAACATATTATGGAATCATGATGTAGAATAAATGAGACAAGTCAAAATGCATCAGTCTCAGAACTATGAATAAGTGTTGCTGATCTTTCGCACACTGCTTTTCCCTCTTCACGCCCTTGCAAAAAGGTGTAGTTGTGCCAAAAACCCTACTGTGCTTCTTGTCCTGGAAACACAACAGGTGTCTGATGATGTTTTTATATCAGTTGTTTATGTTCTGCCTGATTTTTCAAAATGAGACTATACAAAAGTACTACAATACAGAAACAGGATGAGCAGGACAGTTTCAACGGCAAAGTGTTTTTTCTAAAGGCAAAACTAGAGAGAAGAGCTCTGTATTCATTTGATAAGAATAAATTATTTATTTTGGCGTACGAAGTATAAATATTACTCAGAAAGTTGACTAATGGATAAAATCAGCACAGACTTTTTTTCTGTATATCTAATGAAGAAGTGCTCTGAATAATGGCAAGAATGTGTTATTCCATGAAGACGTAATGGTTTGCTGAACAAGTCAGTGTTGAACATTCGGTTATGATTTAGGTCTGTCATAGTCTAGCAGAGGTCAGGCTCTCAATATTGTTTCTCATGGCCAGGAGTGAAGGATGAGGGGCAATGTTTCCCAGTGTGTGCGCTGGCGCTCACTTCACCCCTCCATGCAATGATGTATCATTATGTGTCAGGGAGGAATGCAGCAGTGATCTGATCACAGTGACTGATGAGCTGCTACTGTGGAGATTATTGAGGGCAGATAACCCGTCATACATACAGTACATGAAAGCAATTCAATTTCATCCACTTAGAATGGCGGAGGAGGATTGTTACTCAGTAGTACGATTCCTCAATATCCACGCTGAACTTGATGCTTCAAAACATGTCAATATGTGCAAATTGGTTTTTTTCTGGCAATATCAATCAGTAAACATGTTCAACACATGTTTTCACTCTCCTGAAAGTCTTCCCTCAGGTCCAATCAGCTCCTGCTTGTTTGGGCATCCAGCAGCCCTTCGCCTGTGCTCAGCAGCACCTCATTTAGCATGTGTGTTCAGGGATCCTGTGTCCTTATGATTAAGTCTTTCTTTCAACCATGAAGTAATCAGAAGTAAGCCAGGTCAGCTTAGCTGCCACAGAGAGCTCTGATCATATGGAGGGGCTGTCAGCGCTTGATTTCCCAAGGCTTGATCATTGAGCCTGGTAAAAGCCAAACAGGGAGTGAATGGATTTTATACTAAGATGCATCATGAAGCTACAGCCACCATAACGGGCATCTCCTGAGAAACCTGAACACTGAGAGAGATGTTGGTTAACTTAGAGATGAGCTCAGAAGTCAGTTCTAACCACGGTTACAAAAATTGGAGCAGCATTTCATTAGAGGTTGAACTTGACTTTCTCACCACTTCTGTGTTGTCTGGCAGGGTTTTGTTCAAAAGACAGATGGATGACTACAGAAAGAAGTTAACACCAAGAGGAATTTCCTGGCGTGGGGTGTTATCAGAAAAACAACAGAATCGTCCACCGTTTTACTTCAACAGCTCAAATTCAACAATGGAGTTGCTGATTAAATAGTTGGGCTGCTGGCAAAGAAAGCCAACTGCTGATGTAAGGAGATTCCCATTCACTGAAAGCAGTGACAATCACTCAAAGTTCAGCAAGGAGGCTTGAAGAGCTGACCGAAACCAAAGAGTAAAGCAGGCTCCAGCAAAGACCCAAAAACTGAGTTATTAAAGAAATTACTTTCTGTTTTTGGTTTCAATCAGTCTGTGAAGTATTTCACAATTAATACTTTTATTGTGAATATTTTTCAAACTTCAAATGGCATCCACTGACAATGATCAGAGATGAAAATGAACATGATAAAATGCTCAGAAGGTGTATCAAAGTGGAAACGCAGGAGGAATATGCTGTTACTCACCATACTGGCAGCTGGGCCCATTGAACCCTGCAGGACAATCGCAAAGCTGGGTGGATCCTTCCCGACACTGGCCCCCATTGAAGCACACACCATAGCTACACACAGCTGCATGTATCCATTTGGGCAAGGGAAAAGAGAGAGGGGAAAAAAAACAAAACAGGTGAGTAAAGCAGAGTCACCTGACTAGTTTCAAACACTAATCTCTTTCCATCAAGGCCCTATCATCAGCCTGCTAACTCCTCACTAAAGAGGACAGTTAATTCTCCTTCATTCACACTAACCAATGAAGGAGGAATCCACCACTTGCCTCTTTTGGAAAATAGAGCCAGATTTTTGGTTCAGTGACAGAAATGTATCAACTTTGTTGTCATTAAAGTGTTTGACATGACAGGCAATAACGGCCTGTATAAGGAAAAGTGGCCTCTTTCCCACACCGTTTAAGAATGTTACCTGAGAATGACCTGGGCTGATGATGGAAACTTTTGATCATTGTCACAAGCAGTGATTATATAGATGTGCCTGTTTGAGCAAGGTGGTAAAAATTAGAGAGTCACAGGGTAAGTGTGGCTCATACATCTCTTGAAGCCAGTGGCCTTGCGTCCATAAATCCCAGCAAGTCAAACTGCTCTTGCTCATCAAGACATAAAATTCAAAGAATCCAGGACAAAAAAACAGTGAGAGCCATTAGGTGGCTCAGACTAGATGAACCCATGTCTGAGGTGTACCATCACATTCCATACACTCACATTAATCATGACAGAACTTCACCTGCAACTGTGTGTGTGCATGTACAGTACATGTGTACTGCAGTTTGCATGCCGGTGGGCTTATCGGATGAGTCCAACATCCCTGCGAAGTAAAACAGCTGTTTGAACGAGGCCTAATGTTTGCACTCTCTTGAGCAGAGTGGAGTGTGAATTGATGACAGGCCCAGAGGACTCCTGACTGGCAACATGTGGACACCAACAGTGAAAATAGCCCAGTCCCGCTAATCATGAAAAGAATTTAAATGCCAACCCTTTCCTCATAAGACTGTGGAGACGTCCTCTGAAAGCCAGACATGCATTCTTTCAGCCCATCTAATCCAACCCAAGGCGGCATGACCAATCATCAAACCAGGTGCTGCCAGTTCTGATGCCATTTATGGTGATTGTGATGATTTCAGTGCACCATGAACAGCTAAGACAGAAAATACTATAATTTCAGCTTGTCCCAAACAACAGAATTGAACTTTATCTTTTTTCTTCATGCGATTTTGTTTTTAAATCACACTGCCCTTTTATTTTCCTCTGTTTTGTTTTTCAGAGTCTATAGTAGAGGCAAATCTTCAGCTGCCTAGCTTCAGCAGCTCACAAATTTTTTAATTCAGCCTTCAATTTGATCTCAAACTACATACTTGTGAAGTTTTATGGCTGTGTCTTACTCGGTTGTAACTCTACTGCAGTGATAAAAATCTGTCAACACAGCTGCCAAAGTAGTTGGTGTCTCGAGGACCACACTTTGCTACAGACACAGACTCAGACAGTGAAAACAATAGCAGCCAATGGACATGACAATGTAAATATGTATTTCAAATACTTTTGAAGAGAGGCAGAGTTACACTACTATGCTGAGAAAACGAGAAAGTGCTCAAGTGTCTCAAGTGTGTGTAGAGTTTGGCTTTAACTGCATCATGACGGCCACAAAAAATAGCATAACATTTCCAAGCAAGGATGAGAATGTAAGAAGTGATCTCTTATAATCGCAGATGAGCTCTAGTAATTTCATCCGTGTTTTTCAGCAGATTCAAAGCGCTCCTTGGAAACCTTGCTCTGCCTAAACATCCGCCCGTCATCTGGCCTGCTCCTCCGACACCTGCTCGACAGTTGGTCTATCCAGTAAGTCTTCACCAAATAACACATATGCACACTGCAATGTACGAACACCACCCAATGTGCCTCTCGTGCTGTCTCCCACACAATGTAGATATAATAAACACCATGGCAAACATCCTCAGTATATGCTGCACTCAATAACTAGTAATGCAACATTTTGCCCAATTTGACAAGGAACTGAAATCCTGCTCCAACAGGACGACCATATCACCACTACTAATCTGCCCATGATGACTTCCAGTTCCTGAAGACTCTGTGGCTGCTTCAGCTATGATACAGAGCAGTGCTTCAGCATACGATAACATAACTAACATAAAAACCTCTGTCATTATCTAATGTGAAGGAATTTTGATGTGGTGAAAGCAACAGACGACAGATGGAGGGGGGGGGGGGGGGGGGGGGGGGGTCTGAATGGTCAGGTTTAGTAGCACCATTTCATGTAGTCTCATTTTCCTCAGGACAATGACATGACCACGATGAGAAATTAAATTATTGAGACGTGCCTACATTGTGGTGGAAAAGCTTTAAATCAACTAATTCACCAGAAACAAAGTAAAAGGTCAGATGTCTCTCAGAGACACATCAGGGTAACACAGCTAAGAGACAACAAGGGGAATGCCACATTCCCCTTTCTGAGATGTGAGACACACAGAATTCCTGGCAGCTAACCAGAGCATTTTTGGGCCAGCCCCCCTCCTGAGCCCCAACTTAATCTTCACTGAAATAATTCCTTAATGTGGCATGCAGTGTGGCATAGAACTCACTCTCATCTGTTGCTGTTAGGCCTCAACTCTATTACAAAGACACTTTCTCTGAGAGGATTAGCAGCTTCCACAAAAAGAAGAGACAGACGGAGTAGGGGTCAGAGACTCGTGCCGGGAAACTGAAAACCAAAGAGCAGGTGTCATCCTTCATCTTTGCAGCTTCTGAAGGGGATGACCACATCAACACAGAGGCATCCCAGTGTTTGTTTAGGCCCGGTCGATCTGTTTAACCCTAGGGTGCAACCCAGGGGGAGACCACATTTAGGGCAATTCTCACACAAAGGCCTGCGCTCAGGGCTCCATAATTGGTATGCATCAAGCCTAGAACTGTACTTTAAGGCAGCAAATCATGTTTTGCTTTGCAGAGGAATGTGCCATTTCAAAGAGTTCCTATGAAGACCAGAGTCAGCTGTGTCAGATCATCTCTCACAGGTTTCTTTGAAAAGATTTAATTACCATTTTAGTCAAACATTGGGTCAGGGGTTGAAACAATGTTTATCAAAAATATTTTAGTATGCAAAAGCCTGCAATTACAGTATCTGTGGTTTCTCCTGCATCCAACACGTCTAACACACTTCATTGCATCTTTACTTCCCATTAAAGAGGTTAAATATTGATTCATCTATTTCCACACATAGCCCTGTCCAATTAGCCGGGGATGAAAATTAGACGGAGCAACAGTATGCAGAGCACTCATTCTGAACAGGAGACGTTTTGAATCTGCAAATATATATATATATATATATATATATATATATATATATATGGTTGAACATATGAATTTCGGTCCCATGTAATTTATTCCACCTTCTATTGCTGCTAACTGAAAAACAACCTTATGGGCAGTGAATGCATTTTTTTAAGCTGCATGTGCTCTGTAACTTTTTTACCTAAATTTAAGCAGCCCAAACACTGAAAATATAAAAAGTTTGGTTTACATTTTGGTAATATCGCTTCTAATAGGTATGGACACTATCAAAGGAAACATAAGACCCTAACAATTGCAGCTTGAATATTATTAAACAGCAAATGAATAGAATTTCAGAACACTAATTTGAAAAATAAGCATCTGCTTATCTGCCATCATACTTTCAACATATATAATGTAAATTCTTTGGGGTCTGAGGACTATTAGCCAGAATGACACTAGATACAAGTGTAAACCCGCTGTTCCTATTACAAGTTCTCCCACAGAGCATGAACGGAATGAAACAGACCAAAGCTGCTGAGTAAATTGGTATTTTCTCACAGTCTGATATCTGACTTCAATTCCACAAACAAAAACAATGTGGTAACTTCATTTTGAGGGCTCTGCTAACGTTAATCCCTGGCTACAGATTACTGATTAGATCAAAAGAAGTATGTGAGAGCGCAGTATATAGTGGCTCTCTCTGTTGATGGAACAAACAATATAAATTGCACTTGTAATTGGTTGTGAAATATTATGTCTATGTTGGTTCAATTTTGTATATTTCTGGGTCTGCATCTATTTGCGTTCAGTTGTGCACGATGAGGTCCCCATGACCAATGACACAGTTGCTGCTGTGCTCCATGACACACACACACACATACATACAAAGACCACCCATGGACATACAGAGGACCATTTCCTCTTTTCTGACCACTGGGCCTATTTCGCGTTTAGCTACCTTCACCAGCCTGGTCCCACCACAAAAGGGGGCCAGTTCCTATTCAGCAGTTAACGAGGACGACAAACTGGGGGAGTCATTGTCCCTGCTCCTCAGCCCCTGTCACAAAGCTTATTGTTGCCATCAATCAACATAACTGCTTGTTTCCACTCCTGGCTAACCCCATCCATCCTCACCCGGCCCGTGGCTACTGACTGAGGTAAAAGGTTTAAATTGCTGATTGAGTGGTCCTCCAAACTTTTAAGAGGAGGAAGTCGCCATCACAAAGTCAAGAGCTCTTCACCTTTGGTAAAGCCAAGCAGTCACTGAGCCAAATGGAGTCATCTCAGTTGTGCTATGCCTCCACAAACCACCAGGTTAGTTTTTTTTTTTTTTTTAGACATTAGATGTAGTCACTAGATGTATCAAAAAATTCTTTGAACAGATGCAGCGCAAAGACCTTAAACTGGAAAGATAATTTTGATTGATGTTTGTCATTTTTGGGGAAGAATGTCAGCTACTCTCTAGTTCTCTAAAGGAAAGATTTGCTATATGTGTTGTATACACTTGACAACCAACTGAACTTTAAAATTAAATCTATTTAGCTCATTTGAACACGCCATCAGCTATCATCCATCATGGCGGCTAGAAGCGCCGGGCCCAACTAACTTAATATACGTTATGTTACATGACGTAAATTGGCCAGCAATATTTTGCGAATGTCAATTTATTAACTTTTAAAAACCATTAACCTCTTATGTCATCCTCACTAAGTAAAATGTACCTTTTATTGAAGGTTTTTCAAGGCCACTCTTCACAGTGATCCTCAGTCTGACTCTCTGACCAGGTGCGCCGGTGATGCTGTCTCTTTTTGAAATCTCGTTCTCGCGAGAAATGAACATCGCATTTACTCGCTCCCCACTCAGCCCCCCCCCCCCCCGCAAAAAACAAAACAAAAACAAAAAAAACAACTACATTTATTGTAAATGAATGTAGCAGAAATACTGTGTATATCACTGTAAATTGAGTACCGTTTAGCTTCTGGGCTGATGGATTAACAAAACCATCATCCTCACCCATCATCACCCTGACATTACCAAAGTGCCTGTCAGACATTTGGCTGACATTTTATACACTAAATGACTCACCAAGAAGGTAATTCAGAGGATCTAATGAATCCTGAGTTGCTGCACTAATTTCACAAGTTAATCTATTATAAGAAAGAACTGTAAGAGTTGTAGTTTGACTCTGAGGTTTGAGCAATAATGCTGGAAAACAAAAAAATCCAAAATATTTCCAAACTACACAGGAAATCTATATCAAACTATTGTGTGAACGGAAAACACATAAACCTTCATAATTAGATGATAGTAACCTGAGACTGAATTAAGGAAAATAAGAGGGAGGGTATCAAAATAGGGGAATAAAATTTGAAAATAACCAGACATTTGCTGAATGGTTGTATATTATTTCTCCCAGTATGTGACTAATTATCCTGAGCTGGCGAGCACAACAACTGAGTCTGTAAATTGAAATATGCACACATTGTGCAACATCTGCACAATGTGTGGATACAAAGTGGAAAAAAAGGACCCAACTGAACTGAAGGGAGGGCAAACTGTGTGTGCTGCATCTACAACACAATTTGACCCTCTATTCTGCTCAGCAGCCTCCAAATAACCACAGGCCATTAACCTAATTTCCTTACACTGCCATTTTATGAGGAACACACAGAGAGAAAGAAGGAAGGGCAACTACAAGTGTCAGACACTAAATCACTAACTCCACACAAAGCATTCCCATCTTTTCATTTTTACCCTCATTTGGGGGGGGGGGGGGGTTCGGGGGATTTTCACAAGCTTTAGATATTACAAAGCAGATTTTTTTTTTTCATTTGGATGTCAGAGGTGCTGTTGAAAACAGCTCCACAGATTGTATTGTGCTGACTGAGGTACAGTACTGATAGTGCATAGTAAACTGCGCAGGAGTGAGAGAGGGAGGATTGCAGTGTGAGCTTCCTTTTATCCTGCTTCAATGGCTCAGTGAAAAGGGTGATTAGTTTGTCCCATCTCAAAGTGCTGCCACGTCTTCGGTTACAGAGATAAAAGCCCTGCCTCACGTCAAAAAGAGCAGCCATTGTCACGAAAAAAGTGAAACAACCCCCCCAACATAGTTACTTAAGTGAGGGGAGACACTGGGCAGTGCAGGGGGCATGTCTCTGTAAGACATTTTTCGATGAGTGTTTTAAAACAAATCAGAGTCCCTAAAGAGCAGACACTGCAACTCTTCCTTGTAAAATTTAATACTGTATCCTTCTTTCTGGATACAAAGAGCTCTTTGAAGAGAGCACTGATGCCATAATAAGACACTGATGAAAGGCACATCCATTAGATCTTCACATCCCATCGGAGGGCTCTCCCACAGAGCAAGATGTCTATACCAGAGTTTTGGGGAATGGGTGTTAAGAACAGAGATTGTTTCCAGGCAGGGCACAGAGGACATAGAAGTGGGAACTAACTTGTCAGTTAACTGGACAGGGGACAAGCTGTTTACAGGAAGGATTTGCCAAGGGTCTTTCTACGGTATGCAGGCTATGCAATCTGGATCACTGACTGTAAAATCCCATCAAAGGAGGTTTCTTGGTCCCAGCGGTGTGAAGCTAAGCTGATCCACAAGGAGATGAGCTCCTGGCAACTTCAGTCTGACCAACAGAGACCCTTGTCTGTACATGGTTTTATAAATCAGAGAAATGGTGGGAGATTCATTTTTGTTTCGGTTCATTCTGCTGATGAGTGTTGGTTTGGGGGCTTCAGTGTAATTGTTTGGGGGCAAACACTGATTGGGTTTTTGATTACCCTAATTCAATCCTCTGACCTGAACTGCCACTTCACATCTCTGAATAAATTAAACCGGCATGACTATGTGGATAAAAGGCAAAATTTAAACATGGATTTCCAGTTAGAGCCATTACCAACTTCCAGACAGGGTATTCATCTCAAACTGCAGGAGTGCTCCAGAGCCATGACCTCACTTAGATTGTGCTTAATTTTTGTTGCATGCAGAACGAGATCCTGCAATGCAAATCCAATTTGAGGGGGAACTCTTAAATTCTTTCAGCACTGGAGGTTTTTTCTCCCCACCTCCAAATCTGAACCTTATGGGACTGTTGTAACAACACAAGTGCTGTGGACATGGCACTGACTGATAACATCTGTTGAGGAGTCTGGATGTGCAAAAGCACCTCTTGACCTATCTGACCTCTTTCTGAGAACCTTTCATTCAGAGGTCAGCACCAATGGTAAAGTGATGTTTGAAGCATCCTTCCTTCTGCTGAGACAGGAACTGATGTATTTACCTTTTAGAAAACACACCTACCTGCACATTCTTCCTGTTTCACACCAAAACATTGCTGATTGCTTGATGAATTTCTAAATTAATTCCTTTTTAAGTAATAGAATATGGGAAAATTTAAAGAATGAGGACACTTACGATAAAGACAACCAGCTTCACCGTTGAGTTGGGACCATCCAGGGCAACACTTGTACACAGTATGATAATCCTGTCTGTACACCTGTCTGTATGCTGTGTAGTATGCTGTCCTGTCAAATGACAATGTTAAAACCGTTAAATGATTGTGCACATGAATGTGAGAGACCGTATATAAATATATACATAAGGATTATCCAACTTTTTATTTGCACATATCATTCTAAGAGTTTCATGTGATGGAGAATCACTAGATCAGGAAAAAAAAAGACAAAACATATAATCTGTTCAAACAGCTCCAAATCTTTCATGTAACACGTTGTATAATGTTCAGCAAACATTTTCCCAGACTCTTAAAGCAGTCTGTTTTTTTAAAGGGAGAGGCTGGCAGACTACTTCAGAGAATGGTGACTATCCCTGTATTTTGGGACCCCTCTCATTGCTCCACAATCATTACACATTGTGGGAACACGTTTTGTTTACAGCGAATAATTGTGGCCTTGACTGCCTTCAAAGCAGGCTTTGGCTAGGTAACAGGGCAAATAACGCATTGGTGAGAAAGCGAGTGTGTGCAACACAGTGGCAAACTCCTTCAACTGACTCAGAGAGAAAGAATTGCTGACCTATTAGGAGCACTCTCCTTTGAAAGAATGTTGGCTGCAGGGACGTCTGTGTGTTAAATAGATGGTAACCTCAGTTAAATGTGGGTACACCTTGCACTTATCTGTATGAGAGGTTCAAAGCAGTGATTACAGAACAAGAGAGTGAAGGAGATGAAGAGGGATGAAAAAGGAGGAGGTCAAGGATTCAGCCCCAATCTTGTTTGATGCTGTAAAGATGTACCTAATGAAGAGTCAACACCTCTCTGATAAATTCTTTGGGTTGCATGACTAATGGAAACTACTAAGAACCATTAATAAATTTCTTGCTTTGGCCGGAGCTTAATCAACAAAGCATCACATCCCCTGCAGGTGAGGTTGAGAGTGTTTGCGAAAGAACAGAGCCAGAAGCTTTGAGTGCTTTGAGAGGCTACAAATGAGATGTGTTACTCACCTTCGCTCATATCCCATGCACCATGACTGCCCCACACAGCCTTGCTTCCACACTTTAACCATGCGTGTAAAGGCTTGTACACAGGGCTGCCGCTGGGCGACCAGCATCACCTCCCTTTCCACACACACATTAGGCCTGTTACAAAAACAATGGTAAAAATACTTAACGTGAAATTACCCTGGAGTGCTTTTTGTTGTTGTTTTTGTTCAGGGATTTATGAGATCTGCAAGATATGGTGCAGCAAACAGAGATGAATAAAGCTTGAACACATAATTTTTTAGTTTCACCAATGTAAGGCCAGCAAAAGCCTCACCTGTGGTAAGAAGTAAGCCTGCTTAAGCTAACTTGTTTTGGTATTTTTCAAAGATTCAAGGGGAATTCCTTTTTCACCCCCTTGCAGAACACCTAATTACAAAGAGGCTGCCTGTAGTTAAACTTTATATTCACCTGAAATGTGTTACCAGAAAGTCTTCTAGTGGGTAGCATGAACATTAAAGTGGAAAAAAATTCTTAACATCCAAAAGTAAAAACCAAAATAGTTTTTAAAAAAAATTATAACCAGACAAGATCAAAATCTTTGAGATGTGATCCATGTTTGCTGGGAAACAAAAACATATGAACTGCAACCTCTGCAACCAGTTACTACTTCACTGTGCAATATTTTCAAAATAAAATGAATAAAACAAAACCATGCCGCTACTTCCCAGGCAGTTCACATGAAATATTTAAAGCGTTTCCGTTGAAAATACAGGAGAACATACATGTGTCACTTGTATGTATACAAGACTGAATGTGTGCTTAAAGAGGAGACAGTTAACATTTTCATACTGATGTAAACTTCTGTGGTCATCTACTGTCATTTCCATTTACACAAAATCTGTCCAGGTTAACAGACTGAGGTACCACTGAAGTCTTTGCATCATTTATCACTACACACAGAAGAGTCTCAGACAAGAAAAAAAGAGTGCAACATGATCCCTGAAACATTTTCTTTTTTTGGTAACTCTCCAGGGACAGACAGGAAGGCTCTGGCATATGGAGATCAGGGAGAATCTTAAAACAACATACAGCTACTCATCTCATAAACAACAGTAATCACCATCACCTCCACCTGTACACATAATTGTATATGAAAGACCTTATTGTTAGTGGCAGATAACAGCAGTGTGACTATTCTCACATAATTAAAACTTATTGTTTATTTTTATTATGGAGCTTAAATACCTGTCATAACTGTCTGGCTTTCCATTTTAAGGGGTTTAGAACCAACAGCCCCTGACAGAGTTAGGAATGCAGTCCAGACCTTCCACATGGAGCCAAAACATAATCATGTATTATTATTGACATGCATGGCTGCAAATGAAGACTTTAGTGAGGGTGCACAACATCAAATTGAAATCTTCAGCATCCACAAATTGGATCAAACTACCCACATGCTGTTTGATACATCTGAAACAGGAGACAAATACTTCACAAGCCTTCGTTTTCTGCCTCTGCTTGAGTGTTTGGCACAAGTTTGTGCATGTGTAGGTGAAGCAGCAGTTTTCTCAAACTTCAAAGGAAATGTGAGGTTGTAAAAACATCTGAGTAAAGATGGAGAATAAACCAAATATAAGCAAGATAAAGAAACATAAGAAAGAGGTTACTCACATATAAGGTTGCAGGTTGCTGGCGATGCTATAGCGCAATGTGTGAACCCCGTTAATAAATATTAGGAAAAAATGAAAAATAAAAATGTCCATTTTCTTCTTTATGGGTTAGAATACAACTTTTAATAATCAAAGGTAAAATAATTTACTGGTATCAATAAAACGTCTATGAAACAATAACCATCTAATAATTTAACAACCCCATAAAGGAAATCCAGACCGTCTTGAATGGGCTTAAAAAACGTGTAAAGGATCTTCAGCAGAGAATTGGCCAAAACTAAACGAAAAAAGCAGAACCATCACATGCCGATTTTGTTTGTTTGTTTGTTTTTTTCCCTTGCTCTGAGCCGATGCGCGTCACTGACTGGAAAAAAACAACTGCCGCTCACCTCCGCTTCCTCCCTGCAGATGTTAGACTGACGGGCAAAGAATCGAAGGCTGCGCGCTCCTGCCTCCCTCCATTCACTTGGTAATGATGGCATGGGGGGTTGGAGGGGTTGGAGGGGTTGGGACGGGGGGCTGCAGGGACTGCCATCTATTATTCAGAGTGTGAAGAGCTTCTGGAGTTCACACAGGACAGCCTGCAGCCAGATGAAAGTGCACTGACAAACCAAGACGGGTGAAAACAACAATTTTTCTTCGGGCTCAGATTTAATTACACAGTCGGCATAATGTTTCCGTTGAGACCAGTGATTATGAATTAGCCGGTAATTTAAATAATCTTTTTTATATATAGTGATATGCACCCCCTGTGAGACAGTGAGCAGGTAATGATGAAAAAAAAAAAAGCCAGACATTAGGTGGGACCGTCTTGGAAAATGGAGTGATATACAATCGCAGAAAAGCACCAGAGGATGTCTGGGTTTGGGGGGGTCTGGGGCAGCGAGTGGTCGCTCTGCAGGGCAAACAGCTGATGGTGCGGTCAAAAGGTCAGCCGCCAGGACCCCTCTCCAAACAATGCCTCCATTGCACGCATGTGTGTTCATGACCCCAGAGGGTCCCGGGTCACCGTTGTCTGTGCAGCCCTCCCAGGGGTGCAGCAATACATGTTGTTTTAATTAGATCTGACATATCAGACCTAATACGAGATATATGTTGTACAAGTTGGGACCCAGAACAAGAACCCTTCTTCAATGGCCAAAACTGTGTCATATGGTAATGACATGTCTTTGTTTGTGTTTATTTCTGGGGCAAAACAACCCTAATTGTGGGCTAATATAAAATAATAAATAATTTAATATGGACCCCCAAAGTAGCTGATGGGTTTTGTTTTCATTATGAGCGCAGCTTCAAACTGTATCTAAGAAACTAAGTAAACTTAAACTAATGAACGCCCTTTGGCATCAGGACCAGCTGTCAATTTTACCTGGATGTTAATGAGGCCTTGCATCAAAGATATCTCATTATCTCCAAAACACTATTAAATACTAAAATACAGCTTTAACCACAAAGGTAACATTTTCTTTATGTCCAAACTTTTTAAAGTTGTCTCAATTTAATTACAAAAGACCTGGGCTTGTGGCAGCATAAGGTTTTAGATTTTTTATACAATTTTTTTAGTGATAAGGTTACTAAAACTAAATCAAGTGAAAACGGTGTGATGTGATAACACAAGACAGTGCCTGCATTTTTACACCATTTATTAATCAGCCTCTAAGCTGAGGGGCCTCTAGTTTTAACACGTGGGCTATATCAGTTGATAATATGGTGTGTTATCACAAACTAAATGACAGAAAAACAGTAAGTGTAGGTCGGTATTCCAGTGAAGAACATACTACTACACTATTTATGTTATAATACATGTAACATATAAGTGGTCAGTATGTCAGCTCATTGCTAAATAAAGAGAAACGCATGAAAATGCCCTTTAAAATGGTGATTTGCTGACACCTTGTGGTTAAAAATCTGAATTACACATCACATTTACTCTAAATACCAAAACACGTGACATAACGAACAAATATTAACTTGCAGACCTTAAACAGCAGGAAGTAGTCACAAAAAAATGAACTTTGCACTGTTTTAGCTACAGTCATACAAAAAGACCCTGATAGCCGACTTGGTTTTTATAACACACGCTACGTTTTAAACAGGTTGGGTAACTTTACGAGGCTCACTGAACGTCACTTCCAACGACCTTTGACCTCTGTGTGGCGCAGGACCGGAGCATGCAGTTTGTAATAAAAGGAGGACTGTACACACTCCGACGGACACACACCATCAGAGGGTCACCAAGGTTTATGTCTCACCGCATCATGTCGTCTCAGGCGAAGCGGCCCGTTTCCTTGCTGGGGACGATGGCGCTTGGCGGCCGAGCTGACGCCGGGCAGAGCCGGGAGATGGTCTGGACCTTCCTGGACCGGGGACACGAGCAGCTGGACACAGCCTTCATGTACGTGGACGGCAAGTCAGAGACCGTGATAGGAGCCATGAATCTCCCCAAAACAGGTAAACCAGAGGCAGAAGACCCTGTTGATTTTTTTTTTTTTTTAACTTCTTCATAATTGATTAATCGTTCAAGGAACTTATTGAGCAAAGATGTAATAAGTTAACATAAGTATGAAACAAACACAACACACAAAAAAAATCAGGTCCAAAAGATGATGGACACCTCAGGGGGAGGTCCTGGTGTATTTAAGAGATTACATGTGGATTTTTAGGGCCCCAAATAAATCTTGGATTATTTTGTTTGTTTGTTTTGGGAAGCTATGTACTTTGTTTGTAGAGAACATGCGAATATGAAATCTAAATTTTAATACATTGCAACATAGTATCATAATTAAAGCCCGCACATATTGACAGATTAGCAGTAAAACTAAAAGGACTCAACCCGTAACTATGCATGGCAGTACATCCCACAGACCATAGCAGTAATTCATATATGTTGGATAAATTAAATGACAAATATTTTTTATACAAAGCAAAACTGATACCGAACCTAGGCTCTAAAAGTCATTACTTGCTTCCAACATTCTGTTGATATTTTTCTGACAGGTATATACTGTCGAAATAAGATAACCCAAATATCTGCTAGCCTCAATAAACCTTATATCATCTTTTTATTTCATTTTTTCTGTGTGCCAGTAAGTATCGCAACCAAGGCCAACCCCTGGGATGGGAAGACGTTGAAACCAGAAAGTGTGCGCTCGCAGCTGGAAACGTCCCTTCAGAGGCTACAGACTGACTGTGTGGACCTTTTCTACCTCCATGCCCCTGACCACCAAAACCCCATCCAAGATACACTTAGGGCCTGCAATGAGCTCCACAAAGAGGTGAGGACGCCATAGAGTTTAAACTCCTAACTCCTAAGATGTTGGAAGCACATTTTTCTGTTGGGTACATATTATGCAGTCAATGATAGTGTACCTATTGCATTTTGATATCTTATACATATATATATATATACACACATACATACATTTCAGGGAAAATTCAAGGAGTTTGGACTGTCAAACTATGCATCATGGGAAGTGGCTGAAATTGTGTGCCTGTGCAGACACAACAACTGGATCACTCCCACTGTTTACCAGGTATCATCTGATCATCTCTAATAATGTTGTATCATGTAAGAGTAAAGCAGATTCCTACTATACTGAGTATTGTTGCATCTTTCAGTATAAGTAGTTGTGTGTTAGAAATTGCAGCAGCATCCTACATAGTAAAAAACTCAGTGATCCTTCACTTTTATTTAATCTCTTTGACTTATCTGCATCCTGACTTAGACTCTCACCTTTCACAGGGGATGTATAATGCCACTACAAGACAGGTTGAGACAGAATTGCTGCCATGTCTGAGATACTATGGAATGAGATTCTACGCATACAATCCTCTAGCAGGTACTGTTCCTCTGCTTTCAGTGGTGCCCTTTAAGCATGTAATTCATTTTATTTAGAAGATAGGGTAGTGGCTAGCACCAGTGCCACCTCACAGAAAGGTCCTGGATTCAAACCCTGGCAGATAGATATTATAATAGATGGACAGATGGTTGGATAAAATGAAAAACTCATATCTACAATTTATAATGATAAAGATGTCTAATGTTCTTGTTTTAATCCATGCTAACATCATGGCACTGTGGATAGTTAGTCACCTGAGGGGTGTACTACGAAGCGAGATTAGTGCCTTAGCGAGGTATGTTGAGCCTAAAGCCAG
Organism: Remorina albescens; assembly: GCA_034769265.1. Lineage (NCBI taxonomy): Eukaryota > Metazoa > Chordata > Actinopteri > Carangiformes > Echeneidae > Remorina > Remorina albescens. The sequence continues at coordinate 19,369,836 of CM068494.1, forward strand.
ACTTTTCCATGTCACGAAGGTAGCTCTCTTTTAAGCTGGCTATATCACCGGGGTAACTTATGCTGCGAACATAACCTGGTCCGGACCAGTTTTTGTTCGGAGTTTCAGCTTAAAATCGGCTATAAAGAGCGCCACCCTTTCACTGATCATCCTCCTTGAACGTGGCCTCACCGTTTCTGGAAAATCCAGTGGATTTAGGTGGCCGAATTGTTAGACATGCTCTTCGGAGGGAGAGAGTTTTTCCAGACCGGACCGATCTGTTGGCGTTTTCTGATGATATTCTTTATGAGCGATATAGATTCTCAGCTGAGGGAGTACGTTACATATGCAATCTTGTTGAACCATATAAGTAATGCGACCAAACGAATCCATGCACTTACAGTAACGCAGCCATCAGCAGCACCTTTTCACCCAATAAAAAAACAAAACAAAACACCAATCACAGGATGTGTTTTATTATTTATTAAAGTTTGGCTTTTTCTGGGAAAAGAAAAAGTCATAAGTATACAATGTCAATTATGCTTAACAAAGCATTTTAAAGTACCATTTACTGCAGTACCTTTTTCTCATACTCCAGTTGCTCGATCTCAGGTTTTAGTTTCTTGATTTCCAGCTTAAGAAACTAAGACATAGGACTGCTAGAAAATATAAAACCCTTACCCCTTGTTTTTTCGTGGGCCTAGAGGTGGAGGCCACAGGCTGAGGGGAGGGTTGCACAATGTCCTCTCCCTGTGACATTAATGAGAAAGAAACTTAATTATTTCTAATTTAAAAAGATGAATTTAAATTTTAAATTGAATTCTTATTTAGATTATTAAGATATCTACCCCCAAAGGTACCTCTGAATGCACTGAAAGTGTCTCCTCATCATTGATCTCCACCTGTGGAATAGTTTAAGAGAAATGAATAAAGTGGATTCAACACGGCAAACAAAGATAAGAGTACATGACAACTTGCTTTGACAGTTACCTCTGTGTGGGGGTCAGCAAGGGTGTGTGTTGGCAGCTTGAGCAACACTACAGTGTCTCCTTCAACTGTAAATTAGATTAAAACGTTTCTCATCTGAGAAACAATAAATATGCATTTAGTATTTTACCACCGAAGCACCTAAGCATACCCTGGACAAAGAATTGCTGCTGGGAGCTGCCAGCAGCAGGTCTGATTGAATACCCCCTTGTACCCCCTCCATGATCGGCCGCCCTTCATCTATTGCAAGGGCCAGCTCCTCTGAGGCCGTGTAATCGGCTGGAGCGGGGCCCCCTCAAATCCTTCTCTCATTTTTCTTCTTGTTTCCTTCTGATAATTTTAACATTTAATATGTTACGCAGTGTATCATCCACATTACACTAAAAGAGTGATGAATGCACAGCTTTGGATTATATTTTTGTGCTTGGTCCGAATTTGCTGCCAGGCCGTTTTGCAGTGCTGGTATTACAACAAATAGAGCATCAATTAGAAAATTGGACAAATCAAATGAATTTAACTTTGATTTGGCCCTAATCTGAGTGATTTCCATGTATCCTTCATTGTGAGACAATGTCAGGGAGCAAATTAAAGTATATAGTGATATATAATATATTACATAGGCTATATTAGCTTATGCATTTACACGATCAGCAATCAAACTTCCTCTCTTTCCTTGTTAGCAGCAACAGTGTTGCTTTTAGCTGTTATTATTGGTCTGAACTCTTCATAGCTCTCCATTATCATAATCTGCTCCTATGGCTGAAATATGCGGCACGTAATCGGTCCAATTTTCTGCGGAAATAGCGTCAAATGACGCACAAAGCTTGATGAGGCAAGCCTGGGTCGACAAATCTAGTTGATAACCGCCGTCGTGATACTCGTTATCTGTGGTTGGAGCTTTCGGCTTTATCGAGCCAGCTCACCCAAAGAAAGTCCGGCTCTGTTGAGCTTCCTTCGTAGTACACCCCCCTGGTCAGTTCACCAGTTTTGTTTCGTATAATCTGCTCTGGTACTGCCATGAAATGTCCCAACATCAGTAGAATTTGTTCAGGCATATTGTATGACCTCTTCAGTGTCAATAGTCCAGTACGTTTTTTGAATAGTTAAAAAAATCTAATTGCCTAGATCAGCACCCTCCCACCACAAGCTTATTTTGTGTTTAACACAAATTAATTGTAACATGCGAATGGTAATAAATAGTTCATATATGTAACCTGGATTCTAATATCACTTCTGGCAGGTGGACTTCTGACAGGAAAGTATCATTACGAAGACAAAGACGGTTCCCAGCCTGCTGGACGGTTCTTTGGCAACAACTGGGCCGTAGCTTATCGGGACAGGTAAGCAGAACGGTTTTTGTTTTTTTTTACATGTCTCACGTTTATTTTTGCGTTTGTGTGTTCCTGAATCTAAGCAGGTCACTGTGACTGACCTCTCTTGTGTAAGGTACTGGAAAGAAAGTCATTTCCACGCCATACAGGTGGTTCAAAAGGCTCTTGAGACAGTATATGGCAAAGAAAAACCCACGCTGACGTCTGCTGCTATGCGCTGGATGTACCACCACTCCCATCTTAAGGTACCTGTTGTGCACAGAAAGATGTTTTGAGTTATTAATGTGGAAGAGATTACAATATAATGCTATCTAAACTTTTGGAGCTAAAGTAGGTACAATATCTTATTCATGAGATACTTTATGCATTTACTGAACAAAGATTATAAGTAGCTAACTAGACTGAACCTTTCAAAAGAAGTGTTTTTATCATGCAGTATTGTCTTTGCACACTTGTTCATTAAGTCAGTGGTTAAGCAAAGATCATGAAATACACTGATACTTGACGTTGAGCTCTAACCTTTGTACAATAATTGGTCAATTATTTAATGTTTAACCAAGATATAAAACTCTTTAGTATTCAGCTGAGATATTTGCTTTTGCATAAATTTGCCACCAGTGTTTAAAATCAATCCTTCAAATGAACAAAGAATCATTACATATTCCATTTTCCACAATTTGTATGAATATTCACTATCATTTTAAGGATTTACATAATTACCTCGCATCCACTGGCTAACTCCAGAATAACTGAAATAATATACATAACAAAACTTTACCATCTGAAAGCATGTGTTTAATGTGCATCTTTGGTCAACAATCCAGAGTCAAAGGTTGAATTGGATGCTAAAATGGAATATGTGTCAGATTGAAAGGAAACATAAGGAGCCATGTTTAGAATGACAGCAGCTTACTTTTACCTGACTACTTCACCTGTTGTTACAGGGTGAGCTTGGAGATGGAGTCATCATTGGCATGTCCAGTTTGGAGCAACTTCAGCAAAACTTGGCTGCTGCAGAAGAGGGCCCTCTGGATGAGAGAGTGGTCACTGCCTTCAATGAAGCCTGGAATCTCGTAGCCCACGAGTGTCCAAACTACTTTCGATGAGGACCCACTTTTTTTTTTTTTTTTTTAATTAGAGGCTACACTAGATAGATCAATCAGGAACCATAATGTGTCATAGCACTTCATTGTTGATGTAAAAATGACATTTTCAAGGAGAAAACACAATTTTTGGAGGTTAAATTAAACTGTTACATTAAAGAAGACAAATTTCCCTGGTTGGTTTAACACGTGACACCGTATGTACTTATTTGTTTCGGCCACACGTCAAAGCACTTGAATGCCATACAAATATTTTTTTTTCAGTACAATAAAAAGTCTTGACAAAGCAAATTGCATCAAGATAATTACATGAACAAGACTGAGACTTCACCAAAGTCACCAGTGTTTCCTGAACAACAATTCAGTCCAAAGCTAAAAAGGGAAGTACAGAAGTTGTTATTTTGGGGTGAAAGTGTGACAGATGAGAGTTGATGGGAGTCCAGGGGCAGCCCAGGTGGTCAGGAAGAAAGGTTTCAACAGCAAAGTGCCTCTGATGGTAAGGTTGGCCAGGAAAATGACAAAAAAAATGTGTACAAACCACTGCCTATGCAGATGTTTTATTCTACATCATCATCATCATCATCTTCATTCTTCTCCATAAACTCTTCTTCACCAGCAAAGTTCTCAAACTCGCCTGTTTCTGAGTTCCACATACATTTGATTTGCACCTTGAATTCAGCCATCTCAATACCAAAGAGTTTCTGTGGACAAAAAAGAGCCAGTTTGGAAAGTCAGTCAAAAACAACACTGTGGATCACTGTGGGCATTTCCTAAAGTGAAACAGCCTGGAACTCACCAGAATACGACACTGCTCAGGAGACAGCACATCTCCCTCCTTACAGACTTCATGGTCCTTCAGCAGTGTTACCACTCCTGGAATAACAGTATTAAAAAAGTTATTTGTTGCAGCTGATATGAAACACTGACAGTTAAAATAACACTAAGTGTATTTTTTTTCCATTCAAATGCTTTTTGTACCTTTCTTGAGGGCGGTGGGGAGTCCCAGTTGCCTCAATTGGGGCTCCATTGAGTGAGGAAACTGTTCCAGGGGTCCCTCATCCAGAGTTATGTCCGTCTGTGCCTGGTTGCCAGACCGTGCATAATCGGTCTCTTTGAAATGACTGAAATACCTACCAATAGAAAACGATTTATTAAAATTTATGACCAACATGATTCATCAAGGATACCACAGTTTAAGTTATACTCACTCTTGTACTTCATCCTGTGTTTTATTTGTGAATAGTACACCCACTTCTCCTCGTAGATACTTGCAGACCTACAAATCATCAAAGGCAAAACAGGATTATGAAGTATATGCAAAATTGAAGACATCAGCTATATCATGGTGACATTTTCTAGCTTAATTCCTCCACTCTTGAAGATCTTGCATACCTTGTGCAAGTTATCTTTGTATTCATCTGTTACTCCTTTACCCAAGGCAACCATCATGACTTTATTTTTGCCGAAGAAGAATCTGGAAAAGAGAAGAGTCCAATTCAAATTTTTCTTGTGACACCTGTTCAAGGGGTACACCTACATTTAGTAATAAACGATTGTCCTGTGGGGAGAACTGCAACAGAATAATATTAATAAATGATCGAAGAAGAGGAGTGTAAGACATCCTTACTTTTACCCACTATAATAGCTTAAGCATTCGGCAAATCATGCCATACAACTTCACAGCGATATAAATTAGATCCTGCGAGATTGTTAAATGCCCTCATCCCTCAGAATTTGTGTCCCCGTTTATTAACTAAAGCTGTAAGACAAATTCCTTAAAGACAACTGTTATGACCTTATCAGGATTATCTTTATAAAGTTAGAGTAAATTGGCCTCAGCATTTATAGTCAGTAGAGCACCACTTTAAATTCAATGAAACTTCCAACCAACAGGCTGGTTAAGGTTCCATTACCTGCTGTGTTTCCATGCTGTCCTGATGTCTTTCAGCTTGTTATTCCTCATATTGGCCACAGAGAATATGAACAAGTTTCTATAGGTGTCTACACATTTCCGCAACTAAAACAACAAAGAGGAGGAGAATCTAGTGAGAAACACGTCAACAGTTTCAGAAAATTCTGGTAAACTAAACAAAAACAGAGAGAAAGAAACTCACGTCCTCGATTAACTTCTGTTTCAACTCCAGTCCCTTCTTGGCTGTCTTCGTTAATGAAACTGGGGGAAAGATCACGTTAACAGCACAGCACTGCGTTACACCTATTTTCTAGGTGTATAATAGTAGGTGTGTAGGTGTATAATAATAATAATAATAATCGTCAATATTCTTATGATGGTTATTGCTAGTGAAAGTAGTAAAATAATAATGACACATTCAAAAGGGTCTCTTTTACTGCTTGTATACCATCCACACCAAATCTAAGTGAAAAACAACTGTACTTGAACTTGTCAAAACTGGATCACATAACTTCAAAGAGACTTGATGTATTTGAAAATATTTCCTGGTTATTTAAACAGTGATTGTGTGCTGACTTCAGTGAAATGTATGTTCACCATCTCCCCCATCAGAAGACGCTAACGTTAGCTTGTTTCCTCGCTTACGGTAATTTCCGGCTATCGTAAAAAGCTGCAACATATGAGCAGCTGAAAGGCATAACAATCAGCTTTATGTGTTGGTCCGTAACACAACAAGAACTGGACGGTTCTTACTTTTCTTGTCCCTCCGTGATTTCGGCATGGTTTCCTCTCACCGCGGCGGAGCAGCAGACGCACACGTGAAGTAAAAGGACCCCAAATGTTTCTGTCTGCGGAGGCTGACCACGTGGTGCCTGAGATAAAATAAAAATAAAATAAAATTGTTCTCGTTACTTTTTAACTGAAATATTTGTAACGCATCGCTGTGTCTGCTAATGATAAAATAGGCTGCTTCCAAATAAATGCACAAATAGATTTATAATAAATTTAGATGAGACTCGTGTGCCCTTGTTATAATTTCAACCTAATTGTATTCATTTGTAAAATCTTTTGATCATTAATCAACAATATTGAACTTCAGGCAGACGTGTTATTAAAATTCATACTATAGACTTTATAGACAATTTCCATTGTCACCACATGATTGTGAATTTGCTGCTTCTAGTAATTCATGTTACATGAGCAAGGAGCCATGTGGCAATGGTTTACACTAATAGGGTTAATCAAGAGATTAACCCACCAGAGATCTCCTGTGCCAAAACAACAACATACAAGTAGGCTACTTGATACAACAGTTGAGGCCAATTCACAAATTGCTTCAGATCCATTTTAGGCGGACTGGAGGTCATTATGAAAGTAACGTTCAGTCCCCTCTTCAGAATCAAGTCGAGACACTTCTGTTGCATTTATTGTTGTTTGAAAAGAGCAGAAAAAATCAGATGAATAATAAAAATATTGCTCATTATATATTTAACACGCACACATATGTTATATATGTTGTATATTGTGTTATAAGGTTGTACTTTGTTATATATATTTGCTTCTAGTTTTTCTAAGAAAGTTTTGAGGAAAATAAAATTCAAACGTGTCAAAATATTTGGTGGTGTATAACAGATATTTATGTGACATATATAATGTATCATATTTGTACTTATTTATATTATAAAATATGCTACTATGTATGATTTATACCAGCATCAAGAAAGTGTTATTTTGTTTGTTTTGATTCAAGCGATAAAGACAGAAAAATAGAAGAATACTCCATCATATTGGCTTTTTTCCCCCTTTTTGGTAAGGTTCATCATTCATCATCTTAATAATCCATATAATGACAACAAAATGAAGTAGAAAGGATGTGTTGTCACAGTCCACTTCATGCTATTAATTAGGCCCGTGTACCTCACTGCTGTCTGCGGGGGGGCAGAGGGAGGGAGCTGGGAGGTGCTGATGTAGGTGATAGTGCCTCGTTTAGCACTTTGCAACATGATCCGTTCAGGCCACAGAGAGGCCGGGCTCTGCGGTCCTGCATCCTGCCATTTCACCGCACCACATGGAAACTGAATGGATCTGTAGCAAGCAAAGGGGATGATAACGAGAGAAGGTGGACCGTTTTCCTGTGTCGGCTGGCTATATGAACCCGCACAGCATCAGCTGCTCCTGACAAAGCAAAGGCGTACGGAGATGAGAGTGACGGAAAGTAACGCCGGTGCTCACTGCGGTCTGCGTCAAACCTCTCGCTGCTTCAGGAGATGATGTCCTGGCTGCCTCCTAAAGGACTTTCTGGGTTTATTATTAGTCTCTTGTGAACACCCCATGCTACAGGGGGGGTGGGTGGGGGTCCATGTTAGTATCTTGGGGTAAACATCCAGCAGGGACAGTGATGGCCACCCCTTCTCCAGCCGCCCAGTCACTGTCAGCATCTGCATTGTGAGGAGAAACTCGTCCTGGGGCAGTGGGATTGTGGAGGAATATGCAGAGATAAAATTAAACCTTTTTTAAAAAAAAAAACCCATTATTTTAGCATCTAAACCAGACAGAGCCATAGTTGGATTACACGGTGTTGTTTGTTTACCGACATGAACTCTATGTTTTTCTCGGACACTCCGCCCGGTCAGGTCTGCAACGTCCCCACTGGGTCGACCAGCGCCCTCCGAAACGACCTGGGCTCCAACATCCATGTGCTCAAAACGCTCAACCTGCGCTTCCGCTGCTTCCTCGCCAAAGTCCACGAGCTGGAGAGGCGAAACAAACTGCTGGAGAGCCAGCTGCAGCAGGCTCTGCAGAGACCGCAGTGCCGGCACCTTTACGCCCGTGAAGTCGCGGTGCAGACCGACGGTCCCGAGTCCCGACTGCCAGGAACCATCTGGAGTTTCACCCACGTCCGGAGACAGGGGGAGCGGCTGGAGACGGTGCACGGGCCCGGGGTGACGTGGACGCACCCGGACGGAGTCGGGGTCCAAATAGACACCATCACCCCGGAGCTGAGGGCTCTGTATAACGTGCTGGCCAAAGTCAAGAGGGAGAGGGACGAATACAGGAGAAAGTGAGTTCACTTTACCGACCATTGATTGCTGTGTGAAACTAGTGCTCATGTATGTGCTGTTCTACAGAAGTTGGGAATTTAGAAATGCATCCTTCGTGGGAGAAACAAGGAGCTTTAGGCCTCAGTCCTTCCTAATTTGACCATGTATAAATCATTTGCAGGGGAGTAGCCAGACCTGAACAGAAGTCACAATGAGGGGCCCGGTTTTCTTGTCAGTCAATGGGCCTAACTGCGATCACTGTTGATACACAAAAGCAGGATGAAAATAAGCACAAATACACTCATGGAAAAGACCAACAAACCATCCCAAGATCACCCAGACCCATCAAACGTCGCGCAATTTTGAATTTTGTTTAAAAATAAAATTGAAGTTCAAAACAGTAATTCCAACCGAAATCACATCATAATCACTACACATGCCAACATAATTGCAATACGATTTATTTTTCTTTTCAGGCACCCCTTAATGTAATGTGACTATAGGTTAGACTGTATATTATATACCTGGGAAACCATGATGGACATTTTTCCTTTGATCATAGTTAGTTGAAACACCCAATAAGTGTAGTCATGATGCTGTCTACCCATCACTTCACCACTTATCACTTATAAGGGTTCTTCTTATATCCCATGTGGTTGTGATTGGCAAATGTTTTCTAACTCGTCTGGTAGAGATGGCAGATATCACGTTAGAGTTGGACTTGAGGCAGAGTTTAACATGAAGGATGTCAGAACTGAGTGGCTGCTCAGCACAGAATTTTTCCTGGATTGAACTGAATCTGCTTCTCACACACTTAGGGGGAAATTCTTTTGCATAGTTCATCGTCCACCAATTGTTCTCCTTCCTTAGTCATATTACTTCTTGTTCCTTGAGGACTCAGCATCCCCAGCTGACCCACATCCCTTCTGGTCGGCTTGGCTAGCTACTGGAGGGAGACATGCCAAGCAACTGCTTGCTTCTGTTTGCTGTCATGACTCAAGCTGAGAGGCATTTTAACAGAGCTCTGTCTGCTCTGTGAGGTCGGCTATGACGAATACCGACTTCCACAGAGTTCACTGACTCAGTAACACAGAATGTGTGTGCTCTCCCACTCCTCTGGGAAACTGGATATCCTGTCCAGTCATTCTTAGTCACCAGCATATCCTTTTTTGTGCGCTTTGGCTTGAGAAGATTAACAGCAATGACTGGGACAATAGCCAAATTAAAAACTGCTGCAGCTTAAGTCAAAATTTAGATCCCCTTTAGCAAAAGCAGGAGCTCTTGACTTTACAACTCATTGAAATAGCCATCTCAGTTGCTTTTAAATAAGGGTTTAAGTCAATCAGTTACTCAGTAGAATGTAGTTGTTGGCAAACAAAAAAGGTAGAGCAACATTTCTCTTCCATTAATTCATTTTGTGTCCACTGATAGGTGTTGTGGGTGTTGTGTTTGTATGATTATCTTTTCATCAAAGATACTCAGAAGTTCCAGTTTCAAATGTGTCCATTTCAATGGTTTTACAAAGAGAGATCTGCGGAATAAGACACATTCTTACTTTGTATTTATTGGCCATTGATCATGGTTATCAGTATCTCTTTCTGCCACTCTCTTCCCTTTTGCTCTGAGCACAGTAATTGTGTCACCACTGAGTTCACTGCCCAGTTGTTTTCTTTCTGTCTCGCAGTCTAAATCCTCCATACTATATTCACGTTTCAGCATTCAATCCCTGAGCCCCATCCTGTATAGCTTCTCTCTTCTGTGCTCTTTGTGTTTAGCCATTCCTTCGTCCTTCACTCCACCCCCCAACAGCACCACTCCTCCCTGTGACATGCAGACTGCTTTGTAAGGCATCCTCAATCCTGACAGAGCCCCCCCCCACACACACCCTGGTGATTTATTACAGCTTTACGAGTGCAGACACACACATAAGGAGACGGATGGCAAACTTGTCCATTTTGGACTTGGCCACTAGCTCTTACACTAAAGTACACAGTAGTTACATTTACAGTTCAATTTTTATCATTTCACAGTAAACCTTATTCTTAGCAATGGACTATTGATCAGAATGAGGCAAAACAGCTTGATTTGCCACGCATTATGGTTCATAACAATGGTTTATGAAGTTGCTTTCTGAAGTTAATTTATTTTTGTTAGCATAAATAAAGGCAGCAGCGTAATGGCAGAAATGTTCACCAGTATTATACAGAGAATACAGCGGGATAATATGCTGTATAAAAACCTGCAAAAATAAATGACCAAGGCCCAGATTCCTAAATATTCCTCAGGACAAAATTCAGAATGTGTGAAATTCAGGGAGAGATGAAACTCTTGAACCCTTCACCTTCTTTTGTGCTTCCTCACTTCTTTGAATTAAGTTTAAAGGTGTCATTAATGCACCTCTAGTCACCTTAAATTAGTAGCAATTATAATCCTTCTGAACACAGCAGTAAGGGGGGGGGGGGGGTAATCATGTGTGATGGCTGTGGTGTTAGGAAAAAAATTTATAATTGTCATGCAGCACCCAGTTCATAACAAAGAAAACGTTAAAGCAGTTTGAAGTTGTATGAGGAGTTATCATACTATTTAATACACACCCAACACACCCAGCACAACTTAATTGCCCCACAGGGACATGAAAGATGATCCAATCCAAGTAATCCTAAAAAAAACTGATAAAAGATGATGATGTTTATTTTTAATTTGACAGACATACATATAATCCATTCTCTTTACACGAAATTACCATAATTTTGAAAAAATACTTTAAGAGCTATTCTTTGTGCACTGACCATTTTCAACTTTTCTCTTTGTTTTAGAAGCCACCTGATTTTGTTGCAGAAAAAAGTTTACTTTTGTCATTTAGACAAAGATAGATTCACAAAATCATGTCACCAAATAGGTTGGAACTAGGTTATTGTATGCTCTTATTTCTGTTATTTCCCTCTACAGTTTTACATTTTTCCCAAATGTTTCATAATCAGAGCTGGGATTGGCTCCAGCACCCCCAAGACCCGGAAATGGATAAGCGGTAGAAGATGAATGAATGAATGAATGTTTCATAATCAGGTGCTCCCCCCTGATTATGCTTTTGGTTGAGAACAACACTGCTCTTTCAAAGTTGTTGGGTGTACTTCCTGTTCTGGAAAAGCTCTCTAAATAACTTAATCCAGATTCTTCAGTAATTTATCATTTTTTTCGCTTTCAGAACACTGTTGTGTTGTTTGCACTAAAGCCAGCCTTCATAAATCAGATGGCTGAAATGAACGTCCATTTAGTGCCTCATTGATTGGACTGTGAAGTTACATACCTTTCACACTGACAAACAACCATGCAAAAAGAAAATGGGTAAGGTCAACGCCAGTGTCCACAGCCATACTGTTTCTATCCCACTGTCCTGCCACACTGTGAAATGTATCACTCAGGGGTCAGTGAGGCTATGCCAGTAACTGCCACTGACAGGCAAAAGTGCTTAAGAGGCTATAAAAGCAGCGGCTGACGTTGACAAACAGATCTCATAGTCATCAGCACACTGTATGTTAACTATGACCAGAAACTGTTGTTACTTTGTGCCTATGACAGTGACCTTTATGTGGTCAGGAAGGCAAAGTCCCCATTTGTTTAATATTTACATTTTATACTTGAGGTGCCGATGTGTAGCCGACAACTTCGCCCATTATGCAGATTACTGCACAAGCAGTTGGAGTAGGATAAGAGACATAAAAGGATATGAGAGATCAGAACTAGTACCACATACTGGTAGTTATTTGTTAATGTAAACTGATGCCACTGGAGTTTATATGGATTCCTGTGGAATGGAGATGCTAAGAATGGTAGCTAGTATTGAAATGATGGCAGTGCAATGAGTGCTGCAGCGCTTCAGTAATACATTTTCATCATTATATCACCATCCATCATTGGGAACAGGCCGAACAACTGTCCTGTTGTGTGTGATACGAGAATTTTATAGAGCCTGAACAACCCCTGGGCCTCCTGGGCATTTTCTGCCTGTATATGAATAATTATCATACAGCAGAATTTAGCTATGTGTGGATCATTGCTTTGAAAATTGAGTAAAGACTCTTTTCTGCAGCTTTGATCTTGCTTCCTGTGTTAAAGAGAAGTGAAAAGCTGAGGTGAGGATCTCTTTTGAAAGTGAGTCAGGCTAGTCATAATAAAGAACTAATTCCAGGGTGAAGTAAAATGTAAATCCAGAGCTGGAGGCTGCATTATGCATTGCAAATATCATATTTCTCCATGAAGTGCAATGTGCTTTACTGATGAGCTCCTTAGCTTCTCTCTGTCTTTGCTGCTGACCTGCCCTCTATATAATCCAGGCCGTCTATTCAGGAAAGGGATTTTCGTTAAGCTGTCACCTAGCACCAAGGCTCCTCCACCCGGCCCTGCACCACAACTTGGCACACAGCCGCTGTACTGAACGGAGGCCTCTCAAACTGGAAGACCTGTCCTGCTACGGAGACACAATGAGAGAGAGAGAGTTAAAACCATTGAGCACTAGATTATAGAGTTTACATTGTCTCGCTCTTACTCCCTCTTCCTGTCTGTGTGCTGCTCCACTGTTGAGCTCATAGAATGTTTTTTGTAGCAAATTACACTTTAGTTTTATTTAGACCATTAGACAAAGTGAATATATTCTAGATATCACCATTACAAATTTGGAGTGTCCTCAGTCACAGCTAAAGCTTATTCCTTCCATACAGTGATGTCCAAGAATGAAAGATGTGTCAGTGGCACAATGTTGCAGTGGAAGACATGGGTGCTATACTTACATACACTGTCTCACTGGTGTAAATACTCTCAAATGCATGATTCTGGGGGGTCAGATGGTTTACAGGATACATCTGCAAGACCTTGAAATAAACAGCAAATTAGAGAAAAGGGAAAAATACTATTCTGCAAAATAAAATGGTCATTTTCTGGATTTCCCCCTATCATTACTTTTTGTGTGAAATATGGAAAAGTTATAGCTCCTCAGAGAAACAAAACTATGTGGTTGAACTGTCCACAGCTGACAGAAACAAGGTTCTTGGAATTGGGTGTAGTGACCGAGAAGGCGTTGTTTTCTGCAATAACAGGTCACAAACCGAAGACTGAAGGGTGTAGCACTCGCACTATGCACTGTGTATAAATCTATAGCAGAATATAGTCTCAAACAATTCACTAAAAACTAAAGCTGTTTTACGAAATTACTTGGCATGTTTTGAATCTGAAGCAATATATTTGTTCACAGTCAGTGGGAACAAATAGACTATGAACTGATCTTGGTGGTTTGGGTCTTATCAGGATTTGTAAACAAAAATTAAGCTAGAGAAAAAATCCAGCCCTATCATCATCAGCATGTGTATCTTTCCTCTCACTCTCACATTTTCAAGACAAGAAAAAGTCAACAACTGTGGTAACATAAAAAAAAAGGCGTAAAATTTGGTTTTTGTATTGATCACATTGGAAGGAAAATCTCCATGATACTGAACTTGTACTTTTGTGCCTCTTGTGTCTGGGACTGCTGTTGCGTTGTGCAGCTGTGGTTGATTATTCATGGGTATCGATACAGCTGAGAGCAGTGGTGCATTGCCATATTTAAAAGTGCAGGAAAGCACCTGTCTTCACTGACTGCATAGGGAGAATGTATCAGCTGGATGGGAGGTTTGGTTCATGGGCTGGTTTTTAAAAGCAGTGCTACACTTTGCAGCAGTCGTGGCCTGCTGCAAATCCTCGGATGTAGAGTTTTTAAGTTCAGGTAGTCAGGCAGTCAGGTAAATGTCACTGCTAACTTCATAATAATCAGCCCTGATCCTCATTTAAACCCATCAAATTTAACAAGTGTCTTTGACTTTCTGTTCATACCGGCTCAGTTTGAAAAGCATATGCTGTAATCCGGCGTACTATTCCAGTGGAAAGGCTGGAATGCCAGACACCATGAAAAACAGGCAAACTCACACATGTATATCTTTGGACAGTGTTTAATGCCAGGCATGTGCCAGATGTGGGAATTAAATCTCCCTCTGAGCTCTGGCATGCCTTAAACTTTAAACTAACCCAGATGTGTTTCTCTCTTGAGTTCTCGGCAAATCTTTATCTTTTAAGAAGTAAAAAGCAAAAAGCAGCAAGGCAGGATCTGAACTTTCTTTGGTTTCTTTCAATATATTCAAAGGTCTCTTAAGGGCCGTCCACACCAAGAACTATAACTATAACTATAACTATAAATATATAGTTCTAAAAATCGTTCTTAACTCGAGTGGATGGCAGCGTCCACACAACAACTATAACGACAACGATAGTGGTGGACGATATCGTTCAGATCACTTTCAGAGCAATTTGATGAACGATAAAAACACTGACAGCCAATCAAAATTCATCAGGAATGACAGGTCGAGACATTCTTCACGTCACTACGTCACTCACACACTCATTCAACATGGCGGACGACGTAGGAGAGAGGCTTATCATTGAGGCACAAAAAAATCCAGCTCTGTATGACAAGAATGACAGACTGTATAAAGATGCCACCAAGTAGAGGGACATCTGGGACGGAATCGGGCGCACCCTTAGAATAAATAAATCTCTGCTCCACTGCTGACCGTTGCACCGAGCACTCAGTGTGCTTGCCGTAACCTAGCAACACAACGATATCGTTCATTGGTGTGGATGCTGGCATTTTATAGTTATAGTTCTTGGTGTGGACGGCCCTTAACCCTCAAAGAGCAAGACATTACAGAGCACCTTAGATGAAACCTTTTTATAAATGCAACCAATAATGAAATTGGTTAAAAAAATGAATACGTTCTTATCATCTAAGGGGCATTATGAGACACTGGATCTGGCCCTTAGCCTGGTACTTTCAGTTTATTGTACATGAGTAATTGCAACATCATTGTGTTCAAGAAACCAGATTTCTTATGAATATAGTGATTTCACTTTTCTTTTTACTTGTGGAGCTCATCGTACAGGTGTGTGTAATCAGAGGTACAAAAGATATTTGTCTAGTGATAATATCTCATGGCTCTATTTAATGTCACATCATTCACAGCCTAACCTGTAAGGATTTGTGCCAGAGCTGAACATTGTTATTTTCTTTTCCACTGTTATGGGATGTCACACCCAGTGCTGCTCCATCCTAACATGGCCTGGGCACGCAGGTTGTTGTTTGCATTCTTACATTTACAAGAAATAAATCAACCTGTCATGGAAAACATCTATGTCAAAATCATTATGGGATCGGTTAGGTAGCTCTTCAGTGAAGACTTCTTACAAGTGATGTCTTTACTCTTTTGTACAGCTAATGTCTGATACTCATACCGTATGTTGATGAATGCCCAGGAGCTTTTATCACAGCCATACAATGCGTACTGCAGTAAATAAAATCAGTGGGAACATAATGACATAACTGCATAGGGGTCCACTTTGTAAAAAGGGTGGGGTCAGATTAATTTTAGATGAAGGCTGCAGTGAAAACTGATTTTCAGTCACAATGCTCTGACCCCCACCCTTTACTCCTGAAAAGTGCACAAATAAGCAATAAATGACTCCTTGTTCCTCTGTGTGAAGTTACAGACTTAATAAAATAGTGTATGCAAGATATATCCCTTTTTAGACGCTTATCACAAATTCTTAAGCTATGAAAACAAACTCTTGACGGAAACACTTTTTCATGTTCTGCCAGTTAAAGCCATTTAGCTAGTTGTTTCATAAATAAACTATTATGTTGGGAGTTTTCACAGTGGCAAGACCTTTGCATGTCTCTACAAAGACTTCAGCAGTTTGAAAAACAGCTGAAGTCACAAGCTGTTATATAACTGCTTCTGAAAGCAATTATACTTAATATCAATGGTTTTTATGAACACCTAAGTGTTCACCCCCTCTCATCAAACAGTCTGCAGCCAACCTGAAAGCAGCATCCCCTAGACAAGAGAAAATAGGGCAAGGATGGGCTTTGGTAGTTGAGCAATTAAATGAAGCATGTGTCCAGTGCAAACAGGTTGAGCTCACACCCATATCGGTGGAGAAGTGTGGCAGTGTTGTGGGGCCAGGTCAGTGGGGTGGATAATTAGACGAGTTATAACAGTAGCTCTAAACATCAGCATGAAGGGAGCCTCCGGGGGTTTTTGTAACAAATCCATTATTTAGACTGACACTTTGATCAGTATTAATTAGTTTGTCATGACCCAGCCTTGTTCCAAAGAACATCATGAACATCATTCAAGTGATATTTCTCGTTTATTGTTTTCTCTGTTGTTCTGCCTAGGCTTGCCTCTCATAATGTTGAAATCTGGAAAAAGAAAGACTTTGACTTTGAGGATTTACAGTAAATTACATATATCAGATTTTGTCTGCCCATGAATCATGAAGAGCCCCGGAGACATACAACACTTAAAGAAGCTTTATCCACATTTGTCCATTTTTATCCATGAAATTTCCTGCCGTTAGTGAACTTTGAGCAGTCGGTGAGAAGATTAAGGAACAGGATGTTCATCAAAATCACTGATTACATTTCCCAGTGCCTACAACCCCTCCTCTTCAATGTTAATGCTATTTTATCCAATTTGCATGCACTAAACCTGCACTGCAGTACATGTATGACTGTCTGCTGAATTTTAATATGCCACCGGGAAATTGAATAGCTTCCTTATGTGTTAAAACATTAACTCCATGCCATCAGATCAAACTAGGCTACACTCATTCTGCTGTGATCTTGTACTTTACCAATCAATATAATGATGTGCATTATGAGAAATTGTGGTTGCCGGTAATAGTTACTAAAATTTTGGTTATAAAATTATGAAAAGAAATATGAGAAAAACTATCAGATATTGTAAAAAAAAAAAAAAAAAAAAAGCTAACAATCGTGGTAACATACAGAATATATATTGCATATACACATAAACATATGCTCAAATTATTGAGATAGAAGTGAAAAAAGTAACATCAAGAAAAACTAAAATAACAACAAATAACAAATATTTAAATAAAATAATTTTGTAGATCGTATATGAGGAATAACTATGCACGACACACATCAATACATCACCATTTACATGGACCCATAGTTGCATACAGGCATTAGTAAAACTAAATATTTTCATCCCAGATAAACATAAAAATATGTGATATTATAACTACATATATTTGCATCTATTAAACATCCGAGTGTTTTGTTGGAAATAAAGTCATTGTGGGAGGAAAGACAAAAGTAAAACTAAAAGTAAAAGATGAATGAGTTGAATAACCCCAAGGAATGTTCTCTTGAGCCTCCTAGATTTTGATCCAAATTGTCTGTACTCCCTCTCTGCAGTAGCAGTCTCATAACTGGAAAATTCTTAGAGAAAGATATTGCCAACAATTTCAAAAGCTTCTTAGATAAGCTTTGTGGACTGAAAGTTCAAGGAGATGTGCGGATGAAATCATTGTATTTTCCAGGAAAGCTGACCTTTTTTGGTCAGAATCATTATAATTCATAACCTGAAGGTCTGGCATCCACCCCCCTTGTTCATTTGAAGAGCAGATATTAGAAACAGAGGACATAAACACATGCACAAAAATACAGACACCCAACAAAGACGCTATATAGGTTGCAGGTTAAGAGCTGTACCGTGGTGCATAGTTTGCAAATACGGTTCAAATAAATAAAATGGACTCACACGACACACACAATGTATAAATATGCCTACATACATATGTGGACATAAATACATTTTCACATTTAGAGCAGATTTCATCAATTTCTCCCTTTGCCACAGGTTTTCTTGCTACATTTTATCCTTAACATATATCTAATCATGAAAGTAACCAATCTGTATGTTACATCTTGACAGGAGATTTATTATTTAGACAGTATGTACCAACAGACCCAGTTTATAGAGCTCCTGTATTAGTATTCATTCAAGTTGCAGACAAGTAACGGAGGGAATGGATTCAAAATGTTTATTTATCATTAGGTGGGTGGAATATTTTCTTCCGTTAGATGGCTGACAGGCCTTTGGGGATTCTGGAAATTCATTTTGAGCAGTGTAAAGTGTTTTTAAACAACCATGGGTTTTTACAAATTCACCAGTTAATTATCTTAAAGAGAAACTCTGATTTACCTTTGTGACCCGGAGGCTAATGCTATACTGCTATACATGAGAGGCACAGACAAGGGCGAAGATGCAACTAGAGCTGAAAGGATGTGCTGAGGAATTGATTAGTCCATCGACAGAAATGTAGTTCAAGCTTCCCCAATGTGACGTTTACTGTTTTGTTCTATTATCATCAGTGAAAAATAAATATGTTTTGATATTGGACTACAAACCATTTGAACAATTCATTTGGGACTCAAGGAATTCATTGCAGACCTTTTTTTCCTATTTCCTGACATTTTACTGTCAAAACAATTTCAGTAACCCATATAATTGACAGATTATAATGTTATTACCAATAATTTCACAACATATACATTTCTAGAAGTCAATTAATTTGTAAAGCTTTTATAATCTATGACTTAAGAGGTTATCGAAAATGAAAATTTCTCAATATGGAAAATAAGATTTAGAGCAGTCAATAATATAGCATTTAACACTGTCTACTATGTTAGCGACTAACAACATTTGGTCGCTCCCTGAGGGCTAAGGATAATGGTGGCTTGGGAAAATGCCTGTGGTTACTCAGCAACACTGGCAGTCCTCGTGTTTGGCCTAGTGGTGTCCGTGTCCTGTTAAATGCTTATCAGAGACTGACCATGCATTTCCAACATCAAGCAGTGCACACATCACTGCGCACAGATTATATGATCAAGTGAACTCAGAATTAATCAGCATGAACATCGGATGCAGGTTGATGACACAAGACAGCTCACCCTGGTGTGTGGGTGGTTGTGTTGTAGATATAAATTAAGGTAAAAGTAAAGTAAAATGAACTTTTGACTTTGGAGTACTGTTTCATCAGCAGAGACTCCCGAGAAACCAGACGGTGAGCCACTGAGCTGCTCTACCTGTCGGCCCAATCCATTTCACATGGCAGTATCATTACCACTCTCTGTGGGGCCTAGGGGGGCTATATATTACAGAGCATCACAATATCCAATCGATGACCTACTGTGGTCATACCTCCTCTGTTTTTTTCTCCCAGGAAACCATCACATTACTCACTATCTCACATCTCAGTGCCACAGATGCACCCTTCCCATCCCATTCCTCCTATTTAGCCAATATTATTGGAACAATCTGTGCTGAAAGTTAATTATGCTGCCTGCTGCTGCACTGTATAATTGCATGTAGAGGATGTGGGATTCTCATGTCACAGAGGAGACATTATATAGACGCCTACAGAGCTCAGATGGGAGTTCTCACGTGCACTCTGGTGACTCTGGACGTGATTTTTCAAAGCTGTCAGTGACCTCATTTCATGCGAGCAGCTGAGCTGAATGAGCATGTTTGTCCTGCATGTAGCTAAATATATTGATCCCTCAATCGGTTGTCATGTAACACTTCCTGTTTTACTATTGCCTGCCCTCAAGAGAATTAATTGTAATGGTGCTATTAAAATGTACTAAAGTAAAAATGTTCAATCTTGCTCAAGAAAAGACACCCAATGATTTGTGTCTTGAGGACAGTACAAAACAAAAATTTCATAAATACTCTGACATGGAACAAAAAAGGATTATTATTTCCAGTTGAACATCAAGTGGAAATGTGTTAAACTAATACTATTCATGGTGAGATGTACTTATTGTTGTGATTTGAATATTTTATTATAATACAATAAGTTATTTTCATAATCTTTAGTACTTTTCAAAAAAATGGGAACTTTGGCATTTTTGACACCTTGGAAGAAAATGAAAACATTTATTCATTATTTGTTCATGACTTATGGACTTTGTCATCGAGTTAATTAGATGATGTCAGAGAATTTGTAAAGGATTTGTAGTACAAGTATAACAAAGGTATAAATAGCATAATATCAACAGGACATTCAACCAACATTAATGCTAAACTATCCCAAGAATTAAAAAAAATGTTAAAATTTACAACAGGTAAAATCACAGCTGCATTTTTTGTGGAGCTTTTATGTCTTTATTTTACTCAGCAATTGGCAACTCTTTTAACCAGGGACACTGCAGTTATATAGTACAAACTCTTGACCGATTGACCACCAGTGCTCCAAATAACTGCTTAATTTTGACTTTGGAAAAGGATTTAAAACAAATTATTCAAAAACTAGCAGATACCTGAGGGCAAAATTTTATAGAGTAAATGAATTAAAAGGGTGTACTATAATCACAGGAGGAGTTTATGAATTTATACTTTGAGTGTGCAGTTATCAAGAAACTCCACTCAAAATGTTTCCAGTACATCACATATTTTAAAGAGGGTGTTGTCTGGTTTGTATTTGATCTGAGCCACAGAAGATTTGGGGATTGATCGCAAACCACAACTCAAAGTTTTCTCTGTGTGCTCCTGTGGTACTAAAAGTCTGTTCATAACAGTTTAGTGGTCGCTCTGTAAGACTTCAGCTATGTAATTAATAATCATTTGATAGTCACTTTCCTTACTTGAATTCTGACAAATGAATCACCTCTGAAGGAGAGCAATATAACTGTCACAATGACCTCTTCTGTTGAAAAGAATCAATCTTTAGCATGCGTTTGGATGTGTGTGTGCTGCTGTGTTACGCCTGCTCTGTGATAGGAATAAAAATTGAGGCCGCTTGCATGCAATCATAACTCCCAGACATACCACACAAAACAGGGAGTGTTAGTTGGCATGCGCTGCTGGAATGCTATTCTTCAGTGGACAAAAAAAAAAGAGAAAATGTCTGTTTGATCAAAGACTTGAATGCACATTTCTTCATTTGTCACAGATCATCACAAAAGTTGTGATCTTGTGACAGCCACTAACATGTAAAAGTCCTTTCCTTTTGCACTGATTCAATTTGAGTACCTATAAATAAGCACTATTGCCCCTTAAGCTGCAATGCTGAATGAGGAAAGCCATTATTTGTTTCAATTAATTATTAGTAATTACTAGATTTGATTGGGTATATTGTGAATAAGATATTAATGAGGATGATTTATACTTTCAAAGGCTGCCACTTTTCTGAAAGTAAAGAAGTAAACGTATCTGAATGTGACTCTTAAAAACTTTTTTTTTTTTGCCACCGTTCAGTTTGTAGGCAGAGCTAACACGTGTAAGACCACAGTTTTAGATTTATCAGAGCAAAATCTGAGAGGTTATAACCGTCAGTATACAGAAGTCTATGAGTGGGCACAGGCCCCAACCCTTGTGCTGTCTTTGTCCTTGTAAGGAGACTCCGGGTGTGTTCATTTGACTGAGTCACGCCAAAGGTACAGGAAAACCAGAGCCATTACAACGGCAGAGAGGCCAGACAGAATACCTTTGCTGTACAGTGGTGTCATCCTTGTTTGGATTAGCTTTTCATATCTGCATTCTTGAAAACAGTGTGTGATTTTCCATTTGGCTTATATGGACTGCTGAATCGTAACTGCTCAAAATAACATAGACGCAGTTGCTTCTCCATTGACTCCATTGCCTCTGATAGATGACATAAACAGCATTAAAATATCGTTGAGAGGGACATGCTTTCCCTCCATCAGAGGGACGATTTAATCATTTTATCCGGTTACCCTTAATTAAAGAAAAAGCTGTTTTGGCTGTTCAAGAACTGACAACTCACATGTTGCAGATGCTGTGAGAAAAAGATTTGTGTCTGCAGAGGACGTGATGCAATTGTGAACTCTAATAACCTTACTAGGGAGTCCTGCCGCAGGCAGGCACGGTGTTGTGGTCGCAGTAAAGCAGTACTGGCAGCATATTCAGAACAAGGCTTTAATCACGATGTGAGCTGACGCGCCCTGCCAAGGAGTACTTCTTTCTAATTAGACAGTTGAACATTCAAGGGGTCCTGAATGGAAACAAGCTAAGTTCTGTTGAGGAGGTGAAGTCTCTAGTGACGCCTGTTGTGGTACCAAAGTGATTTCTGGCAGTGATTGTGTTTCTCCATGGTAAAAGCTAAGGGTAATCCCAATGACCTCAAAGTCAATAGTGGTCATCAGATGTCAGTTTTCCCCTTCCAGTAAACATATATAGTCAGACATGTGCTTCTGTACACCAATACAGAGACATTTTCTCCACTGGCTCACCCAGTGTCTTTCTCATTCACACACACACACACACACACACACACAGAGAACCTCTTCTCTTTTCATTGTCACTGTCACTGTGCATGCAACGCATGTGATTCATCCTCACATGGGTGTCTAAAACTGCAGCTACTTTGTTTCCTGAATGAGTTCCCTGTCAATTCTGAATCTCATGCAGTCTTTTGGGACATATCTGTGACTCAGCATACCTCTTATCTCATCTCCCAGAGAACCAGAGGACTGTGTATTAGGAGCATTCTGAAGTGATGCATGCAGCCCAAACCCAATCCTCTGTGCCGTGTGTGTGATACATGCCGCAATGCCATTTAAGCGGCTCCTAATTTTGTTTACACATGGCTGCCATGGTGCAGAGAAGTGATATGACCCAGCAGCAGAGGAAAATAGAAGTGTGCTGCTAATCATAGCTCGGAGCCAATAGGCGGTGAGAGGGTCAGATGCCTTATTTTTAGCCAGCCGTGTGGCTTTAGGATGGTAATATTGGTCAAAATCTGCCCAATAAACTGTCTTCTAAAACTAATGGTGTTAACACCAAGCTCAACTGTATACCTAGGATTAGCATGCTAACAAAGTGAACATAGTAAAGACAATAGTTTAACATGCTAAACATTAACATTGGCAAAGACCCTTGAGAGTCTTCATTATCATATTTTGTTGTATTAAAGCAATAATGTGAGACTCTGGCTTCTGTGTGTGATTTGTCTGCCCAACCGACGACTATGACGGGATGAATGATTCATCTTATCTACTGGTATTCCCATGAATGGCTCTAGCTCTAGCACATGCTAACTCTGTATCTGTAGGTTGTACCTTTGTCAAAAGCATAATGAGAGATTTTGTGTGCTGTGAAATGTTACTGGCAGGATCTTGTGAACATATTTCCTACACCTGTGGCCACATGGGATGTGAGGCAGTGAGCATGAAGGAATTCAGGCTGCAGCAGAGATACTCCACCCTTCTGGGTGTGTTAAAGCTCATATGTCTCTCTGCAGTCAGTGAAAGGTTGGAACTATTCATGAGCAATGTTTGTCAGATTTGGAGGGGTATTTATTTAGGCAGTGGAGCTGTAAAGATGATTGCACAAGGGGAAATGGGTGTGAGCCCTCACTGTCAAGGACATTTTGTAATCAGAGCTGGGAGTATTATCCCCACAAAAGTACCATTACCCTGTGTAGTGGCTCCCCAGGGGACCAGGACCAACAGTAACTGACCCATCTCTGTGCTCTGTGTTGCAGATGGGAGGAGGAGCTGTCCAAACGGGAGCAGCTGGAGTCCACGGTGGTTTCCCTGCAGCAGGTCTGGAAACATAAACAATAAAATACACTTCATTAACATATTCATGCACAGGCTGTTTAAAGGTGATTTACCACTTTCAGACAAAGAGCAGAGACTAAATCTGAAAAGACAGATTTTGGAAATTGCCACCACAGCATATGTAAGAGCATTTAAATATAACGCAGGTCTTTGTGGCATTTTATGCAGGGTGGACTCAGCAGAGCTGGACTCAAGGAAGATGTGTGGCAGATTAGAAAAACCACATTACAAACCCATCAAGAGGAGTCAGCTGGCCTAGATGTAGATATAAACATTGAGTATCACAGCAGTCTCCCATTATGTTTCTGTGCAGAGAAGAAAAGCAAATATTGATGTAGAGAGAACATCTATTTAAAATACTACACCTTGAGGCAGCAACATAACATGCAAATCATCACAGCTGGTGTCAGTATCTCATCTAGTCGACATCCTTCCCTCTATCTGCCATTGCACAAATCAATCAATTACAGCTATGTGATTGTCTTGGATTCTGGGTCAGCAAAATCCAAAAGAGAGAGGTGGAGTGCCAATCCTCCCAAGGGGCCCTTAACCTTTTAGAGCACACAAGCAGATGTTGCTGTGTATAGGAGATCAAGAAATCTGCTCACACAGTAAATCCAATGAAAGCATCAAGTTATTGTTATGGGTCTGTAGCCAGAGGACTGTTACCTTGTGGTGACATATTATAGACAAAAAACCTGGTAGAAGTCAACAGCGTTACACATCTTTTTAGCGTTTGAGTCTTAACATTGCACAGCCTTGTTTACAAGATGATAAAAGGCCATCCATTCAGTGGGAAATAGTGGCAACGGGTTATGTTAAAAGCTAAGAAAAAAAGCTTTTTTTTAAAGTTTACATAATTACGCTGCAGTTATTTAAGTTTATGTTGATTAACCACAAAAGTGAAAAGAGGTTATGACCTTGATATTTTAAAACAATAATTTCATATTATTACACCTCATACCAATTTGTATGGATTGAATAAATGAAGCGAAACATTAGTTCAGTGAATCTTAGATGACCTGGTAAGTGGACTTCTCGCCTTTGGAACGAGCCAGGCTACCTGCTTCCCCCCATGCCTTGTCTTTATGCTACGATGCAGACATGAGGGACATATCAATCTTCTCACTGTGCCTTTATGTTCCCCCCTTTTGGATCTCATTTGCAGAATAGAAGGATCTACCTCTTTCTGTGTTAAAATATAGTCCAGTGCCTCCTCTTTGCTTAGGTAGCTGCAGCTAGAAAACATCTTTTGTATTACTTCATGCTTTCAGCAAATGTCCACAAATACATATAAATAGGAGACTTTATGATGACCTGTGGCTATAAGCTCAAACAGTAACCATATAAAACAGTATAACAGTATAAAATCTTTATTTGTTTAGACAGGTCTGATCAGAATGTAACCAGGGTTATTCTTTCAATTACTGAGACTGTAGTTACCTACATTACACAGTCAATGTCTTTGACAATGTGACTCCCTTTAATTTGATTTTGATATTTGTACTTTCTGTCCCTCTGAAAAGATTTCATCAGTCGTTTATTCATATAAATTACTTTTCTTCAGCCTTACTCACTACTGTCTTTATGTTGAAAACGGGGACTAAAACAAGGACCAAGGTGGAAATAAGTCAAGCACACAATCGTTGTATCCCTGGAAAAGTTGCACTGTCGATTATGTTACAAGTGATGACGATAAACCTACACTTAAAAGTGATGAGAATGGGTGTTATATACTTTTGTTGTACAAATTTACACCAGGTTAGAAATGTTTCTTGAAAAACGTAATTTGCTCACACGCCTTATTAAGACCCTGGATGTTTTTCCGTCAGAGTGCCCAGGAATCATCGGAGATCCAGGATGAGCTCAGTGAGAAGGTGGACAGACTGAAGGCTGAACTCGTGGTCTTCAAGAGCCTGATGAGTGATGTAAGTATTTATTCAGCGCCAAGACGATGTGATCACCATGACTTCCCTAAGTCTGACAAACCTTTTGTACTGTAAACTAAATGCTGGGTTGACTCCCATGCTTAAAGCAATTGTGCTAAATGTTCAAGCAGCAATGTTTCAGCACGTACAACTGTTGTCCTGCACATTCCTAAGGCTTACATAGTTCTGATGTATAATACTCAACACACATGCCCTTCCTTCCTTCCTTCCTTCCTTATTTGGATTTAGGAATATACAATGCCTCTAAATCGAGTGTTCATTGAAAATAGCTCAAATAGCAGCTGTAGATCAAGCCCATTTCCTGGTCTGTACAGCCCTGTATTGTTCCCTGGCAGATATGCTCCAGTGTGACGTATAGCTGTAATATACTGCAGTGGGCCCAGTCACAGCTTGTGCTTGCTCAGGGATAAATATGGCCTGATGATGTTTTGGTTTTTTGGAAGGTATTGGTGTTTATTGTGCTTATCTTCACTTTGGCATTTGCCCATCATAGATTTTTCATGTTATTTTCTGTGCTTTACCCCAATGTGTGACTCCAGAGACAGGTGAGTGACAGCACCAGTGGCTTTTTTGGCTGTGTAGATTATTTAATGTCTATAAATTGTTAGATAGTTGTTGTAGTTTGTGGCTATGATTGTGTCTCTCAGTCTGGTCTCTGTCTTGCTACTGTTCAGAAGAATTAGTAGTCTTATTGTCAAAGCTAGAAATAATGTATTGAAAACATTTGCACGGCCCATATCTGCCCTATCAAATCCAATCCAAACAGAATGTTTATAAATATTTGTTATACTGATAAAATAATGACGCAAAAGTTGATTTTCACTTCTTTCAAAAACTAAATTTTAGACTAACAGTAAATTACACACAGAACAAAAACACAAATTTAAAGATAAAAAAAGGTGATTAAATTATCATGAATGACAAACAATAAATACATATCAGATTAAACGTATAAAACTTTAATAATATTTAGTTACATATAAAATCACTTAGTGGATTAAAACAATTAGCTGGCGGATTTGGATTTTATGTGTTATTTTAAAATCCCCATTTATCTCCAAGCAGCAAATGTCTGACCTAGACACGAAGATTCAAGAGAAAGCCAGGCGGGTGGACATGGACATCTGCAGGAGGATCGACATCACGGCCAAACTGTGTGACGTGGCTCAGCAACGCAACTCAGAGGACATGTCAAAGATGTTCAACGTCAGTCCAGTCAGGTCTCTCCCAGAGAAGGTGGGTTTCAGCCCTGTTCTGCTGCTGACTGTAACGGCAGAAAACATATGAATTATTTTGTGAAGGAAGCAGTCAGCAGTCTGTAAATGAAATCAGAGCCGCCAGTGTCTGATGGTGTGCTGGGGTATTGTTGCCCTTTCTCCCAACTGACCATCATGCACTGAGTGACCCCTCTAAAACTCTCACTAATACACGCATACACACAAACACTCGCAGAAAGGGAGAGGGACGGGGAGAGAAAAGTGAAATGCAGATGTTGTAACTTTTCTGCACACAAAGTTATCATGTTGTGCAAACATTGCTGGCTAAAGTGCAAGTATCAATCTGCTGTGAACCAAACTGAAAACCTCTTATGTCATAAGTTGTTATATATCTGCCTTACAATCACCTGAACCTGATTTTAGTGACTGAACATAACCTAAATTATGTGTATACAGTGTACTTGTCCATTTATTTTACCAGTTCAATAAACAGAAAAAAATATACTGCATGTTCAGCATTTACAAGAACACACCCCTGGCTTAGGAATATAGAGAAGGTGAAATATTAATTATCACGACTTTCTTCTTTGCATTTTGTTTCAGAGTTCATCCGGTTCATGTTGGATCTGTATTCATTGTCTTTGCAGGGGGCCATGGCCTGCTGCAGGAGGAAAGAGCGCAAAACAGCATCAGATGAGGAAAGTTCAGAGATGGATGCAGAGCCCAGCCCTTCAGAGGAGGATGTCCCCGGGTCACTCAACATCACAGACGAAATGAAGCGCATGCTCAATCAGCTGTAAGCATCACCTCACACACACGCACACAAACACGTACATGGACAAATGCATTAGCAATTCAGCACACCAAAAACAAGCGTTCTTTGCTTTGAATGAAACGGAGTATACTCTGCAGTTGCACCATACAAGCACAGTTTCCTGTGAAGTAGTAGTGATGGGATTGGTTGGTGTATTCCCTGATCCCCCTCTGGTGTTTATAACGAATGTTGCATCTAACACACTGCTTATTTAGCAAAACTCAGCATTTATACAGAAAATACTCTGTGCTTGATTTTTTCACAATCCTTATTTTTTCCATTCTCTTGAAGCTGTTTCTCTCTAACAAACAATGGCTGTTTTGGATAATCCTATTTACTAATCACTAACCCCTAAATTATTTTATTTGAAAACTTTCGGCTGCTTGCCCTACTGTAGGGTCCAATGCTTTTAGTTTCTATCAAATCTTCTTTCTGCCATTTCATTGTCCTTATGAATGCATGACCTTTGCTGAAGCTGGTGGCTGTTATACGTCTCCTTCCCCTCCTCCCTTTCTCTTCTTCTTTCCATTCCTTGTCCTACACAGACATTGCTCAGATAACTCCTTTGTTGCCAGGCGCGAGACATTCGAAATCGACGACGACTGTGACAGTCTGACATGGGAGGAAAATGAGGAAACTCTCCTGCTGTGGGAGGATTTCACAAACTACAACGTGCCCTGCACTATTACTGCAACAACCTGCACGTCCATTGCACCCTGTGATGGCAACAGTGAAGCTGCTGATCCGGTGAGTGTTCTTTGCATTTCTGGTCGTCTGCACACCGTATGGTTTACAGGCTCATGCAAGTCAGAGTGTCGATCATTGCTATGGATGCTGTGTAAGACATCTCCTCATGCATGATGAATGAGTTCACTGTCTGTGCTCTCTAAGGATTCCCAGGATGGAAGTCTTGGCAGCCTCATTGATGAAACGGAGTCACTATTTAAGACCAGAGAGCAGGAGTACCAGGAGACTATTGGCCAGATCGAGGTAGACAATCTATATTAGGGGTGGGACTGGATTAAAAAAAATTATCTAGTTAATTTGAGAATTTGTAATTAATTAATCAAAATTAATCACATTTGATTTGTGACACAAGGAAAAGGACATTGAAGTTTGTTTGATGAATGAATATATACATTCGGTTAAACTTGAAAATCTTGTTTATTTTCCCATCAGACAAATAGAAGAGTGCAGAAACACAAACACAGCGAACAGTTTTCAGAAAAGTGGAAACTCTGACCAACAATACCAAAGTATTGACTGGCTTCAAATTTTTCAAACATCATGTAGGAAAAACCAGAAAAACAACTATTAAATTTTAACTAAAAGCTCCTGTAAGCATCCCTGCCCAAAACTACACAGAGCAGGACAACATAAAGTGCCACGCCGTCTAAAATGGAAAATAAACACCGACCTGCCTCCGACATGTTTTCCGTTCAGGTCGTAACGGAGGCGGAAGATACGCACACTCCCTCCCGCGTAAAGTGCAAAATAACAGCATTTTGGTTTACACCTCCACCTGGAAGTTTCTTCTATAACTTCCCTTTAGCCAGCACAGTCTCACCTCTCTCGTCCATCATGACGTCAGACGGTGGGTCGCCGTAATCTGCCTGCCTGAAACTCCTCCACTGACGAAGGTTCCGCGGTGCAAATTAAAGTGCGTTCATATTTTTCAATGAGTGATTTTCCCCCCTTAATTAATCCATTGAAACAAACGCCTTAAAGTCCCAGCCCTAATCTATATGTGTCTTTGTGTCTGAAAAAAATAAATAAAACAAGACCTTAAATGATTCTCTTTCTTTTTTTTTTAAATCAAAATTGCTTTAAATCTTTAATCCAGCTAGTAAAACTTTAAAAGTGAAACATAAATTGATAATCATATATTGAATTGTCACCCATTCCATATTTTATTCATGTTTAAGATGTAGCGGACAAATGGAAATAACGTTTTTTAGTCAGAGAAAAAGGATTTCATCATCATCCGTGTAATCGTTTCTTTTATTTTCCTCCGATGTCATATGAGAATTGTGAAAGATAATTTGGAAGGGTTTTTCTGAATAAGGATCTTTTAAATTTTATTTGGATTTACACAGATGTCATTCAATATTCTTAACATAAATAGAAACATGAGAAAAGGAAACAGTACAAGTAATGAAATACAGAGCTGTTATTTTTGACAAATGTTAACCTGGTGGGTTTTTCTGATATTTCACTAAAAGTCAGGGAGTCCATTAAAATGTCAATAAAGCTTGAGTTATTACTTATGTTACTACCCACTTATGCAAATTCAAATGAATGAATTCAAGAATTAAGGTAAATTATAAGTAGGGGGTTGAAAAATTATTTACCTATGATATTTTTCTTTCCCATAAATGTTTTCAGGAAATAGCATAAAGCTCTTTGTTTATTCTTTTAGATGGAACTGGCCACAGCAAAGAGCGACATGAACCGACACCTGCACGAGTATATGGAGATGTGCAGCATGAAGAGAGGCCTGGACGTGCAGATGGAGACCTGTCGACGGATGATTAAAGGTGGCAGGAACTCTCCCTCTTTCAGCTCTGTGGCCAGCAGCGACTCAGGGAACACAGATGAGATCCAGGATGAAATTTCGGACAAGGACGTAGAGCCCGAAGTGTCCGTTAGTTGATAGCTGCGGAGCCAGGCTTCGTCCTATATCCCCCCGACCGGCCCTTATATTCACAGGGGTCATATGTGTCTAGAGCTCCACGCTGTTAGAGGGATGGACCAAATTAAACCTGGGCCTGTTCGACCTGTTAAAGTTGTGGTGTCCATGCTGACTGACACAGGCCCAGAACTGGTGCTTTTATACTATTTCTGTTGTTTAGGAAGTGGTGGTAAGTGTGGTGATGGTGGTCGGGGTGTGAGGATTTGGGGTGTCTTTGCTTCTGAAAGAGAAAAAGGGTGCGTATAGAGTCCAAGCTGTGCTTTCTTTCTCACTGCTGCCTCGCTGGATTCATGTCCAGAGCTTCACATCATTTTTTGGGAGAGAAATAGAAATTCTCAAATGTTTTAAACAGGCCGAGAACTATTTTCTATAAATTCTTACCCTATTAAAGTCCTTTTTTTCTAAAGGAATTGAAAATAGTACATATTGTGCTTCTTGTTCGATGAACAAAAATTACATGACTTAGAGAAAATAAGACACATCCATCTTTGAGTTTTAATATTGTTTTTAAATGCAGAAAATCAGTTCCCCTTGCTCGGAAAACTGTTTTGTTTTTGTGTTTTTAAAGTCCAGGTGGGGTTGTTTTGCGATGCAGATTGTCTTCTGCCGAGGAGATGAAACAAGAGATGGAGATAAATGTCGTTGGAGTTCTGGTGGTTTCTGAGGGAACGCTGCAGGGTTGCCAAATCTGTCAGAGAAAAGGAGCACAGCCTTTTGATGCATCAGTGCACTACTGAAGTTCTATGCAATTTAGCTGGCCTTACTTTCAGACTGGCTTACACTCTTCATCATTTGTCATAAAACCAATTCAATTAGCCTTTAAGCAAAGCAGGTGTTTTCTATGTATCATTTTGAGAAATCTCTTTTGTGTGTGTGTGTGTTTGTGCGTTACTGTGTGAAAAAAAAATATGAATGGGACATTTGTTTTTCCGTGGATACCAACAGTAAACACTGGAACAGCACCCCCCTAACTAGGGAAAAACCTTTTCATTCACGACAACAACATAGATTCTACTTTCTATGGAAGCAAGTAGTGAATTGTTCTGAATCAAATGTACTTAAGTTGGGAAACAATGTTCTCATCATCTGCTGTTTAGCTTGAGCACATCAAACATTTCAGCTTAAATGTCTAAATGTCTTCACTTTAATGACAAAAATCAATCAAACTAATGGAATCAAAGTCAAACAAGGCTTTGAAGCCTCTTAGGCAAAACCAAAGGATTCATTTCAAACTGTTTTCACATTTAATCACATTCAGATCATTCAGTCAATACACATTTTATTCATTGTCTTTTGGAGAGAAGTTTATGTTCGCTGCCCTGCAGGGGACTCTGTTCCAGGTATGTGCTTCTTTTGAATAGGGGCCACAAGTGTCAGACTGTACATAGAGAGCTGTAGGCATGTGATCGTATACCCCAGAGGCCTTTTTGTTCATATTAGTCTTTTGCGACAGTTTGAGACGTCTCACAATTTCGCTTCTCAGTGTTTCCACTGCATTAGCGTAGAGACTGATGGGTGCATGGAAGCAGAAGTGATCTTCTTCTCACCTCTTTGTATTATAATGAAAGTATGGTTTGCCAGATCAAAGAATAAGTGCTATTTCTATCTTGAAGATTTAAAGAAGCAGAATGTCAAAATACAGGCATTTTATCATTTCAACATTTTTCTCCGGAGAAAAGGAGCAATGGGTCTTTTGTTATAATTTTATTTTACTTAACAGCTGCAATGCACACTCTACGCTATGTTTTTAATCAAATTTCTTAATTCAAGGCTCCTAATCATTTATTAATTGCATTTGTGGCAGAAAATGTATTTTCCACTGTTTTTAATCATTCTGTGTTAACCCAAAAGTGTGCTAATGTCACCATATTCAGCTATTTGTATATTTAATGGAATGTTTATTTGTTCCAGATGTTTTGGTCATTTAACGGCCGTATATGATTGCCCATTATGAAAACCAATTGGTTATATCAAACAACAGCGAGTTACAGAGAAAATGCCACATGCTTTTTGTTTGAGTTGATGTAAAACCAGCCTGATAATTAACAAAGAGCCATTCTTTTATTGGTACTGTACTTTGCAGCAGTGACATCAAACTTTATTTATTAATTGTATGGCTGTAACACCCCCCCCCCCCAAAAAAAAAAACAAAAACAAAAAAAAAACCCATTATGCCATCTTTCACATTACTCTGACCATCACACTAACCAGCCAACCAAAGCAAGTATGTACAGAAATACGACAAAGATGTAAATCAAGCTATGAATCCTAACTCAGTCTCAGTATTTGTACAGGCCTACCCAGATGTGTTAGTTTGCAGAATCGTTCATTCTTGCAAACTATTGGACATTCGGTGTATTATCTAATCTCCCATCACTTGAAGCAGGTCAGAATCCAGTAATATTGGTTGAAAATACTGTAGCAACCCTCCTTGTTGAATGTAGCTTGATTGGAGGCATCCTCTAAAGACCTTACAAGTAAATGCTGAGGAAAAAAATGTAGCTTTTTAAATCCAGGGATATATGGTGTGCTGTTACTTCATTGAGAACTTGGTATGTTTTGCTTTACTCAACAGGTCCCTACCTGTATGTGGCCTAAGTGTATGTAATTAGGTCCTGGTGGATGTGAATGTTTCATACTAAAAGGGTTTTATACGAGTGGTTTTTATCTGTGTTGCACTGGGATTATATGGTTGTTAGGTGTTGTCCACATACAGTTTTACATGTTCACCTTGCTGTCATTACCATGTTCCCTTTGGGTTTCACAAACACAACTGGCAGATAAAAAAGTGCAGCAATACTTGTGGCCATATTTGCGTAAAATCTACTGACGTTTAACAGATACTGGTCTTTGTTTCATTTATTGCAGGTCACATCCTGTCGATCCATTATAAATGGTTGGTTAATTAAATTGCTTTTGTTTCTTTTGTTTACACTATTGATACAATGTATTCATGGGTCTGGGGAAGATTGGTTAAAATTATGAATGTACTCAGTTGATATCGGGGTCAAATGAAATAAAATGGTGGATTGGATAAAAATCAAACCCATTTGTTTACTTTTTGATTCAGTCTTTTGTCTTTTGATTCAGCGACTTCATGTGTTCATTGTGGAAGATAAAAGTCTATACTTTCATGAAGGATACCACACACAATACTGTAGGTCCTGTAATTAATATAGAAAATGTGGAAACCTTTGTGTTGCCGCTGTAGGAAGGCTGTTAAATTATGTTTGAATGTGATTTTTGAAAAAGAGATTTCCATAATGAAATCTGCCACATACTGAAACTTTTTTTTAAGCTTTAGTTATCTCAACCCATCCCAATGAATTCAATGAAATCATAAATTCACAAAAATAACACTCCTTTTATTTAACAGTACAGCAGGATATGTATCGTAATTTAATAGAAACAAAAGCATTAAAAAATATAAAAGAATTACAAAATTTGGAGTTTTCCTGTGGGAAGAGTGGGAAACACCAAGTAAGAAAGAGTGGATGTGGAAACTCTAACTACAACAGATATCCGGTAAGTAGCTCACTGATTTCACACTAATTCTTTGATGTAATGATGTCGCTGTGTGCTCCTTAAGTCTAGATCCTTTCTTTCATCTCGCCACCTCAAGAAACACTGTTCTTTTGGCTACTTCCTCCTCACTGTACTTCTCCTTCAGCTGGAGCAGAAGAACTGGATCAGCAGAGCGTAAAAGACTGTCGTCATGTTGATTCCAAAATGGACCAGAAATAGAGGAAGGATCCAGAAGCAAATCCAACGCAGCTGAGAAATCTCCACTTGTCCTCAACAGGGCTTTGGTCACACTAGCCAAGTCCTAGATGAAGAAGTGATTTGAAATAGATGGTGAGGGTGAGAAACAAGCAAAAAAAAACCCAAAAAACTATGATTTAGTTAATGGCAGTTAAAATTTTTTTATTATAACTCCTCCTATGTGAATTTTGGTTTTATTTCTTTTACCAAACATAAAATAACCATCAATACTTATAAAGGTGTATCTATTACACAAAAATGCTTACCTGGTTTGTCTGGTCCATTAGCTCTCTGATTCGCTGTTTGTCTTCCTCTAACTGGACCTGAGTCAGAGAAAATGCAACATCCATGTCCACTGGTGGCTGTGGGTTGGACAGAGCTGAGCTAGTGTTGCCAAGGAGGGACTGAGAGTGTTCTTCCTGAGATTCATGGTCAAATATGAACTTGTGGCCCCTGCTGCTGACATGGACAGCCTCAGTGGCTGCAGGCTCAGACCCACTGTTACTGCTGGAGGCATGAGGCTGTTGTGCTTTCTCCTGGAAGCCGGTTTCAGGTTCGGGGTCAGACTGTGTGGAGGTCGGACCTACAGCTTGGTCTGTAGGAGGGAGGAGGGGCTCTGTTGATGTGAGCTGTACTGCTGCTGTTTCAGTTGGGTTTTCAAGATCTTGAGTTTCACTCTCAGCAGACTAAGAGACAGCAACACAACAGAGAATGAATCTAAACTGAAACATGTCTCTTTGAACCTGCCCTTGTACTTAAGACTATAGTAGAGATGAACAGAAAAGTCATTAGCATTTTCTGCTTTATTCTGACATTTTATGAGATTCATTGAAAAAACAATATACATATTAACTGTGGAATCATTTACTAACCAATAAGAATAAGGACAACTTGAATCCCTCAGTTCAGACCTCTCAGTTCATCCAGTAATGTTTTCATGCAAAAAATAAGTTTAAGAAGGCTTGGTCTCTGGAACATACCTGATGACCTGAGATCAGTCTGAAATTGAGAACCAAACTGTGTGTAGTTGTACCTCACTTTCATCCTCAAACTCCTTTGTAGCCAACTCCAGAATCCCCAGCTTTTTCTTT
The DNA here is from genome assembly GCA_034769265.1 of Remorina albescens. NCBI lineage: Eukaryota > Metazoa > Chordata > Actinopteri > Carangiformes > Echeneidae > Remorina > Remorina albescens. Next base: position 19,405,195 of record CM068494.1, read on the forward strand.
TCTTTTTTCTTCTCTACTGTCTGTGGCAATAGCTTAAGTTCTTCTGCTGTTGTTTCCACAGGTTGTTCTGAATAACATGTAATAATGGCAGAAAAGAATGAGTTACTTGAGTTGCTGTAGTATAAAAGCTTGTTTACGATGAGTTACTGTACGTTTAAGGATGACAAACCTGCTTCTGGAGTTTCAAAAATGGCAGCTTCTTCACTCTCATCTTGTTGACTCTCTGCCACTGCTGCCACACTGTTTCCTCTGGGTCTCTTCGAAGGCGGTGAATCAGTCGTTGTTTGTTTTATAACAGGTGATCTAGTTTTCTTTGTGGACTGGGGTGACAGTAACTGTTTATCAATAGAAGTTGATGATCTGAGCTTTTTGCCGTAAGGTTCTGACGATGAAGACATTTCATGCTCAAGCTGCCTGCGTGTTAATCGACGCTGTGGTTGTTCCACCTCAGTGGAGGGGCTCTGCTTTGGCTGCTTGGGATTTTCTGGAGTTAAACTGCAGTGACAGGACTGCAGAGAGTCGTCTGATACAGTCTCTTCCTGTGGAGACATAGTTGTTATTGGCTCTGCTGTTTCTGTCTGTTTGTTCTCAGCTGGAACAGGGTGAGCATTTGTCGGTGGGTCCAAACAAGGCATCCCTGATTGATGGGAGTTTGATGTTCCAGCTTCCAAATTTTCAGGTTGTGTGATTTCAGCTGGTATGGGCTGAGCATCTATCTGCAGAAACACCAAACATAAATTTTTGTTAATTATCCTATCAAATATAAATATTATATATTTGAACCAGTTATAACAGCAGCAGGCCAGCCTAATAGTTTACCTGTATGAGGTCTGTTTCTGCTAAATGTGTCTGAGGAGAAGAAGAATCTTCATTAAAAGGTTTCTGGACATCTGTCTCTTGATTTCCTTCTTTCTAAAATGGAAAGACATGAAAGTTCAAGTTAAATCTCTATTTGTTGTCGTGATTATCATCACAGTAAAATTCAGCTCGCACACCAGATTTTTTCTTCAGATGCTACCCTCTAGTGGTTGTATCTAAAACTTCTCTCTCTCCTACAGTTGTAGGAGATGTTGACTTTTTTAAAGCTGAAAAGGATATTAAGGTGAAACACATATTATGTTCACCACAGTTGAATCCTTGAACACATGCCTTTTGAATTGACCTCATCTAAAAACCTGAGACAACTCAGTTGAAAACCATAAACTGAACAATTACTATATTGAAAGGTGTCTTAAACTAATTCTAACCATTTAAAGTGTCAGACCTTATACAGGACTGATGTATTGAAATGGATTAGATTGGGAAAATATCAAAAATGATGACAAAATACTTGGCAACACCCCCCCAGGTGTGTAAATTACCTTGGTCTCTTCCTCATCTATTTTCACTTCCTTTACTGAGGACTGTTTCTTAGCAAGTTGCACTCTATAATGATATTTCATTGACTGCCAGCTGTGGTTGGTCACATGCTCCTTCTCCATCGCTTGCCAAAGCCGGTTTCCCCCTGTATCATTCTTGTGCTTGCAGACATAATTCAAAATGGCTGCATCGTCTTCAGGCGTGTATGGAATCCTGCCTAATATAATGGCAGAAGGCAGTTATGCCATGAGATGTAAAGCAAACATAAATACATATATTCCTAATGTGACTCCAATTTTTTCTGTTCATATATTGTAATTAAGATGGACTTAAACAGTTGTTTATATGAGTTTTGACAAAAATCAATGAAAGGTGTTCATCATACCTCCTAACACTTCAGAAGAGCCTCCTTTGCTTTTCAGTCTCGTAGAGTGTCTTGGGACCACCTCAGGATTTAACCTGTAGTCCTCTATATTTAACCGTTCCTTCCTTTCAATACAGTCGGAAATGTAGTTGGTGGACACGTACCTGAGGAGAAACCAGACAGTGGCTCATTTCTGTGCTTTGAATTTTTGTTCTAATTTAACAACCAAATTACACCATATTAAATTACCTTCCTCATGATGTACATGTAAATGGCAATGCATGACTGAGCTGAATTTTGTAGTAAGCTGTAAGTAAAAATACTAATGTAGTATTTTTACTCATACTACATTAGTGACAATACTAATATATTAGTTAAGAAAATATTGTGAAGGCATGTACAAAAGCACTGATGACATCAGCTATGTTTGGCCCGACAGAGGATCCCATACAGAAAGAAATTGTCTTCAATGGTCTATAATGGTGTTATCAACACTGATGTACAGTAACAAAGCTGAAAAACTGAAATCAGACTCCAGCTGCATTTAGTCAACCTAACTTTTAGAATTAAATGATGGTAATAACGCAACTTAGGTTCTTCTTCTTGGTGATTCTGAACAACATCAAATTTTGTTCTAACTCATTATTTGTTACATGTAACAAACTACTTAAATGTTTACGAGTCATTCTCTGTCACACTGTGCTTCAATTATGCCTCCAATCCACACAAGCAAACATTTTAAATATGACTGACTAATAGAAAAGCACAACAATCTCTATGAAACAAAAGTCTTCCGGGTTTCTTTTTGTTTGAATATTTAATCACTTTCTAACAGCATCCTGGTGCAGTGCCTACCAATGAGCAGTAGATTCACAGATAGAGCTCCTTTCCCCTGGGTCGATCAGTAGGATTGCACCTGGCTGCTGGATATTGCACAACATCCCTCCTCCAGATGTGATGAGCGGCTGGAGCTTTCGTTTGACAGGACCAGGTCGCAGGAAGAAAGACATTGGTTCACCATCCGCAGTAATGAAGAGAACTGAAGAGGTATTAGTTTTGGCCCCATCCTGCTGCTTGGTCGACATGGTCAGCGTCTATCCTGGTGCAAGAGATGAAATGAAAAACAGCCCTTCCTTCATGCTTACAATACTAAATGGTGCCCTGAGTGCATAGCAAGCCAATTACCCACAACAGATAAATTGTTAGCTGATTTGCTCACAGATAAGCAGCTTTTCTAGTAAAAAGGCCAAGTATCTAAGTGTCATTCTTGTTACTGGCGTAGATATGCTTGTCTTTCATTGATTTATATAACATAAATAAACATCACCGCGGTTTGAAAGAGATTTGAATGGATTGAATTGATTAAAGAAATCATTATTACCACATAAATGCATGATGAAAATCAACAGTAATTGTAATTATATACAAAAGCTAAAAATAGCTAAAGCATCTAGGAACAGTAATATCCTGCTTTTAAACCAATGCATTACTAATATATAACACTTTATTGATATATTTAACAGTGCATTATGAACTTTTAATACTTAGATAACGTCCCTGTTTGGTATCTTCCAGGCCCAAACATCTACATGCACTTTTTTTTGTGTGTATTATTGCTACTTTAGCAAAGGACCGGGACGTTGTTATTAAGAGTTGTAAGAGGTTAAATTACGGTAAGTAATAAACTAAAAAAGCGGTCGACTAAGCAGACAATATAGACACACGTGCAGAAAAACAAATGAAACTTAAAGGCCACATTTAGACACGTTTCTCTGCTCTCAGACAAACTGAGAGATTAACGGCAGCTAATCTGGTTAGCACCTTTCTCCTCGACACAGCCGGATTACAGGCCAGTATTTGGACCGGGTTCCCGTCGAGTTAGTCAGAGTTATGTTTACAATACCGCTTAGATTATAATAGAAGACAGTGGGTATAAAATTTACCGTGAACTTTCCCGCCACGTTAATAACAAAACAAAACAATAATAATAATAAAAAAAAAAAAGTCCTACTTCCGCATGTATTCTTCTTCGGCGTTTTTGCCTCCTCGCAGTATCGCGATAGCGCTCCCCCCTAGTTGCCCCCGGAACATCCTGCTTTTTGGTTCCTTCAAAAATTAACCTACATAAATCGATTATCGTCCTGTACATCCTCTATATATTTGTTTTTTTTTTCGTATAGTTTAGTAAAAAATATTTTTATATATTATATACATTTCACTCTCTTGTACCCAAGAATGAGGCAAATTTGTAATATTTGTGTTTATAAAAAGATACATTGACTTGATGCAATCTCTTTATTTTTTATTTTCTTTATACATTTATTTAAGTCATACACATACTGACATATGTATATGTGTATTGTTTAATGTATGCCCTTTCATGACAAAGAAACTGAATTCTCCTATTAGAGCTAAAAGCAGGAGTGATCCAGGATGACTCTCAGACTATTATACTGATGGCAATACTAATGCAAAAGGCTGTGTACTGTGACGTTAGCAAAAATAAAAATGATATTGAGTCATTTTTCATAACAAAGTTAACAGTATATAGGACAAGGACCACACACAGTCAGAGAGCAGCACACAAACTAACAGTCCTTCTGCACAAACAAGCCAGCTGAGCAATGAGGTTACGTCAGTGGAGAAAAATATCCCTGCAATCAAACACATAAACAATGACAGTCCAGTGGGACACATCATTTCTGATCAGTTGATTGTCCCCCTGAGGCAGATGGTGCATGTGAAAGACATGTTGGATTATTCCTACACTGATTTCAGCACTTCATTAAGAAATTCATTGCAGATATATAAAGTAAAACCTATTTAACTTTATAATCTTTGGCATTTTTTCATAATAGAAACACATTGGAAGTCCGAGTGTTTTCTTCATTGTTTTGTAGACCAAAATTAAAGTTATTGTCGGCAAACTTATTCAGTTTCTCGATGTTATGATAAAAAAGACATGTCGTCTTGCCCTAAGGGTTCCTTTGTTGGAATATTTTTTTATCTTATTTATTTCTAATAAGATTATCAAAAATTTGTCAAGCTCACAAATAAATTTTGTCTTAAATTTTACCGACATTTAAGACGCATTTTAACAAATGTTTCCTCCATTACATTCATTTTTGACATTCACTTTTCAAGGTTCTAAAAAGTATATATTCTGTCACCATTTCTATCACAAGTGGAAGAAGCATTTAGATAATTTATTGAAAATAAAAATACATAAACATCAACAGAAAAATTTTGTAAACTAGTGAAGCTGTAAGGAAAAAGGCCCACATTACATGTTAAATAAAAATACGAAATGTCAGAAGCCACTGGCATCTTCATAAATCTTTTGCGTTTTAAAAGCTCCTTTTATTATATTCAAAGTTGTACTTCTGTACAAAATTTAGAAAATTTATTTAACAATGATTTTTACACACAAATACAGACGGAAAATGTAACACAAAACTATACTACTGTCCATTATAGCCATTTATCATTCGCTATGTATGATTGAAAATAAAATAAAATAAATAATTCATACATTCTACTGAAAGATATCCATCAGTATTTTTTAACTAGTTTTTTCATCTTGTTTTTATAGCAACAATGACATGAAACAATGTGGAGGATGAGGCCATAATATGTTAATATTATTAGATGAAACTAAGAGTCGATTTATCTGTCAATTTTAGAGTTAATTGACTTTGCTCTACTATAAAGCTTGAGAATAAAAGTAAAATTACAGTTAAAAACAATTTTAACTCATCACTTTCTAACTTTTTCCTGCCTAAATCATTACTAATATACTTTGTGAAATGTACAGTACGTTTGTAACTTCACTTTATCATAAGTGAGTGGAACCAAGAGGCCATGGGAAGGAATTGGGCTGGCCTGTTTACTGTATCACCTCTCTGACCTTGCCTCCCTCACAGCCCTGACAGCTCCATTATTGTTATTGGCCTCTATTGTCTCTCTCCCTCTTTAGCTTAGCCAGCTGAAACAATACAACGGCCACTGAGGTGGTGCGACTCCTCCAAATAAATGGATGTTTATCGCCAATCTCAATAATTAGATAGATGTGAAGATATTCACTCCTGCGAGCGGATTGTGATCTATCCTCTGAAACAGGTCTCATTCCTGAGCTTTCATCACACTACAGGGCTGAATTGTGGTGTAAGCAGCAGAGAACCCCCCCCCAAACCCTAATCTCTGCTATGGGGCTGAGTTCCTTAAATCAGCCTACAGATGGAGATACTGCACCACTAATCTTAATCCCACGACTGTCAGTCAAACTTTATTTCTATTATTGATGGTCTTGATGCTCCTGAGAAATGGATTAAAGCTCTCCCAAAAGAGATTTTACCCACAGGTGAGCCCAGTTTAATAAGTCTGTTCAGTTTTTAACTCAATGCTGGAAAAATACATGACATTAATGGGCAGAGATTGGATAAAACAACCCGTATATTGCTTATGTTCAGTTTATTTTATTCAGGGTGAAAAAAAAATGGTTTGAAAAGAATAGTTTGCTATTTTGGGGAATGAGCACATTCACTTTTTTTCTGAGACTTATATGGGAAGCTTGAGTCCACATTCATATTTGTCTGAGCAGAAATACTAGAAACAAGGGAATAGCTCGTCTGGCACTGTGCAAACACAAAGTTTGCCTACCAACAACTCATTGTCACCATTAGTTTAACTGAAACAAAATAATGTGGCTAGTGTTCCTCTCTGTCAAGGCCAGGTTTGCTCTCTACAGTTTTTATTCTCAACTCAGTTAACTGTTGCTTAATGGCATCAACATTTATAAAGCAAAATTGGAACAAAAATGTGACACTAAAAATATCAGCACTGTCACCTGATTAGTGATGTTATGATGAAGGTATGTTCATGTTCACATTGAGGCGCATGGCGTTTTAAAGCAGTTCATATTTCACAGCATTGCGCAAACTTTCCACCCAGTGTTCAGTTCATGGTGTTACAAATTCAAGTGAATGTGTGAATCACTTGAAAAACATTCAACTAACAAAGGTAAAGTGATGTATAAGCTGTGTCATTAAAATCAAGCGACACAATATCTGCCAAACATTGGCACGTAGAAATCTGGAGTGACATCACAAATGTGTGGGTTAATCTCACATAATTCTTAAAATCAATCCCATCGCACTTCCTCTTTATTTAGTCAGTGAGGACAAAATGTACAAATTATGCTGTTAAACATGTAGACGTGTTCGATTTTCAGTCCCTGTGGAGGCTGATGTTACACATTAAGACAAACAGAGCAAGAAGAACAAAGAAAATCCTTCAGAAGAGATACACAAAAACAATCCTAACCTTTGAATAGTCAAGAAGACCAAACACCACAAAAACCCACAAAACTCTAATCCTGCAAAGAAAAACTAGGAGTGAATATCTTAGAAAAAAAAATAGGAACCAAGTGAGTAAAGCAAAAATGAAATTATAGTGACGTATGCCCTGTTTTTATTAAGTTATACACTGTTTCATGATAGAAACTTGAGCAGAGTTTTTACTGAACTCAAGAACATTAAGGGCCTTAACTACAACTCCTGTTGTGTTGTCCAGATTGAACAAAGCCCTTTTAACAAGCTGTATTCTTCTTACAGTGGCAGGTGTATCACTTCAAGTTTGTACAAGGACACACACACACACATATCAGGTATCCAAAAGCTGGTGGGAGTAAAATTCCTCTCTGATAATAAAACAAAAGAAGAATCAAAAACAAAGCTGCTGTTTCTGAAGGAACTCAAACAAAAACACAACTTCCTTGTGTAAATCACTAACGGTATCTTTGGACTTGGCTCTGTGTGGACAGACAACGGCAGAAATATACTTTCTGAATATTACTTGGCAGATTAGCTCAAGAATCTTGGCAGGGTTCAGTCAGCAGAGACCAGCCATAACAAAGTGAGGATATGCTGACTCAACATAAAAAACACATTTAATTACCATCATCATCGGCCATCCAAGAGGACCATCCGGCCCCGAGCCAGAAACCCCCTACTATCATCTGCCAATTTAAAAGGCTTATTTTTAGGGGCCAAACTTCTCCTTTACTCTGCTACTTTCTCACGTCCCTCCAGCTATTCCCTCAGCACTTCTGCCTGACTCTGTCCTCACTCATCTCTTTTTTTACAGCTCACACACATATTCCCAATCAGGTCTTCATGCATCTGTAATCTTTTCTTCATCTTTATATCTGGAGAAAAAGAGCACTCAGTTATTGGTGGAGGAAGCACTGCGATGACACAGATCTATAGTGAACAAGAGTTTGTGACTCAAGGCAGAACTGACTGAATCACTCCAAATAAAAACACTGACAGACAGATACAGATGATTCATATGTTTCATATTTGATCATCTCATCCTATCTTTTATATTCGTATATCTTTCTTTTTAAAGGAACTACTATATGAATAATATGTATAAAAATGCTGTAATAAGTATAAAATGACTACAAAAACAAGAACTACTTCGAACTTGATCTTATATTGCATGAATGGGTTTCAGTTATGTCACTCTACTGGCTGCAGATACACATGTGGAGACACAGAGATTTTCTCTGAGGCGTCTTACAGCCTTTTTGACCCTCCCCCGCTTCCGAGTGTCGTAATATCTGATTATATGTTTCTGATAAGTCCAATCAACTGAAGGAGTATAATGTTGCATTTTAGGTGGGTCCACCCACTCAGGATCCCGAGTGAGAAGAGGATAAGATAAATTCAGTTGTTATATCACTTTAAGTCAACACAAGCATGAACATGCATTTTTATACATACAGCACCAATCAAAAGTTTGGACACGTTCCCATTCAAATCATTAGGAAAGTGTGTCCAAAACTTTAACTGGTACTGTACTTACATACATTAGTTGATGATTTCAAGCGGCTATAATCACTATTTTTATATTCACAATGAATGAGATGACCATTTTACCCACTTCACCTGACCTTAGCAAGTTTTATATATATATATATATATATATTTTAATTGCAACTTTTGTTAACCATGACAGATGACAGTTAACCAAAACTACTGTTTTGATTAACTGTCATCGTTCTGATCATGTCATCCTCTCATTTGTCTTTTGTTTTTTTTCTTTTTTTGCTTCTTCCAACAGTTCACTTATAGTGAAGATTAGCTACTTGTCAGGACAATACCATGTATGAGGCAATAGAGAGTATCATGATGTAAAATGATTGTCCTGATCAGGTTTCACCAGTTTAGAGCCAGTACATTGAAACTACATGGTCTTTAAAGCCATTACAGAATCGTCCGTATATTTGTTAATATCTGCTTCTGATGACAGTGATTCTTTTGTGTTTCATGACCAAAAACAGTAAAAAGAGAAAACACAAAAATAATGGTGGATTTTATAAAAAAATATTAAAATAAAGGTCGAAATTTTAATTCCTAGGAAAAGTTTTTTTAAAAGACATATTATTCATAGATCTCTTTTCTGTAGAAGCCGTGCATGTCAGAGCCACACAAAGTATCCCACGGATAAAATACATCCCACAGTGAACATAACATGGATGCAGTATGATGTATGTGCTGGGCTGGGGGTGCTGGAGCCGATCCCAGCGCACACTGGGCGAGGGCAGGGTCACCCTGGACTGGTCACCAGTACATCTTTAGAGGGCCAACACACAGAGACAGACAGAGACCAACAACCACTCACACGGACAATTTAGAGTCACCAATTAACCCAAACATGATTTCTTTGGGTGGTGGGAGGAAACCCACGCAGGCACAGGGAGAACATGCAATCTCTACACAGAAAGGCCTCAGGGCCGGGCTCCCCAACATCTGATATCTATATAACATCAACTTATCCTTCAGTTCAGAGGCTTTACCTTCGTGGTGGATTTAGCTTTTTTCCTAACATGCAGAGAAGCATGTACGCTGAGTGATCGATATATCTTGCTATCATATATTATGAGTTTGCAAAGAGCCAGACAATGCAGAGAGCTCTGTGAGCCTGTGCCGTGTGTTACATTGACCTAATGTCTCAGTGGGCTGAAGTGTGATGTCATGAATTGACTGACCTTGCTGTTGCACGCTATCCCCATGCTGTCCTCATGCTGCCCCTGCGCTTTGCCCATTCAATCCTGTTGTTTTTTTCAGGTCTCAATGTAAACTTATATTTCTAGAAAAAAAGAGAGGGGCAAGGTAATGTTACCTTAACATCAACAAACACAACCTGAGCATTATGAGCAAAAGACATTCAAGTAAACCACAAACAAAACACACTTCCCTACTTGCTGATCAAATCTGTAACTTCAGACTTCAGTCTTCTGGCAGTTCAGCAGAGTTCACATGTTGCAATCATTCCAACGGGTGTGTGTGTATGTGTGTATTTGGGAAGAGACACTGAGGACGGTTGATGTAATGCATATAAAACACTGTTCCAAGAGTTTATGTGACTATAATGCTTTCAAGGAAGACATTGATTGGTAATGGCAGTACAAGTGTACTCATATGACCCCACGCAAGAGACAGATTTCAAAATAAAAAGTTAGAAAATATTTTATTTATAACTAATTTCTACTTTTTCCTTAAACTGTATTAATCCAATCCCTTTGTCTGCCAAAAGCCTCACCCTGTCTCAAAAAAACATCTGATTTGTCAGACATAGTTGACACTTTACATAGATACAACATAATTTTATAGTAAAAATTTTAACGCAACCAGATTTCTCAATTTGAAATGAAAAAAACTAAGACTGAAAAGCTAATTTAGTTTGACAGACATCCATATGGAAAAAATACATGGAACTTTATATATTATACATTACACATGTATAATATGTATAATACATTGTTTGTATGGCATTCATTTCAAAATAAAATATAACGTCAAATCCTAAAGTCACAACATTGTTGACATCATACAGTATGTCCCTTTAGTTGGCTTCACATGTTCTCGCAGTTTGTACAGTTGACAGACACTAAATGATGTTACAGGCAACAATCTGATTTCTGTCTTTGGATAACGTTGATTAAAAAGAGATAGCACCTTCACCCTAACATAAAAAAATGACTGTGTGCATTGTGTGTGTGTGTGTGTGTGTGTGTGTGTGTGCGCGCACGCGCACGTGTTTGAGCATTCATGCATTTGGACGTGACCGTTTTAACACAACATGTACATAAGCTGCACATGAACAATGTGACACGATGTGCACAATATTCACAGTGATACGTTTCTCCTTAAGGCACTTAGAGCAGGCTGACTTCAGCGTTCATGCTTGAGCTTGCCAATAAGAAAGTCCCCAGTCTTTCAGTTTCTCATAGATCCTTATTCTGATTGGTGCAATACGTTCATATTTAAGTTGGCAGCCTACTCATAGCAAAATGTCCAGGCTCAGCAGTGGCTAAATGAGTGCGCACCACAAGTTATTCACATGCTGCTGTCTAGACAAGAGCTCGGACTCAGATTCTGTTTTTCCTTAAATTCTCTTTCCCTGCTCTTCCCCCATGTCTTTCTCAACTTCAGTCAGTCAGTCACTCAGCCTGTCTAGCTGGCCACCTCCCTTTTTTCAACACACCAGGGGCCCAAAGTGCTTAAACCCATGATTTTAAAAATAAAATCTTTTTATTTTTCTCAGTCATTTTTCTCCCATCTTTTTTTTTTGCTCAATTTCAATTCTAATACAAGTCCTTCATAATCTCCTGCAGCAGTGGGTGTAAGCACATGTCCATCTCGGTCTTCTTCAGCAGCTGGATGAGGTGGACGTGGTCCGTGACGATCTGACGCAGGTCCGTCATCTTCTGGAGCAGTTTGGCGAACAGCTGCAGAGAATCTGGGTGATTTAACTTCAACTGTAATTCCAACGAATGAAGCACTGTCTCCTGAAGCTGCTCGATGGGCTTCACATTCAGAAGCCCTGGACGGTCTGGATGGTTACAGAGACACACAAACACATTAAAACGGTGTGAAGAAAGGAGTAAAAGATTTTAAAAAATGGGTCCCAGTTCATAAGAGACAAAGTTGAGAAGAGATGGATGACAAAGTTTACATGTTCAAAATTAAAATGGGAATAAGAGCTGAAAATAACTAAATATATACTAACTATCATATGGTAATGTTGGTCAATGGAGAGTGCCCATTTCAAAGGTCCCTTATTGCCTGACCTATCTGACTTATTGTTATTTACATAAGTTTTCTTATCTTATTCCAAGCTATGGAAAAACTTAGTGATGTAAGTTAATAATTGACTTAAAAATCTGATTTTAATTATGATCAGGTTCAAGGCCAGAGTTTTATGAAGTTATCACATGCAAACCAGCAATGTTAGATCCAATCGTTTGGACCTGTTAAGAAATAGAGTGGGAGAAGAAAAGGGTCCAGAGGTCAGTTTGGCTTGCTGTTACACAAGCATTCAGTTGAATTTCAAGCCAGTTGTTTACTTAAACTATTAAGTCATTAGAGTAATGTGCAGCCTCCTCCAAATACTTCCTGCTGTTTTCACTACATAACACAGTTGGTGTTTATTGTCATGTGAGGCTGATTCATTCAAGTTCTGCTCTAGTCCCTCGCTAAGTGATAAACAGGTCAAGGCTTGCACTTAATTGCATGTAAATTGCAGTGAGTTGACGTTATATATTACATATTACATATTTTCTTTCTATACATTCGCAGCCTGAGGCAAAGTCTCTGTTGGAAAATATTTTTGTTGCAATGACACAGTGATAGATGTTCATTAAATAAATATAAAGACCTTCCAGTCACTTGTGTAAAGCTATTGCATTTAGAGCACTCTGTGAAAATTTTAAGAAACTTTTTGGGAAAATATATAAAACGGCTTTCTTGCCAAATAATTGAAGAGATGCCTGATTGCATAAATCATTTTTTCCAATATTTATTTATTTTTTATATATATAATTTATATATATTTATTTATAATTATTATTATTAAGATGACATAAGCAGAAACAAAAAGAGCCTCACCCCCGCTGAGGATAATGACAGCCAGAAAAAGAGCCATATCACTGTCGTCCAGCTCCAGCATGTTGAACTTAACAGAGAACTCAAACTTTGGTTCCATCATTTGACAGAAAGGTTTCCTGAGACTCTTGAGGAACTCCCGTGTCATGAAGATCTGTCCGTATGAGATCAGGGTCCCATCTTTGTTCATCAGAGGTGCCATCATGATGATCAACACTTCTATCACACCATACTTCAACAAAGTGACCTTAGAGAGAAAACAGGGTTGAGGTGACGTTGATGGTGAATGAGAGCTGGTTAGCTGTTTGTTGGTTTGTTTATTCGTCAGCAGGATTGTAAAAAAACTTGGAGGATGGGACATGGACTAATGCTATGTGAGAAAAGGGCTTTTTTTTGGCTATTTTGCTAATGTACTGCTCTTGATATAAAACATCACACAGTCTGATGGTGTTGAGATCTATGGGTTGGTAGAATTTGGTGCAGATTCAGATTACAGTATAATCTCGATCTGATGAAAAACATGTTTGAACCTGCATTACACACAGAGATGTACTCATTACGTAGCAGTGGTTTTGGCACCAACAGTATTAATAAATGTTATATTGAATGAGAAAGTGTGTCCAAACTTTTGACTGGTACTGTATATATTACATATAACTGCTGTTAACATAGCAATGAAACAATTCATGAAGCTGTAAAGCGATATTAGGATTTCTCCATCTCACACAACAAGACAGTACGGCTATCTTATGTTAAGGTTAAAGACAATAAATAAATAAAGCTACCTGAGAACAAAGCATGTGTGCAGGATTAGGGTTAGGGTTACTTTAATGGTTTCGTGGTCATGAAACACCCCAATATATGAAAACTTTCACCACTTATTGCCAAACATAAATGAATGTGGAGCAAAGGATGCATCTTTGACTCTCACCTGATCATTTAGATCCAGATCAACAAAACCAGGGATACTCTTGGCAAATTCAGTAACTTCTCTCACTGCTTCAGCCGAGCGTGACTGACAGCTTTGGAAAAAACGCAGCTCCACAGCGTCTGTTGGTCCCTGTTCACTGATGCTCGTCATTCCCAAAACACCATACTCTGAACCCATGTGAACCCCCATGACCCCTGAATTCAAACAAGACATAAAAAGGAAAAAAAAAATTGTCTCTGCAAACTAACCAACCACTGGAAAGTTTTAAAATATATTTAATGCAAGTAACAACAATTTACTTGAAAAATAAATAAATAAAAATCAGTCAAAGGTTACCATTTCACACAATGCTTAGTTGGTGCTACTAACCTCCTTGTCCGGCTGCGAGGACAGAGGTCTGTTGCTGGTGCTCCTGGATGGGTAACTGCTTGCAATTTATAAACTGCTCTCCTTCCATTAAAGACTTCATGTCATGGATGACAAAAGGCTGGAGGTAAGGAGGAAAGAATATGGATGAAGAAGGATTTTACAGAGCGACAAAGAGGCAGAAAAAGTTGGGAGAAAAAAGAAAAAATAAAGAAAAATCAGTCAACTACTTGTAGGCCTCTTGAGGTCTTGAGGCTCGTGAGCTACAGATGCAAACACATGTACTGTCTATGCACTTTGGTCATGGCTCATTCCTCACCTGCAGAAACACTGCACATCTCATACGTCTGATGGGCAAAGTAAATAAGTCTTAGCTGCAAGCTGGGGCAGACAAAAAAACACCATATACAGCTAAATGAAGCTTAACTGAGTTAAAGTCGAGCTTACTAAGACACAGTAAAGACATGCAGCTGCCTGAAAGATGAATAGAAGCATTCATACAATGAAATCTTCCTTTTCACTGCGGTAAAATGAATAATGAGGCATCCTATGGGGACATGCATGTTCTGAAATCAACTTAATTTCCTGTTTGACTGAAGAGAATAAAATGTAGCTAGCACAACTATGCCTGCTTTTTTGCTTTTGTATTTAAGTATTATGGACACTGCAAATACCAATCCGAAGTAAAACCATGAAAGTGAGACAGGTAAAGAGAATAAATATCACATTCAGTCTCTCGTAAATCATGGCCAGTGAAACCAACCCTGCTCTACTTATTGCACCCGGCGGTTTGCTGTTTCAGCCTCATTTTCTGACCAGCTAATGCCAGCTAGTGTCAGCAAACCTAAAGTGTTAGTTAGGTGATTATATTAGCCAAAGTGGCTACAGGTTAGCAAAAGTTTCAGAAATCCGGTTTTCAAAAGTGCATTAGCAATTGAAAGAGTGAAACAAAAAATAAATAAATACATAAATAAATGAAAAGGACACTGCTTGGTATATTCTATCTAAACTGCCATGCCAGCCTTTTATACAGAAGTTTGGGAAGGTATTGTGTTGTTGTGTGTTTATGGCCCACAACCCTGAACTGACTGAGATGCCAAGGGCACAGGACCATCCTTTTTAGAAATCAAAAACTAACAAAGTCCTGCATGTTCCAAAAATAGATGAATTATATATCAATATATATTCTTATGTATTCTCAGATATAATTGATATTCTTGCAGGAGGTTCACTGTGGTTTAGTGAATAACTGAGTTCCCCTCAAACAAACAGATAATTCATTGTCATTTGGCTGCTATCACTCCATTTAACAGTCATAACATGCTGACAGATGAGATGTGGAGCGGCCATGAACTTGAGGTGAAGAGAAAAAGAAAAAGAAAAGAAGAAGATGAAGAAGAAGAAGAAAGTTCCAGATGCTGTTTGTGGAATTATCTTCAAATGTACAACCAATAATAGTGATAATAACAATAATTGCTGTAACTTGTGACACTTTTCATTTCATTTTCATTTTTGTTGTCACTTTGATATAATTAATTACTGAATGGTTTCAATTGCAAATATTACTGTCTCATTTACTAATTCAGTGTAATATATTTATTGTGAATTAGACCTATAATAAGATATAACTGATGAAAATTACAGCAGGTTTTACTTTCAGAATAGATGATCGACACATATTGAAGGTATTTCCACAGCAAATTAATATTCTTCTTAGTGACAGATAAACATTAAGGCAATTGAAAGTCAGAATGCTGCTGTAGGAGGAAACATTTGCTCGTATGCTGTTTTGCTTGCTATTTTCAGGTACTTGCAGTTTACTTAAGTATTTCCAATCTATGATTCTTTCTAAATCCATCACCTGAAGTATCAGTGTGAGTGTTTAGTGCATCAGTAATACTAATGCCATGATTTATCACATAATTTTCGAAACATCTAAATAGGAAAATTACTTATAATTAGTATTTTTGCTTTGGATAATTTCACAAACATTTCTTGCCAATGCAGAACTACTATGCATAATTACTGTTTTTACTGGACTCAACTAAAGAATCAGAGAACTTGTTTCACCGCTGATCCTGACTTGGATAACCAACATTTAAGTGGTACAATGTTCCACTACAGATTTTATATACAGCTACACCTAATGTAGAATATTTGCTGGAGTTTTATTTGTTTATTCTGCTGCTTGTAATTGAATTGATGTGGATTTCCTAATGAGGCCTCTTTTTAATACTGAGACCCAATATCTCAAAACCTCAAGTTCAAAAGGACAGAGAGATGACATCTCACATTTTCCTTCTTCCAGCCAACATTTTTCTACAGCCCACTTGTAGAAATTAAAAAAGGTTTGACTCGATTAATGTGACTTTTTTAGTAAGAAAGTTGGAGCCCTTAGTATCTCAGACTGCTGAGAAACTACTCATCCTGTTTCATACCTTGAACACTGTAATCTGAGATATTTTCTAACAGCCAACACAAGTAGAAACTAGTCAATCCACTTCTCCTGGAGCAGCAATAACTGTATGAAAAGCTTTGACCTAACCTCAGCAATGCTATACAAAGACAAGAAATATTAACACATGCTGTGGTGCAAGAATTTGAACTATTTCAAGTTAAAGCTTGTCCTCTTCTTCAGTTCAAACTTGTTTTTTCTTAAAAGATGCTTGTTTTATTTAAAACTGTAAGCTGCAAAAAAAATATATAATTCAGTCTGTGATTTAATGCTCATCTAAGTCAACATACAGATATTTTCATAGGCAGGAAGACTTTTTACTTTATGTTACATCTTCTCAGTTCATGTTTGGTAACACTGTGATATTATTACATGTAAATATAAATTTTATATTTGCTTCGTTTGGGTTTGATGGTGAAGTTATTTGTCACATAAACCAAACCAAAAAACACAAAAATTTACATTTCAATTGTGGAGAAAACAATACGGGCCAACCGGCCCAGCAGCTCAGATCGGAGCAGTGTGAGGTAAAGTACAGTAAATGTTGATGACATGGCTGATGTCTCTCTGGAATCCAAAGATAACTGAGGGCCAAATGCACACCGCATATAATTTATCATGGGAATGCAGAAAGTCAAATCAGGTAACAGGAGAACTGAACTCCTGAAGACTAAAATATGAAAGCACAACTGAAACGATTTGCTGAAATGTTGAATATAATATTTATAGTATACCAATATAATCTTTAACAGATACATTTTTTCTATCTCAATCAGGCTCTTCTTCTTCTCCTTTCGGCTTTTCCCTTCAGGGGTCGCCACAGCGAATCAGTTGCCTCCATCTAAGCCTGTCTTCTGCATCCTCTTCTCTCACGCCAACCACCTTCATGTCCTCTTTCACTACATCTATAAACCTCCTCTTTGGTCTTCCTCTAGGCCTCCTGCCTGGCAGTTCAAAACTCAGCATCTTTCTACCAATATATTCACTATCTCTCCTCTGGACATGTCCGAACCATCTCAGTCTGGCCTCTCTGACTTTATCTCCAAAACCTCTAACATGTGCTGTCCCTCTGATGTACTCATTCCTGACCCTATCCAACCTGGTCACTCCCAAAGAGAACCTCAGCATCTTCATCTCTGCTACCTCCAGCTCTGCCTCCTGTCTTTTCCTCAGTGACACTGTCTCTAGACCAAACAACATCGCTGGTCTCACCACAGTTTTGTACACTCTATCTCAATCAGGCTCATACTGAAAATAGTCCTGCAATCAGTCCATGTGCTGCAATTTTTTTAAATTTATATTTATTTAAAATTTGGTGACAGAAATAAGTAAGTATTGGTAAAGAGTCCACAGAGGCAAGACACAGATCCCTTCTAGGACAGATATAAATAAAGTGAAGTAGAAGGCAGTAGGGCGGTGCTGCCTACCGAGTTGTCTCCACTCTTCCCAGAGAGGATCGCCCTGGCCTTGGCCTTGGTGAGGGGGAAGTATTTCAGATAGGCCTCATACAGATGCCGGGCCAGAGCCCTCAGATCTGCTGCCTCTGGGTGCATGTGCTCCATGTCGGACGAAAACTCAGCCAGCAGTTTCTCCTTTTCTGCCTGGGGCATTCGGCCAAAGCGAATAGCTGGGAAAGAAAACAGAAACATGCATTAGTACACACAGACAGATACAAACATAAGTTGCCAGGCAGGCAGATACACAGCAGCACACAGGCAGATGACTGAAAGAAGGAATAATCACAGTGATCAATGAAGACACGAATTTAAACAACCATTCACATACACACCGATTTTTATCATAAACCTTTTATACCAGAAAGTAACATTGTTTGCAACATAAACCACATCAAGTGAGAAACAAGGTTAGAAAGCTTCCCGCCTTTTATTCCTAAGATCCTCTGACGCAGCAGTGAAGTCAGCTTAAATGTAGCATTCAAGTCCAAATCTATTTGTTTTTGCTGGATGCCAACCTCCAAAATACCAGCTCATGCAGGAACATCTCAAGCCACTGAGAAAGTTCATCAGCTCAAAACCATTTTATACCGTACAGCATTAGCCTTAATACTCTTCCATAAAAGTCCTGCAAGACAATGCTGTTAAGAGATTTCTTTGAATTTCTTTTTTGTGATGTTGCATCGTTAAATCAGTGAATGTAATAACAACAAATAATGTATCTGCATAAGTGTATTGTGTTAGTGTGTTTTGTGACCCCCTAGCACACTCATTGCTAAACATTTAAATTTAGTTGTGAGCTTCTATTGTAAAGTTTTTTTGTTCCAGGCTTACAGGCATGGTTCTAAATTTATTCATTAGTTTTTCTGTAATACTTGGACAGCGATCAAAGAATGTGTGTGACTAGCTAGTATTAACAAAATATCTTATCAATAGTTAATAAGGACCTTGTTTCTAAATACGGCAGCAAAATGAGGCAGAAATATAAATGACATCAAACTCTCAGACAATCCAGTTCAGATGAGTGAAAACTTTAGCTGTTGCTCAAGAACACTTTTGGGACTCTTGTCTAAATGTGTCTTTTCACAATCCCAGTATTTAGTAACAACTCTCTAAAGCACCCAGATGTCAGGACATTAAGCATAATTTTGAAATACAGCCACATTTGTATAATGGAAAGCTTTCCAGCTTTGCTATTGAAAATATTTCAGAATTTTTAAAAGATAGCTCTGTCCTGTAGATAGGACAGAGCTCAGACAGCTAATGACTCACACAGCTTGAGTGAAAGGGAAAATCCAACAACATGCAAGATGTGTTGATCGTGTGATTTTATGAGGTGTGTCTCACAAAGCAATTACAACATTTTGCTGCATGTGAGGATGTATTGATGTTGTCACAGCTCACTTCAAAACCTGAAAAACTCATCTCACCTCTTCTGTTGTTATTGTATATAATATGACACTCTGCATTCAAAAATACTTACTACATGCTACATGATTGTCCACATTTCAGGTTTTTCTGGTGACCTTGATTATTTAACTTTTTTCCCCACAAACTGCGGATGTGTTTGCCAAATTTACTGATGTTGAAACTTTTTTTTATATGAATTCTGCTGTGAAGCGGTTTTACCTTTTCTGTTTAGCTTCTGTTTTTCATAATAGTATTAATCATAATAATAAAAACTTTTTCTGAAGTGGTTCTATTGCTCTTAAGGAAACAGGATACCTATTATACTATTATTCAAATTTTTTTTCAGGGTCAAATAATAAAATTTCTCTATCTTCTACGCGTGACAAAGGTATATTGTGTTCTCTTATTTTGAGTTTGATGAAAATGTCTTCTTCCACTTGACATTTTATGCAAGTGGTGAAATGGTTAAACCTTCTTCTTCAGTTAGTGGAAGTCATTAATTATCGCCGCATTCAAGTCTGTGCCCTGTGTTTATTGTAGTGTGCATGTCTGTGTGTGTGTGTGTGTGATTGTGCTGACTGTGCAATGAATACACACCTTAAGCAAATGAATACAAACTAAAGTGACCTGACCACAAACAGGGCAACCAGCCTGCAACAGTGACACAGCAGATTGGAGAAATCAGTTGAGGTCTCTGTACTCTGAGATGTCAATCATTGATAAAGTAAAAACATGGAGGTGATTTTCAAAGCACTGGTTTTACCTTGAGAAATAATAGTAGAGCTATGAGGCATGGAGAGTGGCAGGACAGTAACAAACAAACAAACAAAAAACCCTACAAACTTGTAGATAGTTAAACTTTTCAACTCAACCATATATATATATATATATATATATATAAACAAAAAAACAAACCCAAATTAAATAATACTTAAACACAAAGCAAAATAACCCAACAAACTACAAAAGGTGATTCTTGAAGTCTGGTCCCTAACCAAATCGAAGGGCTCAATTTGTTTTGCTGTTTGATGTACAGTTCGAGGGGAAGCACAACTTCTTATTAACTCCTCAATGAACTGGTTCTGTGACAATTGGTTGGATATCTGGTTGACAGTCTGCAGTTTGAGTAGTCCCATGATCCAATTTGGGAGATGGCTGTTATCTAAAATATATAACATAATATAAATAAATAAATAAAAATGGTGGAGAGCTTTTTTTTATGTAGTCCTGCACCTATAATTTACTCGCTAAGTGTATCAATACCAAACAGAACTTGAAGTAAGCCGTGCAGAGTAGAAGGAGCATGTTGTTGGCATCATCCAGCTCCATATCCTTCAATTTCCCTCCAGATCTTTTGTCTGTAGTCGGAAAAATACATAACGTAATGCTGAGTTTCTCCCTCTCTACCAACACTGTTGAGGGTATGGTAATCTTGTGTGAATAAATGTTACTGGAATTGTCAGTGTGAGATCAGAGTGAGTACTTCCATCCTGCTGGTCACTTGATGGATACAAAATGAATGAAAATATGCAATATGTCTGCCCAGCTCTAATCAAGATGCATCCACTCTTAACAGCTCACAGTTCAGCAACATCACTGGCAGGAAATCTGCTTGGCACAGTTTCCAAACTATAACTGTAATCAGAAAGACCTGTTCATACAACTCTGTGCCAGCTACTCTCATGAAAGCTGAACACAGTAGTGGACCAACCAACTTTATGGGCACCTCTACAATCTGTTTCCTTATATTAATATCTGCTACTGTTAAAATTACTGGCCCAAATTTTTAGTGTGAAGTGCCCTCAGAAATGTTTGATTTCCACATGCAAAAAAAAAGTCACGCCGCACTAGACCTCGAAGGTTCACAGGTATATGAATTCTTGATTTATACGTGCTCCATCGAGAGACAGAATAAAAACAAACAAACAAGCAAACAACAAAAAAAAAACCCCCTAACTTACAGTAAGGGCCTAATCAATCACTCACACATTAATGTGTCTCACCCACATACTAGGAGGCATCAGGGGCAATTATATCTTGCTCATGGAAACATTGACAAGTAGACTGGAGGGGCCAGGGATCAAACCACCCACCTCTACTTCCTGAGGTAGAACATAGACACAGGTACCTTTCAGTTACTCATTCTTATGCTGCTGTACCCTGGATTTCTCTCATTCTTCATTTTACTAAGTAGTAATGTGAGAAGAATTTGCTGCTAAAAATTCACAATGGTGTCTGAGATCCATACGGCTGACTGGATGGGGAAGGGGTACTGACTTCTCATTTTTCAACTTCAGATTTTTTAGCTGTATGGCTAAATAATACAGGCAGCAGAGAAAAATGGATTCTTGGTTTCTTGGCTACAGTAAGTGGCCACACAATGACAACAGATAACAGTAATACAACCTTTGATAAAGAGGTGTATAATTTACAGCCCCACCAGGTTCTAGCCTCTAGCCTTATTTGGTAAAATGCGAGCGCATTTTACCAAAAAAGGTCTTTTATAATAACAGAGTACAGGTGCGGTTACATTGGCACTAGTTTCTACGTGTGTATACTTTTACTTAATCTATCCCTCGCTGATGCCAACTGAAGTGTCTGAAAAATTTGACTTACTGGACTATGTGCAATATTACACAATATTAAAATTGACAATCTGATGTTCACAAAAACAGCCCAGGATTAATTACTGATAACATCATAGCCTTTTTCATAGAAGATGGTAAATGTAACCGGACTGAGACTTTAAATAGATCATCAGAGTTCTTAAGTCAAAGATTTAGAGCTGTAAGTCGTTTCAGCCTAACAGGTGCTACAAAACCAACAGGAGAAACAGGGCGATGTCAGTTGGATACAATCAGTGCTCACCTACGCATTCACACAAGCCATGCTGAAACTCACCTGTGGAGGTGGAGCAACACAATATGAAAAGGGCTACAGCTGTACCAGCTGATGCGGTCCAGTGGCCAACAAAGGCTAACAATACAAAGCCACTCTACAGAGGAACAGTACTGGGTGAGGGTGAAGATTTCCACCTGAGAAACAATTTTACAACACAGTACACGATTTCTCTAGATATTGTTCTCCTGTAAGATGTGGCGCTAACAACAGCCTGTCACCTGATAGCTTTTACTTTGAATTTCAGAGGATAATTCCAATTGCTTAAAACAGGGAACAGAAAGTATGTAGTGCCGTAGCCAATCTCACCCTAGATCACCTCCGATCATTGTTATCTGATGCCAGATTGTGAATGTAACAGCAGTCATAGTAGGAGTAGCAGGAGGCTGAGCAGGGCGTAGGAGGTTCAGAAGTTCCTCATGCCTTTTCTGCTTTTGAAAACTTGTGGACGTTTTTTTAATGGTTGTAAATGTGGAAATGTGGATTTACTAATGAATTTTATCAGTCAAAAGAAATAAATGTATTTTCATCTAATTATTATAATGTGTGTGATCTGGGTGTAAACAAAAAAAAAAACAAAACCCCAAAACAAAACAAAACTGATTTCTGTTTTCATTTTCCTTATTTAATGAACTTATAACAACCAGATATTGGTTGCAAAAATACACCTAGTTTAGATGGAACAACTTAAAATTCTGATTTACTTGCAGGCCAAGAAGTTGTGTTTTTACAAACACACCTTTTTGGGCTCCACTCTGGTTACAACACAAAATGCTCCACCGACAAGCTGACGGAGCACATTTTGTGATCCTTTCTTTTATTTGTCTTTTATTCGTCCCACAGTTGTGAATCTATAGGAGTTTGAGCATTTTTGTTGTTCAGATTCGTCAAAGTATGAACACAGTTCTGCCAATCGTCATTTTAATAAATTTAATTTAATTAATTTTAATTTTACATGAATCTTGGGAGGTCTAATATAGACAGCAACAAAGCCGGGTAGAAATTCACGGCTTCTGGGTGGCGAGGTGAGTTAAAAATTACTCTTCAACCACAGTTACATCTTGAAATAGTGCTGTCAGGGTTGCAAGTACATTTTTTTGCATGTGCACTAGAAACTGAAACATGACCCAAAAACTATGACACCACAGAAGAAGAAACCGGCAACAAATAAGTGGTGTACATTGCTGCACTTATTCTTAGTCACTTAGTCTAGTCTTAGGACTTAGTCCACAAAAAGGCACTTTTTGGGTCACGATTTCAAAGAAGAAACAGTCTTTATAACCTGCACCTGCTCATTTACGGAGAGGGAAAATTCAGGACTCTTTGTAGGGTGAAAAATGGATAAGAGAAAACATAAATGTGGTACATAGAGTGGACTTAAATGGCAGATCAATCAAGCAGGTTATACATACAATAATTGTACGATCATTATTCTTATAGGTGTGTATGACAATATCCTACCATTGTGTGACATGCCGACATTGAGGCACTTCTGAAAGCGACAATATTGGCATTTGTTGCGGGACTTCTTGTGAATACGACACTGAAGATCACAATGGTCATACACCAGCTTTAGCCTGATTGTGCGTCTGAAGAAACCCTAGAAGAAAGATAAAGAAAAAGAAAATTGCAGATTACTCACAGATTTTGTCACTGCAAACACACCCTCTTTTTCATACTGCTCATCGTACAGTACTTCCTTTCAAAGACTTGTTAGGAGATTTGATATGCTTGAAATATAAATCCATATATTTTAATCTAGGTACTTTAATCAAAAGTATTGAGGTTACTGGAAAAGTAGGATAAAGAACACACTTGAAAAAACTTTCCTGTTCTTTGTAGTGTATTTCATAAACAAAAAAGAGTGGTTATGGTTGATTAAGGATTGTTACAGAAAAGAGAAAAGATGAAATCTTAAGTGAATATGTGCAGATTAGATAATTAATAATAATAGATAATTAATCTAATAGATAATTAGATTAGATAAGATAATTTTAGGTTTAAAAGTACCGTTGCATGATTTCAGTAAAATTTAATGACACAGCACAAAGTGTATATTGATTGATAAATGCAGATTAGGTATCTAATCTGTGAGGAAATAATTTCCCTTAGATGGATTTAAAAGCACTGTATTTTAGGGTGGATCTGTGCTTTGATGTTTTCAACCTTAGGCACAAAGGAGCCATAAGGCCTGTGATTATCTCAGCTATAAACTCCACAGCCATGGTCAAACTTGCAAACATAAGCTCCTACACACAGTCACGAAAGCTTGTTGATGGCTGTGGTGGTATTTGTTTCAGATGACTGACTAAAGCTAATGGAAAAGAAATTGAAGAGGACAGAAAAATAAAGCAATTAAGGGTAGAGGTTCTGTATTTAAGCTCTACTCGAAGCATAAAAATTCAACATCTGGACACAGGTGGCTGGAGGCTCGGTGCATTCGGATTACTTCAATACATGGCGGCGCCTTATTTTTAATCAAAGGTTATTTAAAGAAGGAGGAAGTTAAAGAGGGTCAAGACCCCACCTCAATAAAGAATGTTTTCTGTTTTGAAACAATTAAGCGTTTGCCTGCTTAGCTGACCCGCCTCTTCTGGTGAGTCTCCCCTGAGACTTTGGCAGAACAATGACTGCTGTACCTTAGCTTCATTCAGGCTCTGAAGGTACTCTACCATTAAGACTGAGTAGACTGAAAAAAACCCCTGTGCATTGTAGTAGATCCAACACAACAGTCATGACAATAGTAGTCTAGTGGTTTGTTAATGAAACCAATTCGTACAGTTTTCGGTTTTTTTTACATTTTGTTACAATGTGTAAATATGACTGACATTATTTTAAAAGTCATATTTTTTTAATGATAACATTGTGTTATTTTCTGTTTAAATTATGTTTAACTTTGCAGCTCTGTCTTTGACTGTCAACACCCACCAAGTTCTTTCTCATCATCATGATCTTGGACTTGGATTTTTTTGAAAAACTGCAACATAAAACATATAGGAACTGTAGATTTATGAAACTGTTACTCAGAGAAAGGTAAGCAGTCCTCTGAGCCCAAGATGCAAAAATTGAAGTCCTGACAATCTGCTGGAAGAATTCCATTGAAATGGTCTATTTCCAGTTGAAAAAAAAAGAAGCATGGCGACTGTAAGTGCATGATCCAAATCTTATTTGAAACCAAGCAAATAGGTTTCAGACCATGTTGTTTCCCGTAGCAAAGGGGGTTTTATCGGTAAAAGGCAGATAGCAAAGGGTAGGAGAAAGCAATTAGCGGCAAAGGTGGCAGGCGATGGCAGCCTTGTACCCACAGTCTACATCTGATGAGTCACACTGAAGCACCACTAACTCAAGAAAAATGTGTATATTGTGATAAAGAAATATGTAGATATGTTGTTTCAATAGTGATGGGACAATGAAGATATGGCTCTTCAACATAGAAGAGTACATAATATCAGCCTCAGGAAACACATGAACATCGCTTCACTAATTAACAAAATAAAGATTGTGTTGGTGTTGTTATTTTAACAGGCTTTATTGATAATGGGATAACTTTTATCCTTTAGGTTAGGTCTATAGTATTTCCCTGCTACATTGTCAAGCTGATTATGTTTTGTGGCCACTCGTGGATCTTCATAATTTTAAAACTTGTTTTCTCCGATGCAACAAATTGAAGCTTTCAATTTTATTAATAAGAATTTAAGAAAACTGAATGAAAAAATTAATAAAATGCAATAATTTAAATTTACCTTTAATACTTGACAGTAATATAAGGTACTCTTGTCTGATCAAGTTTTCAAATGGTAGATGCCTTTTTATATGTCAGATATGAAAACATTTACAGTCCCCATTTAGTGTGGAACACTCCAGAGATTTGAGGTATTTCCAGGAATAATTTCAGACCTGTGAAGACATCCTGGCACCTACCTGACTGAATAGATACAAAGAACAACTGCCATGTCTATGCAGGACAATGTCAAAATGGATAGCTTCTCTTCTTATAATGTCTTAATCGTTCAAAGAAAATGGAAGTAAGTGTGAAACCTCCCCCTCAGTCTATTAGTTATTTATATCCTATACAGACAGAGCTGTCTGTGTGTTTGTAAAAGCACAAGCCTTTGTTGAGCCTTTGCATGATGGAAAATGGTGTTTGTGGTTGGAGTGTCAGACATCAAAAAGGTCTTTTAAAAAATGCACAATTTTCTCCAAAGCATTATCAAATTTTTATTCCGCCGACATGTTTTACCTTAGTGTGACAAATGGTGAAAAAAAAGGAAGGCTGGCAGAGAAACCAAACTTCGCAGTAGAACTTATTACACACATTTACCATTTCCTGACATGAGGCTAAGGTGGTATGACTGTCAATTTTTTTTTCTTGAGCGTTACTTTGTTAAAGTGACAGGCAATTATTTCCCAATGTTTTGCTGTGTTTTTTAGGACATCATAAGCATTTTAAAATCACCGGATGCCAAGAAATTCCTCAGCTAAAAAGAGGGGAAAAAACATGTTTTTGCCAGAAAGATAAACATTATCACAACAGATGACGGTTATAATGTATTTACTCATCCAATTTTAAGGATTTTGTTCTTTACTTGGTCTTTTGTAATGGTAGATTAAACATCTTTGTGTTATGGGATGTTGGTTGGACCATCTTGATACATTTAGATAATTGAAATAAATATAGTTGTAGCTCCAGTTTGATGCAATTTGGTTTTTTTGTCACTGCTGACATTGCCCTCCCCACTTTCTTAGTTTCATCATTATTCATGATATCTTTCAGTCCTACCTTACAGCCCTCACAGGCATGGACTCCATAGTGAAACCCGGAGGCTTTGTCCCCACACACGCGGCACTCGATGTTCAATGATGCCGCCGCCGCCGTATCGTCCTGAAGTTTTGAAAACACGGAACTGTCAGAGTACTGAGGTGGTGACTCTGGCTCCAGCTTGACTGAATCTAGGAAAAGGATAATAATCAGACAGGTGGGATGCAGAAGAACAAATCAGTATGTTAAGCAGCCCTCCTCTTAGTGTTGTACACCTGATCCATGTTAACATTTTTTTGTGGAAGGATCTAAGCTACGTCAAACAAGCACCATATCATTCAGACTTAACCTTATTCAGCTAAAGAAAAAGAATTTAGATAATGCTCTTCAGCTCTGCTTAACCCACCAAACAGACTGGACTTACTGTGTGTGTTCAGCTCCATCCTATAGCCATGGATGTTTGTATAGTCCATGTTGGTCAGGTGTTCCTCGCTTTGTGTTGGACTGGGGTCATAGGCCACACTAACGGAAGAGATGGAGGATCCAAGCGGGGGAGACAGTGAGGATGCGATGGAGTTGGAGGAGATGGACGCGTAGTCTAGTGTAGACAAATGCTTCATGTTGAGGGAGTGGGGGCTGTCGTCCAGCTCGGAGAAGTCTATGGCATTCAGAC
Organism: Remorina albescens; assembly: GCA_034769265.1. Classification (NCBI taxonomy): domain Eukaryota; kingdom Metazoa; phylum Chordata; class Actinopteri; order Carangiformes; family Echeneidae; genus Remorina; species Remorina albescens. The sequence goes on from CM068494.1 coordinate 19,432,816, forward strand.
TGAAACCAACAGGCCAGGCTAGGAGCTGCTGTGTGTCCACCATATCTGCTGTGGAGAGAGAGATGGAACAGTGAGGAGTTAGTGGATGCAATATCCTTTGTTGACTGTATGTGGCCTTGTTAAAAGAAAACAACTAGAGAAAAACTAGCCAGAGGAGGGGAGGAAAAGCAAGTTGGAGGGACAGAGAGAATGGGAGGAGGAGAAAAACAGGAAGGGAGAAAGATAACAATGAAAATGTGCATACACAAGTTCACATTCAGCATTGTACACGCTGTTAATGATTACATATATCAGTTCAAAATAGTCTATAACATAAACAGTGGATACACGCACTCCCATGCAAACAGCACAGTGGGTGGATGGGTAACCCTGGTCCTCCAGCTCATCTGTTATCTAGTAAACAGGGAGGCAGATTGTGTCACACAAGGAGTACACGACGAACTCTGGCAGTAAAGAATGCTTCATTTGCTCAAAACACCGTCTAACTCTGTTTCTGTTTGGGTTGCTCACTGTGCGATTGCCCAACCAAAGGACACAGAAAGCAGGACTGTTTGAGCTTCAGTCTGTATGAGGCCAAGGATGTACAGTATAATGACTCTTGGAGTTAAAAGGCCTGCACATTCTGAGTGTTAAAATGTGTTACACTAAAACCAGGCACCTTTATTTTGATTTTATTATTTATTCTTTTTGATGAATAAGAAAGCCAAATTATTTCTAATAGGACATTTTCGTTTTTTTGGGAACAATTTTTAGCAGTGGATTTGAATCTCTAACAAACATTAGCGGCAGTGTACACTGTAAAGAAACACGTGCATAGACAGTACTAGGTATTGGCTCCTTGGTTTTCATCTTCCCATGGGATTTGTTGACACAAACAAAAGTACTGTGTCTCATCAAAATTTTCCTGTAATGAATCATGTCATTTATGGAGCAGAAAAACACATAAAATGTATCCCAGTCGTGGAGAAACTGAGCTTAATCAACATTCAGAAACAAATTGCAGAAATTCAGCTCTGGATTGATTAAAAATGTATGAATGCTCATCAGTCACTTCAACATCTAACTCAGGTGGGCACATATTGGAGGGGAGAAGTCAGCCGAGTTGGTCAAAGTCCAGTCTTCAGAGGTTGCTACAGTACAAATCGAAGGCAACCACATAAAAAGCTGCGTGTAATCAGAACAAAGGCAGTGATGCATCAATTAGTCTCTTCATTTATTAATATAAATGGCTGCACTTGGTTTAATACATGGCAAAAAAAAATAAAATTTTGGTGCTATTCTATAAATAAATCCTAAAAAATACTGATAAATATCAGTTAAATTCATTATATTTGAGGGTAAGGCTGGAAATATTATATATCATACATATGATATTGTCAACAGTTTTGAACAGTTTTGAACATATATATCTGCCTCCTATCATTTACCTTTTCTGCGCCAACAAAAGAAAATTTGAATTTTTCAGTTTAGGAATGATGATTAATCATCAATCAGCTGCCTAGTGATTAATCTGATTAAAAATTTTAATCATCTGATACCCTAATATATGCATATATGTGTGTGTGTGTGTGTGTGTGTGTGTGTGTGTGTGTGTGTAAATGTGTGTATCAGGCAGTAAAACAGTGCTGGAAACTACTTACTTTCCCACGCTTTTTTCTTTTTTCAAGAGGGAGGAAACGATGCTTGAATTCTGACCCTGATTAAAACTAAAGAAAGTATGAAAAGGAAAAGACACAGTGGCAACAATTTATAAATAATCAATAGAGTAAAAGGTCTGTGTACTGAACTTAATGGCCTGCCAAGCAACCCTTTGTAACGAACACCAAATCTCAAAATAAACTCCCTCTAATCAACCTAAAAAAAACAACAAAAACGTGTTGGATTATGCAACAGGACATAACTAAAATAGCAATACTCAGATGGCACAGCAGCACCAGGTATAAAAATTGCTTGAAATGACTCCAAAGTATCTGCCAAAACATCCCCACGAAGCAAACATCCTCTTTTCTCAACTACTCATTGTTTCCTTTTTCTTGATTGGAATGTGGCAATGAAAATCAGCGGGGGATCCACTTAAAATTCACACCGTCTGTGACATTGTTTCAGAACAGGAGAGAGAAAGCGTGTGCGTGTGTTTCCCTGCAGGCTGTAGCTTCCACCCGCTCTGGAAGCAGCTGAGGGGAAAAATGCTGACTATTAATAACCAGAGAAACCTGGTTATTTTTCCATTTCATGGCCGCTGGCCAGGTGATACGAAGCTAAAATAGAAATCAATAGGAGCAACTTGTGTCCTTGTTGGCACTGAATCATATGAAGAAATATATCTAGTGGGAGAGGGCGCTCCACAGATGAAGAATGAGGGTGATGAAGTGAGGGAGGTGACTTAGAGCGAGTCCCCAGACAGTTTCAAGAAATTAAATGGCACCCAAGAGGTTTTGGGAAAAACCCCTTATCTTAGGAAACTCATGCTCTGCGTTCAACACCTCTTGAAAAAAAAAAAGGAAGGCCGCAGCAGCCTGGCAGTTAAACCACGGTACTTAAATTATGGTGTAATTGAAGGGGAAACAGGTTTGTAGTTGAGTGTCCGTGGAGATGCTGCAAAGCAAAATCTACTGAATTCAACATTTGTATGAGTTGTGTGGGCAAACAACCTGTCAGACTTTATAAAAGGTGACGGATGAATACAAGCTTTATCCAGTGAGTAGAGTGTTTGTGTGGATGTGTGTGACAGTTTAGCCAGTGTCTCCTGCCAGTGCTCAAATTTCCACATGCGAGAACTTGTCTTCCAGTGTGTAGGAGTACTTTCTGTCATCTATTTCCTCACTCACGACATAATAACAAAAGGTTAACGTCAAAACTGGCAAGCAGGTCAGGCAAGCAAATGTAACCTGTATGAGCCCGGCTGGCACGCTGTGTGGGCTTATGTGTACAAGAAAGAGCACAAACATCAAAACAAAAAGAGCATGAGCAACGGCACAAGCTGACACAAAAACTGGATTATTAAATGAAATTACTATGTTAACTTTGGGAGTGGTAATAATTCTGTTCTCACAGCATGAAAGCTGCAGTTCTGGAAAATTAGATGAAACCAAGAGGTCAAACAAAGAGATGTGAAATCTTTCCTCCAAGGACAAAGTTGCAAAACAAATTAAATGTTTTTTAATGTTCATATTTCCTCATAACAGCAATGACTTGGTCGAAAGTGGACTGAAGTGAATGCAGGGGATCAGGTTTCTGTCCAGAGAATGCTGGAAGTCTTTTGAATGTGGACTTTTATTGATTTTAATGAATAAGCTCTTTGTCAGGTTGTATACAAAAAGAAGGAAAATACAGCTCAACAAAAAAAAGACAGCACGAGTGCTGAAAAGTTGACAATGACTAAACTCTGCAGTCAGACAATATCCAGCGCTGTCATCATCTCTCCTACATCCTACACAGCAGGAGTCATTTAAGAGTCAGGCAAAGAAAACCCACCAATTGAGGTGTAGTTTAGGACAGTATGAAGTTCAACTGGTGTGTAGTAGTCAGTGTAATAATGTGAGTGACAGAAGATAAAACCTGTCCTGCTGCATTCAAAGGCATTAACACCCTCATCTTCTCTGTTTGAATAAAAGCTATGCTCGGTCTCTGAGGGTGGGAAACACACCACTGAGGCATCAGAAGCACTGACGGAAACATATTTGACATCTGTGCTTTTTCTTTTTTTGCTTGAAATTAAATTTATACATGAAAATTTAATTTTGGTTACCATGCATACACTTTAGGTCGTTCACACAGCCTAACTAAATGACAGAATGCAAACAGTTAAGTATAAATAAGTACCCTCTGGACTTACTTCATTTAGCTCAATTTAAAACCTGACAACTGTTTTACTATTGCCTTTCTGAAGACAAAATGACAATGATAAATTTCCCCTGTAAAGGAAGGCGCAGTTTTTTGTTTTTTTTTTGCATAGTAAGCCATTTATATGATTACACAGTTGCCCTGTGTGTATGACTGTGTATGTGTGAGTTAGTGCTCAGAGCTCTGTGACTTCCTGACCTCTTCATGTAAAACGGCATGTGGTTCAGTGTCAGTGACTAAAACAAAGATTTGCCCGCCTGCACATCTGCCTCACAGTCCCCCACAATTTCTCTGAAACGATGATGTGTGAAGTGTGTAGTCCTGCACGAGGAAACTGTGGGGCACTGGATCACTTGTTGTGATAATATTGCAGTTTATTAAAATGTAATAAACATGATGGTGGGCCAGCATTTGACACAGGAATGACAGGCTGCAACAACCTGCATGCAGTGGATATTTTAAAAAGGCTGCCATCCTCCTTACCTCTTCAGTAAACTGCCACTTTGTCTTATCTTTGGTGGTATAAAGCCACTATGGGCAAAATTAGGTGCTTGGGTCTTCCCCCATCTGCAACTAAATGATCAAAGGGAGAGCAATGGAAATCTAAGCGCACCCTAGGTGTCAGCCAGAGGTCTGGATTGCACTCTCAACAGAAACGAGAGTCTCCTCACTGTCTGAAAACCCACTTGCTTGGTTAGTACTGAATTTACTCAAGAAACTTCAAAGGTTGAAAAAGTTGGAGGTTACAAACCTCAATCTCTGTCTGCCAGGCACAGCTCTGAGTAAAACAGCATCCAGACAATCTCTCTCTGATTTCTATGATTAATAAGTAAGTTTGTTATTATTTTGTCTTTCTACTTCCAAATCTGGGAAAGTAGATCAGACTCAGGTCAACCTAAGGTCAAACTGAGGTGGAGAAACTTAAAATATTGCGATTAGTTATCTCTGAATATTATACAAACATACGTGCGCATACACATACACACACACACACACACACAGACCTTGCCTTGAATCACCGTACAGTGAAGGATATTATTGAATTCCAAAATAACAATTTTGTGTCTTTTTTTAACTTAAATCATGTGTCTTCATTTCGTAGAACAACAAGACACTCAAGAACTCAGTGAAAAAGACAAAGAGACTGAATAAGGGTAATATTGAGCTGCCTCACTTTATCTAGTCACTTGATTTTTTTTTTCTCATTTGGCCACAATAAAAAAAAAGAAAATCTTTGGACTGCATGTTTTGAGCTCACTGGTGCCACCAAACGTGACATTAGTTTTGAACACAAACCCAAGCAAGCTTACAAAAAGATAAACTGTCTGAGGGAAGGCATGCTGCATATCAAACAAAACTAGTTGACCTGCTATATCTCACTGATAAGCACTGATGTCTGTTCTTAATAGGCTAAGAGTGGAAATCAAAACACTTGACATTGTGATTCAATGCACAGACTAACAGCAGCTATATGCCAGCTTAGCTCTTCAAGCTCTTCATCGGAGGAAAGTGTAGACAGATCTCAGCTTCGTCGTACAAACACACTGCTGACACACACTGATTCAACACGACAAAGTGATTGACTGACACATGCTTAAACAAACACACACACACAAAGGGTGCAGCAAAGCCCACTCACCCTGTTTCTCCCGTGTTCAACGAGTGTTCGGTGTCAGCTCACTGACCTGCAAGTAAATGGCCACAGCAGTGGAGTGACTAGTGTGTGTGTGTGTGTGTGTGTGTGTGTCCTTGTGTGTCCATGTGTGTGTAGTCATGCTTTTCCTCAGGAAGTGATGACCCATAGAAAGGGAACAACACACACATTTTCTCTTTCTAACAGTCTGGGCTCAGCAGAAGTTCAGACAGCTAACTATCATGTGGTCCATGTTTGTGTGTGAGTGTAAGTATGACTGTGCAATTGTGAGTGTCTTTTTCATTTCTCATTTTTAATGTTTCTACATAATTACAAATTACATGGTCCTGTTTCGAAAAGTTTCCTTGAACTTAAGTGTGTGCGTGTGTGTGTGCGTGTGCATGTATGTGTTAGGTGGTAGACATCAGATGCAGATGATTTCCTGTTGCTTCATTCTGACAGGCGACCTCATCATGCCTCTCTGGTTGCACTTCTCTCCGGCAGCTCAGTCACTCAGTGTGTGACAGCAGTGACGCACTCACTTCTCCCTCCTTATGCAATACCAACATAATATAAGCTTGTTTGTTCTCTGATTTCATTTTTAACATTATCATGGTTAAAAATTCTAACCAGTAAATACAAAGAATTGTTTACTCAATAAACTGAAAACTTGATTTAATTGTTACACTTTAAAGATATTGATTAATGTGCACCTTCCTTTCAAAATAAAAACATTATTTAAAGAATTTTTTCCATAGAGCAGTAACCTGCAGAGCACATATAAATGAAACATAATTCCCATGACAAACATAGAGAAGTGGTTTCTTGACTATGACAATAGAATATTTCTGCCCTCATTTGCATATCCAGTTATGTTATGTGACTCTGCGGGGAGGCACGAGAATTGACAAAGCAAAATGTACAACAAAAGTGGTCCTGAAATAAAGGAAATGAGACGGAAAAGTCAGGCAGACTTGGGAGACAGAGAGCCTTAGCTTGTCTGTTGCCATCAATCATTCGCTCACAACTGTGTTGTTTTGGCGGATAAGATCAGGGTTGAACAGGTACGGTCAAGTGATCACATGTCTTGGCAGTAGATTTCACTCTACCACTCCAACACCACAAATGTGCATAGAGATAAAACTTTAGCTTATTGTCTTTTATATTGAAATGAATGTGACCAACACCGAGCAGTTCTGGGAATAACACATGCACAATATCAAGGCCACACAAAGGTTTGCACCAGGAGCTGCCCACAGCAAGACAGATCTAGCACTGCGTTTAACAGCCTGAAGACACCACAGAGCTGTAGGTGGTGGCACAGACCTCAGATGCAAAGTGAATCTGAAAAACCTCAGTTGTAGGGGAAAACTGAAAAATGATTCATCAGATGATTTTTTTTTTTTTTCATCTGTAAAGAGACTAGTTCTTTGTGTTTCTGTTCATTGTTATTGAAACAAATCACGCCTCAAAGGATTAATATCAGCTTAACCATAAGGATTTGTACTCAACACTTTACACCCTATGACTAGTGTCAGTGTTGAGTGGCAAGAGTGTTTTCAATAGATCAAAGTGAACAAAAACACATTTGCACACCTGGTTTGAACCACAAGATGCATGCGTCTTTGAGACTTTACTGGGTGTGCCAACACTAAAAAGTGCATAAAAAACAGCAGGTTATGTGGTTATGGGCTATTTACTGGTTGGCCAAGAGACTGCGAACCTAAAAGGAATAGTTTGCCATTTTGTAAAATATAAACATTTTAAATTTTTTCCTGAGAGTTTGACAAGAACATCAATACCACTGTCATGACTATGTCTTAGCTTAGCTAACTTTCCCTGCCAGTGTGAAGTCCAAAATAGACTTACCAGCTCATTTAAAGCTCAGAAATTAACATGCTGTACCTTATTCACTTATTTCATATATGAAGAGAAATATCAGTAATGACAGTCAGCTCTGTCATAACAGCTGTCTGTGTGTGTGGCTGCATAGACAAGAGAATGGTATCAATCTTTGATCAAACTTTGGGGAGGATATCACCCAAAATGTTGAACTCTTGTACCTGCTGATATCAATGATAAAGTATCAGCAACTCTCTCACTACTGCACAGGCAACTTGACAATGTGACATTATTAATATGTAAACTGGCATGAAAACGGTAGGCTGAATAGATAAAAGCATTGAATCACCTAAAACCACTCAGTCGACAGTTCCTCACCCAGAGTGGAACAGCCTCATCTTGACTCTCTGGCTACGTTTCTGATCTTGGTCACGAAGATCGCTGTCATATCATCAGTCTAGTCACATTTATAATTAGCTCAGTAACTGTAAAGGGTTTCTCTGCCTCAGGCTGTTCCTAACTCCCAGTAGTAATTTAGAAATCACCAAGTATATTTAACGTGTAGCATGCTAAAATGCTCAAACAAAAAAGGCTAATCTAGCTATTCAATCAGTCAAATTTGCCTTTTGGTCATTGTCTAAAAATGTAATTATCCATTGTGATTCTAAGAAGAGTGAGCTTGCCAGATTCACAAACACTGATATTCAGGATGTGTTCTACATGGCTGTCAGGATCATAATGTGACTGGGACGTGAGTTGGGCCTTGTGTAACAGGAGGACAGAGTGACTAAAGAGGCCGCTAAACAACACTCTGGAGGATTGTCGAGAAAGATATCGGAACCTTTCATGCAAACAAAGGAACACAAATTATGCTGCATATATTTTCACATGAAAGGGCATGCACGCACCCTGAAAGATAATGACTCACTACTTAATTGGAGATAGAGATACACATAAAAACATGGACACACATGAGCACGTTGACCTCCATGGCATACATCTGTGTGTCTGCTCCATATGCTGCTATCTGGGAATGTGCACTTTTCACAATCTAATAATCTAAGTTTAAGGACTTGAACTTTCACCTAATTCCTTTAAATAGTTATGAGTTTATGGTTGATGGCCCCCTTGAGCTTCAAGTGCTTCCCTGCTGGATAAGAGGAAGGAGTGGTGCATACTGTCAAGGCCTTACACCCCCCACCCCCACAAACACACACGTGCAAATGGAGATATATGCGCAATTTTTTTGAACTGAAAGACATCTATATGAGGACACGTGTGCCGAGGCTAAATAAAGCGAAGTTAGGGCACTCCTTCCATTTATAAGAGACCAATGTCAAAATTCATTGATCCTTGTCTCCCACACTTGAACATCTTGTCATAACCTATACACAATTCTGAGCATGAAACTGGGGAAGAAGGTAAGAAAGGGTAATGAATAAATAGGATGAGGGAGAAAAGCTGAGAATAGACTCAGATAAATGACACATGGTATCAATAAAATTATCAGTTATGCAAACATCTCACAGGTTAATGATCTCTTTATGCTAGCACAAAGTCTGTGGTGTGAGTGGTGGTGATTTACAGCTAAACTTGTGTTTTGACAGATATGGGGAGGGAGAGGGGGGCAACGCAGTAGGAAGAAGGAGAGGTACAATGTGGGGAAGGGTCATACCCTGTTCCTCAAAGTGAAGAGGAAAAGCTAGGAGTGTGCTGCCTTCAGTTGCAGGTTGGGTGAACAATAACAAAACAAAACATGACGTGAATCTCATTCACAGAAGGTACTGGAAATATGTGTTCTGGGAAAGGTTTACGCAGAAGAAACGGATCTAGAATTGTATATGATAAAGGAAGGTTTGGGAAGTGAGCAAAATAAGTGTCAAAGTTGGTTCAGCAGTTGACCGATCAGTGACTCTCTGACCTGAGCATTGGCTGCCCAATCAGTGACACTAACAAGGCACAGTAGTCCTGTCAATCATTACTGTGCCGGGATAACTAACTACTCTGGTGCTTCTAAGGGCACAAACTAACATGTCTTATAACCTTAGTTGGTTGTCCCATAAACATCCTCTCAATACTCTGTGTAGTATTGTGCTGTTATTGAAGCTGATCCTGGTTGCTGTCAGAGTTAAGCTCAAATTTAGTTCTACTCTTTTATGGAATATAATAAGAAGTTGATCCTCCAGTAATCCGATACATGAGATGGTCACCTTAAACATTTTTTATCCTGCACTTTAAAACCCTCTTATCTTCAAGCCTTAAAGGTTTAAAAATAGATACAATAAAAAAGTATAAACATAATCTGTCTGCTTGTTCATATACCTAAACAGACTTACAATAAAAATCAGTACAATCTTATATTTTTCATTACTTGTAACACTAAGGCCTTGTTCGGTGCCAACAGTACCAGTCTTCAGTGATTCGCTCACAAGTGGTCTTGAGTGACCACTTGAGATCTGACCGCACTTCTGACCCACTCTACATGTGAATAAAGGCCTACTTGTTGTTGTCGTCACTTGCCAGTCTATTTATAACAATTTTCTATATGTTTCTGAGAAAGGGTGAATAACAGAGAGAAAGAGCAGCACATTATAAAGTTGTGTGTGGCTTTATAATGAAATAGGGTTTTATGTATTTGAAAGAGTAAAATAATGCTTTTGGTTCATTATGAAGCAGCAGTAGGACTAAGTGGACAGTGTCAGAAGATGTCAGCTGAGTAGGTGATCCTTTAATATGGCCTAAGGTGCAAGGATGTAACCACGTGAGGCCCAGACCAAACCACCAGAATGTGGTCTGAACGCATGATCAGATCTCAAATGCAACCTCAATGCATCGTGGATGGATTTGCATCATATTTAGAGATGTTTGAACAGGCTAGTTAAGACAAATATCAAATACAAATGGTGTTTCATTCACTGGCTGGATGTTCTGCTTTTCTTTTTTGTACATTTTTGAAAATGCAGCTTTAGCCTCAGTGTTTTAGTCTAAATGCATATTTAAAAACCTTTATCAAAATTATTATTTTTGGAAACAAAAAATGTCAGTTTTTTTCAACCAACTCATGGAGGTATTGTTGGTCTCATGAACTAGTTATCTACAGCTGATAAATATACTGTTGACAGTCGCTACAAATTATAAGCCTAATTTATCTGAAATGAAAAACCCAGTTGGTATCAGTTTCCCACTGCCCCACTCATTGTAAAGTGCAATTATAACAGTTGACACGAATAAAAATAAGAACTAAATGTGGTGCATCTTAGCAAACTGTAAATTCACACTTATAATAAAGACAAGGAACTACAAGAAGTAGCCTTAACAACACAAAGAGAATAAAACAGCTTCTGGACAGGGCTAGCCACTAACAGTCTTAGTTCCTGTTTTGCCACCATGGCCATTTGACATTTAAGAAATATTTGCTAATTTTAAACTGAAGAGGTTGATTTCATTCATCCTACAACATTTGAAAGGACCTGAACTTGTGATGTTTCAAGCAGTGCTACAACTAGTTAATACATGGAGAAGCTTGTGCACACCCAGTCTGAGTCAATCTTCAACTTCCTCTAGAGGCAGAAGCTTTGACCTAAGGAGCTGCTGTTTGCCCCCACATCTTTCAAAAAGGGAAATCAGGGCAAAGTTTGCTGGACATCTTGGCTGTCTGTTGAATAATATGTATGTGAAAGAGCATTGGCAAGAAAATTATTCTTATTTGTGTGTTTGTGAAGAATGGTTAACGTGATTCCTTCCCCTACTCCTTGAACTCTCTTTATTTGTATTTTATTTTATTGTATTTACAGTGACAAGAAATAAATCTTCAACTTATTTAAAAACTATTAGTTTTTAAATAAGTTTCTCTAAGTTGAAAAAAAAAAACAGCTGTGGAACTGCAGTTAACAACTGACATCATCACATCCTATTGCCTTCTACTCTCACAAAGTTGTTTATTAGCTGTAATAAAGGCAAAGCTTGGTGTATTTGAAGTAGGGATGGTACCATTAACCGGTTTTACAGTTAACCAAGATTTAAAATGTCACAATTATTCAACCATAGAGGCTGAGTAATATTGAGATAAAAAAACCCAAAGTGATTATGTTCACAGAAATGGTAAATTATCGTTGAGCAACCTGCACTGAAGCCACTGCAGCTGGAACAAAAGGCTCTCAGCAAAACTTTTCTGCATGTGTCGGCTAAATTGCCATCAAAGCTAATGATGCTACAAGAACAATTTCAGAAGGAGCAAGCAATCTTTATTCTCGTAAAAAATTTGTGAAACCATTAGTGTGGAGTGTTGTGGTTTTACAAAGGATAACCAAGAGGTTGTTCAAGATGACAACCACCTAATCTGAAAGACCTGGTGAAAGAAAGACATCCAGTTTGGTACAATATCTGTATGATCACCATCCAGAGATGCACTCACAATTAAAGGTTAACAACGGTTTAACGACCCTACAACACTGTGTGGTTTACAACTGGTGAGTGTGTGTGTGTGCATGCATGTGTGTTTAACAGATCACTATTATAAATTATTAAAAACTAATAAAAACATTAGGCATGAATGACAATTGATAATCAAACCATCAAAATCCATAATAACTGCAAAACCGTGGTTATTTCTTTCACTATAATCGTACCGTCTAAATCCATAACAGTCACATCCCTGACTTCTCCTCCAGTAGCTTGGAGACCAGAGCAGCTCAGTACAGTAAGCAGTTGGTAAGAGATGGGAACCTAAGCCCACAGCTGGCACTCATACACTGTCCAGTCACATGGCATTTGGCTAATCAGTTGTGGAAATGTGATCGGACAGTCAGGGACCTTTGACCTTATCGGGCTGACACTGCTGTCCCACTTCAGCCAATAATGCCCGGGGTACAACTTCTTCTTTTGTTTTCTTCACTTTTGCTTTCAAGAAATTTTGATGGCCTTCTTGCAATTTATTATAACCCATTTATAAACAAGCAATTCATTTAATTTACCGATCAATCAAAAATATCTTCAGCAGGTTGGTCAATGACGACAGTAAATGTCACCGGCCTTGTAAATCAAACAATTTTTCATGTTCACAGTCTTAAGTGAGCAAGTTAGTAAAAGGAAATTGAAATGAGCTAGAATGAAACCAGACACTAAATTTTATTTTTGCTGCTGTAACTTCTTCACCATTAAGGAATAGCAACTAGACCACTTACTATAAGTGGGAATGAGAAACAATTAGAGAGATGTACCAGAAGTGTTTTCAAGTTAAATCAGATTTCAGTCAAATCCAATTTAAATGTGAGCGAGACCTGAGAGCCATGATGTTGCTTGATGGAACTTGCATTAAAAAATGCTCTTGTCTAATCCAGACAGAGACTGTTTTTAAAACAAAGTGCAAGAAGGTGAGAAAAGAGAATCATCTTTTTCTGCACACTATCAAGTCAGGTCAGGTCAACTTTATTGTGTCCCCACAGGGGCAAATATTGTGCCGGCAGTAGTAATCCATCCATCCATCCATCTTCTACTGCTTATCTGTGCTGGAGCCAATCCCAGCCAACGTTCCGGGCAAGGGCTGGACAGGTCACCAGCCCATCACAGAGACAGACAGAGACCAACAACCACTCACATTCAGACGGACGGACAATTTAGAGTCACCAGTTAACCCAAACATGATGTTTTTGGATGGTGGGAGGAAACCCATGCAGGCACAGGGAGAACATGCAAACTCCACACAGAAAGGCCCCAGGCCGGGAACTGAACCTGCAACCTTCTTATTGTGGGGCGACAGCTAAACCACTACACCGCCGTGCTGCCCCCAGTAGTAATCACAATCGCATAAACAAATTTGGAAAATAACAACACAACACACAAATAAAGGTGAAATACTGTCATCATTCACCCAAAAAATGTTGTGAAAACCAGAATTTCAGCCATAAATTGTAAGCCATATAAAACGATTACTGTGTGTTTCAAACCCAATGTGTTTATTGGTATGATTACATATAATCATACACGCATTATATTGACAGACAAGTATGCATCGTGTTAAGTTTATTAGTTTGCTTGTATTAAAACAATGTAATTGAATGGATGGAAATCTTGTATGTTGAGCTGGTAGTCTCTAAGTCACAATTGGTTTATAAAATGTTTTTTGGTGGGATATAAAAAAGAAAAATAAAATAGCTAAACACATGTGGCGATTGAATTTTTTGTACATAATTTATTTGTACCTTTTTATTAGTGTTCGATGGAGAGACATAGGAAAAGAGGGGAGAAGGAGGGTGACATGCAGCACAGGGCCATGGCCAGGGATGGACATATGATATGAAAACTAATTCATTCTACTGAAGCATGAGGGAAGAATTTAAATTAGTTTCTGGATGTGAAATCTAACTATAAAGCAAAAAATAATCTTATGGAAATTATCCCTCTGGCAACATTTTACTCAAAAAACCCTGATCTTCATTGTTTAACATTAAAAAGAACACACAATATATCGTGGTTTAAGAAATTGCCAAGGAGACAGAAAAGATTAACGGGTGGAATTTGCCATCTGTAAACACTCTGGGTACAGTATGTGCTGTCTTTCTCTGCAGAAATCTAACTGTACAGCCAAAAATGCAGTAAATTGCATAAAGATTGAACTTGAAGTTAATAACTATGCCCTAATTTAACAAACAAATGGATAACCCTCAGGCTCAAATACAAAGTCATCTGATAGTCCAAATCAAATCTAAACTTTCTGAAAAACGGTTCATATAATGGCAACATGAGGAAACCTGAATTATTGTAAACAAACCAGGATGTCAGTGGTGCAGAGGCAAAAGTGGTTGGTTTTCTGTGGGCTGAACAGGAGCGTGTCACTTTCTTTTTATCTGCATATTCATACAGATAATAACATGCAGTCGAGTATTTTCTCTCCTTTCATGCAGTGATTATGTTTTGCTTTTACAGAGGTTTTACATACGCTTTTTTGCAGCCACTCCCACAAACAGATGCTAACAACTATTCTTTGTAGTATTTCAAATCAGCACAGTGGAAAAAAAAACAAACCAACAATAACAACAACAACAAAAAAACCTGAGTTGAATCTGTAGAGGTTTTCTTTTTAAACCTAATAATGTCTTTACAGCCAATCGAAGAAAACTTTGTGGTGAAGTTTGTTGTCTACAGAGAGTGATTTTCAGACAATTCGAGTGACAACATAAACACAGACATAGCAAGCTATCTTGAGACACTCCTTTCGTTTATGACAACAGAACAACGTCCAAATCTGTCCCAGTCACTCACTCACTCACACACACAGTTCTTTTCAGGAATTATATAACTTCATAAGCAATAACTTACTGACTCTGGCTGTATCCACATAGTTGGTCAGACTCAAGCAGAAATGACAAAATGTTTTACCCACACGTGTTTTCCGGTGACTGATTTAACTTTGCAACTGTTGACATGTCGTACATGTCGACGATCCAACACGATCAAACAGCACTGAAATCTTCAAAACACAAATATATACCAAACAACTACACCCTCTTGACAAATGATTACCAAATTAATAAGACAGTTTATCAAACAGCATTAAAATGTGAAACGCATATGGTGATGTATCCACATGAGCATTGTTCTACTTCTTCAAAAAAGTTCTACTACTTTAAAATAGCCATGTTACATCATTGGTGACATTTTAACATTTACTGAACTGAACATCTATGATTTCATTGTCAAAAATAATGGGACCTTGGTAGTGATTCATGGCCCGAATGTTCCTCTTCCTTCATCATTATGGGATTCACAGTGGAGACCTTAAAGCATTCTTTCAGTAAACGTGAGCAAACTCACTTTTTCTGCCATTTATCTTGAAAGTCCAGATTTTAATATCGGAGCGACTGACATTGTAGGCTCATATTCATCTATGAAGCAACATTTGGTTTTTGTAATGAAAACCCTTTAAAAATAAACTTGCTTTGCCTGAAATGGATCATGTGTTGCAGTGAACTTTGAAATTAGGTTCATTATTGTGTGACAATGTAGTTATGCTTGCACTTTTAGTGCATAGAATCTAACTAAAATAAAGAGCTCTAAGGGATACACGTTGGAATCAAATATACTGACTGCGAGATATTTTTAAACATAAGAATAACATTATTGGAAATTAATCACTATGAGTGGACAAAACCACTACTAACCACATTAAGTATAAAAAAGCGAATTTGTCCCATTAGACGTATCAACTTCTAAGGCAAAATAGAATAAATAAACATTACATACAAACATGCATAAAACGCTAAAACACGGATAAACATTTTTTCTTTAGAACTACCAAAATAATTCGGTAACTTTTCTTTATTTGGTCACTGTATTATCAGATTATGGACGAAAGGAGATGCAGAGTGTTGAACAAACCACCTCAGTGTTGGCAGTGACAGTCCGAGCTTTGTACTACAAACTGATAAGTTCTCCTCTCAGGTGCCATTGTTGCATCATAACAAAACAACACTCAGCCTTTCTTCAGCTCACAGCAATCTCTGCGATAAATCACTGTTGGCCCCTGAGCTTGTGTCCACTGACTGCTGAGTCACGGCCAAGCGTTTCCAGTCATTTTAAAAGACTAAAAGAGCCTGAACATTAAGCAACACCTACAAATCCCTCACACAACACTGAAGGTAAAGGCACGGGAGAAAAATTCACGCAAGATATGTGAGTCTTACTCATTCCTACAAATCTGTGTTGATCAGAGAGAAGCATGAGGACTGAGAGACACACTGAAGGTCTGCTGGACTCACCTGAGAAGTTATGACCACTTTGATGGTGAAAATCTCTCCCTGGTGTTTGCATGTCACACTCACACTCACTCTGTGGTCTGCTGACACACTAACACCAACAGCAGACTGAGTGCCAGTTGTCAGACCTGTGGCCGCACCCCCCATCCTCACCCATCACCCCCCCCCACACACACACACACCCCACTGATAATCTATCAAATCGGTAAATGTGCTCACCTGTACAGGAAGATGGAGGGGGGCAAACTGACGACTAAACCTTCCCATTTAATTTCTCTTTGTCAACCAGTTTTCATCAATTAGAAGAGTTAAATGATGATGATAATAATAATAAATCCTCAAAGAAGTATATCCAAACTATTTGCTTTAATAAATGACATCGTCCCCCGGACACAGCGCACACAGAGCCGGGCGGAAGGTGACTGACCTGGTAGCTGTTTTCAGCGGAGCAGACACTCTTCAGTTCTTGGAGCTCAGCCGTTTTACTTCGGCGGTGAAAACGTGTTTTCCGTGCCGGCCTTCAACCACAGTAGGTGCCTTCGAGTCGCGTCGCTTCCACCGAAGCGGAGTGTCGGTGGATGTGGGCAGGTCTGTTCGCCGCGGAGCTCCCCGGCCCCGGCCCCGCTGCTCCCCCTCTGGTCGGCGGGTCTGCCTCTCTCTCCTCCTCCTGTCGGCTCCGGAGGACACACAGGAATCAAATTACCCTCCACAGCGCTCATTTTCTTCCTTTTCCACATTCCCCTGAATTTTACAGCCAAAAACCCAAATTACTTCTTCGGTTGTTCGTTTTCTTTTCAACTCTTGAATTTCTAATTCAGGATAAAGGAAGTTTGAACTTTTGGCAGGTACATTTACTCTTTCTATTTTCCTCCGGAGGGAGCTGTAAATAAATCCATAAATCGACCCCTTTACTTCATTATAGTTCACCAGTTTACTTCATTAAAGTTCACCAGTTTACTTCATTATAGTTCACCAGTTTATCTCATTATAGTTCACCAGTTTACTTCATTATAGTTCACCAGTTTACTTCATTAAAGTTCACCAGTTTACTTCATTATAGTTCACCAGTTTATCTCATTATAGTTCACCAGTTTACTTCATTATAGCTCACCAGTTTATCTCATTAAAGTTCACCAGTTTACTTCATTATAGTTCACCAGTTTATCTCATTAAAGTTCACCAGTTTACTTCATTATAGTTCACCAGTTTATCTCATTAAAGTTCACCAGTTTACTTCATTATAGTTCACCAGTTTATCTCATTAAAGTTCACCAGTTTACTTCATTATAGTTCACCAGTTTATCTCATTATAGTTCACCAGTTTCTCTCATTATAGTTTACCAGTTTTTTTCATTAAAGTTCACCAGTTTACTTCATTATAGTTCACCAGTTTACTTCATTATAGTTCACCAGTTTACTTCATTATAGTTCACCAGTTTATCTCATTAAAGTTCCCCAGTTTACTTCATTAAAGTTCACCAGTTTTTTTCATTAAAGTTCACCAGTTTACTTCATTATAGTTCACCAGTTTACTTCATTATAGTTCACCAGTTTATCTCATTAAAGTTCACCAGTTTACTTCATTATAGTTCACCAGTTTATCTCATTAAAGTTCACCAGTTTATCTCATTAAAGTTCACCAGTTTATCTCTTTAAAGTTCACCAGTTTATCTACTTAAAGTCGAAGTTTTGTAGTTTATTAATTTCCTGGCTTTGAACAGTTGCCTGGAAAAGAATGGAAATGGGTGATCTTAAAACAGCAAGGTGTCACATTTATACTTTAGTAGTTTTATAAATGAGACAAAAACAATCAGAAAAAAAAAAAGAAGAAAATATTATTAAAGTCATGTCTTGAATCTGTCAGCTAAAGAAAAATGAGGGCGGACTGGAGAAGACAGTGATTGACTATTCAAAGTGATGTAACAAGACATGATGGGGCTAGCAGTTTAGCATGCTAACTTCAGAGGAAGACAGCAAGGGACAGAGAAAGAAGAGTTAACATTGGTGTTGATTTCCATGCTGAAGGCAGCTCATGGTTAGATGCATGAAGTTTGATTGCTTTCACAAAAAACAGGTGAATTCATCTCCAGAAGTATTTTCCTAGTGAAGAGAATTTGGAAGATCCAACAATTGAATAAACCAAATGTTGTGAAAATCACGAGAAACAGTTTAGCCATTTAAGGGCTGTGTGTGGATAAATTAAAATGTCATTTTTGTTATTTGAATCAGGAAGACATTCTGCTAACTTGTGACCTACTGTTCAACCATTAAAAGTCATCATCTGAAGTGGAAATGAAATGCACAATAAATAGCGATTTGTAACCAGTTTGAATTTCGATACACTTTGTTGTACATTAGACCTTATAGTAACCAAGCCCAAACCTCTAATAGAAATAGGTTTTCTCTTTGAATTTGATCACAAATTTAATCACAAATTCAAATGTCCAAATTTAAGTTTACTGGACACTTAGTTTTTTTTTTTTACTAAGGAAATGTAACTATAAGGCTATACAGACAAGATGAGGCATAACAAAAACAAAAGCTGGTTAAATATAAAACAAAATGGCAAAATTGGGTTAGATTTGGTTTCAAATACAGGCAGCTGACTAACCTTCTAAGGAAATGCCTCCACAACCAAACAGTTAAGTCTGTGAAGAACTAAATGTTACTGTTTTGTATCACTTGACCCGACTCTGACCTGTCTGCTCCAGTCACGAAGCACCTACATGACGCTGAATGATGTTGGTATGTAGGCGAAAGGATGTATTTGGGGTTCTACAAAACATTATTTTCAGAGAAACAGGCCATCATATCTGATTAACTGTAAAGAAATATGGTCCACATTAATGGTCTTCTACGGTCTGCTATAGAAAGGGAATGAGGTAACTTCAATTGCCCCAAGTGAATTCATTCATATTGAAAAAGAACACAAAATCCAGCTTTTGAATTTTAGCAATTCATATAACAATCTAAGATTTCAAGTAGTTAAATAAAACAAAATAGTGCTCAATTCTGAGTACGAATGACCATGACTATGCAAGAGAACTCACACATGCCCAAAGGCCAAGCTAAAGTCTCACTCTTTTCAACCTGTTTTTAAAAAATATAACACAGAAGATGTGAAACAACCTGCACACTGTTTTGAAAGTTCCCATACAGTCTTGTGATCATTTTCAATGCAGCAAAATGTAAATGCTGTTTAGTTATGTTACTCTCACTGCACAGAAATCATTCTTTGATCTATCATAACTCAATGCTGTGAACTAAGGAAGCTGGCACACTTTGCTTATTCTCACACACAGAGACTTTCCCTCTCTCTCTCGCAGTCTCTCACATGCAGGATATTTTTTATTGCTGTGCATGTCCTCCCCATGCAAATGAATCCCTTGAGAGTTTTGCTGTCACAAACAAAATGAAGAAATAATTTTTCACTGTTTATACATTTGAGTCTCAGGGGACTGAAGCTCTGGTAACTGAAAATGTTCGTCAAAGTGCTTATGTGTCTTTACAAGACTCTCCTACACTTTCCATGAGAGCTGAAGAGTGGAACTGACATGTCTTACAGTAGGCAAGCAACAACCTATTAAAGATCAAAGTGTGGTGATGAAAATGAAGCCTTAGCATCAGCAATGTTTCAAGACAGCAGGAAATGGGCCAAGAGGGCTCGACTTCCCCTTCATTCTCATATATATTAGATGATATAAGAACTAAATCTAGATATCATGACGTTAAAGCAGCGTAATGATTGTCTGCTTTCACTGTCAGCCTGGCTCGAGCAGGTTGGGATGGACACCAAGATAAACAGGGTTTGGCAAGTATAGGCTCACTTTGGTGTATTAGCTACCCACACCCTTGTCCCTAAGAGCAGTGTGATGGAGACGTTCCCACAGATCTCAGCTGTGGGCTCATCCCATGGACCAAGAATCAAGCAGCGTGCATTTCCCTTCTCTTCTCTGTATGTGTTGTGTATCCTAGTGCATCTGTATATGTGCGCTGACCTTATCTGTAATGAATATACATAATAAGAAAACAGTACTCTAGAGTCAGTTTAAAATACTTCCTGTTTGGTTTTAACCGAATGTGTAACTTTGTCAGTTTTTAACTTCTAACAATTTTTCTTTTTATAAAATTAAAGGAAACCTCATTTCACATGTAAATGGTGCATTTTATGTCAAAGATGGAAGGCATAGCACACGCTTTTAAGTGGGAAGGCATTAAATAATTGAAACATGACAAGGAAGAAAAGAAACACAAAAGTATCAGGTGAAAGAAACTGCTGTGATGTGAAAAGTATATGTTGTCTTCGACTGCATAACATTGATGCGTGTTTGGTTATGTGATTTACTGTATATGAGTGCATGCAAGTGTGTTAAAGCATGCTGAATGTGAGAGATCAGATGTACACATGACTTTAAAATGCAAGTTGCAAAAGTAATTTGATTATGAATATCACCGCAACCACCTTATGACCTTATCTTTCCAAACTCGTAATAATAACAATAATGTTAATAATTATAATGATAATCTGGCAAATATTGACATCAATTATAGTTTTTGATATACAATATATATACATCTCATATCTCTGTCTTAATTTAACACTTTTCAACAAACACTCAACATTAACATAAAGTTCATAGTGTTTCCACATGTATATAGTGCCATCTGCTGGTTCAGCACAGCTAGTTCAACCCATCCTCTGTTCATAAAGGAGCACTTGAGTATGTTTCTGAGTGATTCTTGAAAATGGCTTGGGGATACTCATAATCAACTTATCTGGTTAAATCCGGTGCTGATGACCTGAGGCAACAGCAGACTACAGCAGCTGGTCTGTCTTAGAGTCCCTGCCATGATCTGGTGGTTTTGTGCTCTCTCCATTTCTCTGCTGTAATATTAATGAGACACTGTGAAATAATTCAGATGTGCCTTAGTGATTCTGTGAACAGTTTTTTCTGGAGGAAAGGCTCCACGTTGTTTACAGACACCACCCACCTGTCAGTGAACTAACACCTAATTATCAGGAGAATGGCAAGTAAAAGGGAATTTTTCCTGTTTGGTTCAGGAAAATATTACATTATATCTGCTGCTGTCCAAAATAAAATGTTTTTTTTTTTTTTCCAGAAAGGTTTAAACTTGGTTTATCCTTCCAAACATCAGTGAACAAACGGGTCAATACCTTCTTAAGATGTGAGTAAAACGTGCAGTTCTGCTGCTGCCCCGACACACACGTTTCCTCTCGGCTTTCTTTCCTTTCTCTTCTTTCCGTGGAAAATATCTCCACACTGCCGGCATGATAACAGCTGATCTAATCGACTGTCCGGAGCCTTTTAGCTCCTGTTTACATCACACAAGATGGAGCTGCGCCTCAGTTTACGGCACGTCGCGCAAATACATGACTGGCTGCCGTTACTACGGCAACCGCAGCGGCACGTCGAGCAAAAATGAAATTGATAGTTTGGGTTTACGGATCGGAACGGACAGGCTATAGTATTTTTTTCTTCCCGAAATCAAATCGTGAAATTTCTTAAAATATCGGATCGATACCGATTCTCAGTATCGGATCGGACGATCTGTGGTTAAGGTTGAATGGCCAGAATCTCATTTAGACATAGTCTTTGATGTATTGTAAAGATTTGTGTATCGTAAACTCTGTTGCAGTGATATGTATATATTAATGATGTTAATAAAATGAATCAGTTGAACCCATGGGTACCTGTTCTAAATATAGGAGAAACAAGAACAGGTGAGAACCATCACTGGGTCACCCACGGTCAAATCCTCAGTTTATAATAGAGGCCAAATCACCAAACACATAATATCAGACTTCTGTGGACTCACATTGTGTTTCTCAAAGACACAAACTGTCCACTGATCTGCTCCCAAGAAAAGGCAGGCATAATCCTCAACATTTATTCAAAATCTTTGTGACTTTGTTTCACTTCTTTCCATAACTACAGTCTGAAATTGCTCATTTTTAGCAGCAGCAGCTACACGTCTGTGTTATAGCTGAAACTCTCCTTATTTCACCTCCAATAAACTAAAAGACTTACAGAAAGGCTCAAAGGCCAGGATTCTATGTTTTGTATGGTTCAAAACCACAAAATCCTGCATTAACCATCATGCATTTCAATAAGGTTGTTTCATTAGACACTTCCTGCCTTATAAATACCCACATTGTTTCTAATTTACTTTCTGCTAGAACTTGGGCATCTTCAAGCCAACATCATCAGGGTTATTTAACAAACTTGACTAAGTTTCTCCAGAACAACAGAAGACATTACACACTTGTGATGAGTGGTGGGTACGAGTAATGACCAGGAAACTTTGTTGTGACATTACTGGGTGTGAAATAGAAAAAAGTTCCTCAAAGAGCAGCACAGGCAACAACACAATTCTCACTTAGTGAATCAGTGAAATGATGGAACCACATATTTATTAATTCTTTTTTATGTACAGGAAAAAAAACAAAAACAAACCATCAGTCACCAGATCATGCAAAGCAGTATTGCGTTACAAATAAAAACATAATACTAACAAAGAATATACTATACCATAAATATGGAGCCTCAAAAAATAAATCAGTCAATATATTACAAAAAATAAACTCCTGAGATGACACGTACATAAATACAAATACAATATGTTATAATTTACTATCAACATAGTACTCATGACGGATAAGCAGACAGGTTGATATGCAGTTCATAAGTGTTGAGAGTTTTTTTTTTTTTTTTTAACACATATGGACTTGAAATGCAGTAACTCAACTGAAGATGAGCAGTCAAGGTTCAGAATGCCTTGATTTCAGGCTGCCATAAAATCTCTCCTATAATACAAATAGGATTAATTGTAAAACTGACAGTTTTAATATGGCATATCACTCTTGAACCCAGAATCTGACTCAAGTAAAGAGCAACATGGAAATTCACCACCGAAATTAATCTTAGGGAATTGAGAGTAAGGTACTTAACAGATACACAGGTCCTGTATGTATGACCATATTTATATGTATAATAGGATGACAGCGCTCAACAGTCATGTCGAAGTGTTATTGCACTACTGTCTCAATGTCTTTTTATGAGAATAATCAACAAATTACACTACTGTGGTTAGATCTACACAGAGGTGAAGCAGGAAATCACCAGTCACAGCAACAGACGTGTAACAGTTTGAAATGCATTCACTTACTTTTTAGTATGGATTTATTCACCTGGCACCTTTAGGACCCAAAGGTCTACTAAAATGAGAGTGGTGTGTCATGCCCAGTCTAAATCAGTCAAGGTAAATGAATGAATTTCCAGCTGTAATCGTACCAAGTCTGCACAACTAACAAACATAGCTGTGAATTGAAAACATGTTCACGATAAGGCTACAACATCTAGAGAGAAAGAGAGAGAGAGAGACACAGAGAGAGAGAAGGAGAAGGAGAGGCAACGTAGGGCGAAGCTCAACACTGATAGATCATCCTTCTGCTCCTGAAGTCACACTGAACCATTTGGTGGAGCCATGCATATCAACTGAACACACGTGAACTTACACACATTTCCAACTCCCACACACAATAGTGAACTTGTAACTTGTAGACACAAAAAAGGGGCGGCAATGACAATCTCCTGGACTTACACAGGAACAAATCCTTCACTGTGGGGGAGAAACCATCAAATGTCAAATATCTGATCATCTTTTAATATGTATAAATCCAGCTGCTGAGTGAAAGAGTTATGTCACTGGCCGAAGCTAATTGAAAAGTGCTAATGTATTTCTTCATAAATATTAGCTTTTATCCCTTTATAGTTATATGTTTAGATTTATCCTATGTATATGTTCTGTATGTACATTGTATCTCTAGTCTTGAACATAATCATTTTTATATTCTTTCATATATATATATTTCATAAACTGTGTTCTGGGAAAAATAACATTTTCTTTTTATTCTATTCTATTCTAAATCAATGACGTAACTCCTTCAGTCCAATTAATGTGGCCAGCATCATTCACTGAAGATACTGCCCAGCAGGCCTCACTGTTACTGACACAGAGGAGAAGAGGGACAGGAACAGTAGGAATACAGTACAATTAACACACAAAGTTTAATCTCAGATTGGATCACATTTAATGTCAATCAATTCATCCCTGGCCAAAGGTAAAAGGGCAGGTGGGCCAGAATTGCTAATGTACCAGGACTACAGCCAAGGCTGCGTCTAGTCAGAGAAAAGACTGGCAAAGGACTTTCGGAGGTTGCGAATGGTCTCTGCCTTTGCCTCTTCTTGGCCCTCGCCTCCGGAGCTTGAGACACCGCGGAAGAAAGAAGAATCGCTGAAAGCGTTGAAGGCATTGGTCAGGGACTGGGACTTACTGGGAAGTGGAAGGAGAGGAAAAAGAGAGGGATGAGAACAAGGGAGTCAGGGAGGGATAGATGATGGGATAGAAGAGGTAAAGAGGAAGGGAAAAGAGGGGCATGTGAACATCAGTAGATGAAGTTTTGTGGAACTTATGTGTTATGTCAGCAAATGTGGAGTTAAATCATCAGTTGACTTTGCTTCCTAAACACAAGGTATGGCCCATTGCAATGCATGCCTTGCATGTCAACGGTGCATTGATAAGATGGCTCTTACTTCAGCAGTGGATGACTCTTTTGCTGGGATGCTGGTTGTTCTTCCACAGGGGCCTGGGGGTCAGCGGGGGCCGCAGCTGCTTCAACTGGGGCCGACTCAGTGTTTGGAGAAGAAGAGGCTGGCTTGGTCTGGGGCTGGGCCTTAGCTGGTGACTGGATATTAGGTGGGGACTGGCTGGCTTTGGCGGGGGACTGAGCCTGTGTTGGGGCCGGGGCTGAGGCAGTATTTGAGGCCTGAGCAGGGGCTGGGGCCTGGGCAGAGGGTTGGGGTTTGGGTGAAGCTTTGAGAGGAGGTGCAGGTTGTGGCTTTGGCTGGAGTTGTGGCTTTGAATTCCTGCGTACAGGTGGGATGGGCTTTGCAGGCGGTGTGGGTTTGGGGGGCAACTCCTTTGGTTTGCCAGCGGCTGGGGATGGGCTGCCCTGAGGCTTGGGCTGCTCTGTTGTAGGAGCTGAAGCTGAGGGAGAGGCTGGGGCTGGAGCTGGGGTTGGAGGGGAGGATGAAGCTGGGCCTGCAGTTGCTGCTTTGGTTGGAGGGGAGCCTGGAGGAGCCGCGACTGCTGCTGCTTTGGCTGGGGGGGATGATGAAGCTTTGACTGGGGTTGGGGTTGAAGCAGAGTCTGGGGCTGACTTTGCTATGGATGGAGCTCTCGTCATCGGGGGAGGCCTTGGCACTGGAGGCTTTGTGACTGAGGCAGCCTTCTGCACTGGGCTTGGCTTCTGAGCCTGAGGTGGTTTATGAACTGGACCTGGACTAGGTTTTTGGGCCTGGCCAGCCTTTGATACTGGTTCAGATGCTCTCTTAGCTGACTCCGCTGATGGATCCACACTCTGTGATTTCACAGGTGCACCTAAAAGATGGAGATAAGAGATATTGTTTAAAAGTGATCTTCCCACATGAAGCAAAAAGCGAGGAGAAATTAAATAAAAAAAGTTAGCATTACTATTTTATACATTTAGCACATTTCAATGGAGCAGTTAGAAATGGAGGTGTCTGTAACAATCACCATAGACTAAAAGAGAATGTGAGAGATAATGAGCTGGTGTTTAAACATGCCCATTCACCTAATGACCTCTCACATAAAATCATAAAATCTTTGTGAAAGCACCTTTAAGAACAGACCAAGGGAAAGCAGGCTCTGAATGTTTGGACTGCAATGGCCAGCAGAGGGCAACAGATCAATGGTGAGGAGACGTAGTGTGTTGCCAATCATGCCAAGTGTTAGCTGCTTTTATTCACAACAACTCAATACAACCATTGGGAGGTAGTGTGGTGATAAAGAAGAGGCAGTAAGTAGCGAGAAAGCACCAAAGATTAGAATGAAAGACAACCAAAAGATTATTATTATTATTATTATTAATAATAATAATAATAATAATAACAAAAACACCAATAATAATAATAGTGATTATTATATGATATATGAGGATCAAATAAGCAGTAATTCAATGGTCTGGATCCAAGCAAATAGCAAACGAATGAAAAAGAAAAAAGTTTTTAAAGCTTTCATTCAAAACATGACCAAGTTTTGGAATTGCAAAATTAATATGTAAGATAATTTGTAAACTGTAAAGCAACTTTGTTTTGTCTCAGATATTTAAACCAAAAACTACAAGAGCTCATTTACAACAAAAGACAACACCAAGCCCTTATTCACAAAACACTGAAATCTTGCAAATGCGTCAGGAAAGGAAGTCAGTATGTTTACATGAACCATGGAAAATATTACTGCAAAAAGGATTCAAAAGCCAAGCATTAACCACTGAAACCTAACTCAGTTCACCCAAATTTACACAATGACCATGAGGGGCAAACTAAGATGTTATATTTCTCTCCATACACTAAAATGTAGGGCTGTGTTGATTGTTAAGGCCTTATCTTCAAAGTATATCCGAGCCCTTTTTCATTACTTGTCCAACAGTACTGTAGGAATTCCCAATTTTTAAACGCCTGGCATGATACCAGTGCATTAGTCTTGGGCAATGAGAATGGACATTGATTCTTTCAAGGAAAAGAGATCAGGAGGCAGACAAAGTACAAAAACTCTGACAGGGTTTTATGTGGCAGAAGATAAAAGGACAGGAGGTTCAAATCACCATCATGTCTGTACAGCAAATGTGAAGCTGCAATCAGCAGCTGACTAGCTTAGCCAAGCACAGAGTGGAAACAGATAGTCTGGCTTTACCCAAAGTTCACTTAATGCGGTTTATCTTCATCTGTTTAATTATTTTGGTATAAAAACTGAAGTGTAAAAATTATATATTGTGGTTTCACAAAGGGGTTATGTACCAGACTTGTCTTACCAGTGATGTTGCCGGATCCACAGTTGTATTACTAGATCCATGAAACCACAAGTGTTGTTTTTACACTTAAGTTTTTGATGAAGTCAGTAAACATGCTTACCAAAGAGATGATAGTAGGCAGATTTTTGTTAGATTTGGACAGTGTTGATGTTTCCAGTCGAAATGCCAAGCTAAGCTAAACAGATTCTGGCTCCAGCCTTGCAGTTTTAGTGCACCCATTAAAGCAGCCTCAATCTTCTCACCTAACTATTTGTAGGAAACGGAGTAAATCTAAGAGAAAATCAAACTCTTCAACGTACTGCGGGTGAATTCTTAAGTCCGCCTGAGCATCATGTTCATAATATCTATGATTGTAATCTCAGTCATTGATCTCTGTATTTATAGTATATTTTTGCCAACGCTGTATGGCCATGTCAAAATCCTACATAACTCAGTGGATGAAATCACACATTGATAGGTCAGTTTCTTCAAGTTAATCAACAGTAATCTTTTCAGGATCAATTCTTTGACTCATGGTAGTATTTTGATTGACAAAGAGAGCATTACTTTTTCCAAATACTGGATGAGAACTGTTCCAGGATTGATTCAGAAAAAGGTTTCTAGACATGCCCCGGCCCTACAGCGGGCTATCACAATAGTGAACAGTGTTAAGACAACCTTGAGGTTGAGGGCGCTGGACTGATGTCCTGTTTGGATCTGCCGGTCCTTCTTTTAGGGCAGCGCTCTGGGAGAGAGTGAGGTGTGAAGACAGGGAGAAAGAAAAGCAAAGGAGAGAATCACAAAGAAACTCAATAAGGGTTTTGGTAGACTCAGCAGTGAAGCTGTGAAAGGCTACAACAAAATGATTTCCTTTCTCTGATTAATGGTTTAAAATCTTTCTAAGGAATCTTTGTTAGAGAAAGCAGAATTGATTTATTTTGGAGGAGAACGAAAGCAAGTGAGTATTTATTTGAAACATATGAACACAGACACATGTATTTTCCCACAGGTCTACCTGCTGGGGCTGCACAGTCGTTGGCTTCTGGCTTTGAGGGGAGCGAACAGGTGAGTGGGAAGCACTGGATGATCTGACAGCCAGCGCTTGGTTCATCTTAGTGATTACCACCTCTGATATGAGCTGGCGGTCCTCTGCCTGGTGGTCACCAATTAACTGCATAGACGAACCCACAACCTGGACATAGAAAGCACAGACAATGTATTAGACAATGTGAGCTTGGCTGAAATGTTGGGAAACAATTCTGGATACCATCAATATTGTTACAACACATGGTAAGATAGATCTATATTTTAACCTTTAGCAATTTCTGACATCATACTGTCATGCATTACATTGCAAGATTACTTTGACCCATCCCAACAGAACCACTTAATACAGTAATAAATAATAACATACAATAACAAAGAAATGTGTGCATGCCCTTCAGAATACACATATTCACCTTTCACATCTTTCCCACTGAAGGATCTAATCTGCCATCCTAGGAATTAATAAATATTTGATTCTGAGGTGAAAGGCTACATGGGATGTTTAGGAATGTGTCTTGGACACAACGGTGACTGGCTGTTAATGTTACAGTAGTGTAGCACTTTCATCATCTTCTTGTTTTCCCTGTGTTTCTAAATGTATTCCTCCAAACCTATCCATGCCTCACTTCTGCTCTACTTGAGTTTCCGGCACCTGTCCATCACATGATCTCCTCAGTTACCTGTCTCACCTGTTAACTCTATACAGTAAAAATCTCAGTTTATTTCCCTTTACTCTCTTAATTTACAGTTCAGTAACAGTGCATCACCACCATTGAACTTGTTTGCCTGTTTTAATTGGCAGTCCTTGACCAAACACTGTCTCTAACCATATGTGGAGTATCACTGTCTCCATCTTGTTCTGCTAATCAGTGCCAGGTAGCATAATTTTGACAAAAATCACCCAGTTTTTTTCCATAGATGAGTTGGCAGAGTCGATCTACGCAACGATGGGCTCTGTAATTACTGCCAAAATATGAAGTGAAAGAATGGAAAGCTTTTTTTTAAAGCATTTCAGCTTATGTCCTTAAACGCCTGGTTTGTCAGGATGCTGCTAGTGCTGTTAGAATTACTGGCCTTTCAATCCTGTGGGAAAATTGTCTGCTTCTCCAAATACTAGGTCTCCCACTTCTCCACTTTCTCCTACTCCCTGTCTGATTATTTCTTCAGTTAGATATTCACTTGCATACTGCTGACTCATTTGTCTGCTAGTTTTCCACCTGCCTCTATGCCTCTGCACCCTTGGGTATCTCTTTTATTACTCTCCCACAAGCCATCCCTCTAGATATCCTTCTATCTTCTATCTCTGTTCCTATTAAGCCGTCTCTCTGTCTGAGTCTATTTGTGATCCTCCCCCTGTTTCAACTTGGATGGTGAATGGCTGCCCGTACTTCCCCCTGCGTGTCTCTGATGCTTGTGGAGTTTGTGAGTGAGCAAGGGTTGCTGAAAACTGCTAATTGTCTCCTCACTACTATCATCAGTGTGTATGGAAGAGAACTTAAACAAATGTGGATGCAACTATAAATCACAGTAGCCCACTGATGCTTTGTATGTACAAAACATCACTCATTCTTGTCATATAAAATGGACCTGTCTAGTATTGCAAAGGTGATATTAAAGTATCACATCTGATGCTGAAGTCTAAACAAAAATCTAAATTTGGAAATCTGTGCCTCTATATCTCATTGTCCAAAGACATCATGTTTGGGTCAATTGGTGACTCTAAATTGTCTGTAGATCTGACTGTGAGTGTGAGTGGTTGTTTGTCTCTGTCTGTCTCTGTGTGTTGGCCCTCAGATGGACTGGTGACCTGTCCAGGGTGTACCCCGCCCTCACCCAGTGTGAACTGGGATTGGCTCCAGCACCCCTGCGACCCGGAAACGGATAACCGGTTGAAGATGAATGAATATCAGACTTCACCTGTCTCCATTTATGCGTTCTAACATGAATCTCTGCCTGAGCTTCAGCTCATATTTCCATCTGATTCCAGGTACTCAAACAACCTCTCTCTGTCTCTGAGCCCGTCTCTGTTTCTAATCCTGAACCTAATTTTGCGTGAGCCTATCTGTGTCTTGTTTTCAAACAGAGCCTGAACCTCTGTCTAAATATAAATCTGTCTGATTCTGTCATGGTTTGTGCCTGCACTGTCTCAACATGAAGCCTGTTTCCGTGTCTCTGCCTGTGTCTGTTTTTTTTCCATTCATCATCCCATGTCTGTTTCATTCGGTTTGGTTCGATTAAACTTACATCCACACTGCCCAAGAAATCCTCCTGGCTCCTGTCAGAGCAGCCCAGCTCTATGTTACAACCTTGAGCAATGTTCACTTGTTCACTCGTGACCTGCTTCTTTGAATCATCTCTACCAGCTGTACCATGGAGTCTGAATGCGGGTCCTGCTTTCTGTTGCTTAAAGCTACAACAGATTAAGGTGAGCAGAGGCTATCCAACATTTTCTAGGTCTTGCCGTATGCTGTGTCAGTATTCACATTAATGCAATCTCCTTCTTGCTTACTCACCTTGCCCACTCTTTTTGTTTTCACCACTGATGGCTGTTATCAGAATATTTTGACTTTCATACTGAGTCATAACCTCTAAATGTCACTGTGTTCTAGGAAACAATGATTGTTGTAATGGCTTCAAGACTCAAGACCACGAAACATGAAACCAATATACTAAAAATATGAGAAAGATAAAGTGAAAATTAATACAAAGAAAGGAAGCTGACCTCAAGAAGACAGATAAACAGCAGTGAGTGTATTCGTCTTGCAGTATCCCATAATGTGTATTCAGGTTAGGTTCAATCGGTTTATTCCCAGACAGACAATCTAAGGCCCTTGCAGTGCAAATTAGGCCAGATGGGCTAAATTTATGTTCTTTATTCATGCTCTTATGAATCACAGCTCCCATGGGTTAGTGTCAAACAAAAGGCAGGAGTCAATAAATGAAGAGATAATACAGCAAGTAAGCTGTATATACATTAAGGGTTTAATTTATCAACTGTTTCTTCAGGGTCTATTAAATTTCTTATATCCATGCTTCCTGTCTCCCTCCATTGCACCTCAATGTATATTACCTACCTCAGTGATGTAGTCATTACCATCCTTGCCACAGATGGCTTTGACAGCACAGATATCCAGCCCTCCAAAACTCTCTGAGCAGATATCAACCCACAGCTTAAACCTGTCATAAACAGAAGCAGGTACGACAACTTGGATTTAGCCTAATAAAAGTGATAATCTGTTCATAGACAAAGAGAATACATAAGTTACTATGTACAATAACTTTCTTGGAGATATGAAAGAGGCCCTTTAGGTGAGTGAGGGAGTTTTTACTTTGCAGTATAAACAGGAGTGTTGCTAAAAACAGAACTTTTTCTGCATTACAGCTTGTTAATACATTTTGTTCCTTCACACTACTTTGGCCATAACATTGACTCATCACTGTATGGTAGTGCAAATGTTGCACCTCAGGGCCTTTAACTTTACAGCAAACTTGTTATTAAACTCTGTAAACTGGGACTGCTTAAGCCAATAAAGGTGTACTGTACAAAATCTACTAAAACCAAACAGAGGGATCAATATGGATCTAGCTGAACAATTCTACTTTTAGAACATTCGTTCTCATTTGGAAGTTTCTGTGCTGTACATTCAATAAGTCTTTGCTGTTCTGAGTGTTGTTTTTTTTTTTGTATGTAAAATGTCTACTTTGATAGTGTTGCATATACTTCAAGCTAGTGTTGCATGCATTCATTTCGTGTTGTAGCAGATGTTGTGGTGCAGCAACCACAGTGTGCACCATCATACATATACAAATTCATAAATAAGAAGAATCAGAGGTCTGATGTAGCTTTGAAACATTGATGATGGTTCTGTTACATGTGTTCTTCAGTAAGCCATGGCTGTGAGCTGCATGCACTATTAACGAAGAAATGACACCTGTGATTTCCCTGCTGTGACAGGTCAGGGTGTCTGCTTTAAAAAGGCTCTTTTACCCACATTTTAGTCATGAACTCATGTTATCACAAGCCCAACTCACATCATCTATGTATTTACCCATGTGAACTGCTTTCAGCTGAATGAATCTCCTGTGTGAATACAGTGTGACTAACTGTGACATGGGCAGCCTGAGCATGAATATTGTGGAAGTGATGCTCACTTGTCAGTCATGGCTACTTGTTCCAACATGGCAGATCCGGTGTTGCTCTTCCAATTACCAGAGATGGATGTTCGCCTGGAGGAAGAAGAAGAAGGGGGAAATTGTTCATTCCATTATTATTATTCATACAGGAAATTAAAGGCAGAATGTGACAACCTTGATGCAATGAAGCCTGTGCAACCAGGCAACAAGCACAGATGCAGGGTATCAGGCTGATTAGCATCCTGATAAATAAGCCAGCTACTAAATGATCTTTGTTTTATAGCAAGTAAACAGGTTTGCACACAACAAAAGGCATGAGAATAAAAAAGAACTGGCATGTTAAACTGTAGGGTTTACGTTTCGAATCGTGAAGCTTATCCTCTCTTAAAGCAAATGTCTGTCAGCTCCGTTCCCTTACTGATCTGAAACATTTGTACAGAGCCAGAATTCAACGTGTCATACTAGAGATACACATGAATACACTGAATACATGAAGAAAAAAACTTCTCCCTGAGCCTGCATTACAAACAAGAACACACTTACATGTATGCCTTGTAGTCGGTGCCGATTTTCTGGACTCTGATGTCGTACTTGGCGTCTATGAAAGGCTCTGTAGTGCAGTAGGTCTGAGTAATGGCTACCACACTTGCAATGTCC
The DNA here is from genome assembly GCA_034769265.1 of Remorina albescens. NCBI lineage: Eukaryota > Metazoa > Chordata > Actinopteri > Carangiformes > Echeneidae > Remorina > Remorina albescens. Next base: position 19,465,619 of record CM068494.1, read on the forward strand.
TGGAAGTCACTCACATTGTCCACTTTGACCTGCAGAGGAATCACACATGTAGAAGATGTTGATTACAGATTACACCAAATTTTTCCACTAAACCAGTATGACTTAATGTAAAACTTTCCTATGATGTTGCACTCTCTTAACTGTTTGTAAGAAAATCCAACAAAAAAATGAGGCAGTTTTAATTCGATTTTGTCTTTAGTAAAATGGTTGTTTTGTGTTTTCTTGGTGAGAGATAGATTTAGAAAGCCAAACCAAATAGTTAAATTGTAAAATTGCTCTATTAATACTTCTTGTACAGAAGTGAGTCAATGTTCTTATCTAATTCTGCAAAAAGATATATTTCTTTTAGTCAACACAAAAAATTCATTATTTAAATGATGCAAACCTTTAGACTGCTCCTCCAGAGGGAGTATTGTTATGCTCTCTGCAGGAGCTACAGTCAATGTCCTAGAAGTGAAATCCATTGACCTTGTGCGCTTACCATGTATTGATCAAAAATTATTGCGTCTTTGTCCAACTATTCCCCACAGGGGTGAGGCAACAAAGTAAAAAAAAAAAAGATTTAAAAAGTGTTTGAAACCTAAGTTTCTTTTGTAGTAGACTGCAGTTAAAGATTAGATAGTGAGATAAGAGAAGTCAAATAGTCATATCAATATCAGATTGAGTGGTTCCAGGGGAGAATGTGTGCTAATTATTGATGTCACTTTCATTCTACCCCCCAAAAAATATGAACCTACTAATCAGTGTGTAGCAGCTCAAGCTGCAGAAACAGATAAATATAAACCGAGGAAGATCATGAAGCGATCTGCTGCAGTAACAATAGATGGAATGGACAAAGAAAGTCACATGAGGGGAAAAGAGAAGATATTACATGGCAGTGTATGTTAGAGAAATCATTACTCAGTACAAATGATGCATGCTATTAATTAGTGTTGGCATTCAACTATCTCTGGACACAAGGAGAGATTTTAACAGACTTCCAAATGGCAATTTGTCTGATGATGCAATAATCTAATAGATTGCCTCCTTTCCAATGTGCAGTTAATGCCTTCTATTTAGTAAAATTTTGATCATTTTAAACAGGACAAAAACAGCTTCATGCCCAGGCAATTACATCATAGAATGGGCTTCAAAGTTGTCAGCTCATAGCAGGAGATTCAACTTTTGATGAACGTGCACCAGCTCTAAGCAAAAGTTTTTTTTGTACATTGTAAATGCGTCAACATTACCTTTCCCATTCCAGAGTGGGCATGTCCAATCTTCACCACCACTGGGAAGTCTGGTGCTGTTATCTGAAAATAAATAACATAAATCGATGATGAGTAAAGATCACCAACATGGAATGACAACAGTTGTAATACAACACACTAGAAAAATCCTGCAGCGAAAACATTTTAGAAGAAGCCAATTCAACAGAATGACTGAACTTTCACTATTTACAGATAGATTTAGGTAAGTAAACCATTTTGTTTGTTTTTTTTTTTTATCAAAGGTTTTAATTGCTGTTAATATATTTCAAGACCCAAAATGAAACCTAAAATGTCAACTGGTTCTGAATGAAAAATCTGAATTTCATAGAAAAACAGATGCATGAAAGCGGTTCAGGTATTCCACAAAATATGATCTGCTCCTGCAACTAAAGAAAACTTACTAGGAGGTATCTCCTGGAATTAATATCTGTGCAACATTTCTTGTCAATTCATCAATGTTGACATATTTCCATTCCATGTGCTACATACTCCGCAACCTGGAAACGGATAACTGGTAGAAGATGAATGAATGAATGAATGAATGAAGGCATTACATAATGCTCGGAAAAACCTGGAGGCCAAGATACATACCAATATATCTGCGACAACCAACTTAATAATAATATAAGCTTAAATATAAGGTTATACTCATTCATCAAATTCTGCTACTAAATATCTGCTTCAATGATTTAATACAGAATGACTCTTTCACAAAATGTGTAATTTAATTCAGCCTATGGGAGGAGAGAGAGGACATCAAAAGAGAAGAAGAGGCGAAGGATGGTAGTTTTTCCTCCTGCGTTTGAGGAGGCTGTCCCTAAATTGTTGAGTACATAAGAGGCTCCCTGTGTGCGACTCTCTCAGCATTCAAGACCAGAGTGTGAGGGGATCCAACTATTGTAAGTTTCTCTGTGTGTTGTCTACAGAGAGGGAGAGCGAAAAGAAGAAGAGAAATTAAGTAGTGACAGTAGCAGCCTGCCCTTCAAGTTATTTGCTCCAGTTTTAATTCAGAGGTGTTCTTTAAACTTATGAAAACATTTCTATCCACAGCTGCCCTTCAGCTCGGAAGAGCTCATCTTACTACTTCAACTCAACTCTCCTATCCAACCCCCCTCCCTCCCTCATTGTCTGCCAGCCTGATTCGCTTCCCAGGGAACTTAACGGGATCAGAAGAGGTTGCCGAGCTTTCTTTCATCAAGTGGTGGAGCAGTCAGAGGCAGCCAGAGTTGTCATGGCCATGTCCCAGGAGCGGAGTGTGTGTCTGGGGCTCTGGGTGCTCCTTTTGCTTGGTGCAGGCATGGAAAAAGTTGTGGAGGGATGTAGCTGCCACCCAGCACACCCACAGCAGCTCTTTTGCAGCGCTGAGATCGGTAAGTTGTTGACTGGAGATCCGTTTTCATTTGCGTTCACTCCCATAAAAGTTCAATCTAAAAAGCTGCTGCATTTAATAATAGAAGAAAAACTGATTTGAAGTTCTCCAGGCAGTGAATGCAACATCCGTACTGTGAAGTGTTTGTCAGTAGTTTGGAAGGAAGACCTCCTCTCTCTTCCAAACAAACTCTTTGATGGTTTGGCTTATTGCTCACCTTAATGACAGATTGTGAGAGTGAACAAATTTCAGTCTGCAGAGTGAAGCTACTAAGCCAAGAGCTAATCAATAAGGCTTTTTGAGCTTTTCATGGCAGCTGATTTATTATTGTGGCTTTTTCCAATTATATTCATAGAAACAAGTTGTATGCAGACAAGTCCAAGTCGTTAAAGCACTTATTATATCAGCTGTGTAAAATATGAGTGTAGTGGGCTGTTAGTGGAGGATTTATCGATTAATATCATGTATTACAGTCTTTCTTTTTGTGTATGCACCCTTTTCTCTCAGGCATGTTTTTCTATATCATATTTTCTATTTCTTATATCTTATATCTTATTTTATTTGAAAACAAAACTATCTGGTTTGTATTTGAATCTTTTTGCCCTTAATCTCATAAAAACAAACTCTAAAAAGTGGGCGCTGAGTGAGCCCTGGCCTACTTTCTATCTGTCTGTCGGGTTGTATGCCTGTCTCTCTGTCTGACGCCCCCCATCATCCACTTCTTTCTGGTCTCAGCATAGGCCAAAACCAACACTACTCTGACTTTGAGTACTTGGCTCCAGGCTGTGGAAAGCTGGAGTATGTGTTTCTGTCAAAGGTTACACTCCAGCAGAGGATAGCAGGAGAGAGAAAGTAGAAGAAGACACAGTATTTTATGTCAGTCCTGTTTGGTCTGTATCTCCATTCAGTTTTATAGATGGTTGTTGCCTTGAAAGTCGAGATAAAATGGAAATTGAGACCTGTTCTCAAAACCTCTATAACGCCAAATTAGATCTAGGTTATGAGAACACTCTGGGTAGACTATTTGGGGCAGTGTTTTTAGGACAGAGTTTTACATATGAAATTTGTCATCCATGAGTGATGTGCAAGAATGATTATTCTGTTTTTGCCAACAAAACAATATGACTAAAACAAACTAGCTATCAATCTACTGACAATCCACTGACTACTGACTGGTCTATGCATAGTGCTGGATTGACTTTCACCACTTTATCATTTTATGAGAATAAGACTTTTTTCTCTGGATGGTGGTTTAGTTCATTAGAAAAAGGTGTTTAAAAACAGTTGTATAACATGTAAGTTAATGTAAATCAATTTGCAAAAATTTTAAAAATCTGTCTTTGAAATGAGCCTATTGCAAACAAACAAACAAAAAAAAAAACCCAAAACACCCCCCCCCCCCCCCCCACAAAAACCCCAAACAAACAAAAAAACAAAGAACTAAGCAATTATAGAATAATAATTAAGAATGATAGAGTAATAGCTAAATAATTGCAAACAGACCGGTCAAACTTCTCCACATGTTAAAGCAGGAGACATCAGGCTGAGGAACAAACATCAACTTGTATACTAAGTTTGGAAGGTGGTTTCTTCTTTTTTAGTCCTTTCTAAAACCAGAAACATGAGACCACATGTGTGAAGAAGAGAATAAACCCATTTCAGCTCTAATGTAAGCTGGATAGGTTAGCATGTCATCCTAACTAGCGAACTGGTTATAGTAATAACGCTAAGATAACATTAAATCACCACAAGCCCCTTCAAAAGTTGACTTTACACAAGTTACAATTCCAAGCTTGTGCTACATGTAATGCTCCAGCTGGTTTCACTCTGTAGTATTAGCCACAGTGTTTTAATATGATATTGTACGCATGTAGTCCTCAATTGACTTATTTCAGGACACATTTACTGGGTTTTAGAGCAAGTCAATCCAACCAAGTCATAGAGCTAATGATGATTAGTTAGTGAAATTAGCCAGCTCTTGTTGACCTCTGTGTGAAATCAGTGACCCATTGACTCCATAGCTGCCAACATGAAAATGACTGTACAGGTAATATAAATATCTGTTATACGATAAATCGCACAGTTAACAGGAGTATCAAGAGCAACCATGAGGGCAGAGCTTGGTATACAGTCAACTGACCACAACTTCTGTATCTGGTCCCTTTTTCGTCAGCATCTGCCTGAGAACTCAGTTTTAAATGTTTAAGTCTCTATTTGGACAGAAAGTCAGTGTTTCTCTTTCAGATAGGATGTGACTCTCTGCACCTATGAATAATAACTAATGCAAATCTCTCATTTACAATTATTGCATCTAAGAATGCTCTACATTTGGTGGCATCTGTGGTTCCACTGTCTTGGTTGTTTTCTAAGGATAAACTGGTGGTGGCCTTTAGTTGACCTGACAGTAGTGTCAGAGTGGATGAACCCTTTGAATAAAGCTGTACATCTGAGTAATATCCCATCTGGGCAAACTTTGGACAATTCCCTCGCCATGTTTGTGTATTTGTGTGTGTTTGTGTGTGTGAGTGTGCGTGATTGTGTGTGTGTGTGTTGGACAGAGGCCAAGCCATGCCAACACAGCCTAATCCATCTCTCTCTCTTTCTTTCCCTTGCTCTCCCTACTTCATTTCCATGTCTATAGGCTTGGTCTAATGAGCTGCATACTAACAATATCAGTGTGAAAGCCCGCTGACAGTCCAGCTTTGTGAGCATGACAAGGGTGCCGATTCATCTGGGAGGGGGGAAGTTACTTACTACATCAGTTCTCATGGTACAAGTTTGCAATATTTCTTTGGTTATGTAGCTGTGAGGCAGATGCACGGCAACTTTCACTCTGCAGGCATGCTTGTCCTTATTCCTGTTTGTTCCACAGCTGCAGTGACTGAATTGAGTGGGTAACCTAGCCTGCGCAGTTCAAAAGACGTCTCGGGCGGGGGGGGGGGGCAAAAAATCTGGGCCAAGAGAATCAACAGACAACAAGCTTGGATTAAAATGAGTTTTTCATTGAAACTGTGTAAAAAACTATAATGTGTGGAATGTGATCCAACCCAAAGACATTTTCTGTGTTATCTGAACCTGCTAGTTGGCTGTAGCATAAAAATGACTGCTTTCCTTAACTAAATGTGATCAATATCACACCCATGGTTTTCTGGTGACATGCTTGGTAAGCACAGATTTAGCTAATCTATACTAACAGGCCGCATATCACTAAACTCTTGGCAAAAAAGTATATTTTCCAAAATGGTGAACTTTAGTCTTAGAAAACTAGACATGCATTCGAAACATACTGTAACATGCTCGTCATGTTGGAGATTATTATTATTATTTAAGTGGCTTTCAGGCAGCATTTCAAAATTGTTCCAGCATTTGAAAGTACTACGCCCTATTACAAAAGAGAAGAATATGTAATGCTTACCATATGTACATCACGTAAAAAGTGAAAGAAAGTAAGCATGTTAATACAGTAAGCAAGTGCAGAGCACTTCACTGCTGCAACTATGTCAGTAACTCACTGCTTACATTCGACAGAGCTTGACACAAATTTATACAGTTTTTTGATTTATTTAGTTTTAATATGTATGCCCTCCAGTGTACTAACAATTCATTCCCACTGAACCTTAATTCTTGGCATGAATTTTGCAAGTCTTTGCCAGTGAATTGCAAAACTATGTGTGTTTTGCAATTTATATTTACTCTTAACAGCTTCTCACATTATAGGCCACTAGCTGGTCTCCCCCTTTTTTGTCTCCACCTGATTTTTCATAGACTCAAGATGGATTCTACTTCTTCTCTACTTCACTTCCATAACCTTGACCTCACTGTATTAATGCAATGTGTTAATCTGAAGTTTAATGTTTTCACATGTACTGTCGAGCTTTATTTGAGGCCTGAGCCATGTATTATGCCATGAAAGAATGGTATCTATCAAGTTGTATTGAACAGACATCTAACACTGTGCTCTCTGACATTTCCCACATGGTGGATGACCCTGAACTATCTGATTTGCTGTGGCAGGAAAAATCCCCTTGATTAAACTTTAGCTGAGTTCACATTATCTTTCTGTCTGTATGCTTCCTTCCCATCTTGCCTTTCAATCTCTTTACATGTTCAACGGACAAAGAAAAGCCTCTTTCTCTCCTGAAGCGATTCCACAAAACATGCTGAGCTTCTCCTCCTCTTACCAGCAGACTAAACTGTGGTGTAGTTATGTGATGACCGAGAAGCAATAACAAGGGGGTGGTTTGCTTAGCTGTGTGACGGGGTGAGTGGGTTAGGATGGGTGCTGGGTCACACTTTCTCTCCCCCTGATTAATACTGGAGCATTTCTCTGTCTCCTTCACGCAGGTCCTTTGCTTCACTTTTTCCTCTCTCTGTCTTCCTCCATCTCCCTGTGACGAATCTGAAAGCGGCCTTTTTCTTTATTTCAGACACAGTGTGAAATGAAAGAAAGGAATATATAAAGTATTCTCATTAAAACCCCCCAACATGACAAGTATCCTGTTTATTATTTTTTTATTTTATGTTTATTATATTTTTCCAATGTGCCACCACTTTTCAGATCTGACTGTAAGACCTGTGGTTTTAGGAAAACAGAGGCTCAGTCTGAAAGACAGCTGTAGAAATACTCTTAATTATGTTTGACGTATCAAGCTAAAGGACTATTATTATTTAAAACTTAATGTTTGACAGTGGAATTATTTTGTCAGTTAAAATTATGAAGAATACAGATGTCAATAAGTGCAGGTTTCATGGATTTGATGAAAAAAAAAAGGATATTAGGAGCAATAAAAGCTATAATACCAGGGTTTGATTTGGCACAATGGGATGCATGTTGTGGTCTGGATGAGGAAACCCTACAATGCATGTAATATTTTGATTATAATAAGTATTTTCTCTCTTAATGACAGGCTGTAAAATTATATGACTTCACCATTACCTTCCTGTTGAGAAACCACAGACCGTTTAATGTACAGCTTTTACCCTCACATTTGATTTACAGTATTGGATAAAATAATGCAGTACAAGACATGGTTTGGATTCAGTTATTTGTTCATGTTTTGTGTGTGTGTGTGTGTACGTGGTGTACTGTATCTATAAATGTGTGTGTATTCGTGTGTGTGGAGTCATTTAATGGAAGTGTGCAAGCAGAAAGCTACTTGGTATTCAATGTGGGTTTTGATTTTGCTCCCAGAGGAGAGGAGGGACACATCCTGTATCACTACTGAGAAGGATTGCTTCTCTATCTGTGGACACAAGTCTATCTGTCCGTCCGTCTGTCCATAACGTATTCAATTTGTTGTTTTTGTTTTTTTTGTTCTGGCAGTGATAAGGGCAAAGATCTCTGGAGAGAAGATTGTGTCACCTAGCAACAGCTCCTCACCTTACATGAAGATGATCCAATACGAAATCAAAATGATCAAGGTGAGATCTCAGGCCAGCTGTTGCTGCTGCTAACATGCATCAGTCTTAGTGATCACACTGCTGTGTATAGCTGTTTGGTTTATGGGGACATTGTCTGCATACCATCCTTCAGGGAAAAAGCAGCAAAGACATTTACAGTGGCTGAACTGACAGAAGTCCTGATACAATCCAACACAAGAAGAAGAGTAGTTCACAATAATCAAATGTTTCCAAATGTGTTTCCTTTCGACCCGGTGCTGTTACAGTAAAATAATATGGTAATATGGAGCTGCTTTCGATAAGAGTATCTGCTTAGGTATTGTGTATTACAGCTACTTTATATTTCTACATTTTAGAGTTCATCTCACATATGCTTGTTGACTGACACAAAGGCTCAGTATGCCATATTTTAGGGACATGAAAATGTTCTAGTTTCATTATCACTCACTCAGCGATAAATTACATACATACATATATATGAATATACAAAAAGAGTGTGAGAGAGAGAGAATTAAACTAAGTCTATATGAGGCCAGGCTTATACTTCCCTTTTTCAATTCTCTTCTCCATCTTTCTTTTCAGATGTTCAAAGGTTTTGACAAAGCCAAGGATATCCAGTATGTGTACACTCCAGTCTTCTCCTCTCTGTGTGGAGTCAAACTGGACTCCAACAATAAAGCAGGCTATCTTCTCTCAGGTATTGTTATAAAGCAGTTGGTTTTTAGATCAAACTCAGACAAAGTGCCACAAAGGATTTTCCTTCAGAGATATAGTTTGTCATATTGGAATTATATTTATCGTATTTATGTTCTATAACATTATTAAATACTGATTTAGTTACAATACTACCGTGTGTGATGTCACTAAATAGGGAGTATGTGGAGCGATGGGAGGATTTCTATCGGTCAATGTGATCTGGTTGAGTCCTGGGACAACTTATCACTGTCACAAAAGAAGAATCTCAACTACAGATATCAGATGGGGTGTGAATGCAGAGTAAGTAAAGACTCTTGATTCACTCTGCTTACATATTTGGCTTTGCACCACTTATTTCAGCCTGCCTTGGAGCTGCCAACGTGAGTTTGGGCTCAACAAACAAAGTAACCGAACTGTTAAGTCAAAGAAGTCTTCTCATCTCTTACGCTCAGTCTCAGAGTTTCTTTCCATTTTGATGCAAAAGATTTTCATGTCTTACAAAATCTTATTCATGTCACTGTCAAGACTGTCAAAACTTCTGAAACTATGACACAGTGACTTGGGTGACAGGATGTAATGTTCTTCTCTCCTCAGATCAACACGTGTTACACAGTGCCATGTGCATCTACAGGAGAAAATGAGTGCTTGTGGACTGACTGGCTGCTGGATAACAGCCTAAACGGGGAGCAGGCTCGGCAGTATGCCTGCATCCGCCGCTCTGACACAACCTGTAGCTGGTACCGGGGTGGGCCTCCGCCTGAGAAAGACTTCCTGGACATGACTGACCCTTGACCTGTACCCCTGAGCTTGATTTCAGTCCATCTGAAATGCCTCAAGAAAAATATGTCCCGCTTTTGGCTTATATAGCTCAGATTTGGCGTTTACAATAGCAACTGATTTCACTGAAAAATTGGCTGATTTTTATTTTAATGGGAGCTTCCCTTGCTGCCAAGATCCTGTTAGCAAATTTCAGGTGGTTGGTACTGCAATATTAGGAAAAGCATTTATAATCTGCAGCTTTCTCACTCTCTATCCAATCCAGATCAGCCGCTGCCGATTATTCAACCCACAGTGAATCTATCTATCTTCTCTCCAGGCCTGACAATAAATACACAATCATCATATAAAAGAATCATTTCAGGACCTACTTGTTTACTCATAACTTACAATAAGTTATGCAGTAATTTAGGAAGGCGTCAATGTGAAACATAAGGAGGGAAATCTGAGAAAAAAAAAAAAAAAGGTGCCAAATTCTGCCACAACCGAATAAGTGCCGAGTGTGATTACATGCACATCACTTGTGAACATATTTTTGCAAGTATACTGCAGCGGTGTCACCTTCTCTTCACATATTCTGGTGTTGACTTTTCACCTTAATACAAAATCAAATACGGTCCCTTTCAAATGAAAGTGCACTGTACGTATTTAGAAGAAAGTGGCCCCACATATTCGCGAATTCTAATCAATTTTGACTAAAGCTTGACACGAATTTTATGGACTCGCAAATCTTGTCCATCTAAATCAAGAGTTTTAACTCTTTCATTAATGAGACTGTAAATATTGTATCACAGTGCAAATTAACATTTTAAAAGCTTGTATCTTGTAGCATATAGATGTTCTTATCTTGTGGTTTTTGTGCATTTAGTTTCCTTGGTTGAACTCTATTTCCTGTGCCAAAAATCTAATCCAGCGCTTTAACAACAGCACTGCCACCCGTAGAATTCAAGCCCCCTTTCTCTCTCCTTAAAGAAAATGACAGAACAGGAGAAGGTTCTATTCAGTATTTTAACTCCTTAAGAAGAAAAGGAAGTGGATTCTCCTGAAGGTTCAACTTCCAGAGCAAAGACTTTGGCATAAGGTGTTAACAAAACATGAAAAAACTCCTCAAGTGTTATCTCTATAGGAATTATTTAATATGATGACACAAGCCTAATTTCAAAGACCCAAATCTGAATCGACCCCTGTCTTGTTACAGGATTACTTCACTGAAGTCATACAGATTAAAATGCATTCTCACGTCTTATCCTCATGCTTTGGCCATGTTATGGTCACATTCACCAATACTTTTGGCTTTCACATGCACAACAGTCATTTTCTTGACACATTTTACATATCGGTTACAGTTTTCATGCCTGATATAATCAAAATGCAGCTGTATGGCTTTAGTGAGGTACTATAAAACTGTTTCATCTTTGTTTTGTACTGAACAAATTGTTTGGGTTTGTATTTAAGTCTCTGTTTCTGTCTAAATAGAATTTTCTATTTCCATGTACCAAAAAAGATTGTATATAAAATGTCACAATGGATTTAAGTGTCACCGACTCTATTTCTTTACTTCAATTACCAAAATGTAAAACAAATAAGACACCTTGGATTGCTACACTGAGAGCATATAGGTGAACCAAACATAAGAAAAAAAAGATTTTGAGCTTTTTGGTATACTTGAAACACATTCCTTTGCAATAAATATAACAACACTTACCGCAGGGCATTTGAAACATTAAAACATTGTCTGGGGTTTTAGAAAACATTGCACAGACGAATAGCCTAACAACTAAATCTCAAAATCATCAGTGGGGACACTGTCCTTTGAAAAGTGGATATTTTAGAGACAAAAAATAAAAACAAGTTCTTACCATGTCTTTGTAGTTGGGGTAGAAAGTCTGATCAATGAGAGGGAACTTATCTGACCCCAGCCGCTTCTGATTATTGATCAGCTGGGAAAACTAAAAGAATTAAGAAGAACAGAGAAGGAGACTTAGAGTAAAGGCTCAACTGATTGTCATATAACCATGAGCAGTGAGTTTATTATGGATTATAATGTGTAATACACTGTTTTATTAAGTATATGCATTTTGTTTATATAGTAACATTTGGTGCCATTGTGTTTTTACCATAAAAATCTAACGTTCCAATGTTGATTAAAGCTGAAACCGCCACTAGCTCCATTAAAAGCATCTACAGCCAATAAAACAATATGTGGGTTGTAAATGAGTTTTGCTGAAATTGCTTACGGCCCAAGGTTTGTCAGAGAGGTTGTAGATGGAGTCCAGAGAGTTGACTGAAGGGATGCCTGCATACTGCAGGCCAATGATCAAGTTCCTGAAGTCCTCATTCTGTGCCATGCTGAAAGCATGTTGACGCACCAGGACGAAGTCAGGCTTGAAAGACCTGGTATGACAAAATAATCAATTATTGAGTACTTCCTTTACTGTATTTTGAATGTGATATATATATACACTACCAGTCAAAAGTTTGGACATACTTTTCTATTGATTTGAATGAGAAAGCGTGTCCAAACTTTTGACCGGTAGTGTATGTGTGTGTGTTTGTACAGAACACACTCCTGGTTCAACAGCAGTAAGGAAATGGATGATATCTGCCATTTCCAAATTGAATAAGCTTTTTTGTGCATGCTCATCTTTTTTAATTGAAGCTATGGGCAGAAACCTGGTGATCCCGAAGAGTTTTAAGCTTTAATAAAACTGAGTGCCCACTGAACACATAACATAAACACATTAGCAATAGTATTACATTGTCTCTCAGGAAGGAGAATAAAAGCTCAGGATAGTTGGGTTAGATGCATAGGTTACCAAAACACTGGAGATGACTGTTTGTTTCCAATTTCCAACTGACAGTGGGCATCTTTTATTCTTAAAACCTGACCGCAATAAGCCCATAAACGTAACCTCATGGCTATTATTGTCACTATGACGACAAAGCTCCCATGGCCTAAAGGGTAATTACTTGATATCAAGCTGAAACCAAGGTTTTCTGTCATTGTCTGCCCTTGGTCGGAGGGTCAGAGCAGAGAAAGGAGAGTGCAGTGTGATCCGCCCCCACATGTTGTCCTGGGTAACCTCATCGCTGACAGATGAAACAATTAAGCTTCTGTGGTGACGTGTGTCATGAAGGCAAATGCCTGCTGTCTTCCTGAGGACAGCAGCAGAGCTGAACTGCAACGATGACCACAGTGAAGAGGAGTTTGGGGTCCAGTGATCTAAAACAATTTAGTCCTGAAAAAATTGAGTTTTGTAGGTCTCTTAGCTACCATAGGACTTTGGCTTAGTTGATTTCAGTGAAACTTTGATGGCGATAGGGCATGACTCCTGTTATTTTTTCCCTTTTGTCTCTGAATATGTGTAGGAGATAGAGGGAAAGGGAATAAAGCCATGGGTGGGTGAACAGAGACAGAAAATACAGAGTAAAAGAGACATAAAGCGCAGTGAGAGACAGAGGAGACAGACAGAAAGAAAAAACTCTGGCACGCTGTGACCACCACCAGCTCTTCATGCAACGAGAATACTAATCAGCTACTCCAAGAAAGGAGCACACAGCAATTTACGTACTGTAATCTCTTCATTACTGACAGCAGGCAATGAAGATCCACATGGTCTTAACTCTTGACTCTGGCCTTGACTTTATACCTGAAATCCTGGTCCTGGTCATCCTAACTGGATTTCATTTTGTATCTTTCATTTCACTATGTACTGCAACAATAACAAAACACTTACAGCAGCACTTAACTGAAACAGCTAGACATTACTCTTCCAATTGATAAAAAAAAACAATAATAAATACATCTCCTGGTAAATTGATATTTGGTCCCTTCTATGTAGTGTTTATTTCTCTTCATTTCACCTGGATGTATGTGTGTGGCTTGACAACATTCAAGCTAACCAACAAAAAGATTAGCAACAACTTAAGATGTTTCATTGGTGCGATAAACTTGTTTTCGCAAATCTCATGACAAGATAGAAACCAACAATAATTTGATCCTATTAGATGTCCGTGAAGGTTCTAAGTCATCCGGGTCATGTTAGTCTTGGAGTGTTTAGTAGGAGGCAACTGGACGTCTTATATTGTTTGAAGACGTTTCACCTCTCATCCAAAAGGCTTCTTCAGTTCTGAGGGCCAGTGCGGGAATCCCAGTGGGTGGGGGCAATCACCAAAAATGAGGACGTAGGTGAAGACCCCCAGCCTGGGGGGGTGATCCTCTGGCTAGGCATCATGTGAGTCGTTAAGGTCACATGAGCCCAGGTGTGAATCACCTGAGAGTGTTTGCCCCCCCTCCCTGGTTTCTTGTGACCCCAAGGTGTCACATGGCCCCAGGTGTGTATGAGGGTTAAACCGCCTGGGGAGGGCTCCCAAGACATCATTGTAGGTTGCAGCTTATCCTATTAGATAAGTCTTTTTATTCCACTGAATCATACGCCTCTATTGTTCTTTACTGATTATTTAAAACACATGAATGAGCTGCACTGTTGCCCTGAGCAATGCTACTCTGATTACTAGGGCACTATATTTTATTTTGTGTGTAATCACACACACAAACACAGTCCTACTGCAGTAAATGCTCATTAGAGCGACCAATGCATATCAATCCACTGCTAAAACTAGTCTACCTTTTTCTCTCTTTGGAATAATACAGTCCTTCTTTAAAACCTGAGTGCCCAGTTGTTATGGAATAAGAATAAGAATAAGATTATACTTGCAAACTCTGATAAATATTTATGCTTTCTGTAGGAACAAACAGGGTTGGAGCTGACAGACACAAGCGTTCACGACTGAAAGCATTGAGAGTCATTCTTACATATTATTTGTGTCTGTCTTTATTGGATTGACTGGATTTATTGAAAACTATGCAAAACAATGTAATTATGGACAAATGGAGAAACAAGTGGTGAAAAGGGCTGAGAAGAAAAACAAGTTCTCTATCAACAGTATTTAGTTGTTTGTAATGAAATTTGACATGCTTGCCTTTTTTCCTCATTTAATCTGCAGGTACATGAGAGTGGATAAACATATGGAAGTTAGCCATTTATGCATAAAGGATATAAGCAGATGTTCCAGGATGCGCCAGGCCAAAATCAGTGTGAGTCAATTTGCAGTGACACAACTCAAAATGTACGTTTTAAAATTATACCTATTTTGTGCACAGATGTTACACAGCACAGTACATTAGCTCAAATTTTATAACATTTAGTGGTTGGCAGGCCTCTCTTCTCATTGAATACCAATTCCTCTGACCTCTGAGAGGTTAGAGCAGCTTTTGGGAAAGGTCAGTTAAAAATAATGTATTTTTTATGTTTTACATCAGTAGTCTAAGATGAGCTGCAGCTTGTACAGCAACACATTCAGGCTTTAGAAAAGATTACATCTTCTATCAGGATGAGGATTTCTCAATAATAATGAGTCCATCGACATGACATTGTCAGGACAGGTGAACCTGAACCTCTCCGTCTACTTCTATGAATCAAAGTTTCCCTGACTCCACACTAAGTCAGGCGTTGGTCACTCTTGAGTGTGTTTGTGTGCAAGCATTTGGGGGAACAACCCGTCATAAAGTGTAATTGCAGGGCAGAGACTCTGATTATCGGACTGACGCTGCCGTCTTCATTTCCTGTTGGTTTTCTTTTTGGGTGAACAGAGGGAGTTACTGTCTTGCTTAATGACTGGCGGTCTTTAACTGGGATGGTGGGATCTGTGTGCTTTGTGGTGGTTGAGTGTGTCTGTGTGATTGTCTGGTTTACAGTATGTTCACATGCTTGTACACAGATCTCCTGTGTCAGTTTGTGGGCCGCGGTCATGGCCATACAGCGCTCCCCATTTTCCACTAATCAGATGGCTCGAAAACTGAAGCAAGTCCAGTTGTTCTTACACTTCTTTTTTTGGGAAAAAAATCCCCTCAAAACATATAATGAAAACAACCATAATTAATCAATGTGGGGGTACATTTTTCAAACCATTGCCTTTTGCCAAAAATCATAAAGCAAATCATAATAAAAATGATAAAATATAATATACTTTGAAACTAGTTTAAATATACCTCACCACCAATGCCATGAAGGCATTGCACAGCATGTCGAAAAGTGCAAGTGGTGTTTTTGATCTAAATAGCATATTAACATTGGGTAGGTTTTAAACTTATGGTGAGGGGACGAGGTCCATCTTGCTACATTAATTAATGAGATTAGTTTTTTTAATGTTGGCTGTACTTTGGGAACATAGTTCATCACAAAGAGCAGGCTGCTTTTATACTAAAGGTACATAGACAAAGTGGGTGTTGGGATAATTTTTTTTTTTTTTTTTTTGCAAGATTCATGTTCCCAGCAAAATCGAGATAGTGGCTAGTGTTGTTAGTAGGATTTGATTCAAAAATAGAAAAACCATGTAGATGTAAGTGTGTTGTGTATGGTGCTGACCTGACCACCTTGGTCCCACCCCTGAAGACCTGCATGTCCACATTACAGGTCCCATTTGAATGTGAGATGAGGTTGACCTCTGAGAACTCGGCCTAAAGGATGGAGCAATAACACAAAACTCATTATACATATATATCATAGATGGTTCCTTCGATAACTAAAAACTCGTACACAAGAAGCAGAAAACCAGACAATAATATTCTCAGTGTTTATGGATACTGTGAAAGAAAAGATGTATAATGCGTCATTTATATTCTGCAATTACAGAAAATTTCATACCAACCTTTTAATTCTTTCTTTATTTCATTTAATGAACTGGGAGCAAAACACGCAAAATTAAAAACTGAATTACTTCTTCTGACAACCATCCTTTGCAGAAACAGTAAAAAGAGATGAGAATAGAGTATAATGCTATATACACATCTGAATTTATCTGTGTTTGGTAATTATTTATATACTCTTAATAAACTTTGATGTATTTGCTGGGGCACAAAGTCTTACTATTGCATACACAAACCATATCATTATTCTAGTATGAATGCATACTGGTCTTTAGTGTGGTTGCAAACATACTGAGGTTTCTCTATGACTCATAGCTGCAGACTCCCATTCTGGTGTCTATTTATGTTACTTTGGTGCGGCCTGAGGTTGTAATTTCACTGTCGACATCTATTAGGTGTGAAACTGCTTGGTGCGAAACCAGCAAGGTGAGACATTTGAGAAACAAGTCCTGCAAAATGGTTTGGAAGTTCAACCGATATGAAACAAAAAGTTAGATACTGTCAATGAATAACTACACACAGTAACTGCGCCATGATATTACTGAGATCTTTGTCTGTTTCCCATTGGACGAACCGCTGGTTTTGGAGGTGTAGTTATTTTCCACTGTTAAATGTACACAACTGAAGCTTAACAAAATGACATGGTAGTTTTAATGAGGTAGACGAGAATCCAAACCACCACTTCATTTTTCATATCTGCCTGTATGAAACCACAGCTCACAGTAATGCTAGCAGATGATAGGGATGTCCGCAAGTCTGCAATTCAGCATTGGATTCAGAGGATCATCTAAGGCGTTAGAATCCATCCTCTGAATATGTTTACAAGATTTCAAGGTAATCCATTCTGTAGAAAATAAGATATTGAACCAACCAACCAGGTAGTTAGTTCTTAGAAGTAACTTCTGACTTGTTGTACTTAACATAAGTGTAGGGTACAAGTGTAGATTGTCTTAAGGAGTTTTTTTTTTTGTCTTCACTGAAATTGTTCTTAGACACCAGTGCTTTGGCTTATCTTTGAAAATCTATGCATTCCAATAGAAAACATAATATCAATATAGAGTGAGTCCATCCTCTTTGCTCTGATCACTCTTGAACTTTAATAAATGATCCACCAGTATCACAGATCTATCATGCCAATATCATACCTGCTCCACTTTAATGTTGTAGTCCCCAAGGACCTTCTTTCCTCGGAACACTTTGGCCCTGGAAGCAAATAGATGAGAATTCAGTTAGGTTACAATTTTTACACTGATCTCTGAGCTGTCTGTGCTGCCCTCTCCTGGACACTACACTCTCTGTAGAGCAAAAGAAAGAAAGAAAATGGAGGCCTGCTTATGCAATATGATTGCCCAAACTTTCTCACTTGGTGGGGAATGCTTATTGTTCCAAGATTTTAGAACCCATTAACAAGATAAAGAGAGATTAGGTTGCTGTACAAAAAATGCAATTAGTGGTATGTCAGTGGGCAGTGACATTACATTCTTATTAATACTGCAATTCTGTTGCAAATAATAAGCATTTTTTTGCAGTGTGAATGATGAATGTTCCAAATAGAAGTGGAGTTTGATGGTAATTTCCTACTATTTTAGCTGCCACTCGTGAAAGGTTGATGTAACAACAGATTACAACAACACAGATGCATCCATGCAGGCAGATGGAGGGCAGACACACAGAGACAGACTGGTGGAGAGAATGAGATGAGCAGAGAGAGACATACACTTCATTTTACACACTTAATGAATGCCAGATGATTTATACTATATCCTTCATCAGCCCATACACTGAAGGTAAATGAAGCAGTAGCCATGACCCCGTAACTCCTGAATTTTAATGAAACTTTTAGATACTTTTGTACAGTACATGTTACCATTGAAAAATTCCTCAATTTTAACCTTTTCTATCTTTTTGTTCATGCACAGGCTATAATATATATTTTGTAAAATGTAATTTCTTCTTAGGACAGTCCTGAAAATAATTTGATGAATCTCACAGGAGTTATCCAACAAACAAAATGTCTTAAATTCTCATTAATATCATTTACCACCTCACAACAGCACCCTGGTTTATGTACCACCATCTGGAATGAAAACAGATTATGGGTACTCATAGTTCCACTTTATAGTGTCAATTAAAATCTGTGGAAGATTCCTTCCACACACTTTGTTGTGCAGTACAGAAGCATCTGGCTTGTGAGTCTGGTTCATTAGGATCAGACCATCTGTGAATGAAACACTCTGAGAGTATGATGCCTTACTTCCAACTATCAATAACCATGCCAGCAAAACTAGTGACCTTAGTATTGAAGCAATAAATCTTTTTCAGTCCCTGTAGAAGGTAAAATTCGGTTTGTGTGGGTTTTTTTATTCAGCATGAGCAGCTGCTTCAAAACATTACAGTGTTGCTGTGATTACACTTAACATGAACAACCACTGAACAACACGAAGCAAAGATCCTCATTCCGACACCAACTTGACACCAATGCAGATGTAATTCAATGCTTTCATCATGGCATCTCAGAAAAAGCCTCTCTAACCCCACTGCTGCTAAGTGGAAATGAGGCTTTGCATTCAACAAGAGTTTAATGTCTGCACTACACAATACAAAACAATACATAGAGTAGTCTAATAGTGTTTTACTGAACACCTGCAAATGCAGCTTCCTCATTTAATCTATTCAAAAACCATAAAGAAATGTCACATAGCAAAACACACTGCAGGCCAATATGAATCTGAACTTGAAATTCATGCTTGATTGAGGGATTCCACAGGACAAAATTATTAGCCCCAAGCTAATGCAAAATCGCTTCCCAGTACTTTATTGAGCTCCTTCATTCCAAAATACCTTCAGGGTCTCCTCCTCTGCCCAACTCACCCTCCAAACTGCTCACTTAACCACCATGGGGTCGAGCCGCTCGGCCTCCCACCTCCAGAGCTCTCTGCCTCAGGACATACAACACTCCACCTCTCTCACCACCTTAAAACGCACCTTTTCAGACAAGCCCACTCCCTTTAATCGTTTTATGTGTGTATATGGAACTGGAAAGACTTTGCTTTCATTTTTATTTTTGACTCTGTTTACAGAGTAGTCTGTTTGTTTATTTTACTGCTTTTTGGTGCCTATAAATAAAATGTATCATTATTATTAAATGGGGGAAAAACAACCTTTATATTTACAAAGGCACCTTTTAGCAGGCATCAGAGCTGCATTACTAATTTTTTAGCCACAAGGGGTCAGTGGAACAAAATGAAAATCAAACATTAACAACTTGTCATGTGTTTCTGTCTTTAATCTCTAATTGCAACGCTTAATCATCTGTTCATAATAAATGCTAAAGCTTCATAGATTAGTAATAAACACTGAATAATTACAAACAGGTGCACAAGACAACTCATGAAAAGATACCCTGATAAAGTCTCTGGTCTAGTCCGGTCTAGGCCTGAGGGCTCCGCTTTTCCTTGCTGTAGCCCGGTCCATTCTTGTCACCAATTAACCTAGACGGGGATCGAACCGCGACCTTCTTATTGTGGGGCGACACCGCTAACCACTACGCCACCGTGCTGCTGAAGTCACACGCCACAAAACTGGTAGATCACCAACCTCCATCTCTATTTTTGACATCCCAGTTCATATACAGGTGCAATATTATATTATTTCGATATTATAAATATGATATATATATATATATACAAGACATACAGAGACACGCTGCCTCACCTTTACACAGCAATGTGCTTTACTTCCCAACATGACAGACAAACAGCTCGTTTTTGTACAGATTAGATGATGAGAGGTTTACAAACACAAAATTATTGACGGTTGAAAGGCAGCGAATGGTGTCGGAGTTTCCCAGTCCGCCTGATGGAAACGACCTTAGGCTGTTTTATCTGTAAAGTCATTTACAATTCTTGTCAGTAGCGGTTGCAGGATTCTGGGTTTATTTGTAAAGTGTAATTGTGTATTTGTGCTCGCCTTGCTCCCTTTATGACCCCTTTATTGTCTCTCCCAGCGAAATGGGATAGTTTGTCCAGTTTTAGGTTCCGTTCACAACACAACCCCGTTTCCTTGGTTACCGCCTCCGACCACGCCCCCACCCAAAACCACACGCAGACATGAGCTCTTCCGACATGGTGAGAGACTATGGGACTACTACGGTAATAAGTGAAAAAAAAAAAACACGGTTAAAATATAACAAAGAGTGGTTGAAATAGAGTGAATGAAAGGTTTGGATTCGACTTCTGTGACAGACGAGTCGAAAGAGCTCTGCAGTTATTTAAGTGTGACGTACGTGCACGCCATGCGGATTTAATGCAACATGCTGCCACCGAAAAACAGCAAAAACTCAGCACCTTTCTCCTTCATGAGGCTAACAGACATCGGCTTTACTGTGCCAAAGACAAAGATAGCCTCTTACGTGTCGATCAATGCCGTGGATCATTACGGCCAATTTATTGGATCTTCCTCCTGATGAAGAAGTCAAACATAACCAAACAGTTGCCCTTTGTTTTATTTATTTGAGGAGCCAAGTCGCTTTCTTTAGGGTTTATTTAGAGCTATCTGTTTCGCTTTTTCACTGCTACATCCGTCCAATAATTTTGTTAACCTCATTGTGTAGCTAACATGGCTATAGATTGTAATCTTGTCAGGCTAAAGGATGCCACAAGAGTTAAGGACACCCACACTCTGTGCTGTGCTACATTGGATTTGTAGCACCCAACAGCGTACAATAAAACTCACACTCAGGACATCAGGAGAAAAAGAAGCAGACAAACAAATTACTTTAATCAGACAAGTCTTAATGCTTTTTCAGAGATGTCCAGATGCTATATTGTTACAGCATTAAAAATGCATATGCAGTTACCTGGACCGAATACACTGCTGAGATATGCATCAGTAAAGGCCAATGTTTTCTTTGTGATTCTCTTAGATTTATATTCTAACCATAGGTCTGAGGTATAAAAAGAAGATAACATGAAAATAAACACATAATGCAAATGCAAGCATGACCTCAATTATGGTTTAACTGGATTTCAAAATGGAGGAATTTGAATTTTGTTACTAACTTTGCTGCCCCCACAGCCAAAAACGATCACATTTTCTTTTATAATCCCGATTTATTAATGCAGCATATATATATATATATATATTTGCTCAGTGAATGTGTGTGTGATATGATTTAAATCTCAATCTGACTATTATCCAAATTTCACTGAAAATATTGTAACGCACAGTGTAAGAGACAGAATATGCTTTTTAATTCATGAGTGTTATGCAAAGACATCTGGAGTAAACATCTGAGGAATGGAGGCAGTGTGAGTTTGGAGGACTAGGTTTACTAAAGGTATAGTGGAATGATAAGTAAACAGAAAATTAATCATGGAAAGTTATTAGCAATAGCAGAGGTATTCCAAGCTGCTGCTGTGGAGTCTCTGAATGAGAATTTAATATATGTGCACCACTCTCATGCCATTCTGTAAAGCCTAATATTTTGTCTATTATGATCCCTGTTACCTCAATGACATGGAAGAATTAGAAGCACATAATTATATGACAACAGCTCTGATGCAGGTTTGCAGAGGTAACAGGATGCCAGTGAAAGCAGTGAAAATACAGAACTACATTCAACAGCTGAGCTCTGTTGACTCCATTTTTTTCAGGGTCATTTGTTGACAATTGATCCGTGGAGACTAAGAGTCTGAAGCAGACACAGTCTTGGCCAACTGAAACCTTAAAATCTGTGCACAGTAATAGGGAAAGAAAGAAGAATAAGAAGAATAGAAAACAGAGATGAGGAAGAAAACCGGAAGACAAATGAGTGGAATCTATATGGTAACAAGACGGTAAGTCCATGAAATACAAAAAAAAGATGAAAAATAATTGCTGTGCTGACTTCCTCTTGCACACCTGTTCCCTGAATCTCTGTAAGAAAATCCTTACTGACTACACAAGAATGCTTGTTCCTTCAGTTCATCCACTGGTCAGAATTAATCTAACAACCTGATGAACATCCTCCTCAAGCTATATTCATATGGTTTGAAGTATCATATCAGTTGACACAAGAAATGTAATGACTGTGTCTGCTGCCTGTTAAAGCATGCTGTACTTCACATTATGACATGATATTCTTTGTGACTCGCTCCCACACTTCTTGCCTATTGCTAAGGTTTCCCCACCCTCGCTCTAAATGCATCATTGTTCCCATTTATCTCTTTGTCTCTCCCCCCTCTGGTTACCACTTTGATTCAATGTGAACACACATTAATGGGATGCGTACATACAAATGGACTGTGTGTGATAAGCCACTGCATCATAATAGCTTTAGTGAGGCTAGAGTGATTGCACAAGGAAGGCTGTGTTTTATATTTTGTCAATTATTAAAATGCAGACATCTGACATATTTTTCATAATCCTTTGCAATACTAAGGGAATGGAGGACTAAAGGAGCAAACAAACTTAAACTAATACAAAAACCTCCACCCTTCATCCCTGACATAGCACACAATGGCTCTGGCAAGGCTATACCTTCTCATTGTGGAGACTAAAACAACAAATCTGACTATTGGGGTGAAGGGGCACAAAAAGTGTTTGAGTAGTCCTGACAGCTCTGGTGCAGTGTGAGACAATTATTCGGCTAGGTGGAATGCTAATTACTTTGGCTGCAGACAGATGACGCAGATGTCAGGGCATGGAAGTGAGAGTACAGTAGAAGGAATACTTCTACTGTAGCTGTGGGGGGTGTAGACCAGAAATCAATTACAACTTTCAGATTGCAACTAACCTTTTTTTATTCCTTGTATTCTTGTTTGTGAATGTCACAGAGTGACAGGTCTAGACACCAAACCATTTAAATATGGCTCACATTAGACCACATCTGAGACAGTAAAATAGATGTTTTACTCCTGATGGAAAACACTGTAAAATCAATAGCTGGGATGTGGCCAGAAGCACAATACCGACCAATAGAGAGCAGGGCGGACAAATGTTTTGATATAATCCTCCAGAGGATGGAGGAAAAGAGGCTGCTGCACACTAAAGAGGACTGGCTGGATTATACCCACTTATTATTCTAAACTGAATAACAGCAGGACCCCACGGGCTCAAAATGTCTGCATACATGTTGGACTAAAGGCAAAGTGGCTGAGAAGATGAAAAACAAATGAAATCATGAAGCAAATAAAAATGATAATACAGGCTGCTGTCATTAAGAAAAGCTACAACTAACAGTCTAAAAACTGCTTTACAATTTTTTATTTATTTTTTGTTATACTGGTACTGCACATGGTACACTCATGATGTGTTTCCAAATTTGTCCTGTCAATGTGTGAACACAAGCTGATCATTTGATGACAGTAGTTTGGAGGAGTGCAGCTAATCACTCAGCTACATCAAACTCACAGAGACATAGGAGAATAAGGATTGTCTTTTTACCTTTTCTCTCCAAGCAGAAGCTTTGAATTCAGCATACAGTGACATTTGTCCTTCGATGTCTGTGAATGTTTGATTCTTCCTCTGTCCAAATTATGTGTGGGGAAAAAAATATCCAGAAGACCCAGAGTCGTGATTGGCTGCCTGAGCATGAACAGCATGCCAAAAGCCTCAATTGTGGGTATTATTGGCTTGTGTATGCTAGTCTTGGGTGAGTATGTTGCTTGAATTACTCAGATGCAGCACACAAGCCTGTAACACCTCCGACAATGCACGTTTACATGACAGCTAAAAAAAAAGAATTATTGCTTTAGTCCGACCAAAACTGGACTTTTAAAGTCCATGTAAACACGTTAGCTCGACTGAAATCGAACTTAAAATTGTCGGACTAACACACCCAGATAAAGTCAACCTACTGCTGCATGTATACAGACAGTCGGACTGGAGCTGGAGGAGGTGATCTGCGCATGTGCTAAAGTGTCGCGCTAAGCTATGACGAACAGCATTTAAAACGTAAACGCAAATGTAGGGGGTCAGACAAAAGAAGCCGGCTAACTGCTACACGTCGAACATGGCAAAGTCTGCAGCAAAGGCTCATTTTTGGACGGATACAGAGGCTAACTTGCTAGCTCACTGGTCTTTTTTTCGTTCCACCTCTACTGTGGTCTGTGACGTCATAGGTCAATCGGTAGTGGCCCATTACCCACAAGCCGAAAGAGTGCATATCGTCACCTATCGTAGCGGAGGCGACATGATTTCAACAAATAAATCGATTTCACTCCAGAGCATGTATACTGGGACAAGGACAGAAGTCCGATGAGATGGCTTTATTGAGCTACAACCATAGCTCGACTTAACTGTGCATGTAAACGTGCTTCAGTAGAGCTATCGTGTTTACATGTACTTTAAAAGTCCAGTTTAGGTCGGACTAACGCAAGAATTTGTTTTTTTAGGTGTCATGTAAACGTGCTTAGAGTGTGTCTGGCAAAAACTGGTAGTTGCAGAAAATGCAGTACAGCTACTCACAAGTTAAACAGCGGTTTCTCCTTTCTAACCTTCTAACGACAAGAACCCTAACCCTGAGCACATTTAGCATTTGATATCATTTGATAAATGTTAAGGGAGCTATTGCCTTAACTTCCTAAATATATCTGAAATAGGTACTTGGCAAAAACAATTTATGATTTGCCCGGGTTGGAAAAAATGTTTTGGCTGATGTTTGTTCAGTGATACTTTAAATACTTAAATTTGATATGTTTAATCACTGAGACCCAAAGAAAACGTTACATCACGGTTAAAACTATTACCATTCATCAAAAAGCGAGAGGCCCATTGCTATTGGAATCTTAACTTATCATTGGTAGTGTAAGGTAGAATTAAATAATAATGCACTGTGACTTTATGTGCTCCAGTGTCCCATTCACTGGTATGTAAGTGGGGTTTTCTGTCGTATCAGGGTCTCTTTTCATGAGTTGTCTTGTGCACCTGTTTGTAATTATTCAGTGTTTATTACTGATCTATGAAGCTTTAGCATTCATTATGAATAGATGATTAAACGTTGCACTTAGAGATTAAAGACAGAAACACATGTGACATTTATTTTCTGTTTGTACAGTATGTTTGAAAATGGAGGTTAGAGACAATATACGTGTTTGTGGCGGTAAAGGGATCAGTGTCTGTGGTTTGCTTCTAAGGTTTATTACATTACTGTGATAAATGATGACCCACAGGGCAGGCTGTGTGTGTGAGTGCTAGAGCTTACACTGACAGCACATCGCTTTAAAAAAAGGTTTGTCTAGACAACATCTTCAAACTAGCAGCAGAGTCGCTTGTTTTCATCGAGTGCCACCAACAAATACTGAGAGTTGTTCTTGAAATGTGTGTTTATGTGAGTGTATGTGTGCAATGTGGGTCAGTTCTGTGTGTGTGCAACTGTGTAGTTTATCCATATATATTTTCATTTTCATCTTGTCTCTGTAATTTGGTAGCTTTTTTTAAGGCAGTGTTGCAGCTCTTTGCTTTTCTCTTGTCCCTCCTCTTGTTCCTCACACAGCCTCCACTACCGCACAGTTTGTCCCTGTTTCATTTACCCTCCCTTTCTTTGTGCATCCTGTCATGTTTAAATTATGCCCTAACAAAGATCTGGGAAGTACCTTAACTCAAGTTCTTTACTTCTTTACTTTTACTTTATTCTATTTTATAGGCTAATTCGGCGCCGTTACATACAGAAAGAAAACTTCCTACTTGCTTAATTTCATTCCTTTCACCGGTTTCTCTTCAGATTAAGGGGGCACGTAGAAAATATATCATTTTATAAATATGAGATAAAGTATCCCTAACTGTTACACAATGAAAACTTGAAATTCTCAATTTATTATTTATATACCAATAATAACTCAATATTTGTGAAAGTGTTTTTTTAAATGCGGGATTGAGGCAGTACAGACTTTACTTTTTTTATATATATTTTTTTACTGACTTAAATTCCAGATCACTATATTTCTTCCATTGCTTCCTTCTTTCCTGAAAAAATGCCATGCATATTCTAGGTTTGTGATTGATTTGTAATTGCAATGGCTATATATTGCAAGGCAGGGAGACATCATGAGATTAATCATCAGTGTCAACCCATAATGAATTGAGTCATTATTATTGAAATCAATAGGTGAATATATATATATATATATAGAGAGAGAGAGAGAGAGAGAGAGAGAGAATGGATTACTGATTTATTACCAACAGGATGTCACAACAAATCAGTGAAAGGCCTTCAGTTGATTCAGAACGCTGCTGCATGAATATTAACAGGAACTAGAAAAAGAGATCACATTTCTCCTCTGCTAGCTTCTCTTCATTGTCTCCCAGTAAAATTCTGAATAGAATTCAATATCCTTCTGCTAACATACAAAGCTCTCAATGACCAAGCTCCATCATATCTCAGAGGGTGTAGTTCCTTCTTGGCCCAGGAGGTCACTTCGCTCTTTGGATGTAGGTTTACTTGTGGTTCCTAGAGTCTCCCAGAGTAGATCGGGAGGCAGATCTTTCAGCTATAAGGGTGCTTTTCTTTGGAACCAACTCTTAGTATTGTTCTGCAGGGTGGACTGTCTTGAGGGCTTAAGGCTTAAAACCTTCCTCTACCTCAGACACTGTAGTTAAAAGTTAAGCTTTAAGCAGTTG
Source organism: Remorina albescens (assembly GCA_034769265.1). Classification (NCBI taxonomy): domain Eukaryota; kingdom Metazoa; phylum Chordata; class Actinopteri; order Carangiformes; family Echeneidae; genus Remorina; species Remorina albescens. The sequence continues at coordinate 19,492,419 of CM068494.1, forward strand.
CCGCCCTCCCTGAGCTCTATGCGTAAAGAGCCTTGGTTTATTTTGATTTGCTGTGAGAATAAAGAAACTGAGAAACTGAGCAGTTCACTGAGAAATGAAAAATGAGAAAATAGACAAATATTTTTCAGGACAAAAGTCATAAGCATACACTTTGCTAGAAAGGAGATGATGGAGATGGATTAAGATATGCATCAGAACCTGAATTCTGTCTACAATATTATAAACCCGATGCATTTGGAATCTGCTTTGGCTCCATAGTATTAATATTCTGCTATACTGGCGCCTGTCAAATTGTGACCTGAGCAGCCAGTTAGCCTGCACTGTTCTCATTCTGGCAGAATGTAACAGTATTTAGTTTTCAGTTCACTAATTAAGGGGGGGTGACCAAGCCAAACAATTACTGGCAAACATGGGGCATGACTGCTCATTTCAAAATTTGGTTTTCTAGCAGAAGAAAACCAATCTCCTCTTTAATGCAAATTGTTGACTGTGGAGGAAAAGCCTCTATGACTGTGTTATATGGTATGACTAGAACTGTTGTATTTGTTTCTTCAATTAGAAATCATAAAAAAAATAAAACAAAAAACCAAACAAAACATGGGCTAAGACCTCATACAGAATTAATTGAGTCAACAATACTGCTGAATTCGTGAATGAATCTTTGAATCACATAGAGCAGATTATTTATTGGTTACCATTTTTACTCACTTTACCAATTCAATTCTCAGAGACAAACTGGAGCAACAAACACTGGAAAACATATTCAAACATGGGGATAAAGTCTACATGGACAACAAAACAACTGAAGGATTATTTATTTCTGAGAGTTATTTTGTTTTTAATCTGCTGATGCACTATTGTCTTATACTGTTGTAATATGGTTTAAAGATTTTAATGTAGATTTAATTTTTTAAAATTTTAAAAGATTTTAAAGATTTTACTAAATCATGCAATTGTGTGTTGGCAATTTTTGTATGTTACCGTTGCTGATTATTTGCATTGCATCTGAGGTCGCTCTAAACTGTGTCAGAGAGCTTTGATGTGCAATGCATGTTAATCATGGTCTTATTTTGACATAACTTTGACAGTAGTGAGAATTAAACTGATGAATAGTAAGGTATGCTCCAGAGACTCCTTGACTGGAACTGATTAAAACTTCTTAGGCTAAAAAAATATTTAAATTAGAGTCTGCCCTTCATATCACTCTCTCTCCAAAATTGGTCTGCCAGGAGTCTCATGGATGAGGCTTGCATTCGAGGCTTTCAGTCAGAAAGACTTTGTACATGGTAAATGTTGTGAAAGAGCCAAATTTAACCATGACCTTTCTGTACCTAGATAAGCAGTGTAGTTACCTGAACCTAATCAAACTGTGACTGACCATTGAAGTCCATAAAGGGTTTGGGTTCTGCCAGAAAGCCCTGAGGACAGTCTGGGACACATGCCCTCCAGGCACAACAGGGTTTCAAGATTAACAGAGTTGTTCTTCTTAGTAGTAACGATCAGGTTTTCCATTCCAGCTCAATGTTTTATTTATTGACTGAAAGGCTGAGATGGATACAGAGTTGAGCAGAAATCCTAGAAAAATACAAGGATTCTACGCAATTTATTGATGTTGGAGAAGCAGTGCATCTAATCAGGCCCTCCTCTGATGGAGCAGCGGAGCCTGTGAAAAATGCCATTTTAACCAGTAACAGACACCGTTATATTTCACAGGGGAAATAATTTGATCCCACTGTAGCAGGGAGTTGTATAAGTCAAAGTCAAAAGTCCAAATCTTGAGTGTACACTTGCCAAATACAAAATAATTTCCTCTGATCTTTGCAATAAGTTGAGCAGTCTTGAAATGAAAGCCACACACTGAATTATCGCTTAGTGAGGTGAAACTAAGGTGAGTAATGATCCTGGTGTAGTGGTAGCTGGAGTTATTGTCTGTCTGCAGCAAGATGCCCAGCAGATAAATCATTGAGACAAACCCGCCGTGGCTTGGCACAAATGAGACTTTATGTAGGCTTTGTTCAGATGCCTGTCTCACCAATGTCTCCTTTTATGTCCTGCTATCTGTCTCTTCACGCCTGAGAGCACACTCCTAAACACATGCATGCGTAAACAGAACCACCACTTTATCACATAGATATAGTCCTCTTCAGACTATATCTGGCTCTTAATTCAGAAGTCCGCTACAAAATTGTATCAGTGATTCAGCACTCAAGTTCTCTCTTGGGTTCAGGCTCATGTCCTCTGTGAACTCCTTGTTGTGAATTTCCTCATCACATGAATTAAAACATGGTTACAGTCTATCTTTAGCACTGCTTCTCGATGTGGTTAGATGAAGCAGATTAACCAGGTCCTCTCAAAGGACACAAAACTTTACTTACTACAATAAAAAGAAAAGACAGCCATTACTGTGATGGGAACAGAACCAACAATTGAACCAACTCTTCAACAGATTTGACACTGCAGACCCACACCAACCCAATGACACCTTTCTACCTCACTGTATACAGCAAACTTCAATTACAACTTTTAATCCTTCCACATACAGTGATACTCAGATGATATTGTTTTTGTGGTTTGTATCAGGGTTTGACAAGAATCTGAATATAGGGATCTGATAAAAGCTTTCAGTGACTGGAGTGATAAAACTGCCTCCTACTGAACACCTCGAATACAAAGAGAATTATAGTGAATATCCAACATTCGAAGCTCCCTCTTCAGCCAGTGAACATTCATGGAGTGGATATTGAGGTGGTGCCAACCTAAAAATGTCTGGCAGTACACCTGGACAACAAGTTGGACTCATCTCCAAACATAGATGCACTCTACGGAGCTGCCTCTTCTTCTCAAGGAGGTTCAGATCCTTAGAGATCTGCAGTGAGATGCTGCAGATGTTCTACCAGTCTGCGGTGGCAAGTACACAGTTGTAGGCTGCAGTCTGCTGGGAGGCAGCATAAAACAAAAGGATGCAAGATGGCTCGACAAACTGGTGGAAAGAGCTGGCTCTGTAATTGGAAACTGATTAGACTCAGAGGGGGCTGTGGGGGAGCAAAGGCAGAGACCATCTTAAAAGACTCAGACCATCGACTTCAAAACACCCTAGTGGATCAGAGAAACTTAAGCAGTGGACCGTTAATCCATCTACAATGCAGGATGAAAAGATACAAAATATTATTAATTCCCACTGCTGTCAGACTTTACAACTCTTTAACTATAAGGAGTCAACCTACCAAACAGCAACATTTCCCACTTGGGGAAGGGGAAGTATTTCTGATTTTGATTGGGGTACTTCTGTGGTTTGTTTTGTACCAAGTATGATTTTGATATCCTGTGTAATTCCACAGAGTGGTCCTGATGCCTTGTGAAGTGAAGTGAAGTGGTTACTTTCCTTATTCTCTTAAATGCATATGAACACATACATATTAAAACAGTACACAAGCACAAACAACTCCCTGTGCACTCATCGCTGTTTCATTATCACTGTGTCGCTGTTTGCAAAGTCATCATCACTGCAGTTATTATTCTGCTCTGTTGAGAACTTGTCTTATATGCGGGGTGTGTGGTTTCATGTGTGCACGCTTGCATGTATCCACCGCCCCCGCTGCCTATTTGTCGTGACAATGAAAAATGTTTAAATTTAGAGGTAGAGATACAGACAGATAGAAAGAGAGAAAGAGAGAGAGAGAGAGGCAGACAGATGGACAGCGAAATTGTGAAAGGGGGAGCAGAAACTGCTGACCCACCTACTGGCACACCGCCTAATAGGAAGAGTTTTAAAAAAAAGTTCCACGTTACCATCGTCAGATAGATGAAAAGCCAGCAAGGGGGAGACTCATGGTAAAAGTGCGCTTACTGACGTTGCCATCACTCAACTTAAGTCATTAGAAAATGTGCTCTCTGCAGTGACTTGACATGCACTACACTGTGAGAGCCACAGAAAACAGCTGACTGTTGTTACTGTTTTACTAATATTTGCAGCTGATTGTAATAGTATGGTGATTATGGAAAGAGACTAAACAGCGAATTGTAGAATGTTATAAATTAGAATATACAGTACAGTATCATTCAATCAGTATTTCTATATAAGCAACTGCTGCATATTCATAAAATGTGAGGGCGCACTTTTCTTCATTTACTGCTAACTCTGCAGTTCTACGGCCGTATTGTTCAGCTAATTGCTTTAGTTTTGTTTCCACCAATTCACTGTTTTGATTTCGCCTCATTGCTCTCAACGACTTTGTTTCCATTTTCAGCAGGCACCTGTTTTCATTTGAGGAGCTCGGGGCTTCTGCTGCTAAGCCTCCAAAAACACACAAACCCAAGCAAACACCTACTGGAGAGGTGGGGGTATGTGTGTGGGGGCACTATCTAGTGTCAGCAGCCAAGAGTTTCCTAATGGAACAGGAGGGGGGGGTCTGGTTTTTTGGCTGGAGATGTAGAGTCCCAGAACACACACTACTCAAAATATGCTCCCATGGATAGATGATAGACCACATCATCATTGACATTTATATTACTGTTTATGCTTTAAAATGAGAGGGTAGGTGACTACACCATCACAGTAACCAAATTAAAATGTCTTTCCTTAACTCAATACTGAACAGTGAGTTGATTAAATTAATTGTTTCATTTAGTTTCAAGATATTTGCCTACACGGGCAGCACGGCGGCATAGTGGTTAGCGCTGTCGCCCCACAATAAGAAGGTCGTGGGTTCGGTTCCCAGCCTGGGGCCTTTCTGTGCGGAGTTTGCATGTTCTCCCCGTGTCTGCGAGGCTTTCCTCCCACCATCCAAAGACATGCATGTCTAGGTTAACTGGTGATTCTAAATTGTCCGTAGGTCTGAATGCGAGTGTGAGTGGTTGTTTGTCTTTGTGTGTTGGCACTGGTGACCTGTCCAGGGTGTACGGTACATTGCTTGGGATTGGCTCCAGCACCCCCCGCCCCCCATGACCCGGAAACAGAAAAGCAGTAGAAGATGGATGGATATTTGCCTACATTTACATAGGCGCTGCAGGCCTCAGTTACTAATGGTAACAGAGAGAAGAACAAAAGTTGAAGCTGTTTTGATAAACGGATGTTAGTGCACACTCAATCACATTAAATGTCACATTTCACATTCATTGAAGTATGAATGAAATGAAAATATTACAGCAAGTGGGAAAATACGCTCGTGTCTCATATCGAAATGGGCATATAAGCATATTTTCAATTCTTCCACTACGACTGATGTGGGACATGTTTATTTGGAGCTACAGAATGGCCAATCCACACCAGATTTCCCAAAATGGAGTGTCAAATTGCATTCCACTTTTGTGTAGCTCACTGTGTACTTTGTGTGGCAGTTTAGAATACCCCCGTTATTGATTTTTCTGCATCCATCAGTAGTTCAACAGCATTCTGTGTGGAAAAAGATAGTGATACATCCATGCACCATTTAAGCCTCTTCTAAAGGAAAATATAGTAATGTACCATGTTGGTAATTTTCCGCTCCATGCAAAGAACACTATCAATCCAGTGCTGGTTGTGAGAATTGGCAGTAATCCAGAACTTTAACAGGCCTGTTCACTTTCCAGTCGATTCCTCAATTACTACCGTGGTCTTACAAATGATCGTTTATTGAGACACAGCAGTGATAAAGGGACGGACTGCAACTGTAATCCCTGTTTTTTTGGCTTGCTCTCATGTAAGCAACAAGCAACATTTTATGCAAACGTGATCAGTCAAACATTTAATAAAATTCTGTTGAAAAAGGTTAAGTGAAGTAATTATAGATCGAACCTGTTTGACATTAACCAGCTGTAAGCATATGATTTAACATTTTCTTTCTTTCTTTGGTTAATGAACCAGTCCATATGACACTGGTGGAAAAAAATATGTGTAAAAATCAGATAGTTATCATTCAGTGGAACTATTTTATTATGCGCAGCATTACACTGAATGACTGATATATAAGAGAAAGAAGCAGATGACCACATTACTGTTGGGATTGGGATTAACGCTAAATAAAGTAAATTAGAACCACTTGCTTTTAACAGGTTTACATAAACCCTGGTACCGCAGTTCACTATTTTTTTGGATTCAGGATACTACACTCTTGGCTATGGTAAATAAGCCGACCAGGGCTTAGGTACTGTCTGTGCTTTCTTAATGGGGCAACCATCTCTGAAATATAATTTTCATGGCTAAGCAATCCGTGCTCTCAGAACCAAATGTGCTGATTGGGGCTACAGATGTCTCATCCAATCTCATTATGGCAAGTGTAATGACCTTGGGCACGCAACTCGGGGACTAAAATGTTCGACTCTCAGAAGGATGTTATGATAAAAGTATTTTAATAGTCAACGATTTAATTAAACAAAAGGTGCTCTCAGGGAGGATTTTCAAAGTACAAAATAAAACGCTCACGAGGAGGATACAATGTAAAACATACAATAAACTCAATGATGATCAAAAATATTGACACAAAACTGGGATTGAACCTGCTAATCACGAAACCTGGCTGGGATGCTTGACAGGACTGAACAAGACGAACTGGCAATAGACAAAGTGAGACAAGAACTATTTATACATGAGGTAGGGGAAACCAATCAGAAACAGGGTGGACAATCACACTGGTGGGAAAATTACACAAAAGGAGGAAGTCAGGGTCTGAAACAAGAGAGAAGAGATGAGTACAAAATAAAACAGGAAATGCACGACAAGACTAGACATGAAAGAAGTTAAACTTGATGAGACATAACAGCAGGATAATCTTGTGTACAATGAATCATGAAATGATTCTTCTTTTACATTTACTCTGCAGACCACACCTCCTGGCCCTGAACTTATATGAACTTAATTTAGAGTTAATTTATGCCTACAATTTAGCAAATTTGAAACAAATTTCAGTTTACCTTTCAGTTCAGTTCAACTTCCTGACATTTTTAAAAATATGAGTGTACTACCAACCCACACAATGCCATGATCCAAAATATATATCCTTCAATTTTATGAATGTGACATCTCATCTGTTTTGCTTTATTTACGCAATTGCAAGTAGAAACAGATGAATGTGATGGAAGGTTCCTTAGCCTTATTTTCTATGTGTGTTAAAATGCTTCTGGTGATGACATTTTTCAAACAGCACCACAGGACATCTGCAGCTTTATACTCTGCTCAGTTCAGTGTTATGTTGAATCTATATCTGTCCAGGTGTCATAGTTCATTTGGGCCCAAAGATGCTAATTAAGTAATGTAACAGATGACACTATTATCCTTCACTGGTTTATTTGAATTCTCCAAAGGAGAAGAGAGGCGTTTGAGAAGGTGTTGAGAAGGTGGGAGTGAGAGATGAGGAGAGAGAGAAAGAAACATTAAAAAGTTGTCTTACAAATTCAAATAGATTCATCCAATTTTTCTGTTGAACCTGTGAGAAGTAAAAGCAGCTTGTTTCGGGGCTAACTGAGATTAAACCTGAACTGCAGGTAACCATTCATCACTGCAAGATCATTAAAATGCCACACTCATACAGGAATACACAGTATAAGGCATCATATGGCACAAGTGTACGTGTGTCAGATGAATGTCAACAAGATGTTTGTGTCGCTCCCTCCTCCCTCTGATTATGTGCCTACAGAATTAACTACACAGACAACATATACAATTCTGCTCTTGTAGTGCATAAGTAAAGAGAGTTTTAGGAATCCAGATTGACACATAGTTTTCATTCATTCTTCCATGATCTTTTGAATTTACTCCGTTAAAGAAAAAAAAAGATTTGGAAGGTCAGAAAATGAGAAAAAAACTAAAAATACATAAAAGTAAGGGAACATAAACACTGTGATAATAATCACTGATACTGTTTCAACCAAAAAGCTCAAAGCACCTTCTGTAAAAATGTTTTTTTAGATGAGATTTAAAAACCGAGATAGTCTTGATAAGTGGAAGTCTGCACGTCTAAAAGGTAAAAATCTTCAATTGGCAGCCTCAGTGAATCTGAGGGGGTCCCTAAGGACCGTCAACATTCAGAAGACCGCCTTCATCAGACCAGGGAGGGTGAAGTGTGCAATTACTGGTATGAACTCTAAAAACAGCCAATGCTCTTAAGCCAAGATTGGTGTGATGTGTAAAAAACACGATTCAACACAACTGAAGTGTAGCTTAAATGTCACAACAGTGACTCACTAAAGGGCAAACTACGCTTGTGGGCTTAAAAACTTTGTGATATCAAAATGAACCAACTTTACCTGTTTACCCACAGTTAATAAGCTGTAGTGTTTAAATTAATATGGCTTTATTCTTTTTGGGAACATAAAAATCTCAGTTGAGCGGTTATGAAAACTATTAATTTAATCATGATTGCTTGACATTTTTGGTAATACAAATCCTACAAATACAAAGCTGTATATGCTAACATCATTTAACAGAATTTTTTCCAGTATAATTTTATAAAAGTAAGTCTTGGTGGTAATAAGTGCTATAATGGAACACAGACAACGAACAGCAAAACAGGACCTGAACATTAAACTTGAATATCATGAGGCCACTATAAAAGATTTCTGTATGTGTACTTCTATCATATCCTCTAAAGCTTCAAGCTTCAATTCAGACTGTGGCATTCACAATCAAATACATATGGGACAAGAAAAGTTGAGCTACTTTAACATTCACTCTACCTCTTCAGTCACACCGTATTAAATGCACCTATGCTTTAATTTATCAGGACATTCAGGCTCACCTGTGCACAAATAATAAATGAGTCCTGACAAATGGTGTAACTGCAGCATTTGGTGCACACATACTGTAGATCACAATGGAGCTGTCTCCCTGTAGATTTCCTGCTGCACTGGTGCATCTTCACATGAATCTGAAGTGTCTGGGTGAAAGGGCCTTGTTGGTGTGACGTTCTCATCTCCAACTGCTGCATCCCTTCACTTCTCATCTCTGTAAAGCTCTTTCGGCATTTGTTTGGTCCTACAACCTCTCACTCTCTGCTTCTCTCCCTTTAGTCTCACTCACTCTTTCACCCTCTCATCCTCCAGTTGCTCTCAAACTGTGTGTGTGTTGTGATCGTTGAGCCATGACATGACTGAGTGTAACAGCCCTGGGGGAGTCATGCGCCGTGGCTCTCTCTTGGACGCTGGAGACACGTGTCACAGATCTTTCCAGCTACCATTCAGCACTAACCTGCCCCTCCCTGTAACCTTCTGCTCTCTCTCTCTCTCTCACACACACACACACACACGGGCATGCACACATGCGAGCACAAACACATACACATGTGCACACAATTTCTCTCCATACTTTTTTATGTCCTTCTAAGCCTTTTTTATTGCTCTTTGTTGCTTTCTCAGCATCTACTCTCACTTGTCTCCCTTCATTTATTTCTATATTTCCGTGTCAAACCACCATCTCCAGCCTAGAGGTTTTCTGATTCCCCACCCCTCACCATCTCTCACACTTTGGCAAATAAAAACATGTCCTTGCAGGTGGGTTGTCCTCCGTTCACTTCTGATCATCCTATATTCTCATTTTACTAATGCCTAGTGACATTATAGACAAACGGTGAAGCCCCATCCTTTCCTCCTCCACTATTTTTTTTCCTTTCTCAAATCCTGGCTCGTGCACTCTGGTTATCATCCCCTCTCTTCAGTATTCTCACTTTCCTCTGCCCTATCCTAGAGGCTGAAATTATTCATTTTAAATACTCATTGGCCACAAGTTTACACCACACATTAACTACGGCTTAGAAGCCAAAGCCTTCAGCAAATAGATTGTATTTTTTTTTTTGCTTTGGCATGTTTTTTTTCCAGGATTGTTAGTCAGTTATGAAAAATCACAGATAGCAAAGTGAGGAGTTATATTGATCTCCTGCCAAACAAGTGTTTACACTTCTATGTGTGTATTTAGTGCTAAAGCCATGCCTCTGTGTGTTGTGATATGAGTGACACAACATCAGAGAAAAACTTTTGTTTCTGTTGCTGTTTCACACTATTCTTTCTACAACACATATTTTCACAGAGCATGGGATGTTTTTTGAACACAGTCTGTGCAAACATGAAATTTAATACAATGATTTTCTTTTTATGAGACTTTTGCACATGGGGAACAAATTAAATTCCTGAAAATGCTGAGAACAGAAAATTACTTCAATAACATCTTTTGAAACGTTATTTTGAAAGACACGAGGCTTTTAGATTATACAGGATTTAGTTGCCAAATAGATCTGCCAATATACATCAACACAGAACTGGTATAATTTTTTTAAAAACACATATGTGCTATTGTCTCTGCTCTCAGGGGCAAAATACTTATCTTAGGTTGCAAAATCTGAATTTAAAAAATGGTAAATCAATGTTATCAAAAATCATATTAAACTGTAGTTGATGGCAAGCAACTTTAGCTGAAATAGCTTTCCTGCCATGAAACTGTAGATTTAAATTTATATCTTAATAACTTCTTCGAGCACAATGTTCTAAAAATTCAGACTAAGCCTTAATTCAAGACTTATAATTAACTTATAATTAATTACTAAATAATAATACCAGATAAACTTTGAATTTATGTATTTTATTCCATCAATTTACTTTTGATGAGTTCATTTTAACAAACTGAGTAGTTATCCTCCTGTTCAGCTAGTATGATCATTTCAGCCACTTGTGAGAGAAACCTAGTACTAATAGGCTAATATGTTGCAGCGGAGGTTCCTTCAGCTTCTGCTAAATTTATATTCATAACACAAAATTACACATTGAACGTCCCAGAGGACAAAACAAAATTAATTTTACCTGACCTCTGCCATGCGCAGCTCTTTTAATTGACTTGTTAATCCAATGATCTGAGGAGTTCATGTAGGCTAAACTGATGTCAATTTTGAAATTTGGCATGCTGGAGAGAAAACCAAGACTATGGTGGCACGAGGAGCTCAAGGTAAAGTGCACACAGAAAAAAAGGTAAGAAAATGCAGGCAAATTTAGAAAACATCTGACAATATAGACTGCAAATATTCATGTTATATTCACAATTGTTAAAGAAATCAAAATCTGAAATGAAGACGCCATCTGTTACATTAAAGGTTATACATGAAGAGGACGATCATTATTTACATCTTGACGTGCTATTATGTGCAACAAATATGTGCGGTGATGATTATTCAGCAACAGATGAGGAGTGTTATGGAGGTGAATGTGTCCCAGCCAGTTCCCACTGGATGGTGGAGGTATTTAATTCCAGCCCACAAATACAGTTAAGAAATGATTTCAAACAAACCCATCCAAGATCTTAATAAAGAAAATTAAAGCCCTGCACCTGATGAGAAATATTTTAGCTTGAAATTGATTTTCCCTCTGCTTTTGCCAACTGGTGTGACAGTTTGTGATACAATGTGTGATACTCCACCGCTGCTGGGCTGAGGGGGATATGGATGGGTTTGACGATTAAGAAAAGAACAAAATTAGTTGGTTGGGTAAAGAAGTCCATGACAGAGGTTATATATAAGAGACGAACAAAACTCAGTGACATGAAAATGTTTATCAGGTTGGACCTGATGTGGAAGTCTTCTTCCACAGAGGAAGATCCCCACATCAGTCCTGTTCATGATAAATTGCACTCCGGAGGATTAAACCAAAAGGTTTTCTTAAGACAGTACCATTCCTCCAGAAAACCAAACCTCCACTGCAACTGCACCACCTGGAGGAAGAGGCAGAAGGCAGATGCTTGGGCCAATTAAGCCTCATCAGGACTGCCTTAAGAGCTGGGCTTCTACCAGTTTGAAGTCAACGTTTTAAGGATCCCTGTGGTGTAAGAGAGCTGCCCACAATTTCACCAGCACATCCTCTCTGCCATTTAATCCTGTCTGATTTTACAGCAAACCACGTGGATGCATGCACAGCACAGAATTCACTGCAGTTCCCTGTCAGCAGCAGCAAAACCTCACTGTGGGTGACTGAGATGAAGCTCAGGAGGGAGGATACTTTCTGGTCACGACTCAAAGACATCACACTGCACATGCTACCGTGTATGCCCACACGCACACAGGCACACACAAACACACACACACACACACACACACATTCAGCTAAGTGATGACGTACTGCTGGCGTAATTCTTTAAACCATTTTAGAAAAGTGCCACATGACATCTTTTGCAGTATGTCACGTAGTGGTTATACTGTACATGTAGAAAGCAGCCTTTAGCATAACAGCACACACAATCTTTAATTGCAAACCCACCCACACCTACAGTACACACATATTAGAATACACACACACACACACACACACACACACACACACACACACACACGCACTTATCTATAGAGACCAGATGCAGCCACCTAAATTAGTTTTGAGGTTCAAAAATAGCATCTTTAACTCTCGCCATTCTTCCCTCTTAATCTCTTCATTGTAGCTGTAATTATCCCTTTGGTGGAAAGTTTAGGTGTAGTCACATCCGAGCCCCACTCTTACAAACAGTGGCTTAGTTATTTAAACCCTGATTTATAAGGACTGTCTCAGCAGACAGGGTGAATAACAGTGATATGCAGAGACAGTTAGAAAAACAACTGAAAAGAAGGAAGATGGCTAGGGTGCATAGTTCTTTGTAATTTAGAAAACTTAGTCATACCATTAGCAATCTAAGCGAGTTAGCAGTTGCACAATTGGTACAGTATCACAAATCACAAGTTCTTATTTGCATCTTTCCACGTTAGAGTTAGTCCACAAGCATTGAGTGTGTGTACAGTTTGTGTTGATGGTGAGTGGAGAACAAGTGATGTCCCACTTGGCCTTTGCAGTTTGTTGTTTCTCCATACTGACAGTTTGACACTTAAACCTACTACAGAGCTGTGTGTCATGGCCGAGCTGTGCATTGTGTATGTGTGTGTCTGAGGCAAAGAGAGAAAGAAGCAGCAAATGTATCAGGGATATTCTGCTTATCTCTGTGTTTGAAGTTTAGGTCTACTGACTCAGGAAATTTTTGGTTTAGCAAATTTATCACTTCTTCAAAGCACTGTTTGCCACACAATGCCTCAGTCACAGCAGGATTTATGAGAAATCAGTGGATTGACTGATAGGAGAAGTCACATTAACTTTGTTGCAGCATCCAGTTGTACATTTTAATGCTCCAGGAAAGAGATGGAGCAGGTTTGGGGTCAGCCATGAGGCAGAAGTCTGGTTTTCCAGTTGTGAATACCGTATTTCATAAGTACAGTCATTTATGTAAATGTGTTAGTTTCCGGTTTCACTGGTTACTAAGGTATGAGTGTCTGCTCACTATAGTTTTGTGCACACCACTGTATACTTGTGTGAATTAAATGGGAGTCTGCTGTCTGACATTATTGTGGACGGACTGCCTTCTAAGTCTGGAACATGAAAAGCCAAACACCACGGTTTTTGTTAAAACTTATCTTACAGTGCGTTTGTCAGTTCTACTTGCTCCTCTTCCAGCCTGTATTTATGTTAGTAATGGTCTCTGACTTTGGTGCATCCACCATTTTGTCAGAAATGTGAGGAAAATACTGCCCAACACTTTGTTCTATACTCATGAAATGTTCTTGGAGTATCATGAGTGAATACTGTTGTATTGCAGCTTTATTATTGCATAATGTTATTATAATTTATTTTTACCTTTACTATTTTTCATCTCCTTTATTTTTTATCTTATGATCATTATTATCTTTGTTTTTATAGCTAATTTGTGATCCGATCTGATGTGAGGTGGAATTTCTGCCAAAAATCACCTTTGCACCTGACACCATATGGTCAACTGAACCATAGAAGACCTCAGAATTATTGCTTATGACCAAGCTGCACTTGGCTAAAATCCTATGGTTCTGGCTAGTGAATCAGGCCTCAGTGAATGTTGGTCCCACCTCCCTCTTCTTTATTTGGGCTGCCTAACTGAGCAAATGCTGTAAAAATTATATAATCTTTTCATAATAGAATGGTAGTGTCTGCTTACTTTGGAGGGACTGCATTTTTGGAATGAAGCATTCTGGTATAGTCATTACATCAATCCTGGGAGGAAGAGGCTTCAGCAGATACTGAATTTGGCAGACACTGCAGAACTAATGGGCAAAAAAGTGGGGCTGGAGACAGCTTCTGTATTGTACACAAGTATATGTGTAGTGTCTGTAGTTTTCCTTCGTTTGGTACTTTATGTCCTCTAGCCTGCTGCAGAAAATGAAGACAAAAACCTTGCGGAACCAAGGTCAGAGCTATTTCATTATCTAAGCCAGTTCATCTTTCACAAAACACTTAAACTGATTAATATTACAGCATGACAGCAGCCACTGTAGAGCCCCACCTTTCCATCACTGAAGTGATCATTTTTAGCTCCTGATGTCTATGAGGTTTGTCTGTTAAGAATAAATTTTATGTACTTACAGACAAATTATGTTTTTGGACCTGCTGAGATTTCATGGCCATGTTATCTCTACTGAGCATCATGTATTACCTTCATTTGTCTTGAGAGCACAGTATGTCCAAACTGCTGCATCACCATAAAGAGTTTATACATTATATACAACTAAATACGATGTGGAAGAAGAGTTTATATGTTTCACCCACTGCTAATATAAAAAAGGACATATCTCCGTCTTGACAATGAAGCTCTCTTATCAGGGTCCTTCTCCCTGATTGCTTAGTGTTGCCAGTGAGTTCTGGGGGTTAGGGTTAGGGTTGTTTCTTCTAAACACATACAGGCTAAATTTTAAGTTTCACAGCAAAAGGTCTGACTTTCTGACTTTTAATACATTTGCAAACATTCCTAAAATTCAGTTTTGCTTTGTCATAATGGGTTATTTTTTCTGCAGACTGATAAAAATGACATTTATCACAAGGCTGCATCATGTGTGCACTAAATGTGAAAGCTGAAAATCTATTTTGTGTGCTCTTATGTGTTGGGTGTATATGCAACAATTCTGGCCCAATTTCTCTGGAAAAAAATATAATTAATCAGAGATTTCCTGGTCAAATAAATAAATACTAGGCATAGTAAATGTTTTTTTACTGTATCACCCTACTTGTTGGCAAACATGATCCCTGTTGGAAACTAGCTATGTGAGCTGAGCAGCTGAGACTGGCTTTGAGCCATCAGATCTTGTGATGGATCCGAGCTTCTCATTATATGGATTGAACTGAGGCACTGGGAAAAAGAAGCAAGAAGGAGAGAGAGAAACAGACAGTAAGAGATAGTTACCAAGGGAGACTAGCCTAGAGTCCTGTTTCATACAGTTCCTTATTATACACCATAAACAGCTAATACTTCTGGGTGTAATACAGGGATTGACAATCTTTCCATCTGCTGAGCTCATTTTCTTTCTTTCATGTCTGTCCCTCCAATTTTACTATAATCAGTTTCCCTCCACTTCCCCCTTTGCGCCTTCCTTCCTCTGTCAGATACTCCTGATTCCCTGCTGACTCCAAAACAAACAGTACTTCACATCGACCTTCGCCTAATGGAGGACAAACAAAGGCCGGCTGAATTTTCTCCTCTCAAAGCTCGCAGACAAAAGGGATACACCGAGCAGAAGTGACTTTCCATTTAAACTCTGCAGAGGGAATCCACAGAAGCTCTGAGTTAATTTTGGAAGCCCTCAGCCCTGTTTAATAAAACAGCAAACCTATATGCCATTAGGTTGCTGCTTCTTTCCAAAGGTCTCAGTCCTCTGAGTCCATACAGGGAAGGCTGCGGGGAAAAAACCTCAGCTCAGTCATCTTAATGCATCACACTGCTGCTGCATGGATCAAATTACAAGTACTTCCAATACAATTAGAGTATAACTGAAAGGCATACGCTGCAAGATGCATTGAACACTGGGTCTCACACAGGAACTACTCTGTGAACCCGTTTTTCCATAGGAGGCATTCACAAGTTATTTAAGATCATTCGTAACATTAAGCTAATTTCTTGTATTTAGAATTGTCTCACAGATAATAATGAAATTCACAAGACATCAATCTGAGCTGAAAAGGCACACTAAATAGATTTGGTTTTAAAACTGGATACTCAAATGAACTAAAAGTTAGTGCAAAATCATATTCTGTCAGCTATATAATCATCATAATGGCTTGTCAAGTTACAGAGACATGTTTTTTTAAATTTGTGATTAAGAATTCGGCCATTTACAGTTGTAATTGGTACAGTCCAGCACTGCTCTGATGGCATGCACCGACAGCTGTATTATAAATATGTCAGCCATGTCAAATCCCTCCTTTTAATCTTTAGTAACATGTAGCATGTCCTCTCACTTGGAGCAGAGCTGTCCAGATATTAGGGAGGAATCTACATTGATTCATGTTAACATGGAGAATAATAATATGCATCCTCTGATGTCTGTAATATCAACAGGGCTTCCTCTACCTGACAGAATATTGTGATTTATCAGATGGTACAGCCATGCCGATATGCAGGGGACAGTTTTATTGCAAAACATCCATCTTGTAAATCACATTGGTTAGAAAAAATAAATAATTAACACCTGTCAATATTGAAATGGTGTAACACTGCGAATTGTGAGACGGTGTGTGTGTTTGCACATGGTAGTGTGTTTCACATGTTTTCACTGTGCTTGTGTGCACTTGTCCACACATATCTGAAGCTCCACAGTGATATAGAAAAAATGCACACACACTTGCTTTTCTCATCTGTTGGAAAGGTTGACGACCTACAGTTATCAAAAGGCTTTATAATTTACTGACGATAAGTATTAAATATTATTTCAATGACAACATGTTCTCTCAGTATATTCCTCTGAGAAAAGAACATACTCACACATGATCTCTTTATTGACAAACTTAATATGCAAATGGAGAACGCATTCAGTCAGCCTGAAACTAAAGGACATTTTCATTCATGAGGACTTTAATTGCCCCATCACAGCTGTTAGACTTTGGACTGGCTTTAATTCTACACATTCCTGGCACAGTGCATTTTTGTATTAAAGAATTATGCATGTTTATCTTTTTCTCCTTCAATTTCAGGCATAGCAGAGAGAGATAAGTCAACGCCTAACAAGTCAAACTTATGCAGAATTTACATCATTTACATTTACATAGTTGTCAAATCGTGGGTGTGTGAGTTGCCAATTCTATGTGATGCTGTGAAAACAAAGAAGCCAGATGTGAGATGAGGATTTACACATCTTGTTAAATTTACAATTTAACAAAATGTGACCTTGGTTTACTGCTTCAACTGATGCAGAATAAATAAATCAATATATTGTGTAATTACTTTGAGGTAAACATCACATTGATGTTTTTTTCAGTTTTTCACATTTTCAAGATCATCTGTCACCATGGCAACAGTGGGTTAGTTCACCAGTGTTGTGGTGCTGATTGGTCTCGTTTATGGCCCTCTTAGGTATCTGCATGCCTCATACATAGTAACAGGTTTTTCTGTGGAATACCGCCGAGGTCAGATTGTTAAAAATAATGAAATTAAATAACAGAAATAATAAATCGATGTAAGCTGCTCTTAACATCATTATTGTTTACTTATATACCTTAAATACATTTTGAATAATTGTAGTTGAACACATTTACTCTGTAATATATTTAATTAAAATGTAATTGTTAAAACTGTACAAAAAATTAGAAAAATTCACCAAAAGTACGACAAACCTGCCAAAAACAGGTTTGATCACCAAAACTACCACATCGTATTTTGGAAGGTAAAAGGTTAGACACTTTGAATTACAGTTGGTTCAGTACCATCCCTGGCGTTCAAAATGCCACCAGTCTGGTATAACAACGACTGAGAGCTACAAGACATTAGGAGGTGGAAACCAAAGCACCCTACATAGTCAGCATGACATTGCCACCAGCTGTAATAAGGTCAGATCTCAGCCTGTGTGTTCCGAAATGTGACCTTCAGCTGAGAGCCATAGTGCAACAGATAATCTCTAATCACTGAGGTATCAAATCTACAGCCAGCAAAATCAAGACCTTAACCCTTGAAAATCATTGGACCTGATTATCTGTGTTGCATCAACTTCACCAATCATCCAAAATCTGCTGAATTCTGCAGGAAAAACTTTTATTCCCCTGATAAAAAGGTGAAAATCAGGAAAGAAGGCAGGTGCTTGTAAAAGTGTGTGTTCTATATGTGCATATGTGTGAGAGGTGAATTGACACACACAAAGCTCCACCTCCCCACCTGCTCTCACTGTGCACTCCCATTTCCACCAGCGATGAAGATAATTAGAGCAACTTTTCTGAAATGCACACTTGAACCAAAGCACACACACACACACAAACGCACTGGTTTACATCCAATTAATATCACTGCCATCACACTGGAACTGTGATGGAGTAAAAACAATGTGTTTTGGTTATTTTTTGTGTGGCTCTGGGGAAACCAATGTTGCTCATGTTGGAAAAATCTATAAATCACTTACAGTACAGTATGGCATTATCCTGAAATAAGACAATTTGGGTAGCACAGAATATGTTATGTTCAAAATCAAATGTAATTGTATAATTATGCCCAAAACTGTGTTTTTTGGAGATAAACTATATATGGACATATAAATAGAGTATATAAATAAGTATAAGTTTTTATGGTTCTGCTTGTATACTGGTGAAAGGGGTGTATTTTAGAACCACTAATGCATTGTGTTGCCCCGTACCCTCCATGAACTTCAACTGCTGTGACTTGTTTGCTCACCAGAATTAAATACCAAAGAGTTAAAGCTCAACTGTGTGACGTTAACATCAACCTTTGTCTATCTCACAGCTGTCTGTCAACCTGCAGTCAAAAAAAAAAAAAAAAAAAAAAAAAAAGCCAAAGCAATCAAACCCTGCACTATGAGTCACAATCATAAGGCAACAGTCCAAAATAATATCCTCCGATGGGCACTTGTGCAATATAGGTGGTAAATACACTTACTGCTACTCTGGCAGAAACTGCAGAGTACATACTCAAGGGATAAATAGACAGACAAAGAAAGGGAGAGCAAAAAGAGGTAGAGAGATGCAGACAGATATGGAGAGCAAAGGAGCAGATGTGGCCTTTGGCCAGAAACTGCTGAATCACCACGTCTCTTCTGATTACTTCATCGCATCATGAACCCAGAGCACTTTTTTCTGGAGCTACACACAGTGACTGTCATGATAAAAGGCAGGGATGCAAAGTGAAAGAGGGAAGAGACAGAGAAAAAAACACACATACAAACAAAGGGTGAGAGAAACAGGATCAATGACATTTAGACTCATGGAGTCTTCTCTCTCAATCCTTCCGTGTGCAATATCACTTTGAAAAGCCATAGAAGACACTGTCTCTACACTTAGCCATCTCAATGGGTGATCCCTTACATAAAAACACACAATCTGGAAAAACACCGACATTATGAATTGGCTGAAAATATAATCACTCCTTCATCTTGGCTGTATTGCAGGACTTTCATTGTGTGTGTTTTTAGCACAGTCAGAACAAGGCATTACAGGAGCATGGCTGATATTTTGGAGCTTAAAGAGTATGCTTTGTGCTGTGAGGTGACATAGAGAGACTTCTGACACCCATGGTAGCATGTGCAACTGCTAACAAACAGTTAAAACTTGGTGTCAATGTTATTGTGAGAAGAGTTAGACATGTAATGTCCAACTTTGCAATTTTTAATTTGCAATTCATCCCAAACACACAACAGATTCTAATTAAGTGTAGGATTTAGAAAGGGGTGTTTTAATTAGGGATTAAATTAAGAAAAAATAAAAATGAAACTATAAAGAAAAAAAAAAAGACTGACAAAGCACAAAAAAAGTAAAAGGATTAATGCTTGTTGATATTATCATCCACTCTGGACATTTCAACAAAACCTGAATGAGGGTTCATTATGAGGATGTTTTCACTCAGTCATTTTCAACCTGTCAATTACAATTAACTAATACTAACTGCATGCCCTCCCCTTTTAGCCTTGCCATGAATCTGCTCATCTGATATTGCCTCTAATTCACTGATGTGGGTGAAACATGATTTTTGTAACCATGTTAGATTCTAAAATGACAACTAGTGTGGCAATTCACAGAATAGTAACAAAAAGTCAAGGCTTTCCACATATGGCTTGGAATTATTTTTAAAACTGTATTTTTAAAGAAAATGCCCTGATAGTTAGAACTTTCTTGCTACTCCTAGGTCCAGTGATGTGACCAGAATGGATTGGACTATTGACACCTATGAGAAGTTTTAAAAACTGATTTTTTAAGCCTACGTTCTCAAAATCTTGATCATGAGCGTACCTGTACATGCAAATTATGCATCCTTGTGTCTGCATACATAACTTCTTTTAACCAAATTAAGATTAGGATTTTAGGATTTTGTTGGACTTTGTAAATTTTGTTCTGAAAAGTGAAATAAAAAGTCAATTATTTTAGTGAGAGAGCAGAGTCACTGCCCATCTTTAACCACTGGCTGAAAATCTCTCAGACTTCAAGGACATTTGATGCACTTATTGAACTAAAGTATCTGCCAAATTAATTTTATTTAAGAGTCATTTAAGTTGCACAAAAAACAGTCACCTTCAGCTCTTGGCATTTTACACCTCAGAAATCCAATATGAATTTTGTAATTTCAGACTAAATGAAATAAAGGATATTAACTTCATAACAAAGAGGAGTGCTGAGCAAATGTGCTAACTTCAAAAACTTGTGTGTTCAGGGACCAGTGACATTAAACAGACAATGTCTAATGTCTGATCAGAGTATAGCTTAATGTGGACATATTGCATTATTGGTTGGGGCTGGGGGGGTGAGAATTTCCAGTTTTTATTTTCCATGTTATATCACTGAGAAGTCTCACTATTTGCTGAGTGGAAAATCAATACTATTTAACAGAATGCCTCTCTTGCCCACATGCTTAGACGAGAAGTTCCTGTCTGCGAGCATAACTTCAAAAAATAAACATTAATATTAATGCTGAGCTCTCTTGATGAAAGATTGTTCACAAACCAAATGTGAGGACTTCTGGCAATAAATTAAAGTTGCTATTTCATTGCTTTACATTTTCTGCACGTTAGGTTTTATTAACTATATGTCATCATTGAAGCTATATTTGTCCCAGACATAACTTTGATTTTTATTAAAAGATTTAGGAACCTTAGGGTGCGGTAGAGAGCGTGCAAAATTGGGTTTATTTATGAAAATGTGGATTTATGTTATATGTATTATTGTGTTTGAAAGCCTTAACTTTGCACACATTTGTTTTGTAAGTAAACAGACAAAACTAGTCAAAAAAAAGCTTTTCAGAGGACTAAAATATGAAAAAAACTCAATGACATTTTCATCAAAAGACTGAAAATAAAAATAACAGAATTTGCCCTTTCAAAATTAGCACTGGTGCCAAAATGACTAATAGTGATAAAGAATTTTGCACTTTATATTTTCACACCCTAACTCAGGATCAGACACCTGTATTGGCAAGAGAGCTGTGTTTGTTTTCTTTTTGGACACTAAAACATGTTTATGGATATTCATGTGCCAAGGCTTACTGACCTAGAAATGGAAATTAATATTTCTAGTCTTTGTTTACAACTGAATGGATACTTTTGCAAGTAGAATATCCCATTTCCAAAATCATAATTTGCCAATGCATGCCCATGCAAAGTTCACAAACCAGACATTATACCAACTAAAGCTCCAAGATTTTCTTTGTCTTAATTGTTTTAAAGCCTTTGACCATATCACATGCTCCACTGCAAATGGAGTTTATGTGGATGCCAATTAGCTGCAGATTCTTATCTTGTCCTAAAAGCTTGCCATTTCATTCATGGCCCTGGAAACAGCAATGATCTGAACTCAACATCCACTTATTGACTTGTTCTGTTATCCTTTCAACCACATCACGTGGTTTTGTTTTTAACATGAAGACACTCAGTTGTGTGAGGTGACAAACAATAATTGCCATATGACAACATTCAACAACGTCCATTAAATTGAAAAGGTCAAAAGCGTCTTATCTGGCTGTCACTTTATCACATAGACCTCAATACAAGGCTGCAGAGATAAAACTACACCACGATAATGGCAGCAATGACTGACTGCAAAATCCATCATCGACATCCACACAGAAAATCTTTATATTCACAAAATGTGATTTGCAGTGAGTGGGACAGCAGCATTATTACAGGCCTCACATTTCACAGGCAGAAAGTGATGTTTTATTCACCGCTACATGCTCCAGAACAGTGTATGATGTATGAGTTGATAGCATAAGGATAGCATTCTATCAGCAAACTAGTACTGTTAGAGGATGGAAACACTTACTAATAGCTCTCTAAGACTCTATACACACACACACACACATTTATATACACATACATGCACATAACGTCATGAGGAGCTGCATAAACTAAACTAAAGACAGGTGTCGGTGCTTGGGGGCAGGACATGTGAATCAAAACCCCATAGAACTGTTTCTATTTTGGGAGCAGCTTCAGTGAGAGAAGAGATTCCATTTCAATTTAAAGACAACAGGCATAAACCAAAATAACAGATTGGGACACAAGGATACAAGAATACATTTTAAGATTTTCTGAGATAAAAATGAATCATGAATATGCGCATGTAACTCATGCATTGGAACATGTGACCCATTAATTGCATCAGTCTAAAATTACTGTTTTTGGATCAAAGTAGAATTGGTCAGCATTACTCAACCAGTTTTTTATTAATAGAACATCATGTTCTGGCTGGCTGACTACAAACCAAACACTTTTAAAGTGAGCATCCCCAAAAACTGCGAAACAATGCCCCTGTTTCTTACAGTAAATATTCCAATTTCTTTCAGCACAACCACTGATCACATCAACTACCAGTCAACTGGAGCAAACTCAACATATTGTTAAAGTTGCTTGTATCTTAACACTCACCACTCATGTTGGGGCTCGTCAATGACCAGCAGGATCTTGAACTTCTTGGAGAGGGAGGGAGAGGTAGCTGACTGCTCCACAAACCCAGCGGCGGACGCAGCCGTCTGTTTGACTGCGTTGGTAATAGAGCTGAAGGAGCTGAAGAACCCGGAGGAGCTGCCGGATGTGGAGGACTGGGCCTGCTCAGGCTGCTGAGGCGGCTGGGTCGTACGACGCTCCTGAGCTGCGGGTGAGCTGGCTGGTGCCTGGAAGGGTGCTGGACCTTTGGTTGGGGAGAGGGCAGGGACAGATGAATTGGCAGGGGGTGCACCCTGCTGGGCAGGTGAGGTGGCGTTGGGGGGAGGAGGAGCAGGTGGATCAGGCCTCTGGAGATCTGTCATGTAGCCATTGGGAAGGTTAGACATGAAGCTGCTGTCAGAGAGACGGCGTCGGAGGAAGTTCATGATTGCAGTTGAAAGGTTGGCCCCTCAGACGGTCAGTTAGATGCTCTCTAAGCGTGTCTCCAAATTCCGTTGCTGAGTGGATGAGAGCAGATACAGAGAGAGACACTGATCAGAGGTTAGATGAATGACAGTGAGCAAATCAGTCCAAATGATGGAAGGAAAGGTGGGGGAGAGCTGGTTCTGTGTTGGAGGATTTGGAAAGCAGGAAGGACAGGATGGATGATGCGATGGATACAGCTCTGGTCCAGTCTTCAAGAGACAGCTCTCCAAAGCACAGCTACGGCAGCAAAACACAAAACAGCAGCCAGCGTGTTACGTGTTGTTCCTCCCCCTAAGCTTCACGTCTTCCTCACGACTGTGTGACGTGTGTCTGCGACAGAGAGGTGTGGTGTTGTACCCCCTCTACTCTACTCTGGTTGCCTTCCTCTTGCACTGCTGCGTGCTGAATGTGCCCAGGAGATGCTGCTGCTCTCTCTGCCTATCTCACTCTTTCACTTGCTCATGCTCTCTCTGCCCTTTTCTTCTCACTCACTCACTCACTCACTCGCTCACTCTTTCGCTAAGCACGCTCAGTGGCGGTCTCCCCCTCCCCCCTTCGCCTCCCTTCTCTCTCCTGTCATCATCCTCCTACATCACGGGCTACGTGTGCGTGTCGTGTTGCATCCTTGTAGTGCTGCGTGCCGTGTGCAACCAGTGGAAGGGGTTTCCTGAGACCGATCATGAGGTGGTGTTAACAGATGGAAACGCCATAGACTCTGCTATGCAAGCCCCACATCCTTCACCCACCATCCTTTGATCTGTCCTTCCCACCATCCCTCACTCTTCTTTTCCACCTTTCATCCCTTGATCTCTTTCCCTATATTGTGAGATTATGTACGCGACAGTCCTGCTGTATTGGTGGATTGGTGGATTAAAACCCTCTGAGAATATTTTTCCATTAACAGAATGCGGGGCGACACAGGGCAGTGTTGATTTTTAATCTAAACCTCCTAAACTGCTCAAATTAGTCAAATGATTTCCTCCAGTGAAATGTGATGTTGTTCAATAATGTGTTAGTGGCCCATTCTGTAGCCTAAGAAAGCAGATAATGATGTCAATGGTGGAGTTGATCATGAGTAACCGAGTTCGAAGAGGCCCCGTAGTGCTAAGTGTGATCACTTTTTGATATCTGTGGCCTGTGAATAATCAGTAATGATTATTAAGACGGTATGATTTTCCAAATATTGCACTTAAGGGCATTACAGCATTAGCCTACAAATATTTAGAAGATTACACATGAATAGCCAGCAAATCTGCTGTCTCTCTACAGTCAGAACCCCCCCCGTTCACTTATATCACTAATATCTCCTCTCCGTGTCTCCGTGTAGCAGTGGCTGCACTGCTTGCTGCTTGAAGCTTTACTTCAAAAAACAGCTGGAAGATGACAAGACAAAGAGAGAGAGAAGATTATCTGAGTGAGAGAAAAAATTCCACACACGTTAGAGCCACACTAAGGCGAATGGTTCGGCATTAGAAGGCGGCAGAAGAGGAAGAAATAGATACAACAGTACAGCATCTCTAGAGACACTAATTTAGGGAAATCATCAGCCCATTTGCTGGATATGACTGCTGATTCCACACCAAGCATTGAGATTTCTAGCTACTCTCTGCTTTCATTTTCGGCATAGATTTGGCTCTGTGAACTCTCTCAATTGATGGAAATAAATTCCTTGACCTTTATGTCACGAAGAGGTTGCTTTTCAGCTGTACTCTAAGCTGCTCATACAGCCACATCTCTTTTCATCCTGCAGCTACTTTTGTGAGGCTCACTATTTAGGTTTTTGTACTCATGATGAAATGCTTCCAGATTGAATATTGCATGTTATTGCATCACATTCCATCAGCATCCAGCGCTCACCTTTTTTTCACCCCTTTTTGGACATAAAACTGCCCTAAACCTCTACGTTTATGAATTTACTGAAGACTAATGCACCTACAATCTTAGATAGAGCATGACAGAAAATGTGCTAACAAAAAGGGAAAAAAAGATAAACGTCACACACACACACACAAAAAGCCCAATGACACGTGCCTAAGCACATGTTTTCTTTATATTAAGACATGAGGCATAAATAGTGTTAAATCATTCACAAATATGAACTGTGCTCAGTCCTGAACAGAGTTTTTCACATAGCTAATGCAGGGTACACATTTGTTGCGAGTCACGATGAATCAAGCCCCCTGGGGGATGGGGTTGGAGTTTTGTGTTTAGTCAACCAGAAGAGTAGCCAGAGTGAATCACAGAGCTCTAATATGAACTGCAGCAGCATCCTAAGCTCATCCTGGCCTACATGTTTCATGACATACACATCACAAAACATGTCTCCCGACAGCCATTACATAATACTGCGTGTATAAGCTCATGAAATTAAACTGAGTAAAATGAAAACACTGCTTTTGCCTTATGATTAGTGATTTGTCGTTTGTGAACGATTTGTTAATCGTTAATCGCTAATCTTTTGTATGACTCGGGAGTAACAGGTCATCTCAGTGGGTGATTAGGTTTCCCTGGTCTGCACATGCGCACCACAGACTCAGATTCGTTCATGAATGGGTCTTTCTGCTGCATATTCTCTGTGTAGGAATGGCTGATTTGCTCACAACTCAAAAGTATGGATCTTCGGGTCTGAGTCTCTCATTTACTTGTTTCATGGCCGCTGCGCAGGCTCAGTGTAGAAATGAGACTCATAACTACAGGTCTTTGGATCTTTTGTTCATTATTCCCGTGGTTACAGCAGTAACATGACCAATGCTGTTATTACAGGTGAGGAGAGCTATGTGACGTTAGCACGAAAGTTAACGTTAGCTATGTAGCTATGGGATGGATGTTTAATTTGCCTTTCCATTGGAACAAATTCATACACTACGGGTCTTCAGTGACCAGGTAGGCTAAAGTGAATAACCATCATAGAATGAGAATGAGAGAAACAAGAACACACTCAACCACACATGTACAAACACATCCTCACACATAAACACATCCAGAAATTGCTCCGCAATTAAAATGATTCATGTGGTTCTTCTTCAGCTGCCCACAGGTCCATATATATATATATTAAGTTGGGGTTTTTTGTCCTGTTTAATGCTGCTTTTGGTCAGGTGCTGCAGATAGAGTGTGTTTAGGTAAATATGTAAGGGCCAACCTTCCTTTACTTCATTGGCTCAATTTAGATGTAAATGAAGTCAAACAATTGGGCTGTGTGCACATTTAGTGTCCACTTCAGCTGCTTTTGAAATGGTGTAGTTCATTCTACAACCTGAATAATGCGCACCTACAATTGCAAATTTCAGCATTTTAATGAATTGTTCAAACTGATAAATTCATTTCCAACTCAGTTCAGGTCTTATTAGATCGATAAATGCCTCTTTAATGACTACATGTAATTGGGTTGCTAATGGTGATGGATAAAAACTGAATAAATGGAAATTTTGGCAAGAAATTGCCTGCAGGTTAATTTAAAACACAGGGGGGCACAGCCTAGAAAGCATCAAGGTTATTTTGTCCCTGTGGTATTGTCTTGTCTTGTTCTTAACACGAGGTCTTGTGATACCAGACATTACACACATTACACACAGAATTCATCTCACTATGCTTCTTCCATCACAAGTTGAGTTTTTTGAAATATCTAACAAAAAAGCAAAACAAAACAGGGGAACATGTGTTAAAAGTCTACTGCAGCTTCTGAGTCAACTTCTGGGAATAGAATACATTCAAAAAAGCTACTATTAAAAAATTGTTCTTTCAAGGAACTTTAACAGCGATACAAGACCCGATGGAGCTCCAAGATTAAAACGCCCACACACAACTCAGACATCGGAAGAAAATCCCCCAAAACACATTTTAACCAATCATGCCTTCTATACCCTACACATACATAAACACACACACAAACATTGATGCTGACATGTGTGCTCTGCGTAGTTGTTTTTTTAAGCACAATGCGAATTTAACATTCAAAAGTACCATGGCAACAAGTAGAACAGAAGCTTTTTTAGTGAACACAACAATAAAAGCACCACAAAAAAATGATAAACATTGATTAGCAGTTCATAGCCAGTAGAAAAAGTTAGAGCCAACTACATAGTAAGACCTTCATGTATTATGAGAGTAAAGTTTGCAACATCAATTTACTCCAAAAATCCTTTATTGGCAGGCAATTATGAAGAGTCTTTGGAGATTATATATTTGATTATTGATTATAGCTATAGATTTTGAATATATTGTGTAGACAAAGAATAAACACTACGGTCTTATTAGCAGAAAAAAACGGCACCTACCAGCCAAAATAATTCACATCACTGGGTCTGGAAAATCATCCAGCCAGATAATCATGTACTGACTTTATGCCAGTTTCTTTATACCAAAGTGCTCCAAAGCGATGGTCACATTAACTCTGTCACTAAAATACATTGTAGACCTGAACAATTTTTATATCCAAACAATATTTCTTCTGTTACAAATCAACTGTAACTATTGTGTAATGATTAAAACTGGTCACTCAACATCTGACATCACCCTGCAGTTCAGTCTGGCTTTCGCTTTCTCCTGATTCCTATAATAATAATAATTGGCTTACTCCCTTTGTAACATCTTAGCTCTTCCATAGTAAAATAAAAGTAGCAGCTTCTGTTCTCCTCCTCCTTTGGGTCTCTGCAGCAGCTGTGCATCTACACCAGTGTGTGTGTGGTTAATGGTGCATTTGCCTTTGATCTTCCAGCACAAGCAGCAATGGAAATCTCCATGGCAACAGGCGTGCAAAAGCTGAAAAGATTTTCCTAGTTATTGCACATGTGTGTTTTCATATTTTTGTTTGTACAACAGATTTTAGCTGAGCTTTAATCTGCCTGTGAGGATTTGCAAAATTCCGTTACTGTTCAACTGCATTCCTCTTTATATAGTTTAGTTTTATTTAAATTAGGCCGCTGAAATTCCTGTAAACTAATGGACTGATTAATATTTAAATTTAAACAGCAAAACTTTCAAACTGAAATGCAGTTTTTGCCGAGTCATACCTGTTGAAGCGGTTGACATCTAAATGAATTATTCCTGAGACACCCACTTGCACAAACAACAATTTAATCAGTTCAATTAGTTGTTCCTGTTTCATGCAAAAAGTTAACACAGGCAGCCTTTGCCTTCATTGCTATCACTACAGTCAGTTTCACACTGGCCCACACAAACATTACGAGGAAAGATGGAGGTGTGATTGGTGGATTCTCACTTTAATTGGCAAAATATATTCACAAATTTCTTCCTATCTACCTGCCTTTCTTTAGCCCACTAACACTAAAGTATTAGCAACTTCAATTTCAGGCCTAATGTTCTATGTGTATTTATAGTAGGAATGTATCAAGTGATCTGTAATGTTGCTCTGTAACTGCTTTGTCCTATAGACTAAAATTAGCTGGCTTTTACTTTATTGCACTGCCACCAAGTGGTAAAAAAAATCAGTTGCGGCAGGTTAAAAACTGGAGTAAAGAATATTTGTACATTTATAAAGGAAATGATTTTGTGTCAGGTGTCTGTTATAGAAGCAGCAGTTCCCTTCAGTTCTACAGAGCGATTGTCTTTCAGCTCATTGTTTCAGTTTCATGTTGGGCGCAACATTTGACATTTTTGGTTAAATCTCACTGCTTGTTTCCAGATTGATTATCAACACATATTACCAACCCAATACCAGACAGAAGATGGAGGTAGTCACTATTTGGTTAGCATAATCACAAAATAGTTAGATATTGCCCTGAGAGGTAGGTGGAAACTAACCCCAAAACAAAAGGATGTATAATATTGGGCTCATAAGGACACAACTGCAAATAATTGCCAATGCACAGTCTGTGTTTGATGTGTGAACAGGAAACATGTATTCAAAAGCTTTGTGGGTTAAACTGCTTAATTCATAATGTAGGGATGTAAAGATTTAATATAAGATGTAAAAATGAAAAAATGCCTCAGTACTACTGGTGCGTCACTATCCTTGAAATAACCAGGCACTGATTCAGTGACCCTTTCAATATTCATCTGGCTGAATATATGGCTCCAGGCAATCACTAAGAAGATAATATTGTCCCAACTTGAGAATCTCTGAGCTGCAAACATATTGCTAACTGTCTTGAATCTACATTCAATATTTATTAATTCAAATTAATGTGCACACTGGACCTATAAGCCTCTGCACTAATGTTGGGATGAAGAATGGGAATAGTTTCACACTCTATGGATCAAATAAATCATAGAAACACCAGCCGATACTATGCAAAATGCTTCAAAAAAATACAGTTAAATCAACACCTTTAAAACTATTTGGAATAAAAGTGACATTGAACAGAGTCCTCACAAAGAGGACTGTTGTGTTAGGCTGCATTAGCCCGGATTGGAATACTTCAAATAATAAACAGCCAATATGTCATACTGTGTGGTGTTAACACTCTTTTTCCATAGGACTTTCACAATGTGTAAAGAAGCAGAAAGTGTCTATTTTGACCATGTGCGGCTTGAGTTATCACATTTATCATAAATGACCATACACTCTCCGCCGCTTAGCTAATGTAGGTGAAGAGCCAGAGCCGCCCTCTGTCGGCTAAACCTAGAGCCGGCCAGTTTTCAGAAGTGTAAATCACATTAATGTTTTGTATCGTTCATATTCCAACAATCAGTCATATTCGTAATTAAGTGCAAAATAAATGACATAATATTAATGAATTAGGTAGTTTAACGACAGTTGAACGGTTTCCGTTGCTTACCTTCCTTCCCCAACTCCATATCCCGTCAGCCCTCAATGTGCGTCGGAATCTGTGACGCATATTTCAGTCGACTCTCAAACCACACATCTGACCCAAACTGATCTAGTTTACGTAGTTGAACGACAAAATTGACACATTAATTGATATCCCGGGTCGTGGTCGTGCTAAGAGGCACCGAGTACCTCCGTCTGAAATGTATTTCTTACTCCATGCGTCTGAAAGTTTGTTTGATTCGTTATTTTGCTCCTAAAATACTCAGCGTTGCTTCTGTAAAACACGCCTAGCTAGTTCAAAATGACTCTTCCAGCTCTGCACAACACCGGTGTGCTTTACAGAAGGATCCTGTCACAGTTTCCCCAGGATATTAGTTTAGCCTTTGCCTATGGATCTGGAGTTTTCAAACAGCACGGGACCAGCCAAGGTCAAATGGAGGTAGGAGACACCTGTCCTGCCCTGCTAGTTTATGTTCAAGTACTATTTACAACAGCTTTACAAGATATAATTGTTGTCCTTTATGAATATGAAATAAATCTTTCAAGTGTGATTTATAGATCAGCTATACAATTTTACTTTTGAGTTGCCAAGTTGTGGAAAATCCTCCTCCTTGTACTTAAATTAATGATGATGATGATGGCTGTCAAGTTTATAAATGTTAGTCGTCAACGGGAAAACTTTTTTACTATTTAATAAGTCATCTTGCATCCAGGCAATAAAGTAAATAAGTCATTAGTAAAAGGTAATGGATGTCTTGCTTTACAATTAGTTATCGATAAACATTATTCACCTGTAAACATTGATAAACTATTAATTCTATTGATTCTACAATAGTCCATCAAGCGTATAGCTGTAAATGTTAATCCTCTGTTCATAAGTTGATCTGGATCACTTTATTGAAGAGCAAGCTGTGATAAATTGAAAAGTTTAAATGACAAAGACAAAGTACTTAAACTGTACCTCCTGTTTTTGCCGTGTCCAATGTAGCAAAAAGTGAGATTTTCATTTTGTCAGGAGCACGGCAAAATATTAGAACATGAAGGGACTGGCATTGTGTTTGCCAATACATTAATATGGGTATTCAAAATCAATGACTATCTGTTAATATTGGGAAGTTTCTGATATGTGTCAATATTCTGAATACGTTGTATAAAAAATGTAGCTTTCAAAAATCTATTGTTCTCACTTTATTATGTATAGAAGAACATGCTGGATTTTGTGTTCGCTGTGGACGACCCAGTGACGTGGCACACCATGAATCTGCTGCAAAACCGCAAACACTACTCCATTCTCAAGCTGCTGGGGCCCACAAAAATAAGTTCCATACAAAATGAACATGGAGCTGCGGTATACTACAACACACTGGTGCCTGTGGATGGGAGGGTAAATGCCATGTCTTTGCTTCTTTCTTTTTTGTCCTAGCCCACTGGGTCCAGACTGCTTTACTTGATGGATCTGTACAGTTCTCACGTTCCTCTAAAATCTCAATCTGTGCAACCTGTCATTGTTACTCTAGTATAGTTAGCCTACTTCTCATGGAAATGAACTTTTTGGATTGGTATGACTTTACTGTTTATTTAACCAACACCGTGTCCAGCTGATCCAGAGATCAGACCAATCTCATTTTTAAATATAAAAAGGAATGTCAATAAAAAAAACGTAAATTTTGTTTTTCTCAAGATAAATTAATAATATACTAACAAACAGTGGTGGAACATAAATTGCCTTCTCCATAAACCTGTACATTTATGAATGTCTATAACCTTCTTCTCTTTCTCTCAGATAATCAAATATGGTGTAATTAGTACAACATCTTTGATAGATGACCTGATGCACTGGAAGACCTTGTATGTCGCTGGACGGCTGCACAAACCAGTCAGTATCAAGATAACACTGTGACTGAATCAATTAGATAAACCAAGCTTTCTAAAGCTGATTATTTTCGTGTGTAAAATGTAGTTTCTCAATACAATTTGTTGCTTTTTCAGTCTTGCCAAAAAGGCTCACCACAGTTGCTTCTTTGTATTCCATACAGGTAAAAATGCTGGTGCAGAGTGAGAATGGAAAACTCCGTGCTGCTCTGGTGGCCAATTTGAAAAGTGCAGTGACTGCCTCCTTCCTCATGCTGCCAGAAAGCTTCACCGAAGAAGACCTCTTCTTACAGATAGCCGGCCTTTCCTATGCTGGTAACTAAGTAACACAGCCATGTAAACCTAAAGAAAGGAGTTATTGTTTCCTGTTGGTATGCATGCACCTCAGGCTCTAACATATTGGACTATTATTTTCATTTTCTCCAGGTAATTAGACTGATGGCTATAGTACCCAAAGACACAAATCTAATCAGACTGATTTGTTCAGATGTAATTTAGTGAAACAGAGGTGGGTAAATGAAAGCCACATGCGCTAACATTACAAATGTTTACATGATGACTGAAACTGCTAAGAAGACGTGTTGCCAAGCAGGAAGTAATGCCCTAATTAATGAGTCAGCAAAGGAAAGATGAGATACATTAGCGTAATTCATGGGCAATGTATGCACACAACTGAACACCAGAAGGAATTTATTGTTCCAGACTTTGTTATTAATAAGGCACTTAAGCAAATGTAAAAAGCTGTAAATCAAAGATTATAGCAATTATGTTAACAGCAAAGGAAAAAATATTTTCTGCAGGGGATTTTAGGATGGTCATTGGAGAAGACAAATCCAAGGTGGCAAATATTGTTAAAGACAACATTCAGCACTTAAGGATTCTGTACAGCAACATCCTGAAGGACTGCCCTCAAGTAGTCTACAAACCTCAGCAAGGAAAACTTGAGGTAAGACATAGTAAACAAAATATAAAGTACACAACACACTATACTGTATGCAGCTTTGCCTTCACACTATGGCATTCTGCAAAAAAGATTTTTTGTGGCCTTATTCAATAAAACTGCTTGAAGAGTGACAGAAAATAACAGAGAGATGACATGCAGCAACTGACATTGGTTGTAACTGAACTAGCATCGCCAACGAGGACTTTGTAGCCTCGTGTTTATAGAGTGAGTGTTCTACCCACTGCTCCACCCTGCCCCACATTTTTCCATTTTTAATTGATGTATTCTACAGTAGATTATTCTGGATTTTCTTATCACCTGCTTTATTTGCGTTGTATTTGTATGTATATAGTTTGAATGTCATGAACACATGTTCCTCTGCATTTTCTCTGGTTAAAGTTTCCTCTTTTTTTTCTTTTTCTTTTTTTTTAACCATTAAACTTCCATCTGTTATACCAGGAAAATGCCCATCACCCCAGGCATCACAACATCCTGGAATAACATGTTGACTAAGTTGTTAGGAGGACCAGCAAGCAGTATTTCTATTGTTTGTGTCATGTAAATACGTAATTCTTTCAGCAATGAGCAGTGCTTTCAGGAACTGTGGGCTATGAGCCGTGTATTTGAGAGACACACTTGTGTGTCAGTAAGCAGTTCGACAGAACTCAGATAAACAGGAACCAGCTGCAGAGAGATATGCAGGTGATTTGTATATCTAGAAGATCTTTCAAACTTTAGTGGCCTCGTCAAATCATCAACCAAATATTTTCAGCATAATTTCACCCTCTCCCCCTTGTTCATGTAAATGTCATAGTACCGGGCTCTACATGTCTTGAATATCAATGCTTTTCAATTAGGGTTTAACAAATGATCAAGTTCTCTCACACAAACTGGGTACAAAAGTTCAACAGATTCCTGTTGAGTTTATAATATTGTAAGGCAAAATTTTAAAATACTGGAAATTAAAGGTGGTATACTGTTAAGGTATAAGGCAAAATATTTTTGTATCTGCAGGTAGACAAAAGCCCCGAGGGCCAGTTTACCCAATTGATGGCATTGCCACGTACCCTGCAGCAAAGAATTACGAAGCTGGTCGACCCAGCCGGGAAGAACCGAGACGTGGAGGAGATCCTGCTCCAGGTGGCTCAGGACCCGGACTGTGGAGCTGTTGTGCAGCAAGGTATGGAGGAATGAAAAGGTTGGAAGGATGGAAAACAGGGAGGCGGCTGGAAAAATTAGCAAATGTCTCAATAAAATTTGCAGAGTGGGTTCTGAGATACAGTGCAACATGTACAGATCAAGGCCAGTATCATATGTGGTGATGCTTAGATGAAGTGGGAGCAGCAGTAATAAACTTATTATTTGAGAATGATGAGATATTAAATGCATTTTTATTTCATGATTGCACAGGCTTTTGTTTCTCCTCAGGTATCTCATCTATTGTGAAATCCTCCAGTATAACACAGAGTATCAAGGGCATTGCTACAGCTGGTAAGAATTCTTTTCTTATGATATGTCACTGTTTGGATACTTCAGTCAGCACACTCACATGTAAAGCACTGTACACAGTATCTGCACCACTGTAGTATATGCATTTCAGTGTAGTAAAGGTTCCTCTAATGAACTGCACTTAACGCAAATAGCGAGAGCAAACTTTTTCATGACGAAAACCAACATACTAACAGCTCCTTTATGACAACAGTGAAGTGTTACACTGTGACAGCGACAGTATACTTGATAACATTTGTGTAGTGTGTTGTCCACCGTGACAGCTGCAACATCCTTGGTCACAATTTTCAACTTTGACAGCCCCTCCCCCATCCACAATGGGGCCAAGATGGCAACTGTTGAGGTTGAGAAGTGTTCATTGTTTTGCACTAAATGTTTTGACCTTTTTGAGTGCAGCTTCTGGGTACTTACAGTACACTGCATGTTGCATTCATGACAGTTTGAACACATTTATGCATTCAAACAGTAAGTATGAGTATAGTAGTACACAGTTTGAGACACAGGACTGGATTATGATGTTCATTTAGTTTGGCTTATTAATAGTTTCTGTATTATGTGTCCCCCTCAGGCATGTGGAAGACTGTGTCGTACAGCTCCAAGAAACTAATGAAGATGTGGAAGGGGTGGAGGAGGAAGCCGTCTGTGTCACAGATGTCCTGAACCAGTCTGTTCACTGGGAACCTGTTTGTCTTTAAAACTGTCAGACAATCAATGTCCACCCTTTAGTTTTTACTTTGACAAACTCTGGCTGGATGAAATGTGCAGTAACCTCTGATGGTGGCACTCTATATTATGTATAAATGGAATCAGTGACAAGGTCTAAGTCTGTCTGAAGAGTTTAAAATCACCTGTGCAACTGCCCTTTATCATGCAATTTGCAAAAGTTGTAGAATAAAGGGTGACATTTCATGAGAAAGGCTGAATTATGGCTGACATTTCAGAGTAATGCACACTGGGCCTTTGGATGATGACGCCCACGTGTACATACACGCACAGTGACTGGTGAGGAACCACTGAATGGACTACACTGCAAGAAGTATTGCAAGTATAATGAGGAAACAATGAAACTCATCGTTTGGATTTTTGACTAGGTCACGTCTGTGTGTAATTTCCTATGAATGGTGCTACCTAGATGACAAGTGATGGGCAGCTACAATGGAGATCCAGAACGTGAACATATTTTTTAAAGCACATTTTTCAGAGCTGTAAGGAGATCATTGATTTATTTGTTTCATCTGTGTACTGATGTTTCATGTTATACATACAATATCTGTCTCTTCTTGCCAAAGATAACAAGTGGTCAATAAGTCACCTCTGGTTGAACAATATCTCTGCTAGTGTTCATAAACCAGAGATAGGGCTTCTCTTTGTTGAGCAGCTATTGAATAGGATTCTGTCTTATCCTTTAATGTGATAAAAGATGTTCTCAATTTTCTTAAGAAACTGTTACACCTCCCTGTACCTTATAGGTACATTTACTGCAACACTCCCTGCATAAAGATTCAGCTATAAGAAATAGGTAATTAATGTTTTTAACATAACAGCATTTCCAATCACTCTGATTTCAATGTCACGCTTTGTTTAGTCCATGAATATATTCTCTGCAGTGAATTATGTTGTCACATTAAACACTGGATTTCCAAGATAATATAATACAATTTCATTAATTTTAATTGCCCCTGAGGAAGCATACAGATTCACTTAATTCTAACTATAAACAGCACATTATCGCTGTGTGATTTTGTTTAAGGACATGCTTATCAGTTCTATTTGGCTTTTTTTTTTTTCTTTACAGTGGACATATTGACACTTTAAAACAGGAAATTCTTGGAACATTAAAATAGTACAAAGCTTCAATTAAATAGCTCAGTTACACCTCTTTAGTAACTTTACTGTTTCCGATCAAATATTGACTATTGTAGGTTATATGTAGTATCCCACACACAGAAGTACAAACAAAGAAGCATTATGTGTGAATATAAATGTGAATATATGAATATGCTGCCAAAACTATGACAAAGATCTTTGTTCTCTTAATTGTTCTCAAAAATGATATTGTATCAAAAATACCTATAAATTCATATTTGAAATACAAAAAATACAGTGTACATTTACATTTATAGATATAGGCCGGAATGGCAAGATACATAATCTGTCCTTAAAAAAAAATTTAAAAATCAATATTTATTTTTCTCTTATAAATAGAAACAACATCAAAGAGAAAATCTTTGTATTTGGTTTCTCTGTTTGATCATATCACAGTCACGAGTACAGTCAGAGATGAAAGTATCAGTAACCTCCTGGTAGTTGTTTTGCATACACACCTCTGCATTATTAGTCATACCTACTGTCATTGTGGACACATGAATCTTTTTAGAGGAGGTGATGTGAAAAAAATTACCTCCTTTACTCCATTCCCCCCCAAACCACTATAAAATTTTAATTTGTCTTTATTTGTCTGCGCTTATCACCTCAAAAGCCACACACAGTCCACTTGGAAATGAGCAGTACCAGATAAAGTACGCTCACCGAAGAATTGTAATGACCTACAGTTTGGAGGTTCTTGAACGTCCCTCGGTTCTACTCTATCACATTAAAACCGTTTCATCACCGCGGGGTCGCGAGCGCAGTGACTGCAGCCTCACCTTGAGAGTGCGTGACGTCATGCATCATTATCATAATGTATACTGACATCACCGCCCCGACTCTCCAGCCAATCAGCGCGCTTCACTTTCGCCACCTGCTAGGAACTGAATTCCATCATTCCAGGCATTCCTCCCTCCTTCCCTCCTTCCCTCCCTCCTCTCCTCCTCCCTCCTCCCCTTCCTCGTTTACAACCAAGTTTGCTCGGACAGCTCAGCTACTATTGTCTTCCCTCCTTAACAACCGTCTGGATGCGGGTTCTTTTAATTTTATTTTCTCTTATACCTCTGTGGAATATACCCCCTCCCCCCTTTTTTTATTTTTAATTCATCTGTCTTGTGGATATAATCATACTGGAAGATACCAAAGTGGCGCTTGAAGGAGGTATGTGCTGCTTAAACATGAAGTTGTGTCCGACCTGACTGACGTTGTTTCGAGGTTTGTGGGATGAAGGAGCGCTCTTCAGCGTAGTCTTGTGGGTCATACTCGGTCACTTTGTGTTTGGGAAATATTCATACAGAATATCATTTAGGGCGGATGAGTGTTAAAAAATGTTCATTGACAATATGAAGCTGTGCTGGCTGGTTCCCAAACTTTCTCATGTCAAGCCTCCCCCTCCTCCTCCACATGCTTTCCTCTAAGGATTTCTGAACATGTTGTCGCCTCTCTGTTGTTTTCTGAGAGCAGCGCATGAAATGAGAGAGAGAAGTCTAAAATCAAGTAGTCTCAGGTTTCTGTCGGGCTGTTTGTCTGGAGACCTTCTTGGATACCTCTGAAAGCAGCACTGATAAGGAAGCAGTGAGTCAGGCTGATATAAATACTATACTCGGCTGGTGGGAATAAAAATGGACGCACTTGCTACCAAATGTAATCGCTTTTATTTTGTCCGAGTCATGTCTCAACACACAGAAGTTTGCCGCATGTCCGTATACAGATTGTCATGATAAACCTGACATATTGTGCACTTTGGTTTGGAGTGTTAAAGTAAACTCCTGCTTTTCTCTGACAAATGAGGGAAAGGTATCTGAGGAATGCAGAAAGAGGGGAGAGAAGCGCGCTGGAGCGTTTATTCTTTTTCTTTTTTCATTAAATACACAAATAACTTTCATAGCACAGTCAGATTGAAGGCACTGCGTTTCCCTGCAAAAATCCTAAGAGCGCCACAACAAGGTAAAATATGGTCTCCAAACATCACAGGAAGGTCATAAAGGACCGCAATTGAGTGAAAAGTATTCAAACTCAGAAGAGGAGCAATACAGCAATTAAAATACTACTGAGAGGCCTGAATTCAAAACCTGGTTTTATCAGCAAAGTGGAATTAGACTGTTATAGAAATCATTCTGCGGAATGTTCTTCAACCTAGTCATAGTACAAGTTATAATTTTAATTTTAACAGTAATTGTATTTTAATAATTTTAATTGGTACTGGTGCCACTGCTTACTGAGATCATTAAAGCTGCAACCAAAAGTAATTTTACTATTTTGATAATAGGACACACACACACACACATACATATATACGTATATATACACCCTTTTTATTTTAGTTCATATTGGAAATACCAAAGTGGTGCTTAAGGACGTATGTGCTGCTAAACATTAAGTTGTGTCTGACCCCTCCCCCCTCCACATGCTTTCATCTAAGGATTTCAAAACATGTTGTTATTTTTGATAATCAGACACATAAAATGTCACATTTTTCTTGCTTAAAGTGATGAGTGTTGAGTGTTTTGAGTGTCTTTCCCAGTTAAAACATGACTGGACTAATATTATAGACTTCACTTAAGACTAAATGTTTTTTCTTGATATTATAGTTAGATGTTTATCGTAATTGGTTTAAGTTCAGTTACAAGTTTTAGAGAACCGCTGTGTGAGTGAATTTGCAGCAATGCAGATATTTTTATTTCTTTGCTTTGTGGGTTAGTTATTTCCCAAAAGTTTCTTGAAAATTGTAAGTGGACCAGAAGACCATTAGCTGTAATAATACCAAATTATATGATTCTTTCCAGGTAATGCCAGAGATTAACTTAAAATAAATTGGAATTTATTTATATTAAATGGAAATATTAAAGACCACTACAAGAACCTCACTTAATTATTCTTATGTACAAAACAAGTGTAATATTGTTATTTCCCCCCAGCCACAGCATCCCAAAAATCTTTCATCTAGTCTCATTTTGGTATCTGCACTGGAAGTCAGTATCATATTGGCACCATTATCAAAAAATTAAATCATACCCAGCCATAGCTTGGGTCCATCCATCAAATTTCAGTTCAGTTTCTGTATAAAATGCTACAAAGTGATGACAGTGCATTGTCAACACATTGCTGTCTCTCCTCTGTCCCACAGACATCCAAGCATGGAGACCCCGTTGGATGTTCTGTCAAGAGCAGCATCATTTGTTCATGCGAATGAAGAAGAGAGTAAGTTTTCATACAATGCTATGTGGTTCCTTTTGTGTTTGTTGTCAGAAGTGTGGTTAAACCCACCATCGCTTCCCCCTGCATGACTTAGAGTTGCATTACAAATAAATGAAATGCAACATTACATTCAATCATGAGCTTCAGCCCTATTTTCTTACTTTAGAAAATAGGCATCTTTATGCTGTGCCTTGCAGTTGGAGATACATAGGCAAATAAGACCAACGGCGGTCAACTGCCATCAGAATTGCTTTTTAACCAGCTGCTTGACTAAGTTAACTTGGATTCACTGGAAATGGAGAGGGTTGTTTCTTTATCTGTTTGGTTTTTCAGTGCCTCCTTCTTTGGCACTTGAACTCTCTGTCTTTGTTCCTGTTGCATTGATCTCTGTCCATCTTCATCAATTTTTCAGTTCCTTTCCTTGTCTCCCTGTCTTCCTTTCTTCTCTTGCTGCATTTTCTACTGTTTTTTCCTTTAGTACTCTCCTTATCCAGAAGTTCTGGCATGCTGCCAAAAAAATTCCATCCAAGATTAAGGAGAAATGGCCCTTCTCAGCAGGTCTCAGCAGCTGAGTGAAACATATGAGGACATTTAATATTCAGTGGATACCACTGATAATTAATCTGCAACATTAGGAGGTGGCAATTATGTTTTTAGTATTCCCTACATCAGCTTTACTGATCATGTGTCAGGTATTTCATTTGTACTTTGCAGCACTTACAACTAATGCACTAATGTAGAACGAGCTGGGGTGAAAAACAGGTGGATTGATTGATTAATTTTTATGAATTTATTTATGTTGTTGAGGACTTTAAAGCTACTTTCAGTGGGCACTTTAGTTTTTAAATGAGGCTTAATGATGCAGTGAACGCTATTAAGAAAAGCATGAATTTTAATTGAGTGAAGCGTGTAGCTATTATGCCCATTTCACATTGGAAAAACATCCAACAAGTTACTAAAAGTTTTGTAATAGTTTGAACTTGGAGCATATAGTCTAAAAGTACTATTCGATAATATCTTGTGTTCATTGGTGCACTGAAAGATTGGGAATATTCAGAAAGTTTGAGCTGTATTGTCTCTCATATCAGCAGCATGTTCCCATAACGCTTCATCTCAAATGAGCTGAATATCCGCTTCCTTGCACTTCTGAGTAAAATGGCATGGGAGCTTTGAACTCCTCCTCCTCTGCTCCCTCGCTCCCCTGCAGTGTTTTTGTTTTTGCCCTCTGCACTGATGTCACTTTTTGTTGTGGGTCGTGCATGGCCTCTTTGTCCAAAGACAATACACTCGACCTGTTTCCACAATAGTGCCAGAGAAATGGTCAAGCCAGTGAGCGAGCTGCCCTAGTCAACCAACCAACCAGCTAGTCCTCCAAACTAACTAGACCATCAGCCAACTGGGTCTAACAGACAGTTGCCTCCACCAGCTCGAGCTGCTTGTTTGCATTTATGGCAGGCCTTTGTAATGCCTGTGCAACACTTGACACCAGAGCACTTGCCACAGAACAGGGAGAGGCTTGGTCGAGCCTTCACAACAGCCGCTTTAATTCAGAGCAACTGAGTGGGGCTTGTCAGGGCCAGTGCTGCATAAAACTTAAAATAAAAAGCACTGTTCAGTTTATTTAAACCACACCCCTGCAGATAACTCATTTCTTTGGGACATGGATTTCTCATATAATTGCACAAATTCTGTCTTATAGCGAAACGAAATTACAGCACATGAATAATGTATTGATCCAAGGTTGTGCTGCTACTGCAATGATGGGTCTGAAAACGAAAATATCCCACAGTAAGATCCTGAAATGGAATTGTTGGCCTTGGCCCAGACCAATCAAGGCAGTTTGAATACAAACTAATTTAAGAGAAACATTAGTTTTTTATTCAAATATAGCCATTCTGAGTATTGACTGACCGTTTTTTTTTTTTTTGTTAAACCTTTGGGATTTTCACATATTCAGAAATTTGCAACAGTAGAAATAATTTTAATAAATGTAAGAATGGTTAATTGCACAGAGCAGCAGGTACCAAGTCATAACTAGAAGAGTCTGAAATACCAGGCATCTGAACTCTGCATTGCAAGTTCACAGCAAGTCTTTTTAGATATTGACTAATTTAAAGTACAAAAAAATAATAATGTTAAATTCTATATATGTAATGGACCAGCTGAAACAAGACGTTAGCTGAGTTGTTGTGTAGAGTCAATGAGAAGTCTATGGGCTCATTATTATGAGTGGCTTTATTACATCGCAGATAGCTCTTTGATTCATTGTTCATGTCAAGTTTTTCCAATTGGGTCCAATTATGTGATATGATCCCAAAAGAGGACATCACTCTGTCTCGCCGACTGATTCTTCCACACACTTCAATAGGCCTGATTCTTGCTGACAGTAAATCCTATGTTGTCTGTGAGCAAAACCAACCGTAGGCCTGAAGACAGACAGTCCTGGCCTTGAATATGGGGTAATTACACACTTCTGAAAAGGCAGTGAAGTAATATGTGCCTTTATATTCAATGGTGAATGTGTGGAAATGCTTAATACTTGCCCTCACCCACCATAGTAATTTTGGGTGGCTACTTGGAAGATCTTGCAGTGTGCTCCACCCTTCCTGTAGGCAAACCTGTGTTTGAAATCAACCTTAAACAATCAGGTCTCCACTACAAACTCCAGCTAAAAGGACAGTTGCAGATATTTTTGTTTGTATCTCTCTATTTTTTGTTCTAAAATACAGCATTTTTAATAAATTTTTTGAGTAATTTTTTGAATCTTGGACGGAAGATCAAAGCTTGTGATTCAAAAAGAGGTCCAGTGGTTTAGGGCCCTACAGAAGAGATGAAATCTGGCCCTTTTGTTCATGACAGGAATAACAACAAAAGAAGAATCAGTGCCAAGAGAAGGTGGTTGACTGAGATCTGTTCAGTGCCCTCTGCTCTAGTTCTGTATACAGAAATACTGCTTGTTTGTTTGGAGAAAACATGCACAATGACAGACACAAACACACACAGACACACATACACACACACACACACACACAGAGTCCCCTGTTGATTGTTATAGTTTCCATGGTTTGTTCAAACATCAGCAGTCTTTTTCCAGCTCTTAGTGAAGGGCTTTGGTCTAAGGGAAGCAGCCCATTAAGACAGATGCTTCTATACTGTTTTCTGTCGCTCCTGGACTCAATAAGGCCCAAACAGAGAATACAGGGAAATAAATAGGAACATCTTTTATTATAATATATTCTGATAGACCACAAACTGAAAGCTTTGAAATTGTCATTGAGCTCATTCAAAATTAAACCTGATAAAAAAAAATTTTAAACTAATTTTAAGGTGATTTTGTTTGATTGTGAACATTGACTGGGTCTGTAATTTGCTATAGAATTTAAACATGGTTATTTGGATGAAATGGTTTAACCAGGGCATAGTAAAGCTTGAATTATTATTATTATTATTATTTTTTTTTTTTACCCATGTTAGATGCATTTGTCTATGTTGGTGTGCT
The DNA here is from genome assembly GCA_034769265.1 of Remorina albescens. Taxonomy (NCBI): domain Eukaryota; kingdom Metazoa; phylum Chordata; class Actinopteri; order Carangiformes; family Echeneidae; genus Remorina; species Remorina albescens. The sequence goes on from CM068494.1 coordinate 19,535,357, forward strand.
GTTCATAGATGCGTTCTTACTTATGGATGTGCTGCTCTGTCTTTGGTCTTTGGTCTCTATCACGCAGACAATGTTTGACTTTGGGGAGGTACCTTGGGAGAGAGGGGGGTTTGCTTTTGTTTGGATACTTTCAAATTTTAGTTAACTCATGCTAGCATCTCCCAGATTACCTACTCCATCTTTAAGAAAAAGTCCTGAAATGACTCAGCAGACATAGCTGTGCCTGTGCCTACCTTAATCACCGGGAATGACTGAACAAATTAGCTGTTACACAAAACTAAATAGAATTTTCAACCTGTGCTGGATTTTCAGCTCTTCCTTTTGTTTTGTTTCTTGTATAGCAACCTTGGGTTAAAGTGTTGTACCATCATATTATCCTTTTCTTATTCATGGATTTGATATTATGGAAGCAAATTTTTATGTGGGGCAGGCAGAGTGAAAATATCTGCCCAAGATAGTTATATGCTGGAAGGTCTTGCAGAGCTGATATCATCCTGCCATTGTCCTAGTCTTTAGTGGCCGCTTCCAACACTGCATTTTCTAAAGTTAATCAGTCTTATAAAGAATTAGTCCGCTCAGCAAGTGAGCACTCAAAACTAGTCAGAGCTTGTTGGTGGTGTATACTCAGGTGAAAGTGAAATCGGAGCTCTTGCATCACGGCACTTTGCCTAAACTTAACTTGAAGCAAATGGTAATTGAAGTGGAAGGTAATATGCCAGAACATTGGGTTTTCCTCCAACCTATGGAGATTTCTAACAGATTTCTCTCATCACATTGCATGCAATGTGACACATAGGTTAAACAACTAGAAGTGATGGTGTAAGCAAGGTAGCGGGCAGCCTTCACTGCATGGCCTGTTAAGATGTTTGAAAGTAAAATGAACATAAATTTAGCGCATGATCCAGACATTGCAGGTCTTTGTCACATGACTTCACAACAAAGGAAAATGTGTGTGATGTGTTGTAGGCTATTAATTATATCAGGAGTGCTCCTTGACATGCTTATAACCTCTTGAGTTGTGTCACATATATCATGCAGACATGTTCATTTAGCATGATGTCATTAATTGTCTACATTTAATGGAGGTGAGATATCACCTCTTGGCAGTGTCTCTCTGAGGGGGTCAAGGAGTCTGCAGTAGATAAGTATTGGTTATCAGTGCCATAAAGATCTAATGAATGACTGTGTCAAATTGAGGTAGAGACAATGTACAGGGTACCACCCGTCTACTTTCACATTGACACGATTATTACACTCATGCTCTTGTTCTCTTACACCCATTTAATAACTTTTTTTCCTCAGCACAGAGGAGATTTACGGTATTATATCGGAATCGTTTCATTAACTTTGACCAAGGCCTCAAAACAGGAGTACATGGGCTGCTCAGCGCTCTCTTATGGTTAGGATGGGACAAATGACAAAGTATATGGGTTGCAGTGTTACTGTAGCACAGAGATGATCAGAGCTGGAAGTAGCAACAAGTTTTTAATTGAGCAAGTTTTAATGAGACATGCATTCATGTGTAATCAATTTTAAAAATGTGAGTAATGATACACAAAGGGGGAGGGTCCATTCTCACTTATGGACGGTGGTCCATCAGTGTTTTTTGTGTGAATATGACATGACATTCCAATAACATGTCTTCTGTTTTCAAAATCTGTTGCAGTGTCCCTGTTCAAGTGTTATATCTGTCCAGGAGCTGCTGTCACGTTAATTATCTGTAAATGCTATTTCAGTTTGGAAAGTAACAAAACATTTTGCCCTTATCTGGTTTGAGTTTGAAAAACCTCAAGTATAGTAAATGTGAATATTTCTTATTTATGTTTGTATTTAAAAGAATGCAGGTGCAGCTGACTGGTTTCTTGTCAATCTTTATGATGAAAGCTAAACTGAATATAGACAAATTGACAAATTGCTTGTCCAAGGTGTATGAAAAAGTGTTTGGAACAACTGACAAATTCACAATCACCTTCCCTTATCATCTGTCTGTTTCTAGCTGCCTTCCTGTCCTCCCAGTTCATCTTTCTGATGGTTTCCTCTGCAATTTTTCTTGACATTTGTCCTACACACACACATAAGCGCGTACACATGCACTCACACACGCAGACACTTACGTCACCGTCACTGCTTTGTTTGAGATGTGGTTCAACAGACAGTGATTAAGACTAGATGGGCAAGGAGCCACAAGGATCGCAAGGTCAAAGGTCAAGTGCCAATGGGTTTCTAGGCCAAGACACAGGGTTAAATACAATGGACCCTTGTTTTTCTCGCAAACGGCAGTTCTGTTTTGCACTTTAACTTAAGAGTGTATGCTTTAGGCTTAGGTTTTCTTCCACATGTATTCTGCATAACCCTTCGAAATAAGACATGGTTTTTGTGAAGGGACAGTTGTTTCATTTCTAAAAATGTTGTAAGTTAGACATAATAACAGAAAAACTTGCCTGCGACATGATTCTCCAGTAGAATAAAGTTGTATCACAAGTCATCCCCCTTTCTCTTTTTTTTTTTTTTTTTTTTGTTTGGTTGGGTTTTTTTTTTTTTTTTTAATCTTACCTTTGTGGAGCTTCCCAGCCTCCTGTGTACATAAAATTTTACTTAACAAGAGCCTGAGTCAGTTCGTTAATCATAGTTTTTAGAATTTAGGGCCCTGGTCTAAGCAACTTTTCTTCATGTTGGCATCCAGACTGAAAATATTGAAGCATCCAAGAATTCATTTTAAGTAAATGCTACACTTTCTGGTCACATACTAGCTCTGCTGTATCAGTATGGCAACTTTCTCAGAGCCATGCTGACCACACATACTTTGCATTCCTCTCTTTTTGATAGCACTTGTCATAGTTACTCAAAAAGAAATTTAAAAGGGAATGTACAAAGAAGGTTAGACCTTTGTGCTACAAAAAGGGAGGAGAAGGTTGGAAGGCTGACATGTAGTAATAATAGCTGCCAGTTTGTGAACCTGCTCCTCAGACAAATATGTCTCGCATTTGAAGCCTTGGCATTCAGTGATAAGGTTGTGTTGATGACATCTCAGCATACTGAGGCTCAGAAGCAGAACATGAGTTGCGGTGGCACACAGCCAGCTATCCCATGTAGGAGGAGTCTTGGCCAATAAATGATAACCCCCTGGGGTCAGTTTTCTACCAGTTAATTGTTAGCATGGCAAGAATGTTGTCATTGGTCCTACTGGTCAATGAAAGCAGTGATTGTTTTCCATCATCAGCCATAAGATCTGTTGGCTGTGGTATATTTGAAGTGTTGAACTTCCTTTAATTAGTAACAAAGCAAACATTAAATAACCTCAATACTGAAGTTGGATTATACATTGAATGATCTGTCTTAGGCTGATGTCGCTGCTGAACACAAAGAAAGCGAAATCTTTCTTGTTATATGAGACATCTAAGTCTCAACGCGCTGGTCTGTAAAGATTGGCATCTTGCTGTCTGATCTGGGTTGTGTCCCGGTCTGTTGCATACTTCTAAAAACACATTGTAGATACCAAACCTTGCATCACCAGAATATGGGAGTAAAGCAACTTACATTTATTGTGTTTATGTTGTAAACAACATTTACTTCTATATTTAGAGCATGAGAGAAGGAAAACTCAAACAGGGGAGGAAAAGTAGCAAATAGACACCGGGCCCGTTTAAGAGTCGGGTTGGACAGTTTGCTCGAGTAGCAAAAGAGCAGGACAGATAAGCTTTAATAGAAAGTCTTGGCTTGACTTCAGACTTTGCACAGGTCACAACTGACTGATCTTCTTTCTGTCATGGCAGATTATATCAGATTACTGATGATTGTTGATCCGGTTCCTACTAAATCACACTACTAGGTTGGATTCGAAAAGTTCTTGAAAGCACAAACATGAATGTTTGACTTGACTCATTAGAGATGCAAAGTCCTTTCAACATCTTTTTCATATCTTTTTTTTATTTTATAACACAGGACAGTGAGTCAACTTTCTGAAATGATTCAGCTCATGAGGTCAATAATTTTGTACGATACAGCATGATTGAGACTTTTATACAAAATATAAAAAGTGCATTACAGAATCAATGTTTACACTATATGAGCAGGTACTAGTCAGAGTTTGCAACCATCAGCAACCTACAGCATTGGGGGGGGGGGGGGGGGTTACAGCCTTTACTTCAATCATGCATTTGGCCATATAGCAGCAAAGTATGTAGTTTGATTCCAGACAGGGATCTTTATTAAAGCTCCCTTCACTGTTTATATCTACTCTATAAGAAGGTAAACAGATATTTTATATAAAATAAAAATAAGATATCCCAATCTGAAAACATTTCAGCATTTTTTTTTTTCAAACTGAAAAGTTAGCTGTTTTCTTTGTTGGTTTTTTGGTTTTGTTTTTTTTTTTTATAATAGTTTTGAGGCTTTTTTGCCTTATTTAAGTTAGTATTTTTCAGAGAGAATGAAAGGGAACAGGGAGAGAGAGAGGGGAATGACATGTAGCAAAGCTCCCTAGCTGGATTCAAACCCAGGGTGCTGTGTTTACATGACATATGATCTAACCACTCCATCAGAGCTGCCAGACGTTTATGTTATAAGGGAAATTGTTTATGCCACTTAAAATTTGCAAATGACCACTCTTGTATCTAAACTAAGAAATCTTTTAAATGAAACACACCCACAGCAAATTATGTGAGCACGCACAAAGGTGGGAAATGACCGAAATGGCTTTGCTTCCACACGATCACCTGTTCTTGTCATTGTTTTGGTGTAAGGACCTGATATTTCCTCCTCCTGTGAGTGTGTGTTGAGAAAGTTGTCATCCAAACACTCCCATAAACCCTCATTAATTCACTGCATCTCTGTAATTCTGACCCTGATTAAAAACAAATTGGTGAAAGCCTATACAGAAGGATGAACTAAAAATTGGATTAATCCATTAAGGGTTTGTAAATTTGTAGATGGCTAAAAATTGTAGAAAATAAACCCACAGGATCACACCTTGAAATACAAGTCTTCCAGGTTTTTGTAGACATTACACCTGCAATTAAACCTTCAAACCCTTAAGGTTTGTGGAAAAGTCATAGTAAAGTAACTACCCTGATACCAACAGCTGACACAACAAATGTTAGAATGGATAAACCTTCTTTATCCATTATGTCATGATGTAAACAAAGACAGTAATGATGAGTTGGTATTTCAACACACAGTGCCATAAAGTAAAGGAGGACTTTACCTTTGATCTCTGCCAGTGTAACAGTTGTTCTACCACCCTGGGATATGGAGAACTCAAGTCTAAGGCTGGAGATTTTCTTAATATATCCATTTTGAACAAGGCCACTAGATTAATGCATGTGATAAGTGAAAAAACAGAAAGACTGAAATTTGAGAAAAGTAAATGCAATTCAAATGTTCTTTTTTTTGTTTTTAACACTCTACCTCACTCCACCTTACCTCACTGCCTTTTTCCTGTCGATGTTTGTGTCACAACACTGCAGTGTGTTAATAAAGCATTAGGATGAATCACCACCTGGCCTGTGTGGTGTTGTTATCCTGACACACCTACTCCCCAGAGAAGCCCAGACCTGTTCCAAAAGAGACACGTGACACCGCAGGAGATTAAGTGTTATTGGTAGTGCCTTGTCCTGATAGAACAGACAAATACATAGCAGTCAGGAAGTATGGGGGATGATGAGAGAAAAGGAAAGATGATGGGTTGGAGTGAATGAAAGATTATTGTGTGGGTGGATGTACTAGAGGATCATTTACCCATTTTAGTCAAAAGGTAAATCGTTACTCAGCTAAATTCAAACATGATAATAAAGGTCTAACTGTATGCAGACCATGTTTGGAGGTTTTATAAACGAGCTCATGTCTTAATGTATTAATTGGATTATTTACTGATACAATTAAGGTTAAGTGACAGTGATTGTTTTCAAAGCTACTTATGTAATTATGCAGATACTTATTTTTATCTAATAAGGACAGTGGCACAAACCGTCTTTTCCTGCAACTGACATCATTGTCGGTCTTCAATGCGATCCTTCACTTTGACACTTGAATCAGGCTTGGGGAGGCGGGGGAAGATGGGGAAACAGTGGAAAGAAAATATTTTTACCACAGTAGGCTAAGTCATGTGTGTAAGAACTTTTCCCTATGGAAGAAAAGGTGGAATTTCACCATTTTGTTGTGTAACAATTAATCTCCTTAGGATACTTACTCAGTCTTACAGCCTGGCAGGCCAGAACAAAGACACTGTGTTAGAGAGCTTGTTTGCCTTCACAAGTAAATTTTAAGTCAGGTGCGATAATGGTAAGCCATGTGTATATGTTTAAATAAAAATGGCAAAGCACATTAGGGCACATGAAGATTGATGGCAGCATAACCAACCCAGCTAAGAAGAAACTAAGAACAAATAATTGGAATTGCCACTTGGTCCACTAATTAGTCTTTGTAAGATTTAACCTATTTAAAATAATTGTTCAGTAAACCCTTCTTCATAGCAGTATTAATGGTTAAGTATGAATTTGTAACATATCTGCATTGATTTCTATATTACACATTTCTTCCTATTAAAATAACTTTGAAATGTCGTGTTTTATCTAAATTAAGCAAAAGTCTCTTGCTCAACATCAAACGTATTTCTACCTTCTGCTTTCTACCTCTGGTATTGATGACAAGAAGCTTTATAGGTCAAGTGAGAAATCTGACTAACCTTTAAAATATCCATCAACTGTTTATGAATGGCCATAAGGGGGTGCTAGTCTGTTCTCATCCTGTTGTGAAATAAATGATTTTTAGTCTCCATCAACCTGAAAGTGTGTTAAAATGTTAATGTTAAAGTTAATATTGTATTGGATTGCCATCTCAACTTGTTTGGCTGTTTCATTTCAGCTGTGTGCTTTATCACAGGGTAGTATTGGGTAATACACTGAACCTGAAGCACCAGCTGTAGTAGCTGCAGTAGCACTGAATGGACTCTCTGTCTGAACTTGGTCTTTTTATATGAAACTCGAAACAATGGCCGTCCAATGACACAAGAACCATGTTCCCTAGTTCTGAACCAGTATGAGAGGGGGAGGTCATGAGGGAGGAGGGTAGAGGCCATTGTTTGTATGTGTGTGTACAAAAAGAAGGGGGGAGGTGTCTAGTCTGAAGTGTGTTTAGCCAGTAGTGTAGTGTGAGTTTTTTTTTTTTTTTTTTTTATGTATATGGATGTGTATGCACTGTGTATGTTTTGTGATTGTGCCTTGTATATGCAAATGAGAGTGGGGCTGAAAAGTTAGGGCAATTTTTTATGTATAATTAATCTGATACTCCAGTTTTAAACAGTGCTGAACATTTTGAGAGACACATGTTGTGAGACAGGGGTCAGTGGAGCAGCCTCGAGGTTGAATAAGAGCTCAGCCAGTCGACTGATAAACATGAAAAAAAGTGAATCTACCTGCTTGAAGATTTCATCTCTTCCTTTAGATTTCCAAGTGTGGTTAGAGGCTATGTGTGATGCTTTGTTTAGGCAATTTTGCCAGTTTCTTTGGCATTTAAAGTTAATTTATTTTGACTTTAATAATGGATCCATTCATACCTTTTTGAGTTTGAAATAATAGCTTAGAAGCTTTTAGCATTTTGTCTGAATCTGTTGTGAATTTGCCTGTTTCCAGGTTTGTGTGTTTATATGTTACATGTCACATGAAAATGAGCACATGGATTGTGTGTAAAGTTGCACCATGACATGAAGCCATACCCTGCCCATTGTGATCTCAGTCAGTTGGTTTCTCAGGGGAAGTTGTTCTCTTCTCTTTCCACAAAAACCTTGGCATGCCATGACACTCATAATGGCACTCTATTTATCTATAATGCATACTGATAACCTCTTTTCAGCCCATTTGTCTCTTAATTTTTCCTGGGTTTAGACTTTTTAAGCGCCAGGGGGCGCAAGAGAGCCACTGTGAAAGTGGAAAGACCTCACTGGGGATTGGGTAACTTTTATCCATTATCAACGCAGTCAAACTTGTTTTTCCTTCGATGTGTACAGAATTGACAAACATGCACTCATGTATACTCTATCTCCTTGAGGATAAAAAGTCTGTTTATGTTATATTATGGCTGCCTTATCAAATCATCTATTGCGACCAGTTTGTTTTTTTGTTTTTTTTTTTGTTATCAACTGTGTAGTCTAAAGAGCAACATATTTAGTTCAGTGGCTCTTTATTTGTCTGTGTCCTTCTTATGACTTTTTTAGTTCTTCCCGCTTCTTTTATCTTTCTTTTTATTTCCCATATCGCCGTGTTTAAACCATCACATGATTATTCCCACACTGGTTTATCGACCTTTTTAGCCTCCGTTTTATCAACTAAATATTCCCGACAGAGACTCACACGCCACCCTAAGTTTATAGAAACCTTTCCATATTTTTATGACCGCTTTAATCTCCCCAGTTATCACTTTTGTATTTCCTAGAGGGACTTGCTGTGCATCTGTTGGGTCTTATCAATGTTGGCCATGTTAATAACCTCTGGCAACAACCACAGCACCGGGATACTTTTGTGTGTGTGTGTGTGTGTGTGTGTGTCCCTAACCTTCATCTCACTCTTTTCTCTGGATGTGTTTGGAGAGGCTGATCTTGCGCGTAAAACATCCGTGATATTTGAGGCGCTCCTGGGATTTAGGGAGCATGCGCAGTGCGCTGCTCCGCAGCAGAGGAAACCGCTGGAGCAGCATAGGAGTCATACCAAGCATAGCCTGCGTGTCAGTGCAGTCGACTTACAGCTGGCTGTGAGGACAACTGACGCTACTCTTTTTTTTATTTTTACCTTTCATTGATACACATTTAAAAAAGTGTCCAGTACTCATTAGAACAACTGGGGCAATCCGGTTTCGATACTCATTTTTTTTAATTATTATTTTAGTCAAGGGGGTTTTGTAGGAAACTAAAGTTGGAGGCCGGGCCTTTAGCTTTCTGACCGTAGCTTCAGCGGAAAGGAGAGAGAGAGAGAAAGCTGGTCTTTTTTCTTTTCTTTTTTTCGTGTGTAAAAACTCGATAAATGCTACTAACGAAAATGGACCTGTTGAACTACCAGTACCTGGACAAAATGAACAACAACATCGGCATCCTCTGCTACGAAGGTAAAGCAGTGTGTGAGCTTTGTGACCGTTGTTTTTAAAAGTTGCCGTCAGGCTGCGTGAACATTAGCGACCCCGTTCATCCAAGTTTTTAACTCCGCTTACTTTTACCTGCTCCGAGCCTAGCAGTGGAAAAGTTGTTTATTTTACTCCATTTTAATATATTTCAGTTATTTTCAGTATTTCTGTCCGGTGGTAATTTTTCTGCTGTTTGAACTTAACGCCAACGTACATAATTTCTCCGACGTTGTAAGCTTTAGCCACATTAGCTTCAATTTTCCTGCCGGCTGGTTATCCAGCCGACTTTATGTGTGTTCACAAGCCTCTCTTATAATGTCATATATTATTGGCTATTGGTTGAGTTCAAAGGCTGCAAGCGATATGTGAGTTTAATAGCTCCCCTCCTGTGGCTGACTCATTGTGTATTACTAATTGCCAAGTTATTCAGATTTTTTATTATTCATCTAAAGCCCTTACTTTCCTAACTCTGATATTTGTGGTCAGATGTTTACGTTTAGTCAATCATACTCTGGAAAAGTCTCCAGGATTGACACAAAGAGTTGTGAAACTACTTGTCATCCAGCAGAAGAAAAACGAAGTTGCATTTGAAAATCAGTCTGTTAGATAAAAGATAAAACTTCTCCTCTTCTTATTATTATTCTCCTCTTGTCTCTTCTCTGTGTGGACTTGAGATATTTCTAGCAATAGCAGTGTAGGATTTCATGTTATGTCATGAACACACAGAGCTGGAGCTTCCATATCTTTGCAAAGTGTCTGACTTTGGAGTAGTGTAACTCTCCTCCTGTCTGTCCTCGACTCTTATTACTCACATGTCAGCTACTGTAATATAATCCAGTCTTTCTGGGGGCTAAATGCAAGTTCCTTCCTCTGTCTTGTGTCTTGCTCAGGCTGCAGCATGCAACCCAGCCAGCACTGAGGAAACACTTCTTTAAACTTGTGTAAATTAAACTTTTTGGATGTGTATGTGGACATAAAACATGGTAGTAACTGTGAGCAGTGAACAACTCCTCTCTACCAACATGTAACAGCACTCTTGTTCTAACTATTTTACATTTAGTAATTTGTAAAGAGGGCCAGAAAGGTGGCCAGGTAATATCAATTAGGAACACCTAGAAGCAAATGAGATGAAGCTGCAATGCTGATAAATACTTATCATAATGATTTGTTACTATGTTGCAGCAGAAGCACACAGTTTCAGTGGCTGAGCATGTAATTAAAGCTTCTGTCAGCAGTGTTTTATATTTTTCTGTTTTCTAATACTTACAGGGGAAAAAGTGCTGTTTTGCTCTAATTCCTGTTTGGTAAACTCCATATGAGACTCTTGCTTTTTGGTTTGTAACTTTTTAAAGTTTTGCTCATCTTAGGCACATATGGTGTTGTTGGAAAATGTTAGTGACAGTTTTCTTAAAGCTAAATCAGAGATGGTGCACCAGATAAGACTTGGGATTTGGGATTGAAGCCAATCAGAAGGGGGGGTGGGGATCTGTATCTCTGCCAAGCTTCACCTTTCTCAGGTTTCATCCTGTTTGTCTCAGCAAAGAAAAATTACAGGAGCGAAGTGGGGGGGGGGGGGGGGGGGTGCTTTTTTTTTTTTTCAAGTGGTATTTTTTTACTTGTATATCCTCCAGGTGTCTTTTAGACATAATGAATCAAGACACAGAATTTATTGTTATCTCTGGAAGCTCATCTCTGCAGGATTATCCCATTATTTGGTTTTTTGGTTGTGTGCATGTGTGCACGTGTTTTGTTATTTGTTTTGTTTGTTTGTTTTTTTTGTTTTTTTAAGCTGACTTAGCTAAGATTTGATTATGAGCCGCATGATAAGACAACAAAGATTAAAATAACAGGGAAACAGGCCAATCAGTAAAGAGAGTGAAAGAAAAGTCCTTCATGTTCAAACATGTCAAGCCAAGAAGGCGCTGGAGGGGCTTTGTGATATTGTGGGTGTTCTGACTTGTTAGTATATGCATGAACACTCCTACTCAAAATACATTTCCATCAGCACCCATATCAAAATGTACTGATATGGTCTCCCAAGAACAGTTTTTATTAACAAGTGAAGATATAACAATTAACCAGTTATTTCTTACCAGTGTACACACACACATACGCGCTGCATTGCCTTTTAGTATTTCAGTCCTCAGTTGATGAATGGCTATCTGCAAAGATGATGGGTACAATAGGTTTGCATATGTATTAATGGTTTTGAATGGCAAAACACTTCTGGAAATGTATGTCAAATAGTAGGACCCAACCCTATTCATACTCAGCACACTGCAGCATTAGTGAAGTTGTGTATTGTTGTTGGCCTTGAAGTGCTGGCACCTAGTGATTAGGATGCTGGGTAGTGGAGCAGCTAAGAAGAGCTGGAGTCAAACCATGTTGATGTGTTGAAGTAAAGAAAAGCTGGCCATGAGTAGCATACAAAAATGGTTATACAGCTAATTAAGAAAATGCATTGATCAGTCTACATCAGCATCACTGCAAATATACAAATCTAACTCTAACTAAGCTCAAGTGTCCTGCAATACAATTTCAAATCATTGCTCTGATTTAATTCCAGAGCATTTTGTTTCTCAACCATATTAAGCTGTGATGTGTTTGTTTTTGGCGGTTAATATGCTTTTAGACCCTGTTAGAGCATATGTGCCTTTTAAATACCTAGCAGTGTTTTAGTGCTCTATGCTCTCTTTCTGTTAGTCAATGTGTTCAACTGTCTCTTTCTTCTACTCTCCCTTTCTCCTCTCTGTAAATCTACTACCGGTTGTAGGCCTGACAGAGAGGGTTGCATGGGAATGCTGACAGTCCCTTTTTGCTGCCAAACAGGGCAAAATAAACAAAATTGAAAACCTCCTCAAAGCTATGTGCTTTTGTCAGTCAGTGTGCTTCTTTGTCTCTTTCTTTAGTCACCTTTCCTTTCTCTCTCAGAGATCACACCAATCTAACATCTGTAGATATCCCATCATATCACATGTATAAGAATTCTTGACTTGACCTTTTTTGTGTTTCCTTTTAACCATTTAGAGCCTAAAACCTCTACAGATTCAGAAAATTAAGGCAATTCAGAGGGCCAGGTTATAAAAAATCTCAGGCAAAAATATTTATTTTGCTGTTACGTAAGGAAAGGGGAAGAAATGCTATGGCTTATCTTTTTTTAAGTATCTGATGGGGGAAACAGAGTACACAGGAAAGCTAGATAGGTTCAACTCCATTTGTAATCCAATCTCATCCTGACTCCAAGCTGTTTGAAGTTCTGTCAAGACAAATAGGCTTTGATCATGTGGACCTAATGAACTCAGAGAGCAGAGGGGGAAAAGAAGAGAGTGGAATTTTACCTTCATGACAGAACATCATTTCTACTGATTGCTTGCTGGTTAAATTAGAATAAAAGTGAAAAAAATTGTATAATATTGTGGATATCTAATGTGGTGAACAAATAAGTAGCTATGTAGTAATATAGATGTTGTATGCCCATGATCTACTGTTCTGTCATTTTCCTTGTTATTTATCATACATACTGTATAAACTGCAGCCAAATTTTGCAATTGCCTTTTGCAAACTGTTATAGTTTACAATGACACAAACACTAATACACACTTAACTATTGAAGGTATCATCATCTTACTAAGCCTTTGTCAAATAGGTATAAGTAACTGAGTGTAATGTTAACTTGTGCAGTCTGACCAACAGTGTTTGATGCACACAGTCAACAGTCACAAATTCACCCCTTGTTGAGCACTTCACTCCTGGACCTTTGATAAGCTCTTCTCTGTCATGAGTCCTGATTGGACAATGTGGTGTCACAGTCCTTTTTATTGCCTCCTCTCTGTCCTGCCAAAAACAATGATGTCACCCTTGTTTCCATGGTACAGAGTGGGGTGAGCAGGAACATGCCAGAGAGAAAGGGGAGAAATGGCTGCCTTGTTTAGGAGGCCATGGTAAAACTAAACATACATGGGGAATGGTGGTTGAATAGGGCACATATATGTTTGTTTTACAAAGCCTTTTCAGTGTGTGTACAGGCTACTTCCTCCTGAATGGCTGACTGAACATTTGTTTTCAGATCAGCTCAATCTGGTTTGTACCCATATTTTTTTACCTTACGCTTCCAAAAATTGTTGTTTTCCTCCTCCAAAGGAATAGTTATCTGTAGTTTACAAATAAGTTTCTTTTGATGAACATTTTTTATTTATTTATTTATTTTTAACAACAACAAATGGAAGAGTGATGCTATTTAGAGCAGATTGATTGCTCATTGTATGCTTATGTATGATTGCTTGTCCAGGCACTGCAGTTTGGAAGTATAACAGAAGAGCCAAAAACATTTAGACTAATACTGATCTGCAGTCAAAATTTCTTTTGCGGTGCTACTCTACTGATGCAGATATTATTTTGATTCTGCCACACGAATGTAGGAAATAAATTTCCAGAATATAATCATCATCACTGCAGGTCAATATTGGTTTTCACTTTAAACAATTTACAACGAAGCATGAGCCAGTCATTGTTGCATCCTAGGGATCCAGTGGTCCAGTGTTGTTTACTTATTTTTTGCTAGCACTGAAGTAGTTATAGGGAGAAACTGTGATTTGTATTGGGAATTTTAGTCCAGCGTTTATGTTTTGTTTGGGAAAAGTCAGACAGATACATGAGGGGGAAGCAGTGGAAAGTCCCCATGTTGAGACGGAGCCAGTGGTAGTTTTCCTGATTCTCTTTTTCTCTTACTCCCACTCACTGAGGACTCTGTAGGCCTTCTGTATCAGGGACCAAAGGGAAGCAGAAAGAGTCGGACATAGAGAGAGAAATAGTTCACGCTACACACACACATATGCAGAACCCATCCACAACTATTTCTTCCAAAACATTCATAACCAGATACTCCTTTGCTTATGCCAGAGGTTTGTGCCTTTCTCAGAAAACTGTATGTCAACAAAATCCAAAATTTGAGCTGAAGCGCAGACTGTACAGTAAAACACTGTCATGAAGCAGTTTTTGTGGTCAGACTGTTTAAAGAGGCAATAAAACAGTTGCCTTCTGCTCGAAAATACCGTCATTTTAACTAATTACCATAATTTACAATTATAGCTATGCATCCTGTTTAAAGTGTAGCCATGTGACAGTAACCCCTCCACTATCACTGCCGTCTTACACTTTTGCATTAGCTAAAACTATGGTCTAATGTTGTTTTACAAACCAAATTAATATTCTAATTGGTTAATAACGCTGTTCTATTTTGTTATGTGCTTGAGTTAGAGAGTTTCAACATAACTAAACAGTCTGCTGTCTTTTTGTCCTGATGTCATCCCATCTCAGGTGAAGCAGCATTGAGGGGGGATCCCAGACTGCAGTCCTTGTCCCTGTCCTCATCCTCCTCCTCATCATCCTCCTCTTCGTCATCATCCTCCTCATCTTCCTCCTCCATTTCCAGCCACAGGACAGGTCCTCCTCCTATCAGCCCGACCAAGCGAAAGCTGAACGGGGAACAGGGAGACAGTGACATGGATGACAACGAACATGTGGCAAAGATGAGCCGTCTGTTTGCTGCACAGCTGTGAGTCCATACTCTGAGTTGCACTCATTTGTTGAGGCATGAATGAACACTCACCACACACTCTAAAAACATCCAGCTGTGGAGACCTCAAAATGGGGTTACTTTCTCTTCACTCATTTTGCATCTTCAATTTTCTATCCTTGCACCTTTCTCTTTTGTGTTTGCCTATATCTTTCCATGAAAAAGTCACCTTATTCTCTCAAAGCTACATACACACATACACACACACACACACACACACACACAAAAAACAAAGAGAGCGAAGCACGAGTAATTTTTTACCCGTGCTTCTCTCCCCATGTATTTGTGGGATCTGAAGTTGTACACTGAAAGGCTTTCTCCAAAGTCCCAGTTTGGACTTCAGGGTGCTAAGCCAAGTGTAGTTGGCTCCACTGAGTTCTCCATAAAGCCACAGATCTCTGGAAGCTTGAAAACAGGGTCTGCACAACAGAAAGATTACTCACATCTCCAGCATTCCCACATTCCCACTTCCAGAGATTCTGGTGTGCCAATTGGTAGTGGAGGAGTGCTGGGGCCAGCGGCAGCAGTGTCAGAGCTCTCTCCCTCAATCTTTTTCTCGGTTTGACTGAGTCAGTCATGGGACTCCAGCCATGGTTATTTATTGCAGAGATAGTCAAGAAGGTGTTAGGTGGAGCTGTGCAGTTTACATGCTAGCTCTTACCCATACTGTTTGTTGCTTAAGATACAGATAACATCCAGAATTAACGGTTGGTGTTGTTTTCAGGCTACTTCATTTTCCTTTGTTACCCAAGTGTCTATAAAGTACAATGAAACACAGTAGATTTAAGTGGACTAAATATACTGAAAGCACTGGATTAACAGAAGAGCACATTTAATTTATGTATATAAATATATATATATTTATATATATATACTATGCATCTGCAACCACAGAGATGAATGTTTGTATGTAAATGTAGCACACATTGTCATTTGTATCTGACACAAGATGATTTGCACACATGAAAACAAAATTGTTACAGCAATTAGTTTACCACCTTTAGACTTTGATGGTGAATCTAAAAGAAGTTTGCTGCAGTTGTCTGTTGTAGTCACAGAAATGACAGTGGATTTCAAAGGCAAACCAGGAAAAGCGAGTTTGCCCTTTCAGTATAATCCAACTCCTCTGCCAGGGAGCTATATGTTCAGTATGTACCTGTAAATTTCCTTTTTTTTTTTTGGTAAAGGAACATACAGAGAAGCAATTTTATACATAAATCAGCAGATATTCAGGGTCCAGTATATTCCACAATGCTTTAAGGGCCATAACACAATTACAAAAACTAAATATGTTCACTTGACTGTGACAAGGTAGGGGTATATTGTGTTGCAGGAAGGAATCTTATGACTGTCAAATGAAGTGGCACAAGGGGAAGGGTCTTTGTTCCTTCATCGTGTGACCCTCTGGGCTCAAATAACAGAGCTTGCACATTGTGACATTTTTGCAGACTCATCTTGTTTTTTGTTTTGGATGTGTCACTGGTGGGAGAATTAACATTATACTCTGCAGTCAAACTGGGCAGTAAATCCATCTTCCCACTATATTCAGTTGTTTCAGTTGTTTGCCACTCTTTGTGAGATGCTTTTCATGCACCATGCGGTTAACTTCTGCATATACTGATAAGCAGCAAATGTTCCTACTTTCGCATTTGCAAGTTGGATTTATAAGTTGGTGTGCCAGAGTACAATGGGACTTATTGTCATATCAGCTTTCAGTTGGTGTTGCAATTTTTAGCTTCTATAAAAGCGATGCAATTTGAAAGGGGGAAAAACTTTAAAGCTTTTTATTCCATCCATGATTATTTCCTGGAAGAAACGCATTATAAGATGTACACTCTTTAAATTTCTCTTTACTTTATGACCATGAGGGCCTTTGATCTGAGTTGAGGTTTTTACTCTAGAAAAGTCAGTTGCTAGTTGACTTGTTGGGAGCCAAGTTAAGGTTTTTTATTTCATAAAGCTTCATCAAGACATTTTTTTTACACTGCAGTGTTTTTTTCCTTAAGGCCATCCTAAAAGTATCGACAGTATTTTTAGTAATTTAAGTATGACTTTCTCTGGGGGCATGTTCCCTGGCAAAGTTAACTTGTTGAAACCTGCAGTCAGAGTCAGTCTCTATAAAGTTTTACTTCTTTTCCTTCTCGTTGTCTGTCCAAAGAACAGTGATTACACTAAAGTAGAGAATGATCAGTTGTCACTGCAAAAGAAGCTAAAAATAATGGCTAAAGAAAAGCAATGTAAGGCCCTTCACAGTTGACTCTCCTACATTTAACATATATTATCATGCTGCTTCATTTAACAAATTTGTCAATTGTTTGAACAGTGATTAGGTGTAATTTGAAATTAATGGACTTAGTTCTTGGGAAAAATTAAGAGCATAAACCAGATAAAGAACCCCTGCAAGTGCTGCCATACTCAGGCACATCAGAGATGGGTATCTGATACCGTTCTAGCAGTTGGATTTTGCTGGCTGCTTCTGTCTCTGTACCTTGTTTCTTTTGTCTGCACTTATTGCTCTGCTCAGTGTCAGCTGTTTCTGCAAGTTTAGACTATTCTGTGTTCATTCTCCTCTTTAAAAAAATACTAATGTTGTTTGAATGGCAGTGTACCTGTGTTGTGACTACATAAGCTGCTAAATAATGTGTGTTGTTTTTTTGTTTTTTGTTTTTTTTATGGTTGCTTGTCATTGGTTGTCTCTTGTCTGTAAGTTCAGTAATTTTTAGTGAGCATTGACAAATAGACACCTGACACCTTAGATGTTGGCAGGCTATGAAGGTGGCAGGTTTCCTTTGTTTTCTAAGATGAATTCATATATATATATATATATATATTAGGGGTGCAACGGTACAGGTAGCCCACGGTACGGTCCGTACCTCGGTTTTTGGGTCACGGTTTCGGTACAGTTTCAATATGTGTTTTGTTCATAAAGAGACTTTTTTTTTTTTCTACCAAAATGATTTATTTATTTTGCTTGTCAGAACAAGTTCCAAACAATTCTGGTCCTGAATAACACTTTAAGTTAACAGTTGGTTAACAATTACAACACTTAAACTCAAATAGTAGACGTGCCTCTTTTTCCTTGCCTACTACTTACACCGTAGCATAAGATATGTATAAAAAATTAAAACAAACAAAAATGTAAACAAAAAACACTTTCAAATGTTGAAGTGCCTCTTAGCATTAACTACTAGTATACATAAATGGAAGCAGTGATGGAAATAATGGCATTACTAATGGCGTTATTTTTTTCAGTAACAGGTAATTAACTAATTACTATTTCCATCATTACAACGCCATTACCGCCGTTACCGCCGTTACCAATGTGGTGCGTTATGAAGTGTGAAGTGAAGCAACTCATAGAAGCTGCGTTCTGCCACAAAAGCTGCAAATGTGTTTTTTTTTTGTTGTTGTTGTTTTTTCTTTGTTGGTTTTTTTTTTTTTTGGTGGGGGGGGGCAACCGCATGAGTGATGATGATTGACTAAGGTAGAGTAAGATTTCATGGTAAGCCAACCAGAGGCAGTTTTCAGTTGGCCGGGTGTAACTTACAAACCCACACGCGCACAACAGCCTCACACAAACTATCAGAGATAGCCTGCAGCAATGGTGAGTCCGGAGGCAATATTACGAATCCTACAATGGCCACGCCAAGACCAGCCTTACCCGGCAATCAGAGGCAGAGTAAGGCGAGTCTTGGCATGGCCATAGTAGCATTCGTAAAATCGCCGCCCGGAGCATTCAGAGGTAAAGTTGTCGTTTCCAAGGTAGAAGTTTTCCTGCTTATGTGTGTGTGAGCTGCAACGGCTCCAGTTGCAACAGTGTGTGATAGGTTAGTCACCGTGAGTGGGCGGAGGCACAACATTGATTGGACATTAACTCGCAGGGGAGGGCTTTTGCCTGGACAGTCAGGCACACACACAGACACACATTAGCCTGTAAAGCAGTAAGCGCTAATGCAACCTGACTTGTACCGAAAACCCACGGGGCATAAGGGCGTATTGTTCTGTGCAGGGTGTACTGAACGGTTCGGTATCTTACCATGTATAGTTGCATCCCTAATATATATATACACATACATTGGTCAGTACATACAGGCAAGACAAAAAAAGTTTATGGTATAATAAAATCTGCACATAAAAGTCAAAATGGAAACATTGCTAGTCCCAGCAGCAAGCTGATGTCTTCACTGAGTGAGCATGTGTTTGTGCAGGTATGCACATGTGTCATTGTGTAGGCTGTCTATACATGCATGTGTGCTAGCCCATCTGGGATCATCTGTTTTTGTGTGTGTGCATGTGTTTGGTGAGTGGCCTCCTTGTCAGGCAGCAGGGACTGGGTTCTCATTTTCTCTGAGGAGTAGGAGGAGTCTTGAACAAAGAAGCCTTATCCTGTTCACTGGAGTCTGCGAGCTGGAAGCTTGCCGCTGCCTGCTCGCCACACTGGAGTTGTAGACCTGCAAGTATAAAAGTCCTCTTGCTCAGCTGTTCAGCATTCCTCCTCAAAATCAAGAGTCAGTCTCACAGAGCAAGGTTTTAATGTAGGCTTTTAATTGGGAAATATAACTAAGGCAAAGTGTATTTTCAGTAGCCAGGTTCTAAGTTTGTTGATTTCCTCAGATAGAAAGCTGGAATGGATCAAAATGAAGACAAATCACTTTCATGGGAACAATATTGTGTTGCCCCTCCCCCCCAATTCACTGTTAACACAAAGACTGATTGTTACTAATCTGGGTAGTTGAAATGAATTAAGATTTTTACTAAATGATACCAGCTGAGCATTGTTTGGAGCAAAAGTAACTTTTTCATGATGTTCTTCTTGGTCTCACTCTTAGATCTTTCACATGAATGTTGTTGTTATTCCTGAACATAGTGACATAGATACAGAAGCAAAAGCTAAATCCAAATGAGTCCATTTGCTGCACTAAGTACAGTGGCGTACAGAAACTGCAGCTGGTTTTCACTGGGAACTTTGACAGTAGGCTGTTCTCATGAAAGTTTCTCCAGAGGCCAAATGGGGAGAAAATAAAAGAGAGGAAGAGTCTCTCTTTCTCTCTGTCTGTGTCTGTGTGTGCGTGTAAGGGTGTGAGCATGGCCAAAGCTGGTTAAGTCATTGTCATCCTTTTGTTTTACATTGGACTATTTATGTAATGTGTGAGTATGTGAGGGAAGGAGGAGAGCATGTGGTTGACTTTTTCTCTGTCTGTGTGTGTTCACATGTTATCTTTGCCTTCTTGTTGTGATTGTTCCCATATCCGATCTGTTCCAGCTTTGATAACAAAGGATTTTCTTCAGTTGTCTTTTTTTCTGCAGTCTGTAAAATGGCAAATGTGTGCTGGATTTTTATCAGTAGTCTTGCATTGAAACGGTGTTTCTGTCTACTTGTTTTAGGTAGGCATTTTTAACAAAGTATCTTTATGTATGTTTTTGTAATATTCGTTTTTTGCATAATATGTTAGGAAGATATCCTCTTGTGTTTCACTTCACAGTTCTAAGGATGCAAATATATTTGCTAATTTCCACTTGGTCTCAATCCTGCAGCCTGGAGTTGAACTGCGTTGAGACGTTTGTATACTTTATATACATAGCCTGGGTAAACCCTGTGGCTCAATTTCTGTATGTGTGTATATTTATTTGGTGGGTTTCTTTGGACCTCGCAGAGTTTGAGTCTGCTTGTAACCTGTGGTTGAGCCTTCATCCTCCTCCTCCTGTTTTCTTTTTTTTCTTTCTTTTTTTGTCAACGTCTTCTCTCTACACCCTGATTTTTCCCAGATGTTTCCTGTGTGTATCTCTTTCTCTCTTCTAGCTCTTTCTTTATTCATTTCTTAAAGGAGTAGGATATGAGCCTCAGCCCAGCCAAAGATTTGTTGTGAGGTTTTTTTCTCTGAGTACTCTGGAGCACAATTGTGAGAAAAAGCATAGAATTTTTATAGCTCCTGTATCTTTGCCTCAAAGTAAAATAGTACTGACCAGATTGACTCATGTATAGCTAAACCAGGCACACTTTAGAAAACCAAACCATATTTTTAAGGTTTGTTGCATTTACTAATTTAATTTACTTGTACTTATTTTATTTAGCTTTCACTATTAGCATTTTAGCAAAAATAACAAGTTTTCACATTTTACATTAATAAGAACAGCTTCTCTGCTTCTATTTTGTCTTTAAATATTTACCCTGTCTTAAGTTGTCTAACATAATCCCAGTCATGATCTTTAACTTGAGGTTCACTTGAAGACATCATATGAATGGTTATTTAAAAGGCAGAACATAATGACAGATTTTATGATTGTAATATTGTTCAAGACATATGACTATATCATTTATGTATTGAGGGTTAGACTGGCTGAGTTTTAAATAAAGGGATCTTTCAGTAAGTACCCACCACTTACTACCACTAATGCCAGGCTGCACATAACCCATACTCTGGTAAGATATATTAAAACACTCAAACTCCATATTTCATTGTGTCACAGATAATCAGCATTCTTAGTCTTTGTACTTTGAATCATGTTCAAAATATAGATCCTCTACAATGTACCCAAAACAATTACTCTCATAGAGGCTTGTAATTCACCCTGTATGCATTAACTCAAAATAAGAATTTTGACAAATTAATACATTAGTTAAAATGTCCTCAGTCATTAGTAACAGCCACACCGGTATTCCCCACCTCTGTTCCCTGTGATAACAGACACTAACCCACATTGACACGTTGCTATTTAAGCAGAACCATTAGACAAGCTGTCAGCTATGCTGGGGTCTGAAGTAGTTTATTTCATTTGGAGGCTTAATGCCAATGTGACTATATGTTGGGTGAGTAGTTATATGGATGTTTACATCAGAAGGACATTTTTGTGTTGCTCAGCAAGCAATTCTGCTCTTTTTTTTTTAAACACCTCATGGAGAGCTTTATGTCTTTTACGGGGTAAACAGGTGGGGCTTATTCTGCAACAATCAAATTAAAAAGACAATTGCTTTATGTGATTGGAGGGACTTCTTTCTCGCTAGTGTTGCTCTCTGCTCAAAATTGTTCCTGTTTATTAAAGGTTTTTATATCCAATCAGAGTGCCTCAGACTGCCTTTCTGGCTTTTGCCAGCTTTTTTATACAATTTCTGTAAGTCCTGATGAACACCTGATTTTTTTTTTTTTACAATTTGTACATGTTTATACTTTTTGCATCTCTCCTTGGACCCAGATTGAAGCACTCCCTACTGCTTTATTGTTCCATTCAATTTCAACCCAAGTGTATTGGTATGTATTTTTAATTTGGCACAAACATTTTTCTTTTCTAAATAGTACATTTTTAATCTTGTTTTCAGCGATTCAGCAACAAACAAACCTAAAATTAACATCCCTATGCTCATTGCATTTTTTGATAATGTGTTCGAAATGTGTATGAGTCTGAACCCATTATACACTACAATCCACCAAGAATAAAGAGTTACACATTTCGGTCTTTTTCTTTTTCTTTTTTTTTTTGTTTTGGTAGCAGCTATCTTTTAGGCAAGTGTGAAAACTTTTTTTTTTTTTTTTTTTTTGCTATGAATTGTATTTGCTGTCAGAAGAGTTCAGACTAATTGTTTTGACCTAAAAAACTAACTGTTCTGCCAGCACAGTTAGTTCAACTGGGGAAAACAACAGTTTTGAAAGTGCTGGTAATGAGAGCTCATTCTTCTGTGTAACTGACATTTTTCCACCTGTACGTACATTATGAAATGAGAGCTTCGAGTCACCGTTGTGTGGCGTTGTGCCGCATTTGATGCTTGATGAAAAGTAATTTGCTATCCACCAAAATTAGTTTGGCTTGGATCCTCAACAGCTTCTGCTGTCTGATTTCTCTGATCTCTTCTCCTATTACTTCCTCGTTTAATTCAGTGTCTCCCTGTACCTTGTGTAAGTGCCAAGTCTCGAGTTCTTTACTTTTCAAAGGCTGACTGCCTCTGCCTCCCAACTTAGCTATCACCCTGTACTCCAGCTTCGGACCTGGTAACCTTCTCTTTAGGTCTAGTCCTTCTTACCACCCCCATGCCCAGCTCTAGTGTGCAACCCTCGCCATTCACCCTTTCCATCCTCCCCCTCTTTCCCCAGCTGCGACCCTAATGATAATTGAGAGGTGAGTAAGAGAGACAAAGAAACAGAGAGGGTTTTGAATGCCTGATCCCTGGCATGAATTGTGGTCCAGGGTTTGGTGGGCAATCAGGCGAGGGGAAGGTGGGGGCGGTGGTGGATTCAACAGCTAGACCATTCATTGGTCAGATTTGTTGATCCCGTTCATTGGCTTTTGAGACGGCCCCTCTTGTGTTAGGATGTGGGCATGCCTGCTTTTTGGCAGTGATTAAAGTTTGGAACAACTTCCACAACCTAACTCGAGACCCAGCTGCTGGGTGGGGATGAGTGAAGGACCTTCATTATCTGTTTGCCTTTTAGCTAATCGAGGTTTGTTTATAGTTGAAGATAAGAGACCATACAGTAGGACTTGGGTTGGTAGCATTTGATTAAAAGTTTACATCTCCTTTAGCAATAATTTAAACTGTAACATGAGCATATTTTCATGTTGTTACATGCCAATTTATATGTGACTAAATCCCTAGAGCAAATTTTTGGAGAGATAAATATGGGAACAGAAATTTGATGCCACTATGAAAAAAAACAACTGCTTGTTGGTGTGCTGTCAGACAGGGTTTATGTGAGAGCTGCCAAGTCTCTCCCTCTTTAACCCTCAGGAAGTTTGCTACTGATTGTGAGAGAAGAAAGAAAGAAAGAAAGAAAGACAAAAAGAGGGGGGGGTCTTTGCTAATGTAAGCTCTCGGCACAAACGAAGGAAACAACCGACCTCACTGTTTTCTTATGTCCGGACCCCCCACCCCCTACCCACCTCTCCTCAGCTTTTCCTCTCCCCCTCTCTGTATTCTGTGGAGACTATTTATTTGTTGAGGAAGGTGCTGTGGGACCAGATGCTTGACCCAGCAGTCAGGTTGCCTGGTCACATAGATCTACAACTGTTTGCCTGAACTTATTGTTTTGTATCCAAACAAACCTTAAAGGGCTGCTGTAGTTTTTCACAACGAATCTGCTATGCATAAATATACAAACACTTTTACTACTGAATGAAAATGGAATATCATGCAGCATTCTGCCAACCATTGTTTCAGTGTAGCTCAGTTGGAAGTTGTTTTTTTTTTTTTTTAAGCTTTATTGTCTATGTGTAGCATGTATAAGACTGCTTGAAATTGGAGAGAAAAAAAGAGATAGAGGAGATGGGTGAGTACACTAAATCTTGCTCCCTCAAACTGGGCCTCAAATTGTAGGAGGGGAGTGGAGCTGCAGGAAGGGTGTAATACACTGTTGAACACACACACACACACACACACACACACACACACACACACAGAGACCACATTTGACGCACTGAGCAAAATAATTGCTACCTGTTAAACTGCAAGTAAGTGTGCACAGCATCAGGCACAACCACTTCACTACACATTAAAGTCATTATCATCAGAGCTGGAAGCTGGGGAAAAAAAACCCAAATCTGTGTTGTGTTAAACTGTCATTACTGTAATCCCTTATCTCTATCTCTACTTTTTTAATGTTTAAAACATGAGCTTAAAGTTTGGAGAGTGCAGGACTTTTTGTGGTGGGTAGTAATTATCTTTCATATGGAAAGTTTGTGGACAGCCTACCCTTTTCATCTTGAGTATTTAGTTGCTAATTGTGATTGTGTGTTGTGGGAAACAAAATACATATATAAAAAAAGCTGAGAGAGATGTCAATGAAAAGTTTGACAGATAAAATCCAATGTCAACAGTGAACTGCAGCTAGAGATAAATCCCCAGGCTGCATCTCTGCTGCAGTAACTGGACAAAAATTTCCAAGTTTTCTTATGACAGCAGTCATTGCAGTTGGCTTCAGGCTCACTGGACAGATAAAGTTGATTTTGCTACAGAGGAAACCCTCTGCAGGGGTAACAGGGGTTCATCCATGTTGGATAATGTTTTTTTGCTTCCTTCCTAGAAAAGAGAGTGAGTGTATGTGAGCAAGTGCTTTTACCAAATAGCCTTATCAAACCCTCCAACAATCTGAGAAGCTGGAACATGAGCTCACTATATTGTCCTGCAGTATTAGACACAAACAAAAGAACAATTGTAAATGGAAGCGGTATCTTTTTCATTATTTCCCTCATTTCCTTTTTCTCTCTGTCATTTTCACTCTTCTTATGCTTCTTCCTTTATTTTTCTCTACTGTTCATCTTTTTTCACTGTCCATGTAGTACATTTCCACTCCACTGGCCACTAATCTTCTCTTATCTTCTTTAGGTATTTGATAGCCAGCTTTTTGGATCCAGTGTCATGTTGTCTGGCTTATGTTAAATCACATTTCCTCTCTCTTTTTTGTTTTTCTTTCCCATTTATTTTCCAGGAAACCTAATGGAGACTATCGCAGCTCTACAGTCTCAAAGGACCGTAGCCGAAGCCCCATTGAACGCGTAGTGGTTCCCAGCGTACTGGCAGTACACAGCAACCACCTATACAGTCACGCCCACCATCACCATCACCACCTGGCCAGTCTAGCCGGAATGGATCAGCCACTGGCACTCACCAAAAACAGCATGGTGGAGTCTGCACGTAGCAGCACAGCAGCAATGGCAACAGTGCCGCACACAGTCAGTGCTGTGGAACGCCAGCAGGTGAGATGCATATCCTGTTAGGGCATAAGAGCCCTAACACTGACGATATCTTTCACTAATTTTTCAGGTAAACTCTGATAGGTCCCTCTAATAATGTTACTGGTGCTTTAATCAGCCTAGCTCCTCAGTTGGTCAAGAGAAGTTAACCCCTGTTTGACTTGTTAGCCAAAAATGTTTTCTAACCCAGGTGGTAACCGAATCATTCCCTTAAACTTTCTGGACTGTATAGGTTTACTGGTGTATTTTTTCCTTCTTTGAATTTTGGTCTTTGCGTTTCAGAATCGTCCTTCAGTGATCACATGCGCCCCAGCTAACAATCGCAACTGCAACCTGTCTCACTGTCCTGTTTCCCACAATGGCTGCTCGAGCCTTGCAAACAACTACAGAAGGATCAACAGTGAGTGTGTTTATGGAAATGCTTGTGGATGAACACGCACATAAAGACAGACATAACATCACACCTGAATTCTTTATATCCTGTTATCTTTGTACATTTTTCCACAGATTGGGCTTAAGGAGGTTTAGGGCAGGACATGATATCTGAATAATGAATTCATATTGATGATTACCTGGCTACATTTATTGTGTGCATTTGACTCAAAAAGTGAGCATAATTATAGAAATAAACAAAAAAAATCCTATTAGGTGTCGTATGTGGGAAACCCTACATGACAGCTTTTCACTCTTGAGAGAAAACAGGGTACCTCATACTCTTCTTATTCAGACTTACTGACTCTCCATATTCATCCCAATTTTCTCTCAGAGAGTTACAGTAATGGCACATCAGATGCTTTATTTACTGCCTTACATGTTATCTTTGTACTTAAATTCATTTTAGGCTTCACCCAAACGCATATCTGTTTCATTTGTCCTCTGTGTGAATATCAGTCATGTTTTCTGTGGGTTGATAACTTTACTGTGGCTGTTTTTTATAATCCCACTGAAATCTCTATGATCTCATTGAGGTTAACAGTGAAATTTAAAACTGTAATGAAAAAGCGAAGTAGATGTTGGAGTTAGTATTTTTCCACTGGCCTAAAATGCACACAACCAGTGTTAAAGCTGATGCTGGGCAATAAATAATCCACTAACTGTTACACAAGTGAGGTTTGGAGATCTCATTTCATTATGGGAACTAAAAACTCTAACTCTTGCCCCTCCTATCCTGTGTCTTTTAGCCAACACAGCCTGTGACCCAGTGATTGAGGAGCATTTCCGCCGCAGTCTCGGGAAGAACTATAAGGAGCCAGAGCCTGCTGCCACCAACTCGGTGTCCATCACAGGCTCAGTGGACGACCACTTTGCCAAAGCACTGGGCGAGACCTGGTTGCAGATCAAAAATAAGGGGAGTCCCTCATCGTCTGGCAGTAGCCCAAACTCCTCCCCCGACAGTCACATGGTCAATCACAACCACTCCCCATCTGTGGTCTCCTGAAGCAGGGAGGGATTTTAGAGTTATTTGCCCCCTTTTTCCCCAGTCATACCAATCACCCAGGCTATAACATCTTTGTCCCTGTCACTCCTGGTCTGTCACCAGCATCCCAGAGGGAATGCCTGCCTGCTGGTCTCCTAAAAACATCCACAACCCTCAAGCCTGCTCCCTCTCTACGTGCTCATAGATGATCAATCAATCAAGCAATAACAAAAAGGTCCCTCCGGTCCTCTGGTATGGAAATACCAGGAAATAATCGGCAATGAATGATGAGGGTTCAACTTGGGGACTGAGTGGCGCATCAAACTGCTCCTTCTCCTCATTCATCACCCCTGCATATCAAGCTTGGAGTTGAGCGAGCGTCTGTAATTATATGTACATAAACAAAGAGAGTGGAGGCGATGTTTTAATTATTAATTATCTTTTGTTCTTTGTTTTTGTCCCTTTAACGGTAGTTTTGTGTACTGCTTCTGCATTATGAGATGCCTGACATTTGATAGAAAAGATATGAAAGAAACACTTGATTGCAAACCACCTGACTGCTACCAAAGAAACCTTAGATGGAGATGACAATTCCCATGTCACAAACAAAACGACAAAAAAGCCATCTGGTTATCGCCTCCCTCCTTTTCATTCTCTCTCCTTCCCTCACTTTTCTCTGTATGTAACTGCATTTATGTACTTCAGTGACTGACTTGGTCTGACATTCACTACTCCAGTAGAGGGTAAAGGCTGGCATGTCAACATTGTAATCTGGCACTGCACACACTGGTATTGATAAACCTGAGCTAAAACTTTTGTTAGGACCTCAATTTGATCTCCAGTGAATTCCTGTCACAGTTTACTCAACTTGGCCATGTCAGCTAGTTCATGTTTTGTTAATATGCATTATTAAATTATTTAATGCATTTCTGAAAAATTTTAAATGAATATTAGCAGCGTCGGGCAGTACGAATAGAAAAACGATACAATGTGGATTTGGATAATGTGTCCCAATATAAAAAAAATGTTGCATACATAACTACTATGTTAAAAGAAACATGTTTCCATCATTAGAGAAGGTGGGTGGAAAAAGGGCTGTTTTTATTGTCTGTTCTGACAACCACTGACTAAAACCAGCTAACTAAACAGATCTCTGCCCACCAGCACTTGTCAGACTATCAGCCCACACCATTAAGTCACTTGCAGCGCAGAGAGCTCTCTATATTAAGGATAGGGGTATAAACAATCAGGTGTACTGTGTGAGGAACTGGCCACTCTTCAATTTAAGCAAATATCCATCACCATGGATACTAACTGAAGCATTAGTCGCCCAGCTGCTACATCAAGCCACTTCTTCCCAGGACACCATCCCTAATACGAGGGTGTAGGTCAGGTGAACTGAGGATAAAGTCATGTCTCACCCTTTTTGTATAGTAAGGCCACCTTTTATTAAATCTACAGCTGACATGAGTGCAAGGAGTGCATTTTTTGTGTAAGTGCAGACTGCAGTGGCCAGAATTTCTTGCCTTTCCTCACCCACCTTTCTCCATCATTTTGTTGTGATAGTATTGCCAGCCCTACATACATAGCCAGCATGTATGATCCACTATCCAAGCATGCAATTTGGGAACTAATCCATGTTGATAGACATCTTGCAGACAAATATCTGAAACATAGAAAGTTAGAAAATCGTGCCAAATTGTTGCATGGTGGTTCTCTCAGCACAGTCAAGTTCTTGAATCAGCAAATTCTGATGTTGATGGACAACCATGAGAGGAGATTTAGACTGAAAGCAGAGCTGAACAAGCTGCTGACAGTGATGAGGGGATAGATGACACTGCATGTCATTCTGTGCTTAAAGGAAAAAGGTCTGGGCTTTGACCTGGAGAGAGAAGATTATTCAGATCACTTCAAACAAGCCTTTGTTTTTCTGACTCTTGGGGCACATGGCTGCTGTAATTATATTTGGCTTACACCCTGCTATACTTCCCTTCCTCCTTTACCTACACACTGTGGTTTGGTATTTCCACAAGGTTTGAAGGGTAAACTAATGCTTTTACAGATGCATGTTTTTTTTGTTTTTTGTTTTTTTTTGTTGTTTTTAATAGCTGGTATCTATTAGTGTTTTTAAACATTTCAATCTTAACTACTATTATCCTTTTCATTCGGACGTTAGTTGTTACTTCTTATGTTGTTAGTAACGGACATAGACACTATACACTCACTGCTGGGTCAGTTGTACTCCGTATTATTATTGTTATTGTTATTATTACAGTTTTGTATTTTTGTTTTCCATTAATATCAGTATGGTAACAAACATCAGTAGTGGAACAGCCTCCGGACAGGCTCTGTTTAATGGTGAGCGCTGCGTTTCTCCATACCACCTCTGCACGAGAGTGGGTTAGCTCGTTCCACAGCAGAGCCATGATTGTTCCGGTGTGGAGCTGGCTTTGGGATATGCAGCCTGTTAAGGTTTTCTTCAGATGTTAATCCATTGGTGGTACAGGATGCTACAGCCTTCAGTGTGATTGGCTGAGACACCAAATTGACACAAATCAGTCCACGAAAGGCATCTTAGTGTGAGATAAAGTGGCTTCTTTCACACTAGTCCACTCCAAAAAGCACTTGGTAGAGGACAAGCCAGCAGGCTTTTGGTAAAAAAGTTATTGTTTACGGTGGGAAAAAAAGATGACCCTAAATTATTGAGTACAAAAATGCAAATAATATTACAAAAACAGCAAACAGAGCAACAGTTGGCTCGTGATCAGCTAAACTTGTGAAGACTTGTCCAAGCTCTCTCAGCCCTGAGTTGACTTTTTGTGTCCTGACTTGGTGTCCAGCCAGTTGTTGTTTTGTTTTGGGTTTTTTTTATATATATATTTCAGTGCTTTCTTTTCTGAACAACATTGAATTGTCGCTGCAGTTAAGCTAGACTGCTGCAGTTTGAAGAAATGGATTTAAGTCGAGCCTGCGCCAAGGTGGCATACATTCCTCCAATACGGAACTTTGTAAAGGCCTCATACACACTTTACAAACTTTTGCAAGTTTACCAGAACAACAGGGTGTCCACTTTAGCTCTTTTTGGCCACAAATCCATCCCACAACACACGAACAACCTGTGCCATATTTAATTTGGGACTTTCAGAGAGAACTGGAGCTGGAAAAAGTTTGGTGTCATTCTGTAGCAAAAATACAGAGTAATTTCATGTCTCAGTGGAGGTTTACCCTTTACAGAGTATCTGCCTGGAATATCAGTGTCATATAATGTCCACACATTCCATCCTCAACCATCAGATGTGACAAAACCACAATGGGTGGTAAATGTTTTAGGATCCCAAAAAAGTCAAATCTAATCCCAAAAGTCAGTGAATGCGTTTCTACAACAAAGAAGTCCTCGCCAGTTTCCGTGCTCTCTGTGACTGGGCTCAGTGGTTTGGATGGTGATTTCTGGAGCTTCAGGAGCTGAGCTTCTGATAGCACAGGTTGAGTCACGAGTTGTTCATCTGCCACTCAGTCTTTTCACAGTGACACCACTTCCTCCTTTTCCTTGTTAGGTTCAGTTGATTTTGATGAAGATTGGCTGTAGTTAGCAACTTGATAGAAAACATGAGAGAAAAGGGCTTGGTGTCCAGAACGTTTTGTTTTATTATTATTCTTTCTTATCATTATTTCACTACCACCCCGTAGGTAGGAGGCTCTCTTTCTGCTTTGGCACACACTCCCCTACACACTGTAGGAAAATCACTTAAAAATACTTTTTTATAATAGGTAACTATAAGACCATCATTACGCTGTGCGTAACGAATGTACAGAGAAAAAAATCGTAGGTATTTTTTGAGGAACAATTAATTTGTTAATGATATGTAGCTATTTAATTGTTGTTTTTCCCTGTCCTTATATTGTAATCATTGCATTTTCTCTTATGTGAAAAAAGTTGATCTTTTTTGTTTATAGAGTTTGTCTTGTTAGAGTAAAGGTTCAAGTGCAGGAGCACGGTAAACGTATGAAACCACAATAAGCCACTGGTGTGTCGGTGACAATCGCTACTTCCATTGGTCCCCGATGTTCTGCAATCATTAAAATTGTGTTTGATTGTGTGCCTGAGACATGTGATCAAAAGTTTGACTTGTGAGCCAACAGGGTTTGTCCTTTTAACAGGCTCTTGATCACTTAGCATGTTTTGCATTGATGGAACAGAATGATGTTGCCACTAGCCCAGGGCATCTCTCCAGCCATTTGCATTCAGCCATAAAAAACGAACATTAATCGTGGGCTAGCAGGCACGTAAATAATACAAACTGTGTTTTGAAAGTCTTTTGATGACTGCTTTTGGTTTACAAATGGGAAGTGAACAAGTAAATCCAGTCTATTTGAGAACGTGTGGAATCGGTTTAACATGACAAGCTTACACTAAAGCTTAGCTGATGGAAATCTGAAAGCATATTTCACTCATTTTCACTCAGGCTCATACATCTCACAGTCAGTGAGGCTGACATGAGCTGAGCAGAAAATGAGCTTTGGGGATGTCCCGGTTCCCATCTGCGGAGGCCATTTTGCAAATGTCAACATGGAACTTGTGCCAATAAATCAGCGGAGTTGGTCGAAACTCTGACTGTACCACATTTTCCAGGTCCTTTTTTGAAGTGGAAGTAGCATGTACTTAGTGGTAGTAGTACTCTGAACTGTAAAAGAAAAAATGTATCAAGAAAACAGTCAACTTGTGGCTCTCTGTCTCCTACTAAAAAGGTTTTGGCAGGCCACCTTTTTTGTACGTAAAGTAGCCTTGATGAACAATAAAGTGCTTTTAAACCACTGTCAGAGTGTGTGGGCCTCTGTCTCTTGACTGTTTTGTGTGTCTGTGGTTGCATTTGGTTACAACTGATGGTACAAGGGGATGATTCCTTTGAGGAACAAATCGGAGCAAAGATCCACATGGCCTGATTATGGAGGGGTGCAGTTTAGGTTAATAAAGAGCAAAAAAATATAAATACACACCGGAATCACAATCATTTAAAGGTCACAGATGTAAACAGAGAAATAACATTTTATTCCAGTTTGAGTTTAAATACATGACAAGAATTAGCGCAACAGAAACAGCTGAGAAAAGAAAACTTTGAGTTGTGTGAGTTTAATCTCACATGTGACATTAGATTGGGATTTTGACTTTACTTTGTTTCCCACGGCAACACGGGCAGCCAAGTCACTGTTGAGAATGTTCTGCATGGTAGCAGATGAGACAACGCATGAAAAAAACAAAACAAAAACTAATTGCACGGATAAGCACATGCGAACATGTAAATCATTAAGAGCTTCATTTTCTCTGCTGGCTGCTTTACAGGTTTCCCAGAATGCCTGTTAAATGTTTCTGTAGCAGAAGCCCCAGCTGAGCTGACAGTGAGTAATATGTTAAAGGAACAGAGCTGCTCTCAGTATTAAACTGTAACTGTATGTAACACAAACAGATGGAGAGACGGATGAATTGGCTGTTAAAACTACATTTTCTATTTTCATAATTCACCTGAAGCACTTTTCCACACTGAATGAGCGAGCAGGCCAAACTCCTGTCAAAATACTCTTCAGCAAATCTATAATTAATATTAATATATTAATATTAATATTAATAAAATAATATAAATCATGTGCCGATGGAGAGACTGAACCTGTGAACAATCAGTGAAGTGTTTTTAGTGCACATGTGCAGCGTTATATTGTGTTGTAACTCAGGGAAACAACTCCAGACAGTAAATGTGACTCAGGACGTTACAGAAACAGCTGCTACTTCATACACATAACATTGAATATAGACTTGATCCCAGTTTACTCACACACACACACACACACACAGTTTATCAAGTTTGTTTAAATGTAATACCCTTTTGAGTTTCTACCCATTGGCTGAATCTGAGTCCAAATGAAGAATTTCAGCTTCCTTGACGTGCTCGGATTTGATGTAACATACTTGGTGAGTGATGTGAGTGTCCCGTTTGTGTCCAGAACATCAGTCCTCGCTGAGCCGTCCACTGCCCTCGATCCATCCACAGGGAGCGCACAGCAGCAGCGACGGGAGATTTGGGCCTTTGATGGCTCGGCATCCTTCAGATGCTCTCGTCATCGCTCATGTCCCAAATCTGATGTGAGAGACACACACACACACACACACACACACAGTGTTTACGTTGTTTTAATGTAAGCATACAACATGTTCACATTCACAGTTCAACTATTGAAGGTGTTCCTGAGATCCAAAACATGTCAAAACATTTCTTGGATCCTTTCTATGTTGTGCCCTCCTGTTTAGGCACAGCATGAACAGGAAGTCATCAGGTATCATCAACACTGCTGTTCTCAGATGTTAATCACAATAACACAATGCAAACTTTATCATAATAAAACCAGTGCTGGTCAAAAAGGGATGTTTTAGTGTCGGGTTTGTAAAAGCTGTGCAGATTTAACACACGTCTGTTAACAGCCCTGATTGTTTGTATTAATCAAAAAAAGGACGAGTGTTTGACTGAGTGACAACGAAATGCACTTTGGAAAACATGCAGGCAGCTCTCCTCTTCTTCCAGCCACCAGTCGCACAGTAACGCTGAAAATAATTAACTCCCAATCAGAGCTAAAAGCTTTCTTACCAGGAAGTGACAGCAGCATGTTACTGACACACAAACACACACACACAAGCACACAACCTCATGAACCTGCTTTACAATAGTGTGTCAGTAAACAGCAGCAGCCTTCTCATGGCAGCAGATGCTTCACATTCCCGCTCTGCAAGACGTAATTCACATACTTCTAACACTGGAATGTTTCACACACAGACACACACAGATAGGGAAGCGCGCGTGCGCGCGCACGCACACACACACACACACACACAGCTTTGACACATACATGCAGGATTCCTTTGAATGTGCTGCTTCACCACAAAAAGAGCTGACATGGGAATTCCAGTGGAATAAATACAACCAAAAGAAAATATAATAATCTGTTGGCTGCCTGATTCTCTGCAACACAGAAGCCTGAACACACACAAACATTATTTTCTCTCACTCAGTCTGTAAAATGCCAGAAAAGCCCAAAGTGAAGCCTTCAGATGTGTTCAGTTGATGCTGTCCAAAGAAAAACCCCCCAATGATTCAATTATCAAAAATAGCTATCAAGTAACATTTTATTGCTCAAGTCAATCTTTTAACTCAAAATCACACAAATTAAAGTTTGTAATGTTGAATTTATAAACTGTTTGTTGGCGACACTTTAATTTTTCATCTTCTATAACTTCCCAAGTCTTTATCACAACAGTGTCTCCAATATATTGGCCTGTTGTCCAAACATGTTTGTGAGAAGAAGCTGGAATATGAAGACAAAGAGCCAGATTTCAGCGGTCAGTGTGATACTATCCACGTCATAAATCTATTTCATATGAAACCTCACCGCCTGTCGGCCTCAGTGAAGCCAAGACAAAGCTGCTCATTTGGTTCTGTACAGGGGATTACAACTATGTACCAATCCAATACAACATCCACAAAAGGGGACTTATTTTGACAATATTTTGAGCAATTCATTCACAAACAATAAGAAAAAGGTTACGATCACTCAGTGTGGAGAGTAAATCAGCCCAGGTTAGCATTAAGACTCTACTTTTAACCTGTTAGTTAAGACCTTCTCAGACGCTAAGTCTTCTAGATGGCCAATTTGGTGAAGGTGACATTTGACTGGCTGTGTGAAGGTACATGTCATGTTTGAGGATTTAGGACATATCATATCAACGTCTACAGTGACGGTGTGTGTTCAGGTTAGCTTAGCTTTAGCAGCAGGTTTCTGTACAGACACACCGGTATCATCTCACTGTGGTGGTGTTGAATATCTGCAGTGGATTTCTGAGCTAAACTTGCTAATATAAATCTTTATACAAGATTTATTAATGTAATGAAGATCTGAGTGGGAAAATTCAGCCTTTTAGCATGACTACATATTTGTCTGACACTGAGTAAGAACCAGAATGTTAGTGGAGAACTTGTTTCTCACAGTAGAGATAAGAACTGAAGTTTTTAGAGCATCAGTAAATACAAGTTCGATCACAGTCAGATTCTTTCATTTTATTTAAATTATCTTATTTTTCTTGGCCTTCTGAAACTGTTTCAATGAGGATGTTTTGTTTTCACTTTCCATTTTCATTAGGGCACTCGCACGGCCAAAAGTCAAGTTACTATTGCAAGAAGCTGTCTGACATGTTCCGTAGCGCGATAACCCAACAACAGTCTAACAGAGGACAGGGAAAGCTGAGTGATGTTCTGGTGTTAAGTCGCTGCCGTCTTCAGGTGACTCTCTTTCTCAAACTGGGTGTAGTTGGACAGTTTCAGGGCAGCGTGGAGAATTGAGGACAAATTTCTATCAAAGCTGGATGTTCGGCATTTCTGCTCCACTGCTGCTGGGCAGTGAGCATCAAAAGGACAGCAAGCAAAGAGCTCTTTGAAATGAAGCGACACCGGAGCCCCTCTCTGGACGGCTGCCATGCCGATCTGATGGCGTGTGTGTGTGTGTTTTGAGAAATCCTTTGTGCAGAATGAAAGAGGCAGGGGGGAAAGAAAGGAGACCTTATGTAACGTGAATAGCTGCAGCAAACTGAAGCCAACAACTTTACTACAGTCTTTCTGGCATGGCTGAATGCCTGGGATGTTTCTCAACCTTTTACCTCTGTTGGTGCAACACAGAAGTATATATCTGCAAAACATAGATGAAAATAAATTACTTCTGTCCTCACTGCAATCAGGGAACTTACTAAAATGAACCAACTAAGCCGATAATGTGAACCTCAATGTAACCTGATGAGAAACTATTAATCAAGCTGTAAGACTTTGTTTTATAGAAGCTTCAGTAAGTGAATCCAATCTTTGTTTCACAGCAAATTCACCTCTTAAATTTGATAGTGAAATCTACAAAGTGAAAATCTGCTGTGTAATATTATCCAAATTCTGTCTAGTATTTAACTTTTGCACATCCAAAAACACAAAAACAAGTGTTAAAGGACTTATTTGGAAGTTGTGTTATTGCTACATAGTCAATTTTAGCATTAGCAGCTGTTTAGCTCTTTAGAGTTCAGCACCACACTTCATTCCTCCACTTCTTTACTTCTGCTGAAGTCCAGCCCAGTATTGCGACCTCTGGGATCGTAAATGCAACGATGGCTGAAGCTCCTGAGTAAACAGAGTCTACGATGCCGATGAACTCAGAGTGGCGCCATTAATAACGTGTCCATCTGCTGGCTAACTAACGTACCACTTGGTAGATTAGTAAGCCTTTCACAGGTTACAGGTTGAAAATAAACAATGGTGCCATCTTGGAGTTGAAAGTTAGCGATTTTGTCCTTGTTTAGATCCCAGCAGGTAACAGGGTCGCATTGGTCAAAACCCGGTTAGTCCTCTGATCCTCAGACTTTTCCTTTGCCACACTGAAACTGAATTATGTGGATTGAAGATACAAACAATAACGTAGAAATCTAAAGTCTAAGTATGTGAGCTAAGAAGTCAACATACAAGTTGAATTCCAACATAACTACTTGAAATACTAAGAACCACA
This sequence comes from Remorina albescens, assembly GCA_034769265.1. Lineage (NCBI taxonomy): Eukaryota > Metazoa > Chordata > Actinopteri > Carangiformes > Echeneidae > Remorina > Remorina albescens. Next base: position 19,571,713 of record CM068494.1, read on the forward strand.
ACCTTCATGCAGCACAATAACTGTCACTCCGAGGCAGCTTGGTGAATATTTGATTTAAAGATGTTGGTTTGGGCTCTCGGAGATTTCGATGGGCATTTTTCACTATTCCAAAGACTAGACAACTAACCAGGGAAATAAGGAAAATCAATAAAACTAATGGTTAGTTGCAGCTCTTGTCTGGATTAAATCATTCTTGGGTGGTTGACCTCTACACTAAGCACACAATGTACAAAAACATACATACACACCATGACAGCAGCTCAAAGGGATTGGCAGAAACACAGTCAATGATACATCTTTAACTTTGAAGCAGTCTTATCACCTCAGGACCTTAAGCCACTGCAGGTTGGAACAAAAAAAAAAAAAAAAAAAACCCGGCTCGCTGGATATTTTATAAACTCCGGCAGTAAGCTGCATGTAATCATTGTGCGAATGTGTTTGTGTTCGTAATCAGTTGGGCTCCGGCTGATAATGACAAGTATAATCCAGGCTAGTTGTTGAAACAAGGCCGAGCTCTGATCAGATAGAGAAGGTTTCAGCTGGAAGCTGAGGCTGGAGAAGTCAAAGCCAACTCTGTGCTGCTGCTGATTATTGCCTCCCCCCACCCCTCACCACAAATACAACACAAGCCTCAGCACGATAGTCTTTAGCAATATTTACCACTCTGCGGTCCTGTGTCAAAGCACTACTTCTGGAAAAGTAACACCACAGCTACAACATATTTGCTGGCATGACAGTTTATTAAGGAGGACTGCTCAGATAAGTGGGATTTAAATGACATCAGCAGCGGCAGGCACGTTGCTCAGGCGAGTCGATACAGAATACTGAGCCCTCTTACAGGAATACATCCTTAGTGCGGGTGGCCCCAGTGGGAATCCACCCTCTGAAGCCATTCAGCTAGGCAGCGCTACACAACCACCACTGGGCTCTGCTGTTAAACACACATCTGCTTTACATATTAGACGTGACACCAAAGCACAAAGCGCAAAGTCAAGCTTTCATCATGGAGAATGGCTCCATCTGATATACAATTAGCAGACCACACAGAGTGACGTGGTTTATGGCTGCTGGATACAACAGTGACTGTGTCCTGAACACAGAGGAGGAAAAATAAAAAATCCTGTCAAGTGAATTTATGCTTCTTTCCTGTGATCTTGGATGGTTTATGCAAGTTTTTACAAAGCTGAAGAAACTGTGAATGGACTTTGATATCTGTCACTCTGGAGAGATGATGCAACTCTTCTCAGATATGGAAACACAACCATGTTGGCTCCATCGGTTTGTTAAAGTTATGGCTCTTTGTCATCCAAGCACATGTTGATTATGGTTTCTTTCGGAGATTATGGGTCATTTCTAGAAAGAGTTACAAAGTGAATAGAACAATAGCATGAAAATGACAGGCTTAAACATGGATTGCAGTGGAAGACATGAAGAAATGTTTCAGGTTGGTCTTACGCAGCATTGTAACAGAGAAGTTAACAGAAGGATCTTTGAACTATAAACTGGTCACGATGTTAACCAGATATTTATTTACTTTGCTTTTTATTTTACTGAGTCAAACTTGTGTTGCATTGTGTTATGGAATGTGACACTGCTATGGTTACCTTTCAGAAAAAAAATGTCTTTTGCTGCAAACAATGAGGGGCACATCTTAAGAGTAGCTTTTGTTGGCACAGCAGCTAAAAAAAACTCATGTCTGAAGTAAGAGCTGATAGATCCAGGAAGTGATTTCATTAAATCTAATATTACTAATTGGATCTTTGGCAGAGAGTCTTTCGTATTCACGCTGAAGATATAATACACCCCCCCAAAAAAAACAAACAAACAAACACAAAAATATGGGACTTATTTCAAAGTGCTTCTTGTAAACTGTAGGAGCCTGTAAAAATGTCAGCACAGGGTAATTAGTTCAAAGAAAGAGGTGGCAGCCATGGAGATTGTTGTTTCCTCAAACATCTGTTAGCCACAGGGAAGCATTTGATGATTTGTGTTAAAGAGCTTGTGGGAAGATGCTTCCCCTTTCATCCGTCCATAAGACGCCCTCAGGGCAGGTTTCACATCAAGAAGGGGGGAGGGAGACCGACAAAGCTACCTCTACAATCAAAGAGCGATGAACTCATTGGAAAGTCAATAAAAGAAGCAAATCGACACGTTGTCACATGTTTTAGGGTCACAGAAGGTTGGCAGTAAAAAAAACTCTTTGGAGATAAAGTTTCCACTCTCAATCCATTTTCTCTTTAGAGCTTCTTTCTTCTACACTTTTCCTTTACATTCCCGTCCTCTCCGCTTCCGAACCACAAGCCACTCACCGTGGAAACACTCATAATGCCTACAAAACACGCAGCAGTGGAAATAACTTCCATAAAAAAGCAACAGCAGGTGTTTGTGTTTGTGTCTGTGTGTTTCTGTTGCCCTAATGGTACTGAAAAGGTTCACATCACACACACATACGGAAAATACACATGAATCTCTAAGTCCTGCTCACACACCTACCGATGAACACCCAAATGAGCTGTGGCTTCAGGCTGGTTGATGTAAATAAATAATGTCGTTTGGGTGTGGCCTTTCTGGGGATTTGGTTTCCAGAGTGGACGAGTATTCAGCTGTGAACAGCAGCACTTTGAAGAACAAAGGTGTGATAAGGTCTACAATCACCTGAGGGGCAGCTGAAGGAACAACCTTTATCTGGTTTAGCTGGAACCTGAGTCTGTGAGAAAGACGCACAAAAACACACAGCCATTTTTTTTCTCCAATCTTAACTTCGAGCTCAAATCAAACTAGGTAATAGTAAAATAACAGATAAAAAAAGTAATATTTTGAGTTTTAGCTCCTAAATGTCAGCTACCTTCACTTCCCCGTCACAATCCTGATGCCTTTGTCATTTTCATGTTTCATAGGAAGTTTTTTTGTGTATAATCTCCGGGAACACTGTCCTCCTACAGAGAGGACTTCTGGGACTCCTGTTTGTTGTCCTACCAACCTTACAGATCCTTTTATCTATGATCTAGTACCACATGGTTGACAGTTGTATCTGTGCGTGGAACGAGTCAATGTATCTAGTTTTGAGAAAAAAAGAATCCATACAAGAGCCTCAAATTCCAATTGTCTTTGGGGACTTTTACAACGAGCTGGTAACAAATCTATTCAAGGCCCTAATCATTAATTTGTCTAGCTTTTTTAATCCTTTATGGCCCTTACACAATTTGTAGGAAAACCCGACTGTAAATGTAATTGGTTAAAATTAACGCTGGGTAGACAGTATAAAGATTAACTAGTAATCACTTACACTAGTCTTTGCTTCCAGCAAAACACACACACACACACACACGCAAGTGCATGAAACAAATGCACACAGGCACCTGACGAGTGCGTCGGCTACAGTGTCAGTAGAGAAAATGACCTCATGCAGCCCGACACGGCACCAACTGCTGCTGCAGCACTCTGCATTCCCAACTGCATTCCTGAATTCCCCTCAGACATTCCTGCACAATGTGGTGGGAGTTTGCTGTGTAGTGATTTCACTGGCAAAGAGGGTGAAAAGGTAAAAGGTCAAATCAGGTCCAAACTCAGGAAGAAAAATGAAGACTCTAACTGAAATGCTGTCCAGGCCCCGTAGTCAAGGTGAGAGGCAGACAGACAGCAAGAGACACGATGAGAGAAAAACACTAAAAGAAATCCTGTCCAACTACACGGGAGTCAAGAAAAAATGGATATCAGGTTTCTTGGTGAGGTTTTACACCACAAGCTGCTACAACAGCTTTCAAAGATCTTGGCCCATTTTCTACAAACCCCTAAAATCTGTTTTACTTCTGAACTGTGGCCACAGCACCGGGTGTCCATCATTTTCACCAAAGCGTTGACTGTATAGAAGCATGTATATTTTTTGTTTCCCACTAACTTTGGTTTTCTCATCGGTCTCATGGGCTGCACATTCATATATTATACAGTGTAAATACAGTCTTTAGCAGTGTGGGGGGGGGCCATGGCAGGGTTAACAAAAAATTTTATATAAAGCAGATGTAGAAATTAGAAGATGTCAAACTAAACATTGCTCATCAATCAAATTCTCAAACACAGCCAGTTACAATGTTGAAAGCAATTGGCAATGGAGTCCAGAGTACAAACTAATCTAACATAATCTGATCCCAATTTCAGCTCAGTGTTTACATAAGAACTGGTCACTCGGGTCGTGGTCTATCACAAATTATGGGAACTTTTTCCCTTTTTTTTGAAAGCTAATCCTATGTAGGTCACCAATTTTACTTTTCAGGACCAAAACAAATGTTTTATACAAACACTTAACAACTTTGGATTTATGTCACATGCTGTAATATAAAAACACCTTCAACAAGGCTGATCTGTAAAATATGCCCATTGGGAGTCTTTTTAGGGGACACAAGTCAGCGGCCATGTGAGGAGAGTTGTCATACGTTACTTTCTGAGGCATTCTGTACTCATCACAAATTCAGGCCATCCAAAGCCACCCAGCAATAAAAACACACAACTGAAGGACCCTAAATCTCCTAATGCCTTCTGTTTAATAAAGTAATGGCTCCAGGCAGCATATATAGTTCCACACAGTAAGCAGAGCTGTGGCTAATATTTGTCTGCAGTAAAAACACTCATTTGATAAAGTAGTTCCAGATGCCTCGATTCATATAAGATGTTGGGACTGTGTGATCCAGATTCCAAGCTGCAGGTGTGTCTGATTTGGATGTAGAGATAGCCCCTAAAGTTTCAACCTCTATCAATCCCACACATCACAATTATTTCCTCTAACGTGTATAATTGTTGTAAATCAAAACAGTGGCTCATATTGGACACAATTATTAATCTCGTATTTCCTAAAGGGCAGCGTCTCTATTGTCCCACCTGTCAAACTAGTACACTATGTGATTCTCTGGAGCCCAAACCTGATGCTCTTTACTTCCCTTTTCCTTCAACTCATGGTGTCAATAACGGGAACCTCTTCATCTCAATTTAAACCACAACCAGGTTCATTTTGTGCTCTTGCACTTTTTTTCAGTCTTTGTTCAATACAAAGCTAAAGCTCTCTGGGAGGTCACAGTGGACAGGCTGTGTGCGAGTGTGTGTATGGTAGACAGGGAGAGGAAAAGGACATGGGTGGAGACAGGAAGAGGACTGACCTAACCTGCCCTCTCAGCAGTAAATGTTCTGTCCTTCCGAGAAAAAGTTACCCATACATACACCCAGAATGGACTCCGATGCCAATAACAATGAATTATCACAGATCAGATTGATCATAAAAAAGTGTGTCTGGTATTACATCATGGTACTATACACTGTCTTTGTGTGGTAGAATCCAAATAGTAGGTGCCTGCCTTGGAGTGGTTTTGTGTTACTGAACTCAGCAAAACATAAAACTCTCGATTCATTTTATTATGCTGTTTAATGTGGTGGTTCACCTGGAGCATTCAATTGGACAGATAAAGGCACGACACAACAAAGAAAGACTTTACAGGACAAATGCTCATATAATACTGAGTTAACATTATGTGATTCACTCCTATCTAACACAACCCCAAATATGAAAAAACAGTAGCAAAATGTGTTTGGTCCGTCCCTCACTACTTTTGTATTTCCCTTTCCTGTCTGTGGCTCTCAGACCTGAGGACATTTGTTCTTGTTGAGAACATAAAACTTTAAAAAAGGGTCACATACATGGAGCATGAAAAGTCACCGGTCGTCAGTGTGACTCGGTGGGTTTTTAATGGTTTTCTAACGACACAGAGGAATAAGTTATATCAGGACGTGGCGACGCAGACAACACATATGTGTTTTGGAATCGCTTATTATAAATCGACACAGCAGAACCTTTGAAAAACACACCAACACAGCTTCCTCTTCACAAACTAGTTATTTCACCACACTGCACAGTAAAGTGCTAACATTGGTTCACCTGTTGCACTTTTTCTGACATGGAAAATGTACTATTAAAGTGCAGAGGCCGAGGGAGAGGACTGAGAATGATGTAAGGGAAATGGTGACGGACGGGGGAGATGAGAGGTTAACCTGAAAAAGGCCCAAAGGTTGAAGAGAGACATAGAAAAGTAACGTCAGAGGGAGGGTGAGGGATAACAGGGCAGGGAGTGAGAGTGATTTGACTAGTTAAAAGAGGGGAAGAGATGGCTTAGAGGAGCTGTGGTGGGAACAGCGATAGTGTGTAGGTCCCAGCTGAGGTCATGTCCCCTGGCTCTGTTTTCATAAACTCCTGAGTCTCAGGGTAATCAAACAAAGCACCAACACTCACTAGCATTCGCCCAGATAGCAAACCTTGGAACCAGACGTCATAATAGAGAAACAGCAAAGTAGGAAGTGAGGCAGCATCCTTCTTGCTTTTCCCTCCTTTTCCTATTTCCTATTGAAACAGGGCAGCCGTCTGCTCCTCTTCTCAATTTTTCTTTTCTTCAGAAAGTTGGTCAGACTCCTTGACCACCAGCACCCCTCTCTGTCATTTCTCTCGGAGTCAGAGAGTCCAGCTAAAACAACAAATGGAGTCTCTCTCAGCTGGGTGTGGTGGCCTGTGGAGCAACAGCTGGGTCCTGTTCTTTCTCCTGAGACACCAACTGATTGCTTGTCCTGCTTTTCAGGACAACCTTCCCCATGTTGCCTCCTTCTTTTGCTTAAATATTTAGCCATTTTGCTCTCACTTTCTCAGGATTCCCTTTCAAGTGGCATAAATGCCACTGATTTTCTGAGAATGAACCCCTTTTCTCATAGTTACTGTATTTTAATCTTACATATCCTTTCTTAAAAGTACGGTGATTCTTATCTCCCATCAACTTCATTCTGCTTTCCTGTTCTTTCTCTGATTTAATCTGTCAGTCCCCACCTCACTCTTCCCTTCCCTTCCTCTGTGTCTCCCCCTGGGCCCCCGTTCCCCTCTGACACATTTCCTGTCTACTACAGAGGGTTATCAACACAGTCTCTGACTCAGAGCAGTGTTTCATAATCCTATAAGCAGCTCATCAGTATTAGAAAAAACTGCAAAAACGTTATTACTATATCTAAATATTTATGTCCAGAATTAGGATGGCAGCTTCATTCTTTCTGTAACAGTTGTTGTAAAACATGAAACAGAAGTCCATAACTTGAAGTCTCCATTTACTTTGGTTGCCATTGCCTTTGGTGAAGCAATAGCGTGTGTGTACATGTGAGCGACCAGTACAAACTCTTCCTAATGAACCGTTTTGGGTGCATGCAACTAACCAAATGGCAATAACAGATCAACTTCAGAGACTTTGTGTGTGTGTGTGTGTGTGTTGCCAGTTCAGACCTGCCCTTGGTTTAATTAGAACTGTGAGTCAAAGCCAGCTGACATACTGACGTGTGGTCAGAGGAGCAATCACATACAAGCAGCATAAGTAGGGCCCCACGGGCACATGCACAAGCACACACATGCACATTAGGGCATTCATGCACAGACAAACATATATGGTCCCTTACATATGCCGCAAGCACCCTCAAATCAAGTGAGAAGAAATTATGAATTCAAAACAATCAGTTCTCAAAGGGAGTGCAAATGACATTCAAACAAATTAATTGTTATGAAGCAACATGCGCTCCCCCATTAGCTACAAACACACACACACACACACACACACTTCACAGGAGAAAGAAGGCAAAGTGCCAGTAAACCACAGTCTTTTGATGTGATGCACCGTCAGTCTTTCATTACAAAGACTAATCTGAATCAATCACTGACAGAAACTACCACTACCACAAAAACTTTACATTGTAACACTTCAGAGATGGTGACATGACAGGTCATTTGGGAAAACACAATCCTTCCTGGTCCGATGATCAAACAAACTAAAAATATTTTTAACATTTAAGAGAGAACATACAGACGTAAGTCTTTTGATTATGAGGAAACACGGGGCTTCATAGGCTGCACAGATAATGATGAAAAATAAAAAAACTGGACTTTTTACCTTTTTTTATTATTATGGTTCTAATAATCAGTGTCTCACTATGTTCACATATTCAGTACGGTCTGACCTGGAGGTTACTGATGTTTTGTTTTTTTTTTCTTCAGTTTAATTGAACTTCTTTTGTTTTCACTAGGCAATTGGGTCAGAGGAAATGATGCCAGTCACAGACTGTGTGTAAAAGAGTAAGTGTTTCTGTGTGTCACAGAAATAGGGACACGTTCACACACACATGTAGGCAGTTTACAGTATAAACACAAATGTAAACATGTTACTATATGTGCATATATGTATTATTCCTATTTGTGTGTGCGAGAGGGAAATTATCTGAACCAGAGGCTCGATGCTATCACTGCCCTCCATGTGCTGGGCGGAACAGCATAAGGGGGAAAAGATAAGACCTGGCACTGTCACCAGATGTACATTGTGTTTGTGTGTGTATGTATGTGTCTGTGTGTGCATATTTCTTTTTCAGGCCAGTGCTCCAGGGCAGATTACCTATGACCAGCCCAGCAGGCCAGAATTGGGCTATATGAGATCCAGACACAGATGCACACAACACACACAAAAAGAGAGGGCCAGTTCTTATCTACGTCTTTAATGCAGCTGTAGAGTTTTTCTGCATCAAAGATTAGCTGAACCAGGAACAGAGGAATAAACAGTCCACCACTCAGGCAGGACACTACCAAGTAGACATTCTCCTTTCATATAATAGCTTTAACTTCGTGATGATTTTATAACCATTTTCTTTTAAGAGAGCAATTTTAAGTTGCAGTAATTATAAGTTGTTTATGAGAGACAAAGAGACTGCCGCATAAATATGTTATTATATATTTAGACTTCATATAAATAGTACTGTGAATTTAGGCTGTTGGGATTCCTGACCATAATTTATTACATGCTGAGTTTCAAACGAGAGTCTGAAATACATCAAGCGAGTGTTAGTTTGCATTGTAACAAACAATAGAACATTAACAGAACGCAATGTGTGCTGCACACACTGACAGCATTCACTTCCCAAGCTTTCAGTGGAGTGATGTATCACATCCCCAGCAGCACGAAGGAGGCATGAAGGAGTTACACTGACTTCACCCCTGGTATCTATCAACTTCATCAAGCTAGAAAAAAAATTGGTAGCTAAAAATGGACTGAACATCTACGGAGGACTGAAACCAAAATGACAAAAATCACATTAAATATGAATAGAGGCATCCCTTAAGTGGTATAATAAGACATTCACAGATATTTGTCATCTAAATAGCATCCACACTATGCCAGATGTTTGTATTTCCACTTAATTTGAGATCATTACAATTCAGAATAAAAGATTTCTAAAATCCCTCTAAGAAGTATATTAGACTGTTGTGCAGTGATGTAGTCTGAGTTTGAGTTATTTTTCAAACAGCTTCTGATCATGTTTTACAGTCAGAGCTGTACCTGAAACACTAAATAAAGACCAGTATGTACTTATTTTTAATGCAGCACTGCTTTTGTCTAGATACCTGGAACTTGCAGCCGTCTTTTGTTTTTGCTAAGAACAAGAAAATGAAAAACAAAAATCAAATAGACAACAACTGTGAAAAGAAAGACATTAAAAAAATCTTCTATCAGAAAAAAATGTGCATGTGAAAGAATGCTTTTTTATTTCGAGCTCCATGATACGCCAACAAGTCGAGGTGTTGGTGGGGGGTGTTTCGGAAGTGAAAGTTCATTCTAAAAGTGCCATGCTGACACAGATACAGAAATAGTCTTTAAAAGCTGCCGAAGACGAAGAAGAGTAGGAGCTAAACAGGGACGTCAAGACTACTATTCAGTCTGTCACAACCCAGTCATCTGTCCCATCTGTCTGTCTGTCTGTCTGTCCATGCATACAGCCAGCTGGCATCACTCTGGACTGTCTGGCGCCAGAGAGCAGAAGCCATGTATAGGAACTGGCCCGCTGTAAGTTTTCCCATGTAGCGAGGGAAAAGTTGGCTTTATGGGTCCTAAATATGTCTTATAAAAATAACTGCCCCATGATTGATGATTGGTAATACTGTAAGGGGCCCCTCTGGACTCAAAATGTGGGGACAGCTGTCTGTGGTGCCGAAGTGGCCCCTTTGCCCCCCACCTACAGAACACCTTTTGACCGGCTCCAGCCCTGTATACAAGTGGATTAATAATGTACAGACCACCAAAGTAGCATGGAGTCATGTACTCCATGTACTAATCTTTCTTCATCTCAATTATGTCAAATTCGCACTGACAAGCCTAAACTCAAAAAACTCCCTAAATAGATAGATGTAAGGGAACAGGCAATGTGATAAGTCATCATTTTAAACATATGCAGAGTGAAAAGTAAGGATATTTTGCTTATTACTTAAAATGAGATGAGAGGAAGATACATCACTGATTGGACATTTAAATGTTAACACTTTCTTAATATCGTGGGTATTTATATTTAAAAGGTATTTTGCTGAAGATAGCAACGTGTAATCTGGGAAACACTAAGTGGCTCTGCTAAATCAGAGATTCAAATTACTTTTAGCTACAGAAACAGAGGCAGGGTAGGAGGGATTAAAGGACCGATGACATCGCTGTCCCACCTCACCAAAGTGAGTGGCTGCCCTGACACAGGATAACTACGATTGAAAATAGTGACTGGATGGAAGGAAACTGACTCATTTTGAACCAGCAGTAAGATAAGGAATGTCTAGATATTCATCATAGATACCAAGATCTAAACTACTTAAAAGTTTTGTTTTTGTTTTCAATTATATCCCAATTTTAGTCTTTCTGAAAGAAGTATATATTTGGCCCTCTCTTCTTCCAGTGACTTAAACTTGTTTTCCTTTTCCTAATAGTATTTTCATTCCTCTTTGTATACGTTCGTCATTGCTCTGTCACCCACTGACGTCAGTACTCCAGGAAAGGAGTTGTGTACATGTAGGTTGAGTAGAGAGTGAAAAATTTGACTCTGGCCAGAGGCTTAACTGCAGGTACTTATACAAAGGGCTGATGAAGAAATGGTCTGTAAAAAGTGAAAAAGAAGGGATAAAACACATAGCCTATAAAAAATCTGAAATGAATACTATTTAATATGGCTGCTCCAGTGCACCACTGGAGTGGACTATAAGGTGACTTTCTACATCTATTTCTGTAACAAAAGAAACTTTTTACCTGGGAAGAGCCCTGAAGAGGCTTCAAATCGAGAGACTGTTTACAGAGTGATGCACATGAATCTGTGCTACCAAATAATCACACATACAGAAAAGAAATTTACATTCAAACACTTAGGAGAAGGTTAGGAAGGTTAGCAACTGAGGTTACAAGTCAAGCCACCGAGTGACACAAAGCTTCTGAATTTAGCCTGTAAAGAACTGGGGAGATTTAGATCAACTATGTATAGTGCTGTATGTATAGTATGTATGAGCAACATAAACTATGTAGGAAAGCGAGGACAGGAGGTGTGATGTGTCTGTACATAGCTGACATGCACCCCTGCAAGTGGAGCACGCATTTATAATTAGCAGTGCAATAGAGGACATAGTTAGCATACTTTCAGCACATAAATACACGTGCTCAGGGAGCAGTGATCCATGAGGAAACTGGCACGTATAAGCATTGTAGCTCCTCCATACTTTTATCATTAATATGGAATTAGAAGTGAAATGCAAAGTGAAGGTGAGAAAGGACACGTAAATGATAATATTAGGTACAAATCTGTAAGGTAAAAATTATTTTCCTATTAATTTACAAGGACACTTGTTGTACAGAATTAAAACAAGGGACACGTTGTCCAAAGTTTCCACTAGTGAATGCATAATCAAAGCACGCTTATTCAACTTTTTTCAGGGAAATCTAAACAGTAATCGAACAATCACTTTTAAAAACTGACATAACTTTCAAAGAACACTGCCTTTATTTTGGGAATAAATGCTATATTTCTTTCCAAGTAACTACACAATGACAGCTGCTGGATAATGTGAGCCAAACTGAATATAAAACAGCTTCTCTTCTCACTATGTCTTACTCTTACACACACTGTAAATCAATTAAAAGCTCTGAAGAAATGGTGTTGAGTTGTCAGTTTCTTCTGCGGTTTCTGCTTGGAATGAGATGTTGGCTCAGGACACCCTTTTAAAAAGGGGACATGGTCCGAGACGTAAGCAAGACACCAAATCCAGAGTTTAAACTGAAAGTGGTTTTCACTACGCCCTTGAAGCTCATACGGCTTTTCTATCAACACCATTTATAGAGCGAAAGGAGGCTGCAGATGAGGGACATGTTTTAATCCCATGGCTTTCTCACAATTTCGTCTATAAATGTTGACAAAAGAGTGATGAGCACCCATCACAGTTTCGCAGATCACGGGGTAACATCATCTTATTGTTTCCTCTCACATTCAACAACATCTAATTTAGCACGCCGGCGGTGAAAGCAGAGAATGTCCTAACTAAGAGGCTGGAACTGGGTGTATAGTATATTTTATAAATGAAAGTATTCCCCAATATTCCCCATTTGAACAGAAACTGCACTCTATAAATACTGAAGGTAAAAAAAAAAAGAAAGAGGAATGGCCGTTGATATAAAGAGACATACAACACGTGTTTTGATAGCACAGTTAATGAAATTATTTTACATTTCATTGTGAGATAAATGGGAATGGAAATATACAACCATCAGGGACAAGCAGTCAGTTATGCTCAATTTACAATTTGATACGAACACACATTTTCAAATGTCTCTCACTCCATCTCTCCTGTCTTCCAGGAGGTTGAGTAGTGTGCTAATGAAAAGGCAGACCCAATATGTTTTTCCCGAGCCCATCTGGTAATAATTGTAGCATTAGGCAACCGTAGATGTGTTTGGATAAAGCTCTGAAATACATGGGGCCCTCTGACGCTCCAGGAGTAAATGTGTATATCTGTGTGTGTGCGTGAGGATGTGATTGGTGAGGGGAGAGATTTTGTGTTACCATGTCCATAGATGTTCCAGCTTTTGTTTTCCAAGCTGTTAGGGTGGTGGTCCAATGTAACTAAGATCATCTTTATCATCAGCAAAGTGTTTTACGTAGAGAACGCAGACCAAATCATGAATGTTTGAGTAGCCTCTCCTTCAGGGCACGAGTATGACTCATGGGGATAATTAGTGGCATCTGATGGTGCACAGACTGACTATATTTCACTATCTAACATACATGTCAGGTCAAAAGAGGAAAGACTCATATCATCTTGGGATGGAAGTCAAGGATGGGTCAAACTTACGTTAACGTCTGGTAAAAACTGAAGTTATTTTGCGAGTAATCATCAAAGTGAGTGCTCTTAAACTAATTTATCTATTGTATGCTTGATCCTGCCAACTGTAAATATGAATTGTTGTCAAACAATTCTTGAGCACAATATATCACTTTGCATAACTTCAGAATCAGCTAAAAAAAAAACAACAAAAAAACAAAACAAAACTGGCTCCCTAATTGTGGGCCTCTGACCCCAAGGAGTCCTACAAGTTTTAATTTGCAGAAGGGTTCCATATTATCAAGTACAGACTGAGGCAATTTCACAATGATTTCACTTCAAAACACAGCAATGAGCGGATGATTTTATAAAAACACAGGTTACACCCTCTTGAGTGTTTTTGCACAGCTAAATTAACAGTATAAATCTTCTCTATGATGCTCTACCCTGCACTAACCCCTGGTGGACTGTATCATAGTCAGTATGGGACAGTTTCTCACATGTCACTCACATATGGGACACCAAATTGCTATAAAAATCCTTGATGAGAAACCAAGTATCTGTCACTGTACTCAAATGAGAATGACACAATCCATGTCACAAGACTGAACCCAAAGAGGACAGGGTGACAAGTGACACATTCTTCCCCACGTTCAATGCAAACATCCCGATCTTGTGACTTACTGGCAGTGCCAGTTGGAGTAGGTGGGAAGGGAGTGGAGCGTGAATTCTGCAGAAAGACTCTTTGTACTGAAAGGGTCACACATTCTCCTTTTCGGGACAGATTTATGTGTGTGGGAACACACAAATACACACAAAAAATGGCATCCGTTGGAGAAAATGACGACAGGACTAGTGACCAATGACCATGAGTATACTGATTTGAAAATATAATCAACTCCTTATCTCCTTTATTCATAATAATGTGTTTTCCTTATGCTACAGCCCTTTAATTATTGCACTGCCATAATGTAAAAAAGTTCATTTCAGTCTGCTTATATAATTAGATGAATTTGATCAGTGTAAGTTCCTGTATGGCCAAACATGTACAGTATTCTATATAATCTAATGTTTCTAAGCCAAAGACAGTAGGTTGCCATCAAAGCAGAGGTACAGCATCCTGTACAGACACTCATTTCCTTTCAGGGTCTCAGTGTGTGTGTGTGTGCTGATTTATCTGATCCTGCCCTCTCAGGAAGGCCAGACAGCAACACAACCTGTTCTGACACGTTAACACACATTTGCACTATGACACATTTGCCTGGTTTAAAAACTAAAGAACTTAGAGAAAAGGTTGAGTTCAGTTAAGGTAACCTATCTGATGCCCTCGTTAGACTAGAACGAGAGTGTTAGGTTGAACCTGCCTAAACAGCGAAGGTTTTTATGCTCAGGTTTTGACCTAATGGAATGGACGATTGACTTGGATGTGGGGAATAAGTATTCCTGTCAGGCATGGTAAATAGCGCATGGTTAATGTTTATAATGCTGTATTTAATGAACTGCCTGACTTACCAATTGTGAAATGAAGGAAAAAAAGTGGTAGAAGAAAATCAGATACAGAAAATGAGATGAGTGGCAGTCAAATAGCCTCCGTTCAAAGACGGTGGAAAAAGGATTGCATCATAGCCTCCTCCTGGATGCTTCAATATGAATCCCTAATCTCTCTGTCTCATTTGTGTTGCTGCAGGTTTTTGGAGTCTTGACATGCTCAGTTGTACGAAGTTGGTTACTCATACACAGGATGGCCACCAATCTATTACATTCGATGTGCAGCGCTAAAAAGACAAAGAATTTAAGGGAAACGTTCAAACCAAGTTTAATCTGGTTTGCATAGTTGTCAGATTTAGTGTGGAAGTAAGGAGGCCTGAGAGAATATTACACAGACAAAACATTTTGTAAATGTACTGACAACTACAGTCTCCCCTGGCTAACAGAGGAGGCAACAGTTACAAGGAGGAGGGTACAAGAGAAACCAGCCAGATGAAATTATAGAGTAAGAGGGTAAAAAAAATCCATTACATACAGATCAGATCATGAATATTTTAAAGATCAACTGTCAAGTAAGATTTTCCTCACTGCAAAAAAAGAGGTCTCATGAGGCCAAAGACACAGCATGCTGCATACTAAAACAAATGTTCAACAAAGCTTCAAATACATGTAACTAATTTGCCAGACACCAGATTCATAGTGTATTCTCCACCCTGCCATGCTCCTACCAGGAGGTTTGAAATCTCAAGAGCTGATCTCACAAAGAAGCCATTCAGAGTCGTTTGTGCGCATGCAAACACTTAGTCACACATACATACACACACACACACACACACACACACACACACACACACACACACACACACACACATACATATACACACACACACACACACAAACACACACAAACACACACACACACACACACACACACACACACACACACACACACACACACACACACACACACACACAGAGTCTAAACTTTTACCGAACTTGAACTCCCCCAAAACCCTGTGGTGACCGCATAAAAAGCAGTTCTCAGGTTACAAACTCGCCCAAAATAGGCCATAAGTACATAGTACTGCTATCTGGTGACGTAGATTATAGTTTAGAATGGTTACACACACTTGCACGAGCGAAAACACACAGTTACACACATGGCCTGTAATGAATTCAATAAAATGCTTAAAGGAAAAAGGAGAACGTTGTAAACGTATAAAATAAAAACATTAAAATCCATAGTAAACCGTGATTGCTCTTTTTGTAAAATCTCACCAGTGCTACAGTGTTGCTGATTAAAAATCTACCAGTATACAGTATAGGAAAACAGCAATTAGCAAATATTGTTAGAGACAACAAAAGGCTGCAAATTAATGCAACATGTCGGTAAAGGCCAGTGGAGGTGACAGTCACCATCCAATGACGACTCACAGCTGTATACAATTCCAATATACACACATAAAAAAGGTATCCAACATCAACTCTTTAAACCCCTAATTTTTACATTGAAAATTATCATTATTTCAGGCCAGTGCTTCTTAAAATATGGGTGAAGACCTGAATTGAGCCAAAAGCCTGTTTCTAGTGGGCTCCCGCATGAAATAAGTAATAATATGCTTTCACAAGTGAGGGAATAACTTCTGTCCCTTCCTGGAAATGGAAAGAGAGGAAAAAAAAAAAAAACCTAAAGGGACGTCCTCCTAGAGCAGTAGTTTTCAGAATAGCTAATCTGTGTACAGGAAACAGGCGCAAAGACTTCTGGCGCTATGTGGGCTGAGCAATCAAAACAATCTCTCCATCTTCTGATTGATGAGAATCGGACCTGCGCCAGACTCTTATACACACTTCATCTGGGAGATGGTGGGCAGGATAGTGACTCAAGTCTTTCAATAAATGCCACAAGATGCTCTGCGTGTCCAATGCTGTGGTTTGCTGGGGAGGAGACATCACAGTAAAGGATGCCAACAGAGAGGAGAAACACATAAAGAAGGCTGGGTCTGTCATTTCACCATAGCTGGTTACACTGGAGTAGGTGGTTGACGACAAAATGCTTGCAAAATCCACACCAATCCTGGCCAACGCCTCCTTCCTCCCCATGCAACATGTCAGCCAAGGTTAAGCAACGGACTCATTCAACCACACTGTGCAATGAAGCTATATGGGAAGTGATTCCTGCCCAATTAGACTCTCCAATTTATTTCCTTTTGCCAGGCCAGTTGACGGTGAGCTGCTCCAGAACAAACACTGACTTTATTATTTCTTCTCATCTCTTTGGACCTCAGGATTATCAGAACATGTGAACATATCAGGACAGCTTTTAACCTTGTCTTTGTGTTCTTTAAAGTAGAATGAAATGGTCACCGCTCCTATGTAGTATGCTCCCTAATCACTTGGTTATTAGTTTGCCTCTTTATCTATTACCCTAATCCCTCTTTGCACACTACAATATTGATTTGACATTATGTCCATTAATGTCCAGCATTCTCTCCCTCTCTATCTATATATTTTCCTAGAGAGAGAAGGAATCGGCACAACAGATGGAGAGAGTGATCGGGACGAGGTGGACTGATAGCAGGAGAGTGGATGACTCATAGAGATAATAAAAGGAAGGAAAAAGGAAGGAGGCACCAGGGAGGGAGAAGGAGTAGGAGACTTGATGGGGAAAGACAGACAAAGCTGTCAATATTTTCTTCTTCATTGGCTTTTATTTCTCTTCGTTCTTTTCATCTTCTGACTTCTTCTGACTTCCATCTTATTTTCCCCCCGTTACTCTTTCTCTTATCTACACTATTCTTATTTTTTCCCCTCATGTCCCTCCTGATTCCTTCCCTCCTTTTCTCCTCTCCATCTGTGTGTTATGAGTAGCATTTGGGGTGAAAGTACGTGGGATTTTCCCACAGCTCGGCAGGACCAGACCCAACCCCCACCACCACCCACACACACACTCGTTTTCTGCCTTTCCCTCCACTCCCTCTGTCTAATGTCAGAGGGGAGCCTTGAGGAAAACCACCCGTATTCCACCACTAAGTATTGCTGGAACTTTGTGCCTCTTGTTGCTCCATAGACAACAACTAAGAGGTGCTATGGCAACACAGCAATTCGAAAAAAAAAGTTACAGGGCAAAAATATCTCCGCCTTTGAATTAAAACTGTGTGTTTCCTGTTAAAAATTTAATTGGGTAACTCCTGCTAATGAAATAGTTTCAAAAGGCCTTCAAGGGGAAGACTGTATTCAAACCATAAGAAAAATTTATTATGGATTTTTCTGTGTTATAAAACTTACTGAACCCCTGAAGGAAGGACTGTGGTGAGGTCTACCTAGCCTTTTCTTTGTTCATGTAACCAGGCCGTGGTCATGCAGGCTAAGGGCCTGCTTTTAAAAATATCAAATATTGGCCTGTTTCGTCAGCTGGTGGCATTAATCCTTCAGTTGGGAGAGTTTCCCCTAAAACAAATGTTGTTGCAAAACAAATACTTGTACTATAAAAAACACAAGCACACCAACACTCAACGTAGCAGTGTTGTTTTGTGTGTGTTAACTGCGACATTGTGTACATATAAACACATACATGCTCAAACTGTGGCTTGTGTCTCTTATTGCAGTGGGTTTGTGTGCACATCTCTACTTGTTACTACAGGTGCATATAAAAGTGGGACTAACCTCTGCCGCCTGTGTCTCCTGGTGCAACAATGTCAGCCCTGTCAGGTCTTCCAGGAAAGAGTGAGAAGAGTTAAAAACCTTGGACAGGAAGTTGAAGCCTTCCCTCTCATAGTGATCCAGGACCTAGACAAAATCATCATGAACAAAAGACAGTTGCAGGTTACTTAAGGGGAAATCTAGGAACAATATTTTCTAATAACACAGAAAAGACTCCTTAGTGTACTCAGTGTGTATGTCAGTCATAGAACAGTGTCCCTAACCTAAAGACTAATTGCATGATATACAAAAAGAGATACATTTTCTAAGGTGCAAAAGGTTAAACTCCGATCATTAAGCACGAACCTGAAACACCAGAAGTCAACAATATTGACTTTGATGTCCTACCAATCCTGACTTCAAATACCTACACCTTCTTTCCAAAACACACAGACACAGATTCTCTGCCGTTTTGACTGCTTTCCTAAACTTAGCAAAGCGTCTCATGGACACCCACAGACCCTCCTCTGCAGGCGTAGGGTTACCTCTGCCTCAGACATCAACACACACTGTGTGTGCATCGCTGCCTGTGCGTGTGTGTTTGCAGACTGACCTGGCGTCGAGTCCTGGAGCCAGACACACCACACACAATACACACTGACATGTCCCCTTGTTCATCTTTTCATCCTCTCTTTTTTTTCCTTCCTTCACCTTTATTTCTTTGATTCCTAACTTCCATGTATGGGATCTGTTACATGAGACGCCAACGGCCAAACCCGCTTTGTTGAAATATGGCAGCTCACGGCACAGAAACTTGATAACTGTGACGATCTTGTGATAATGTTAAAAAAGTCACTACAAGCAATGCACACATGTAGCTATACACAACGTTACACACTCAAAACACCACAGCATCTTTAACTGGTGCTCATTTCTGTATTAGACAAACAAGACCATGAAGAAAATTGTCCATTCAAAGGTAAAAATGAAGGACATTTTTTATGATGCGTGGTTTTTGAAAGGTCTCTAACTTCCTTGTACAGTTGATAATGAATGCTGTTTGAAAAAAAAAAGTTATGACACCAGAGGAGTGAAATATCAAAAACTAATTCAAACTATGCTGTGCAGTTTGTATCTCTGTGGTCAACACACTGTGGGAAATACACAAGACACAAACATATGTACATGTTGAGAACAGAAGAAACTTGAAACTTTTGAAAGATTTCGCAGTGTTTAGCAGACCCTGATGGATTACACTTCACATCACATGCTGTTGACACACTTATCTACATCTGGATTACACGCTATGCTACAAATAGATATAAATGTTCTCATATGGGAAACATGTGTGTACAAATGCACTTGTCCTTAAGCCTCCTACCTCATTAAGCCACATAAATGTCTAGCTGCTGGATTTATTTGACAGTGGTGATATGTGCTTTTGAAAATGCTTGTGGATTCATTCTGTGGATATTAACTCAAAGCGTCACTTACCACAGTGAGTGTTATGTGTGAGCTTTTTTGTGTTTGTGTGTAGCATCCTTAAACATATCAAACATACATGGGGTGGTCTTGGTGGCTGATGGGGGCTTGAATCTCAGCTGTAAACACACAAACATCAGTAACAGATGTAGAATTACTGGCAGTAGCAAGAAGAATTTAAGAATGGCGGGGGGCAAAAAAATGTTTTAGGTATTGGTTTTGCAATGAAGTGACACTTGAGCAAAATATCCCAGGTGACTCAGTGGCTTTGACTTATCTACTTCTCTTGAAAACATCTAAGCACCATACGGACTCGGAAATAACAATTTCTGAGAAACAGCCACAGCACAAGAAGAAGAGCCCATAAAGAATGTACAGTTAACATGCTTTGGGTTTGGTACAGACATACACGTCAACAGTATATGTACAGAGTCTTTTCTATGATGTATTTACATAATTACTAGTATCATTGACAAAAATATTACCTATAATGATTAGTAGTCTCAAAACTGTAATGTATATTACAGTACAGAAAAAATATGAATTAAGAAATACTGACATTTATTAAAAAGAATGTGGAAAGAATGGATTAAAAAAAACATCCATGATTAGCAAAGTCCATCTTTTCATTACTACAATAATTGTTTCTAAATAATCAGAAAATATTTCCCACTGCCCAGAGTGAGCTCTTTAAATTATTTGGTTTTTTTGTGTGTCTAACCCCCAAAAGAAATGTAATTATAAGTAATATTAACTTCATAAGATATTTGAGATGTTAATCTTAAAATGAAGTCATTCATCTATCTGAGAAACTATTGGTTTTACCATCGAATGCAATTTACTCTGATGCAAAGTGTAACATACATAGCATGTATGCAATATTGAGGTTTTACAGCTTTTATATTTTTTATCTTCTGCCAGGCCTTATCCTTATCTCATTTTTATCTTATTGGCTGTTGATGTAGGAGCTGTTACAAAGGATGCTGCTAAGTACTCCTAACGCTTACAACAGGAAAATACCAGAGTATGCATATTCAAAGTTAATCACTTCTCAAAGTGTCAAATTTTTTGCAACTTGACTAATGGTTTTATTGTTTCAACTAAAAAATTATTAGTTACTCAAAAGTAGGAAGGACAAGCAACTTATGGCTAAGACACACAAAAACTACTCCAAGTTACTTTGAAAGGTTTGAAGTGGTGTGCACATCAATGGGATACCATTAGTAATACAGCAAAACAAAAAGATACTTGACCTCTGGGATCAAATTTGAATCTTTAACATGATTCAAAAGGTTTAATAAAATCAATTTTGCTATAAATAGTGCAAGCATATTTGGTAGTGTTAGTACAAGTGGTTGTAGTACGAGGCGTCTGGCATGGTTTTAGACAAAGCCACGTCAGCTGTGATTTACTCTCTGGCGTGCAGCTTTATTGGCTTTCAGCCCCAGAAAGACTTAGGAAATACACACAAATGCACACACACAGACACACACGCACACCTACATACACACACGCACATACATGCATGAGAGCGCGCGCGCACACACACACACACTCACTCTGTCTCTAAAAAGCCCAAACTCTACAGGAACTGCTCCAGCCTAGACAGGGGCTGAATTGTTTTGTTTCCATAGTGACCTGGCAGCACACAGCTGACTGCAGCAGAGGGACACATAGACAGGCATGCACTCGTTTGTGCAGACACACACACACACATGCAAAGACAAAGACGGACACACACATACATTACAGTGAATGGACTGATAGATGGACAAGAGGACACACAAAGCCAGGGGAGAGAGGTGGGAGGGGAGAACAGGAAGGGAGAGAAGGTAAGACATAGAGCTGAGAGATGGAGGGAAGAGGGAGCAGTGAAATAGGAGAAGACTGGTACAAAAGAAAAGAGTGAAGGGCAGATAAGCAAATGCAAAACAGGGAGGGAAAAGATGTGTGGGTGGAACCAAACAGAAACATATTCACCAATTTCACTACATAACCTTTATCCCTGTCTCAGCAAAGGATCGTCTTTCGAAATCATGTTGTTCATTGTTCCTCACTACACAGGCTTCACCCAATCCCTATCAAATCATATGAGCCCTCTGTTCAGACCGAATAATCTCATCAGTCACACAGGCAGAAACATGACACCTTCTGATGGGGTGGAACTTCATACTTTTTTTTTTTCCAGAAGCCGTGTAGGTGGAGAAAAGTTTGAACTCAGAGACAAGCAAGCCAGCTCCCTCCCCCCTCTGCCCCTTGGTTTCTCTCTCTGTCTTCACATGAAAGTGATAGATCTGGGGCTTTATGACCTCTTTATAAACACAAAGGCTGCATTGAGATCGGGGGGAAAGAGAGAGAGTGAACCAGCCCTCCACTCATCACAACACCCTTTCTTCAGCCCTGCACATCCACTCTTTATCTCTTCCCCTCACCATTCTGCATTTTCCCGTTTCTCTGTTTTGTTGCTTCCTCCCTCTGTAAGTCCCCCCCCCCCGTGGTCTTACACTAATGTACACCAGTCAGTTACATTGGTGGATTCTGCCACCTGGGGAACTGATTGCTGTGGACATCAATGACAAATTGGTCGAAAAGATGTGAAGGCAATTTCTCCCATTCAACTTGGCTTATGTAGACCCTTCAACAGCCTATCTCCGCAAACACATGCACACAATCACATACACACCCACCCACCAACAAACACACACACACACACACACACGCATGCACAGTGGTAGGAGCTAATTCCACTCATACGAGATTTACTGACATCAATGAGCAACTGCTGCCTGATTGTTACCATATGGTTTTATGGTTTTACCAGCTTCTCTCTCTCTCTCTCTCTCTCTCCCTCTCCCTCGCTCTCTCCCTCTCTCTCTCTCTCTCTCTCTCTCTCTCTCCCTCCCTCTCTCCCTCTCTCCCTCTCTCTCTCTCTCTCTCTCTCTCTGTGTGTGTGTGTGTGTGTTTTGTCAGTATTCCTCTAGGAGCAACATTTCAACACAGCTCCACTGACTTAAAAATGTGGAAAGAGAGAGATGGGAATCCCCCTCATTTCTGCTAAAACTCCAATTTGTGTTTCAAAACAACGTTGTTACATAGAAACCAAATCTAATCTTGCTGTATCTAAATTGTAGCTGTCTATCTGCATCTATATTTAAATCTTTCTAAACTCCTCAACACTGCTTCCTTGCTATAATGGATTGGAAGACATAATTTGGATGACTGAGTTACAATTTGTGCCACTTACAATTGGTGAGCAGGCAGTGCATTTGTCAAAGGCCAGGCTGGCAGGAAGGACATTGTCAAACCTTGAGAGAAAACCTCGGATCTGTGGAGAAGACAACACAACACAAACTTAGCTGAATCAGAACAGAGGAGCAGAACATGCTCTCAAACCCACATTATTTACACACACTTTTAATTATGTGATGAGAAAAAAAAGTTTACCAGGAGACACAGGCTGATGAAAAAAAGTCAACTAAAAAGGAAAAATAAGTTGTTTTTTGTGCACTATCAACAGATTACGACCGTATTTTTTAACCAAATAGTCTATAGTTTGTAAGAGAAAGCGTTTTATTTATTGAATGCAACAGTAAGTGTACTGGTAGTAGAGAAGTAAGCATTAAATCTGGTATTTTCATTCAAATTAGGAAGGAGTTTATTTTCCACATTTTAAAATCAAGCTAAGATCGCCATCTGGTGCCAGAGAGGCTGAAGAACAACAACATTTCTGAAACATTTTCAGCAGGTTTTCTCTCACTGCTGAAAGCTCTTCCTCCTATTTATGGCTGCATTTGTTATGGCTGATTACCTGTGATTACTGACTAAAGAGCAACGTACACTAACAACTCTTTCATTCCTCATTACACTTCCAGGTGACACACAGAGACCAGAGCAAGCAATGACTTCATGAGTCAAATGGTGGTGGAAGAGACAAATAGAGGGAGCATTTCTGACCAATTCTGGCACAATGCACAGGAAGTGAAGCTCTAAATTCCTGGCTGATATTTGGGTGCAAGCAACATGACATTTCTGTTCATCTTATTTTTAAATTATTATTCAGGGGGACAAAATTGCACATGTCCAGTTTATGTGGTAACTTAATGCATTAAGATTTAGCTACATCTCCAACTGTTTGACTGATGAGCAATTAGTATGGCAAAGTGCTTCAACTTGCACGTCAATTTGCTACTGAATAAAAGCTCTAGGCTTATTTTTACATAAATTTCTTCTCACCCATCACATCTTGACATCTTTGTGTTGATTATTTCAATTAAAATGGCATGTTGAAGGACGAAGAGAAAGAGGCACAAAAGGGGGATGGAGGGAAGGAGGAGGATGGAGGAGTCTCTCCCAGAAGAGACAGTGCAGATATAACATGAGCATGTGACAAAATGTGGCAAGACCTACATGTCCAGTCTATAAATTAACAAATAAATGGGTGAGTGGTGGGGGAGTGAGTCATAAGTTATGTGAGCGTGGGAAATACAGATAGAACAGACTGGTAGCTGTTTATGAGTCTGGACTAATTTATTAATCTATTATTAATCTATTTATATGCATGTCAGGTGGATCCCTTATCAAACACACAGCATTTCCCTGGACCCTTAGAGGGATTCCAGCTGCAGAGACACAACAAATCATTGAAATTGCATAAACTAACAGAAAGAAAAGATTTAATGTTAACTGATTACTTATAGTTAAATCAGAATAAACTAAATATGATGTGGTTAATATTAAAGACCACAAGCTGTCACTGTGGCACCACAGAAAACCCAGTATGCTTCAAACAGCTTAGCTGGGTGTTGTTTCCACTCTGCTGGTGGTAGAAGAGACATTTCAGCCATCACGTTGTTTCAGTAAAAAATTTGGACAGACACACACAATCATTTACCTGTTCAAACTCATACAAATGATTAATTCTGTATTTCTCTCTAATTATCATTGTCACATTTCTTCAACTTCACTTTATCTTTACACACACACACACACACTATTCTCTGGAATATTAGGTTGAAATACTGTGAGTAGCTGAGGTGTCATGTAAATGGAGAAATTGAGATTCTCTGGTGTGATGAATACTGAGAGCGATGCAAACGAAGGCGGTGAATTATTATGCATGTGACAGCAGCAGGCAATGAGGTCACAACTTATGTAGCTTTTCAATCAAATTCACGATAAATGAAAGAAGGAATTTGTCCATTTCTAAGTCCAGACTTTTACATGTAGTTTTGGGGAAAGGATTTTTAATAGGAACTAGTGATGGGAAGTCGATTGGATCTTTTTACTGACTCTGTCTTTTAATATCATTCAGTAAAATGAACTAATCTTTTTTCAAGTCATTCGTTCATTTCGTTCATTGGAACCAGTGTGGCACTGTAACTGTCATTTGAGTAATGAAAAAGCACGGCTTTCAAACACTGAAGAGCAACGTGGTTCACTTAGCATATAATACACAAGTTTGCTTTTGTTAAACTATTGAGCACCCTTTTGGGCCATAGCCTACTGAAGTTGAAATGACTGATTACTTCATTTGCCGGTAGGAGAGCGCTCCGCCTATCATTAAAAAAATTCTCATTCTATGATGGCTGTTCACTTTAGCCTACCTGGTCACTGAAGACCCGTAGTGTATGAATTCGTTCCAATGGAAAGGCAAATTAAACATCCATCCCATAGCTACATAGCTAACGTTATCTTTCGTGCTAACATCAGATAGCTCGCCTCACCAGTAATAACAGCATTGGTCATGTTACTGCTGTAACCATGTGAATAATGAACAAAAGACCCGGAGACCCACAGTTATGAGTCTCATTTACACTGAGCCTGCGCAGCAGTCATGTGACAAGTGAACGACAGACTCAGACCCAAAGACCCTATTTTATGAGTCGTGAATGAATCAGCCATTCCTACACAGAGGCCTTGTCCGAAACCACCCCCTCACTCCCTACTCCCTATATAGATGAATGTAGTGGACTATATAGTGAACTCATTCACAAAATGAACAATCGCTTTCGGAAACTACTTTTGGCGCCGTTAATTGGTTCATCGCTGTCGCGCAATTTAAACATACCCAACTCACAGCTAAAGACAGAAAAAAAAAATTCTGTTTATCACTGCATTTTGTTAAAGGCTTTTGATAATCGTTCACTGCACTGTAATTTCTATTCTCGTCTCCTTTATTATATTTTTATTTTCTATTCTCTTGGCTCTTAGGTAACAGTTTTTAAATTGTAATATACGTTACTTGAATGTTAGATTATACTGTGTTTTGCACGATGTTAATGCTCTTTACATTCCTGTAAACAGTACGTTTAATTGCCTTGTTTTTGAAATGTGCTATAAAATAAACTATTCTGTTCTGCTGGAATCGCCATTTTGCCGCGAGCGCAATGCATCATGGGACATCTTGCTTGGGTTAGTGACCATCGGCTATTCACTACTTTTCACAATGCATTGTGGGATACTTTGAGTGCGGTACATTTTGTCGCAAAACATTCGGACACCACTACAAAACGACGAGCTCACTTTAAAGTGCACTATATAATGATTAAGGGGTGGTTTCGGACACAGCCAGAGAATATGCGGCAGAAAGACCCGTTCGTGAACGAATCTGAGCCTGTAGTGCGCATGCGCGGACCAGGGGAAACTAATCACCCACTGAGATGACTTGTTACTCCCGAGTCATACAAAAGATTAGTTCAAAATGAACGAAAAGTTCACATCACTTATGGCCGCTGGTGTCGCTAACTTCACGTTTTACAGAATAGAATCACTGATCACTAGAGTCGGCTTTTTAGCGGGTATGTCGCTGAGTGGGGAGAACCTGTTGGAAACGTGAACTGGGGGCTGCTGCCTACAACTATGCCTCTTGTCTCGGACGGTCACGGGGAGGAAACTCTCTCGGCTGCCCGAGGAGCTGCTTTAGGTCGACCCGCACCGGCTACAGGGGGGCGGCTAGCTAAGGTGCGGAGCCGAGACTCTAACTACTTCTCGCACTCTGGCCTGGGCAGTCGGACATGTCCAGGTGACTTGATGTAAATATACGTGGTTGAGCAGGACGGTGGCGTCCTGTGGTTACCAATAAGAAGGTCGCGGTTCGTTTCCCGGCGTGCGCAGCCATGTCTAGGTTAATTGGTGACGAGTGATGGACTGGGGCAAGGAAAAGCGGACCCCCCCAGGGCCTAGACCGGACCAGACCAGACCAAACGCCCAAAACGACCCCTCCAGAGATCGGACTAGATCTAGACTATAGATTAGATCAGAGACTAGACCCGACCTCTCCAGAGACTAGAGAATAGACCGGACCACAGAGACCAGACCCTTCCACAGACCGGACTGTTTGGGTTAGGTAGTTAGTCACAAAAGCTATTGCCAAGGAAATCACCAGAGTAAAATTGCTAATTGAGGGTCCAAAATTGGAAAAGCACACATGCACACACATAATTAGCTTGTGGAGCCTGTACTGTGTTTATATATCAAGCTCTGAATTTTTTTCATTAACTGAATGAACCACTGTTTCCAGATTTCTAGTCTGACACAGAATTTTCATTTTCAACATTTTGTTCACACCAACAGTAATAGACACTGAAAAAAAAAAAATCAATAAATAAAACAAAATCGAGTTATGGATTGTTATGGTGAACCATCCTCATCACTGGACCATCTTTGCTTTTGAACAAGTCAAATGGCCAGAATAGAAACTACAGAAAGTAACGTTGCCTCTGTCATTTTAAAATGTGGACAACACAGTCAGATGTGTTGCTTCTACTTTATGGGAGTTTGTACATTGACAGCTTGTAAATTTTAATATAACAATCAAGCACAACACTTAAGCCTTGAAATGACCCTTTAC
The DNA here is from genome assembly GCA_034769265.1 of Remorina albescens. Lineage (NCBI taxonomy): Eukaryota > Metazoa > Chordata > Actinopteri > Carangiformes > Echeneidae > Remorina > Remorina albescens. The sequence goes on from CM068494.1 coordinate 19,599,339, forward strand.
AGAGCCAATAGTTTTATTTCACGGTGTCTGAGTGGTATTAATTGAACTGCATAGTTATTGACAAAGTCATGTCTGCACTGTTGTGCTTTATAGAGAGGACTGTTGATGGCCACCTCACTGTTAAAGATGATGCAGTACAAGACTTCAATTTCCTGAAGGCCATTATCAGTAAGCCCTGTTGATAAACCATCACATTTGAAAAAGGAACCAATTTTGCTTGAGGCTAATGCAGCTACAATGAAACCAAAGTGGAGACAGCTATATTGCCTCAGCTAATCAGTGTATGACAAAATGTAATCTAAACTAACACAGATGTACCCACGCAAGCACACGCACACACAAATATAGAACGAAGTATTTGCCCATGAGAAAACTGCTTTTATTTCCATAGCAACCCCACCTGTGGGAGAAGTTCATTTCAGACTATAATCACACATAGATATGGGGATAACAGTTAGCACCGACACTGTGTATTGGAGGGGACCAGCAAGTGAAGGTGAGAGGATGACGAACACAGAGTTCATCGTTTTAAACATGTGGATGTGTGTATGTGCGTGTGTGTCTCACCTGATGTGGCACAAGACCCAGAGAAGTGGGAGGTTCGTTCATTCGGTCATCACTGCTGCTGGCCACTGCATAGCCTCTACATAGCAAAAAAGAAAAAATGTGTTCAGTACATAACAAAATAAAAGGTTTAAAGAAAAATGCAGTAAACCTGCCTAAACAACAGATACACTGTTTAAAAAAAAAAACAACTAAAAACTATAAGAATTAAGAGGGCCAATTCCCTTGACCATTAAAAAGTTATCAGATGATTGATCAGGAGATCCAAAAGCTCCGGCACACCAATAAATCTAACTAAGGTTTAAAAGATTTGACTCTCTATGGATAAACATAACTAAAGAATCACGCCTCACACGTCTCACAGTGGTGTTGAGAAGTAAGAAATGTCAATGAAATTGAGGCAGCATTGATCTCTATGACAATTTTCCAAAGCATCTGGTTGTTAGAAAATAAGATCTCATGGAGGAACAAATTAAAAAGATGAAAAATGGGAATGAAAAAAAAAAAAGATACAGAGAAGTCAGATGCAAGAGAGGGGGAAGTTTGTTGTCAAAATGGGTGCAAAAGTACATAAAAACTCTCCTTCACTCCTTTGGTTTCTAAGCTTTTTATCTAGTAGAGGCAGAGTAGCTCTGTAACAGCTCATAACATCTCGAAAAACAGAGAGAATTTCAGTCTTATCGAGCTAAGCAACCATCCACTTTAGCATGACTTTCACCAAAACAGACACACACAATTACATTTCTACAAAGACACAGCCAAGTGCATGAACAACCTCTTGGACAGCATGCAAGCATAATCATCACTGTTTTTAAGAAAACAACAAAGCAAAACACAGTTTTAGGAGAATATCATGCCGCCAAGTGAACTTCAGAGCTGACTGCATTGCAGCGGTAGAGATTTTGAAGCATCAAAGGAAGAGATGGGCTGGGAATTATGACAAAGCTTCAATAGTACTAGTAATAGTAAATTTGGGCAGCTGCATTACAAGGACATCTACTATCTTTAAGACACTTTAAGCACTTTAAGACATTGCTGCAGTGCTGCACCCCCAAAAAGCAAAAGCCTCCTGAAAGTTTATGAGCCTCAAAGGTATCATCTTCTTTACATTTAAGCCTTGAGCAAGACACAAGCATTAAGCGTTTGATGCCTGGATGTTAGGCACCCACTGGTGCTCAGGGCTGCTCAGTAAGTCATTAAGTGTCTGACTTGCAGGAAATTAAAAAAATCTTGAGTCAGGACTATTATTGGAATTAGTTAAAAAAAATATTTGTTAAGAGAATAAGGAATTAAGGAAGCATTTCTTAGCAGCATTCTGAAAGGTGTACAACTCTGACTGCAATGACTTCTTTTTTCATGTTTTGCTTTTCACATAAAACTGAAAAGCTAACTGCAATGGCCAAGGTTTGAGTCTGCCCTGTGTGTCATTCCCCTCTCTCGTTCCTGTTTCTGTCCAACTCTCACTGTGATAAAGGTAATAAATCAAAACATAAATGACGAATATTTGAATATAGTGTACATTTAACCACTGACCTGCCAGGCAAGATATAAAGTAGGAAAACCTTCAACCAAAGGGCACAGGGCTTTTGCTTTAATCCAGTGTTTCTCAAATTCTCAAAATCTCGGAGAACAGGCTTTAGCTAAAGTCTTATCTTTTTCATTGCTGCACCAAAACAAAGCGTAAGTGCACACCCGCTACACTCGGTGGCAGTGGCACTTTCATGCGGCATGCTATTAAACGGAAACAACGGTGTGTGTATTGTGTCTAAAAACTGTGGAAGTGGACAGCATGAAGCCAAATAAATTAAGGTGGCAATTCCAGACATTACATCCCAATCACGAGTTTTGCCATTAATGATGTGAAAGACTTCATCATTTCAATTAAAAAAAAATCTCATTTTATTTAATTGTCATTTATTTTAATTCATTTTATTATTGTAGGTTAAAGTGTTTTATTTGCATCCGGCATAAAAACTGTAGCCAAATCAATCATGCAAGTCACGGAGCTGACTTGTGGCGACTCCGAAAAGGGAAAAAAGCCAAAAGGGGAAAGAAAGAAAGAAAGAAAGAAAAAAAAAAAGGTTAATGTGTTTTATTTATTGTCCTCCTGAGGTAATGATGCTGATAAATTGTATGTATTGTTATTTATTAATTTTTATTTTGCAGTACCAAATGGTTCAAGCACTTGCTGTTGTAAGTTTGTGTTATAACTTATTTCCTGGAGATTGATGCAGCAGTCGCATTCATCTTGTTGATTGAAAAGTGTTTAAGGTTTACAAGGAATTAACTTTGTTGAAGTTAATGCAAATTGGTGCATTTTTAATCTTTTCTGAAAATGCACTCAGACTGAAATACAGGGTTAATAAAGTTAATCTTTTTGTAAGTGGATCTCTATTTCTTTTTTTATAATTTAAATAAGCATACAATGTTATCCAGAGGTGTACTTGTAACAATTTAATAGACAAACAGAATACTATATTACTACTAGTATAGTAATACTACACTACAATACTTATAGTGGGGAGTGTGAAATTTGCACAGCTTCATTGGGGGGGGGGGGGGGGGGGGGGGGGGGGGTATAACAGAAAACAATTGAAAACCACAACTTCAATCAAAGAAAAAAGGGAGGGATATTATGTTCTTCTCTTTCTTTTGACACACTTGCAATACTCCTTGAAACTAGCACAGTGATTCCACCAAAATAACCTGCACAAATGTTATAACCCTTCTTTTCTTACCCTTCACTGTGCTGCAGAATGGACACCATCATCTCAACAGCCAATGCTCCAGCAATCATGGCAAGACCTGGCCTGCTGACTGTGCATTGCTGATCCAGAGTCCGATCCCTGGTAGACTGTTACAAATACAACAAGAGAACAACAAGAGTGACACATACAGCTGGAGAAGTCTCATGGCCTACCACCAGTTCATATTAATTTGATGTTAAACAGGTTCAGATGATGCTCTTATCAAAGTGACTTATGTTGTGTGATTCAGGTGTTTTGATCACAGAATATGGAGTCCTGTTACGTAGCCTTTAACTAAGGGTTTACTTTTTTCACATCTGTTATCTCCAGTGAGAAATGACGAGTTTAGAAATACGAAAAACACTTAGTATAATTTACAAATTTCTTTTCCCCTCATTTAACAGATTCTGATTCATATCTAATATTTATAGGCTGTGGGTAACCTATAATTGAAATGTTCATATTTGCATAATCTGTTACATCGGGCTGGAGCCATATGGCATTTAAAGTTTGAGCTAGAGGTTAACAGCACCGCTTCCAACATGAGGGTGTGGCCTTCACTAACTGATCAATAGCTTTCATGAATTACTGATATAAACAGGGCAGAGGCGGAGAAATGAGCACAGGGAGAAAAAAAGAGTGTCAGGAAAAAAAAATACAGACAGCGCTAGAAGCATTGGGGTTATGTCAGCCATCTTGGTGTTGCGGAAAATGTCTCTTTGGTAGATAGATAGACGCCACCTAGTTGCTAACTTCACCTGTCTACTATTATTTGGTGGTTAGGTGGTGTGCTATGGACCTGTTTAATGTTAAAAAAATAAAATAAAATAAAAATTGATGAGCCCAACTCTATAAATTTGTGTTCGAATATGTTCTAAAGAATCCTGTCTGTCTGATCTTTCTGATATATGTTTTATAATTGTGTGTTTTCCTCACATCTCCAGGTGCCACAACATCATTGCAAAAGTAGCAGCCCAGCTTGTGTCCTGGGATGTTGGAGAACAAAGAGGATCCTGGGATGGAGGGTGCAGAGCCAGCTGGTGTTGAGGACGAGGAGGAGGCAGAGGAACAGGAAGCAGAAGACTCTGCCCCCCCAGAGGTCTTCTCACTGATAGGGGATTTCTTCAGGCCGTGGCGCATCACAACAAAAGTGTCAAAACCTAAAGCAGCATTCACCACTAGCTGGAAAGTAAAAGAAAAAAAATCGTGGTAATAAACAGTATATAGAAAGCAGTGGCAATAAAAGAACAGGGATATTTTTTCAAATATACACAAGCTCAGCACATCCAATTTCCTATATGGCTTGTTTTAGACACACAATATTTATGCAATGCGTGGACTCATTTCAGAATGCAGTGACATAAAAAATTCACAGGCGCTTTAAACTGTTGAAAGCATCTCGAGTCTGAGGGGAACAATGGAAATAAATAGGAATAAAGCGGAAAAACAGTGTCTACAACAGCCCCATGGCACAAATGGCCATATAACCTCTGAGCTGAGCAGCCCATGAGGAAAGCCTAATCAGCTGGCCAAAAGTGAAATATGAGACCTGCATCAGTGATACCACTGGAGGCATTACAAGTTCTTGACACAATGTTTAGTAAATCTAATGCAGACTGGCAACTCATACAATTCCATATTGTAAACTATAAATGTGGCTGATCTTATCAAGCAATTTCAATTTCCTGGAAGAGAAATCAATTCGAATCAATTTTTTAAGCTCCAACTGATTGACCAAGCAAACTTATCTGTTTAAAGTCTCAATACTACCATCAAAATATTCCAAATCTTTGCATTTGTATTTGCATACCTGTGACTGGATGTTCAATTACAAATCCATGAAGGACTTCATTCTCACTGCACTTCTAATCTTTACTAATCCTACTTTTGACCACAAACCCTCCACTTAGTGACTGTTCCTGCTTACCTTTCTTTTGCTGGCAGCTATCACTGTCGGTAGCCAACGGCTCTCCCTCGTATCCATCAGTAGGAAAACCACATCATGCTCTGAAATTAGTTTCTCCAGCTGCTCGACATCCCTCTGGGCCTGGGAGAGAGTGGCCTGAGAGAAATTGACTGGATGGCCAGGCATTGGGATGCTCATATTGTAACCTTCTGAAATCTGAAAAGTGAGAAAGCAGGATAGTCGGTGAAAAAAAGAGAGTTTACAAATTGAAATCACAAGTATAGTAGCCGACAACTTGTGGTTTTGGCAAATTTAGCCTAAGTGCATTTCAAGTTCACTCATCTTTTCTGCTGACATCATCCATGGATTATGGTTTGAACATTTACATGAAAATGTCACTGCTGGATTTTAATATTTAACATAAACTAAATGCCTAACCTACATTTATAAACGAATAAAAATATCTACACATCTATGATAGCTTTTATTTTCTTTGTGCCGCGATGCTGCTATTTTGTTGCAGATGCTAACCTATACACAATCAGACTTCACCTGACACTGGTTTCTATAGCTACAGTATATAAAATTCAATATAATGGGTTTTAGTGTTATCCTAAAATGCTGAGGAAAATCTGGAAAATGTCAAATTTAAATCTATTTCAATAATTTCTGATCCAACCAGCTGTTTTGAGAGTCTAGAAGCTGAAAACATGACTCGTAAAGTCGTCCTGGCTTGCTTGCTGCTGGCTGTCTAACTAGTCTAGACAAATAGCAAAGAGCTTAGTAGATCCAGTCACCAAACATTCCCTCAGTGTTGTCTGTAATCACATACTTGTCACAGTTGACGTGTATATTTGGCAGTCCTGCATAAGTTTATAGTATAGTGAAGTAGAGTGACTTTAATTCACACAAACAAAGAAGATCTGATTCAATTACTCAACGTCTTTTATTGTCCATTGCCAGAATTGTATTACTGTGACTATCTGTTGCAGACTTGACAACGAGGCAAATGGAAAAGTCAAAAGTTATTTTGCAGTCGAGAGAGGGATGGAGAAGGGCCAATATGAGGTGTGAGATCTTAGAATAAATGCCACTTTTACTGAATCAGTGGATCTTTTGCTTTCACTCTCCACATTTCAAGAGTGGGAGCTCTTGACCATGTTCTGGAATTGCATGTTTTGGTGTTTAGTGTTCTGAAATTGCATGTCACTATGATGTTAGTGTAACAATCACAGGGTGATTTCAGGCTGAAGAGATGGTAATCATATTTTGACTTCCACAATGCCACTGTTGATCTCTTTAACCAGCTCAAAACTGACTGTTGACAAAATTTAAGGAGACAAAAAGAACTTGATGCTGGCACTACAAACTATCCTAGAAATGTCACCTGACAGTGTTTGTCCCCTGAAAAAAGATGAAATCTGCTTTTAACATTTTCAACACAGTGACCTTATTTGAACAATTGAATTAATGAATTTCTGTGCTTGCAGCCAGAGTTTCTTGTTATTTCATTCTTTCAAACTTGCACCTGAGGCACCCGCGTTTATAGAAGAAAGAAAAAAAACACGAGGGAGAAAGAAGCAGACACATGGCCACAATGACAAAAATAGGAGAGTCGGTATAGGTGCAGCTTGAACAGAGAGCAGACAAAGCGTCTAGGCACATCATGATAGCACAGGGCCATCTGTTAAGAGTTATGCCTCTATCCTTTACTTTTTAGTGTAGTCACCCAAGAACAAGAGGGAAACACAAACAGTGAGCAGAGCTTGGATACCAAGTTGATGACATGACAACTGTTTGTGTAGGTGGGAGGATGCATTTACGTGTGTCTTCTTTTCTTTTCGGCCAACTGGAGGCCAAGCTCATTTTAGGAACAAACCTCATGGTCAGTAAATTTAAATTGATGCTTTAGTCCTACCAAGTTCAAGGCGAATTACATCACAGCTTACTATTTATTGCAATTACTGGATATTAGAAAGTATTATTTATTGGGATTTACACAAGTAGCATATTTAGCGTGTTAGGTAGGTTTATGAGAAGTGTGATGCCTGCCACTGCCTTACAGTACATAATAAAAATGACTTACCAAACAAGTTGTTACATTTGAACCTTTTGAATTTTTGTGATCTCCATAAGCCTAGCCTCACATAATTTTAGGAGGGAAAGTAAAGAAAAAGTGAATCATGGCTTCTTTTGGGATTTAACAGACATGCACATGATTCACATTATAAATACGCATTCGCTTAATGTTTATCCGGCTGGTTTAATACGATATGGGGGCTCTTCTTCACAACAAAACAGATATGGGAGCTCTTCTTCACACCAAAACAGAGCTTTACTGTGAGGTTCTAGCTGCTTTTGCTTTCAGTTATATAGTGAAATAGAAGATGTTAATTAACTCAGTTGATCGTCTGGGGGGCAAAGTAATGAAACCACTAGCATTAATATGCAGCCCTTAATTTCCCAAATTATTTGGCTATCCCATCTCAGACACAACCAATCAAGGATGAATAAAATTAGAGGCCAAGCATAAACAAATTCAGATTGCTAATGTCAGTGGAGATGTACAGTTTTTAGAGTCTGCGAAAACCCACAGAGAAAATCTAAACACCTGAATATTTCTGATTCAATATGAGGGGAGGAAGCTATTCTGCCGTACAGGGTGAAATTGAATATATCAATCATATTCCTCAATCTAAGTAGTCTTATTTGACTTGAAGTACTCACCACGCCAGGAAAGATTTTGGTGAGTCGGTCAACAGCCGCCATGGCTTTGGACTTCCCTCCACCAAGACAGTCCTCAAACTCGTAGAGAGGCTGCCGAACTGGATTTGAGTATGAGATCTTTGCATTGTCCACAAATGTGATGTGTCTCACTCCCCAACCCTGGGAGCATGGAGGAAAATAAAAACAAATGACATAGTTTTAACCTACTTGAAATACCACAATTTGTTTTGTCATGAACCATGTCCTATGTAACAATAGTAAGTAGAGTCATTAAGAATGAGAGGGAGGTTATTGTACCCAGGGTGCATTTCCAAATGAATAGTGACTGTAGTCTCATTTTCATTTTGAAATAATCTTATGCATCAGTGTGCAGGTAAAACAGTTCAGTTATACTAGCTGAACTTATCTTTCTGTTAATAGGAAGTCTATTCACATTATCAATTACATTACACCATAGATTAGAATCCCATCAAACATCAGGCCAAATAAAATAATTAGATGTTAGTCAATGTTTAAAGATGCTTTTTTAGATTTAGAAAGTTTTTCTACTTTTACTAAAGCTGAAAGTCACACCAAACAACAGAAGGTTCTGGCTCTAATTAGAATTCTATTGTTTGTTATGTTGTTCATTATATAAAAACAAGAATTAATTTGATAATAGAAAGCTCATCATAACATTGCTCCATAGTTGAACGTATAAAAACTCCTCAGGATACATTTATAATTTACTAAATAATATGATCATTAAATTATATGATAATTTGCAGCACTACAGTAAACTTTCATCCATCTGTCTGCCCTTGCCTTGTTTTTCCCACCCTTACCATTAGAGTCCTGGCTACGTTGCAGCCCAGAGTCCCAGCTCCCAGTAGAAGACACTTTGTGTTGACCACCTTGTCCAGGTCCAGGGAAGGAACCAGCCTCCATCTCATTAGCTTCAAGTTCAGATCCACTGATGACTCTGCAAGCCTGGAGACAACAAATTAAGAAAGTCAAGGGCGGGATACACCCTGGACAGGTCACCAGTCCATCACAGGGCCAACACACAGAGACAGACAGAGACCAACAACCACTCACACTCCCACTCAGACCTACGGACAATTTAGAGTCACCAGTTAAACTGAACATGCAAGTCTTTGGATGGTGGGAGGAAAGCAGAGTTCCCGGAGAAAACCCACAAAAGCAAGGGGAAAACATGCAAACTCTACACAGAAAGACCCCAGGCTGGCACCCGAACCCATGACCTTCTTGTTGTGGGGCAACAGTGCTAACTGCCCCTATTGACATAATTTTCAGCACATATATAGTTAGACTATCTGCTCCAAGAGAGCCAGTTATTGGGCCATCAGAGCCCAGTCACACACACAGTTATCAAACATATTTGTATTGTGTTCATCCCCCTTGCCACGCAGCCTTGCTAATTTCGTCACCTGTCCAGAACAATGTTGTTAACACAGAAACACTGTGGCTCTGCTTGGCTTGGGGATAACAAAGAAAGTTAGAACCATGATCTAAGTTTTGATCACACAGGGAGACTTAGACACTTTTATAGGAACAACAACCTGCAGACAAAAATTGCTTGATTAAAACTCTCTGAGCAATTGTATGTGTCGGACTGAGCAGAGAGGCAAACAATATAGTCTTGCAGTGTAAAAGGGGCTTCTGTTATTGTGTTTACCATTGATAATTGTTAATTCTAAATATGTTACCTTTTAGGGTCCATACATTCACTAAGGTTGACCATCCTGGGTCCCATGGCCCCTTTAGAGTTCTTCTCCCAACCCACACTCTTCGGACACACTGTAAAATAAATAATAAATACTGTGAAATAAGTACAAGTTGTATTACAGAGTGAGATTCAAATTAAACAGTGTGGTAGAAATGTCAGTGCTCCCAATTTACAAAACGTCAATCATTCCTTTTGTTTTCATTTATATCTGGGGATATTAACCAATAAGGAAATGTTCATATTATTTCTAATATTTTACAGTATATTAAACAATCAGTGAACCTTTATTTGTATAGAAATCTGTATGTAAGTTAGTGCAGTTTAAAACACACACCAAAAAACTAACAAAAAAAAACAAAGCTAAATGTAAACAAAGTAAGAAAGCTGAAAACAAGCTAATAAAAACATCTAGTATTCACCCAAATAACCTGGATGGTACTCACACAAGATATATATTTATAAAAGTGGTCATCATTATGTTGGATAAAATACAAACATGAAAGGTTTTCTTTGGAACTACTTTGTCCTGAAGATTCAGGACCAAAGATAATGTGTCAACAGCATTCAGGAGACCTGACTGTTTAAACATAGAACAACGTATCTTGTGACATAAACAAAAATGCAGAACAAAAGTGAAAGAAAAGATGATATGCAGATTTCAATGACTCACCGGCACTCATACTTTCAAATTATACAAATCAATTGGCTTGTAGAGTCAAATAGGAAGCCATATTTGAGTTCACGTTAACTTTTTGCAATCTGGACACTGGTTCAGCTGTCGTTTACTCTTCTCAGGTCAGCTTTGGCTGCAATATGCACACATGGTGCTGTGTAATGCAGTGTACACTAAACTGTGAAACTGTAGAAAATAGTTAATATAAATAAGCTAAGTAAGTTTATTAATTCAATTTAATTTCTATCTGGCCTGATATATTGGATGCCAACTCACAAAATCAAGCAATCATACATTTCTCTCTTTTTACCCAACCTCTGTGTCAAATTTCCCTTGGTTGGTGGAGCTGAGTCTGATGTATCTGAAATACTGGGTCAAGGTGGATTAGTTAATCTATTTTAATGCAATAACTAATTTGTCTATGCAAAACCAAGCAGAAGAGCTTAATTGACTGTTGCTACATGAGCATTTTATCTGGGAATTAATTAAAATAGGTGATGTGCTGAAGGGCTGAGGGAGAATAGGGTAAACAAAGAAACCTCATCTGAACTCAAAACTTTAACAGATCATGAATCTACTTTTCTTATCCTGCTATTACAACATAAATTACTTTCATCCTTCTATCAACAAAGAAAGGAATAATGAAAAAGCTGCACGACATTCGTGTGGCTTGAAAAGGAAGCATATAGCTTCAGTGGAGAACTAAGATGTCAATGACTCATTGGTGAACTAAGACTGACAATTGGGATATCAGTTGCACAAGCACATAGAAAGGAAACAAGATTACCCGAGTTGTCAGCAAGATTAGGTAGCTTGACCTGGAAGATGACACTGTGCTGAATGGAGCGGCTTCCCTGGAGAGTTCTGTCCCTAAAACACAGCACCTCCACTGTGTCTAGTTTAGATCCCCTGAAAAACACACACACAGACACAGACACACAAAAAGGCAATGTGAAAGACTAGCACTGAAAACGGCACACAAGTGATGCATCGATGACACTAGAAGCTACAAAGAAAAAATATGACATAATTAATCTCTCAGATATTAGTAGCAGTAACACTGGAAATGTTCTGTCTCTCCCTGGAGTACCATAAATGCCAGAGAGACTAATGAACATTCAAAACAACAAAATTCACACATCCAAATACCATCATATTTCCCCTTACATGGTGCTAAATTGGAGTTTAAGAACTAATGTGTAACTACTGAACAAGTGAACCGTTGTGGCTGGCTGTAATTTTGTGTTCAATCCATCTAAGCCCAAATCAAGAGTCTGTGTTATCAGTGATAGAAAGTGCAGTCAAATAGAAGACTGATGAGGTTTGCATTGGATAAAACCTCTGACCCCAGTGCCTAAATTGTCTGAAAGAATTTGCTGCTGATAGGCGGCTGGTATCACAGAAAACTACTGCTAAGATGGCCTCTAATACGGTTCCCTGTTTAAATAAAAACATTTCACATCACCACATGCCAAGACTAACTAAGCTTTTCTAGAAAAAAAAATGTGGCAAAAAATGACTGAATTTAGACTGTTTGAGCAAACTAAGAACGGAAAATTCAAACAAACCCAACATGAAACATGCAACACAGTTTTTTTGTGTTGGGTTTTTTTTCCATACAGATGTTATGTTTATACCCAGTGTTCTTTTCAGTCAGTTTGTTCTTTTTTGCTTTCTCAAAAAGTGTCAGAACAGCTACTCACTCAACATCTGCCAATAGATCATTCATTCTGTGTTGATGCTCATGCTGAACCAAATGATGTTCTTGCTGATTTTAGTTTTGTACCTGCACCATTGATATATAGCTGGATTGATATATAGATAGTTGGCTACCATTGAAATTGATGGTAACAAAAATAAACATTTACCTGGAGAGTAAAAGAGAAAAAAACAAAATGTAGTGTGAAATAAATGGTGCTAAATGTAGGTAAAACTTATACATTTATTATAAATTTCAAACTACTTCAGCCACTTTGGTTAACTATGCTCCTCAACCAGTTCAACAGTATCCTTAGTTAAAATTTCTTTTGAAACTCTGCTCATTTGCAATCGTAGAACACAATTGGGCCTAAATAATTATTTCTCCTTCCATCAAACTTCAAATGTGGAAGTTGAAAAATAGGATTTCATCACATCAGAGGAAAAACTCTTCATGGTTAACTCACCGGATGGGTGAATGCCTGAGTGACAGTTTACAAAACTCATTTTTAAGCTTTGAGTTAATGTTTGAAAATGCTTAAATAAGGATGCTTGGTTCAAATGTTTAGAAATAAACTGACGCACCCTTCACTCCCCACTGGTATGCTGAAAAATATCTCACTATTTTCAGTAAAATGTATCTCTCCACAAAACATAAACAAGCTTCTACGCACTACCATCATTTCTGCAACACTTACTGTCTTCTAACCTGCAACACTATAATGCAGTTCACCAAGACTGGATGTGTCCATGTTCTGATAAATTAGACCTAACCCATATGCTGTATGTGGTGTTGTATAAAAACAGTGCAGCAGCTAAATTCTTCCTTGTAAGTGAGAACACGGGTTTGCTGGAGTTTTATGAATCCCTCCTTTTCCTACTACTTGACTCCTTATTCAACAAAATACTGTATTCTAATAGTGATGTAGTGATATTTAAGAGCATCAATCATATTCTGCATGTGATCCTTAGAGGAATAAGCGTAATTAATCACTTTTATCTCTTCCTCTTTCTCGCTGATTAAGCAGCAGTCAGTCCTTTTTCAGTCCAAGTATCACAGAAAACCCTTAAATTCTTGATTTTTCAGTTAGATACATAGGAATTAACTGAACACCCTCAACTTTGGAAGCTGATATCAGTAACACAATCAAGCAATGTCAGTGGCCTGCTCCCTACACTTCACAGTCCAGAAATTACTTAAGATGAGATTTCCTGTCTTTAACACTGTGGCTTTGTGCCTAAATAAAGGACTCAATGTGAGCTGGAAAATAGTCAGAATTAAAATGATAAAAACGTGTTTTAAATGCACATTAAAGATCTACAACTCTTTAAAACGTCATCATCTTTTAAACTTCACCAAGACAAATGCACACACAGAGAAGAGGGTTTTACCACTGGTTAGCCAAGAGGACCAGTAGGTTTCTCAGAGGCCAGCCCGGATGTTGAGACAGAGTACATGGATCATAGACACCCACAGTAACCTAGAGAAACCAAACAAAGTGTGTTTACATTATCAAGTAGTGTGTCTCCATGTGTTTGTGTTTCAGTGTAATAGATCAGACTCTAACCTAATGGAAGAGATAGGACACTGTAATCATATTAACATTCCCACTTAAATCTAAATAAAATTCTTTCAAATGTTTTAAACCACGATAGAATCTCTGAATAGAGTTTTGAGAATATTGGTAGATATAATTATGGTGTTTTTAGTGTATTGATTTAAACGCAAAATTTTTAAATATGAAATAATAAAGCATTAAATATAAATAAATATGTTTGCAAACTTCTCATTTGGGGCTATATAAACATTACTACCTTTTTGGTATCAGTGAAGAATGTATCCCAGTCCCCAAGTGGAGCCAATTGAACAGTGTCATCACCGTACTTCATGAGGAAATATGGAACTACACAGGTCCCCCTTTTGAACAGTCCATCAGAGGCCTCCTGCAAGGCTGAAATCTGACACAGAGATAATGAGGCCATCAGTAATATCTACACCAACGCCCTATGCAGTACATTAACAATGACAATTGCAGATATTGGTATTTTATTTAAATTATTATACACACACATATATAAAGTACATTGGGGTATAGATAATGTTTACAGAGGGCATAGATCTGTGATTCTCTAATTGGAAATATAACAAATGATAAGGAAAAATTATGGCACATATTACATGGATAACTTTTGCTGTGAATTCTAATTGACATAATATGGCTTTTTTACGGTGTATATTTTTTTACAAGTTGAATAAACAAGGCCATCTGGTTGGGAGAATGTCTTTGCAGTATTTGCATTTGTTTAAGTTTTTCACAGTCCACATTGCACCGACTGAACTTTGGCAGGTGCACCTGTTGTTTTGTAGCTTCCAAATCTCTGTTACAAAACTGTCAAAATGTTACAGAACACAAATTATTTAAGTCGAGACAGACACAGTGAGTGGGACGAGAATTGAGACACATCTTTTGCGCCTTGGAGCTGTTGTCACACTGTTCATTATTCACTCTGATTCTCTCTTAATGAGGCATGAGGCACTCCTTGATCTGTTTCATTTCATCATTAACCCCAGCTAAAAAGTACTGGATATGAACAATTTTGTAACAGCAAACCTTTATATTCCCACTATAGAAAGGGAATGAGGAATGCACCTACCCTATAATTTCAAAGTACTATTCCAGTTAATTTTCAAAGAACCAACCTGTTTTGCTGACAAAACCTGGTCTAGTACAGAAGGCTGCTGGACAATCTTTATCCCCTCAAGGAAGCAGAGTGCCGGGAAGCAGAACCAGTAATAAAAATGGTACTTCTTCAGATCCTATAGGAAGAAAAGGATAAAATAAATACAAAAAGATTGAATAACAGGAAGATAGCCACACATTAATCTATGCAACTAACACATTTATAATACACCTTTTATACTCACTGCAAAGGTCAGCAGAATGAATCTACAGAGGACAGATGGGTCCTTCAACGCAGCCCCAGACTGTATGGCATCCCATATCTACAACCAAAGAAATGAAAATGCACTCATTCACTCATCCAATTTTTGATCATTTCAAACCTGATGTGAATACGTGTATTTATTTTTGAACAAATTCACACTACATGTATTTTACCTCTTTGGCCTCCTTCTCCAGCAGAGCTTTCTTATCGGTGGTCTTAAAAGCATCAAGTGTGTTGGTGTTATACAATGTTCCAATAGCTGGACAGCAACGTGCTGGAGTTGGGCCATCCCTAACAGCAAAACAAACAAACAAAACGTGAATACGTTCCCATTTATGTAAATGTAAGTCCAACAGATGTTCCACAGTTGTTTTGTTGCAGAGTTACAAATTCCTGATATGTAAGCAAATAAAAATCCGGTTCAAACCTTATGTGGCCTTGCTGAAAAACTTTACAGGGAGTTTAGCCACTAATTATTTGCCGTACAATTAAACTTT
The DNA here is from genome assembly GCA_034769265.1 of Remorina albescens. Lineage (NCBI taxonomy): Eukaryota > Metazoa > Chordata > Actinopteri > Carangiformes > Echeneidae > Remorina > Remorina albescens. The sequence goes on from CM068494.1 coordinate 19,614,826, forward strand.
AAAAACCTTTTCATAAACATATTTACACAGTGTAAACACATGTTCCTTTAAACAGATGTGCTCATTGTATGACAACAATAAGTGTCTTGAGTTAAACAAATGAGCAACTCAAAGCTCTGGAGATTCATGAGATTCATTACATTTCATTGCTTCACATAAGTACCTGATCTGAATTTAAAAGTTAAGGTGTTTTGTTGGTGGCATGTTTCTATTTCAACATTTTGTAGCAAACAAAAATATTTAAGATTAGAATTACATAGGACTGCAATATACATACACATCAAATGCACTGTACTCCAAAGTCAGACGTGTGGGCAAACCAACTGGGTCACCTATGGGAGAGAAATGTTAGTATTACACAAAATACTAATTAAGATCAGCAAATTGGCCTTTGCAATCAGCTTTGCAACTTGTTTTTATGCGCCTGTCACTACATAGTAAAAATATACGAGGACACAAACTTATCAGAAAAAAAGTGACCATTACAATGTTAACATACGGCAACACTACTCACCATTGTAATAGTATCCTTTGATACATTTGGGGCTCTCATCCAGCCTATAGTCATTGAGCTTCTTCTGAGTAAGCTGGTGCCAGAAACCTGCCTCTAGAGCACTGCTGAAGGGAGCGAACTGCAGCTTGAGCTCTGCAGCAGCAGACTCTGTTCCACTGGTGTTAGACGCCATCACAAGTTTACTGGCTGTAGTTTCTATGTTTGCTCTGAAATGAAATTGTTGTAGGCATTGCAATTTCTCAAAACAACAACTAAAAAGTTACGTTCAAATTCATAAGTTGTAGATGACACTTTTTCTTTTTAACATATCATCACAAGTTCAGTTTGTAATTATATAAATTAGACATAATTAGAAAATCTTCACACTGGAGAAGGAGGAATGTGAACATTTCATGATCTAAGACTACAAATATAAACACTTCAATACATTTTTTTTTGTGGTTAAAATAAATATAACAATACAAAGTGAAGTCCTCCCAAACCTGTTTAAACTGCTGGGGAAATGTAGCAGCAGGAACCTTAAAGAACCTTCTAATGATGATCTTTGGAGCCTCACAAAAAAGTTAATGTACGTTTAAATTAATACTAACACATATTTTCTGTGTAAATAGTCTAACTGTGGCGGAGTTACTGCAGAGGGAGTTAACACAGACACAAATCAAAGCAGAAGCTTTATTTCCTCTAACGCATTTACTGATAGTAGACCACAAACTCGGCAACGCACAAAACGGTGATATGGAAAATTGTATCCTAACCCAGGGGGTCCGGGTTAAAGTCAAACACATCCAGATTGGCGTTTCTATGTCAGTTTTTTCTTTACCAAACTTGTGGACTTACCAGAAATCCTTACTTCCTGGTGATGTTGGTCATGTGACACACGCAGACTTGTCAATAAAGCGGTGCACTGTGGGTAATTAGCCTACCCGGTTAGCCTCCGTTAGCCGGTCCCAAGTTGTTTTCACTCTGTGCTTTATGGCGCAAGCACCATAGAGTAAAATATGAAGAACCAAAATATACACACGAAAACACAAACGACGAAGCAGGAGAATACAGACAGAAACCTGTAGGCTCCGTTTCTCTTCATGTCGGACTGAGCTGAAGCAGGTAGCCGCTGTGTGTTAGCTGTGCATCCCCTCCGCCTCAGCCGGCTACCAAACGATGAAATCACAGACCAAACACACGTCCAGCCAAAAAAAAAACAAAGACAAAAAACTAACAGCCCACTGTTAGGGGAGTGCAAGGAAAATACGACGAGCCCATTTTCTCCAGGACTGTATCAGGGACATCAGGTGTTCGCTCCATCTAGAGATCCCACCGTGCCTGTATGAGTAAGGGTCCGTCTCTAAACTCGACTACTGGGGAAAAAACGTAAGGTCTGTTGAGCAAGGAAAGTTCGACTCCTTCCAAAATGATTATTATTTCATGAACATCGTGAATGACAATTAGTGATAAAGTCATTGTAATGTATTAGCTAATATTAATAGATAAGTACCTGCAAATTAATTTTAATGAAAATCATATTTTGATCACAAAAAAATTGTAATGAAAAAATTCCAAACCTCCAGTTATGCTAGGTTCTCAAACGTAAGACTGCATGATTTATTTATTTATTTATTTTTTGGGTTGGTGGGGCAGAGGTCAAAAAGCTATTGAAAACTGACGATATCTGAGTTTTGCACTGTTCTTCACCTGAAACAAGCCATTTGCAGAAGATACTTGTAGTAGAAACAGACAGGAAAGTATGGAGAGAGGAGAGTGACAAGGTTTAAATGAGCCGGCCGGGCCGGAGTCAATCCAGGGACACACTAATATTTGACTTATGTGGTGCAAGCACTTTGCCTGCCCCTCTGTTTGTTCAGTGGCTGTGTGACGGTGGTCGGTGGTGAATGAAATATTTGAAGGAAAATTAAGAATACAATTTTTGAGATTAAAAATCTTGAGTGGTGAATTTATTGAACATGGACTCATTTGTCATCTGAAGTCCACTGACATCCAGTGAGTGAGTGATTGAGTGAAACAAGGCAACACATTAACAGTGAGCTTCATGTATACACTGTCAACTGCATCTTGCTTGTATTTCAACTTTGCCAGTTTTTAGTTTTTTAGAAATGAATTATTAACTGTGTATTTTTGTGCTAATCGGGTTGAGGTAATATTGGTAAATTGCGAGTCAAACTAACCATAAACTGCTGCCGAGCCATGGGCAGGAAATCAAATTACGCTCCTCTTCCTGTACATACATTTGTCATCATTACCTACCACAAAGTAATATAAATAAAATAAAGCAGCATAACTTATGCAGAAAAGTAGGATTTGTCATATGAAATCCTAAAATATGTAATTTTCCTTGAAATTCCTCTTTCTTCTTTCGCATTCTTCAAAAAGAAACCAGCTGAAGAATGTACAATTTGCTAGAAGACATGAACTTCTAGTATTAAGGCCAGAACCACTAGGCTCAAATGCAACTTCTAGCCAGAGGCTGTTACGCTGGTGAACTCTATGCCCTATTGAACACACTTCACTCAGTATAGGACTAATTGTTATACATTATAGATCTTTTTTTTTTGTATTATATCATACGCTTCCTGACCTGAGTACGAATTTGATTTAAAGTGCCAACATGCAAATTATTATAAATCGACCTTGAACCTTGAAATTCTTAGCAACTGGACTTGCAGGAGAGCTATATATTTTTAGAGACTGTTTTAAATGCAGTATCAAAGGCGTTGAAAGCAAACCATTTCAACACAATGACTTAAAGAAAATATCTCCAGCAGACTTGCAGTGACACATAATGAATATCTTAGCTTTAAGCAAACAGGAATCCATATTTATAAAGTAAATCAACCAAATAAACATGATGAAGAGATAAAAAGTGCAGAAGTCCTCCTTGAGTCATTCACTGAAAAAAATGTGTGTGTGTGTGTGTGTGTGTGTTTGAGTGAGTGTTGACCGTAAAGGTGATGATGTTATTGTTTGTTAAACTGGGGCCTGGCAGGCTTTTGTACAAAAATATTCATTATAATTAAATATAGTGATGTTTTTTTGGTCAAGGGCCAATTGTGTTTGAACCTGTATGGCCACTATGTTCATGCAACACACAGTTAAAGTAATAGGGGTTGTATGGCTTTGAAAACATTTCTTTTCATGCTACCCTTTGCAATCTTTGGAATAAACTGAAAAAAATCTATCTTTTCATTCCACTTCCAAGTAGTATATCACTACACTATTAGACAAGTCATTGGGGATCTGGATCAAACCGTTTGGCAGTGGATATTGTGGTTCAGTTGGGAATACTGTACGGCCCATTATCATGCTTTCCCTCTCCACATTTTTATTACCAGTGTTGGTTTGGCAAACTGGCACATGTCAGCTTTATTTGCCCAACTGGTGCTTAAGTTCCCTTCTGCCAAAGAGCTAGCATTGTTTTTAGTGTTCCCATGGTAACGACATAAGTCTGGTGCCTCCTGTTGCCATTTCTTCAGTCCTCCTGAAGAGACAGAATTGTGTTTTTTCTCAGTGACATGATCTAAAAGGTATCGGATATGAGGAGTGTGATGCATGTGCATAATTGACTCTACAGCTCTTTAAGTAGTGACTCACAACCTCTCTGTGTTCACTCTGCACAGGAAGGATTGTGCCTGTCTTGATCTGCATTTTGTAAAAGCAGGACAAAGACTTCTATTTCAATTATTATACCTCACATATTAAACTGAACAATCAAAGTAAAGTGTTCTTGAAAAGCCGAATGCATTAATATTTATATTGCAGGAAAGTTGAAATATTCATCATTGCCTTTGTTTTTATCAACAGAGCCTGCTCTTTATTTTTGAGACCCACCGTTGGGCATGTTACTTTAAAAAAGCAATTAGTTATAGTTACTAGTGACTACAAAAAGTAGCTGATTTATTAACTGAGTTCCCTGCTAACTAGTTATAAATGTAACTAATTACCAGGGAAAGTAACAATTATCTTATAATTTTTGAAAATGTACCACCATTTAAGAGACATAAGATTTCTTTCCCCTTTATCTGAACTTTATATTCAAGAGTTTACTCAGTTATTTATAATAAAAAACTGAATGTTATGTATAGTATATATACCATTCAATATTGAAATGGATACCTAATACAAAAAATGTACAGAAAACAACTCCCTGAAATCTTTGCAGCTTGTCTTCAGCTAAGAGAGTTTGCAGTGACAAAAGTTTAATAAATGCAGTTACAATAACGCACCCCATTTTCTTGTCAGTAAGTGTAACAGTATTGTACTGATGGAAACAATAATTATTTAGATTAACCGATGTTTTGTAACCAGAGTCTGACGGATACGCTTTATGCGTTTGTTCCAAATGTGTAATCAATACAGATTATTTGGCTCTCTAAAACATTGTGAAATTATAACTGATGATGAAGAGGTTCTGCATTATAAAACAGATGAGAGTGAAAAGTTTAAAACAAGCCATCTGTGATTTCATGACAGGGTTTAAGTTGTTGCACTGTAGTGTTTGGATTCAGACAAATAGCCAAATTTAAACCACAGCAGACTTTAATCTGTTTACAGGAATTCTATGTTCTGTGGACATTTCAGGTTTTTTTCTACACTCAGCTTCTGTATAAGATGACAGCAAAGAGATGACGAAACAAACAAATAGACCAGAAGATTTCTATAGGTTATATATGTACATTTTTTTAAGATAATGGACTTTATTTGTATTGTTTTTTATGTTTAGAAACCTTAAATCAGAGAATTGCCAAATCATCTCAGTAGACAGCAGCCAAGGTTTATATTTTTCTTGGACCAACTGGTGTCTGATATCCTGCTTCAGTGAAAACATCTCAAAAATCCTTAAGAATGCATTGCAAGGTCTTCAGCATTCAGCATCCTGTTTTATAACAATGTCAATTATGTAACTAAATAGCTTTAAAAAACCTTTTTCTGAACATTTTCTCTCCACTCTGGAACAGACGAAGACACACTTCATTACAAATGTAGCACAGAATAGACAAAACAAACACCATTACATTCAAACATCATGCTCAACTGCTGCCATGAATCTGACAAGTGCATTAAAGTTACAAAAACAGGATCAGGAACAAACACAAACAACTCACATGCAAGGTTTTATCTACATTTTAAAAGTGTCTAAGATGTTTAGAGTCAGTCAGCTGTTTGCATTATGTCCTGTCCTCACTAGTTAATATCAATAACACCACTGATTTTGTTCAGTTTATTTTCCCATCACATTCTGTCACAAACGAATGTGAAAGATATTTTTGAAGACCTGTTTGAAGTTCCCATTGCAGAGCGGGTATATGAACGGGTTGAGAGTAGAGTTGATGTAACCTAGCCAGATGGTGAACATGTGAAGGTCATGGTGCACACACTCTCTGCAGAATGCCATGACCATAAAAGCTATGAAGTAGGGAATCCAACACAAAAAGAAAGCAGCGATTATGAAGCCCAACTGCTTGGCCGCTTTGTGCTCTTTTTGGATCCTCAGGCTCTGGATGCGCTGACGTGATTGGACAATAAACTTTTGCCACGTCTTTTTCAGAGTCACCGCATTAGCTGGGTCCAGTTGGGCATCTTCAGTCCCTTCATCCGTCCAGGGTAGCGGGCGGCCGTGGTCGTAGCTGTCACAGAATGCAGGCGTGAACCCCTGCACGTCTGAAACCTGACTGATATCGCTGACTGAGTTTGGTACTGTGATGGGACATTCATTTAAAGATGCTTGTAGTTTGTGCTCTTTGTTCCTCTCCAAGAAGATGACGTCCTGTGGGACTGAGAGTGGACTCAGGGGAATCTCTGTATCTGGCTGCTGGTCCTCTGGAGACAAAGAGCACTTTTTGGACTTCTGTGCCATTTTCAGTTTTTTTCTTGTGATGAAAAGCAACGACGTCTGCTGGTACTTTACACCAATTTTATTTTGAGAGCATGATGGAGCAGCTTTTGTTTTATTAGTATCTTCAAGGGAATACACATGATCTAAAGTGTTCTGGTCCAGCAAAACCTGTTTTGTCCTCTTCTTGGCATTTGTTTCAAGCATTTTAACATTTTGACTATTTTCATTGTCCCAAAAAAAATCTGTTGGATGTATGATTTTCTCTCTGTCCTTCAGGTGTTGCCTGACAGCCAAGTAGATGTGCGTGTAAAACCAGAACATCAAAACTGAGGGCACGTAGAAGTTGAAAACAGCAGTGATAACCTTAAACCACATGGAAAAGCGGAAATCCGTGTCACACTTGTTCTCCTCCTCAGGTTTAAGGTCTACATGTGTGAAAGACCTCCATCCTAATATTGGAATAATCCACATCATGGATAGCAACCATGCTCCACAAATCATCAGACTGGCTTTACCCCGTGTTCGATACTTTATGTACTTAAGGGGTTGTCTGATGGAGCGGTACCGGTCCAAACAAAGAATAAACAAGCTAAAAATTGAGGCTGTGCTCGCCACATAGTCCATAATAAGCCAAAATTGGCAGACAGCCCGCCCCAGCTTCCATTCGTCCTCCAATAAATACATCAAGTTCAGTGGCATAACTGTGGTCCCTACAATCAGATCTGCCACCGACAGACTGACGATGTAGAGGTTCCCCACGGTGTGCAGGCTCTTCTCTCTCTTCACGGCATAGAGAACGAGCAGGTTCATGATGATGGTGAGCAGAGAAAGGAGGGCCAGGAAGACTCCCAGCAGAGCGTTGTGGAAGGGGATGTGGACGATGAGGGTTTGATTGATCATGAGCGAGTCACCATCAGGGAAGCCACTCCAGCTGCTGTTGTTGATGTGGCCGCTGGTGTTGAGGTGCAGGTCTGTGGAAGGTGACGGATCAGGCTCCATCGTGGTAGATGGGATCTCCACCTCTAGATCCAGTCACTCTGTAGAGAACTGTTGACCAATGTGTCCCCAACTGTAGGCCAAAACATGATGAACTAGCAGGTCCTTTTCAGTTGAGTTTAGATCCAAACCTTAAAGGATAACTGCCAGCCGGAAGAAGGAAATCCCTGAAGTACTGGAAAAGACTTATATAGCCTTGTGTTGACCTTTAGCCCCTTTGGCGTGTAAATCCAAACAGTTAATACCTGGGAAACAAAAAGAACATCACAGATTAGGCAGCTGTTACAAAATGACACTTTTCTGTCTTTTCCTTAATCAAAGGTTTAATGATGTGAACATTTCAGCATGGCTGTATTTGCTGGATGACTGCTGTACATATATCAGTGCACAGGCAACATACCATGACTTCACATTCTTTTGTAAAGTATATTTAAATAACATTTAACATGTCCTGTAGTCTGTTTACTTTGTAGGTTTGAATATACGATATCAGTGGGCCAATTTCACTCTTGCTTTTTCTCTTTCACTGCACTGCTGCACCAATGAGTGGAGGATGACAAATCCCACCTACAATATAACAGCAAAAGTGTGTGATTGGAGGAAAAGAGGCTCCAAGAGTCTTATCAAAAAAGGTAGTTTTACGTCTATCTATCTATCTATAGGGTTATGGCAAAAAAAACACCCCCCCCCTCCTAAAAAACCCCTCAGAGGTCAAATGTTTTGTGGTTAGTTGGAAAAAGTGAATAACTCACAGCTGTAATGGGGGCTGAAAGGTTTTTAGCAGCGTATCTTCAGAAAGTGACTCACTCCATCATCATGATTTTCATATTAGGGTAATGCAGGACGGCTAATGATTTCCTACCCTCACAAGCTCTCCCATTTTTACATCTCCTTGCCTTTACCAATTCAGTGAAAGTAAATACGTAAACGAATAATCCAGGTATAGACTGAAAGTTTAAAAGGAAGTTAATGAAATTCCTTTTAAATGGATGCCTCATGATGGATTTTAAAGATATTTCAAAAGTCCTGCCAGCTTTGGGGTAAATTCACAGCCATTTAATAAGTGTGGACACCAGAAGCATCATATTCCAACAATAAAACCGTGAAAACAGTGGAAAACAAACAAGCAACAAAAAACTATTCAGATGTCCAATCACATGAAATGTGAAAGGGAAACTAAAACCTCCATGCACATGCAGTGTTGTACCTCTCTGCTGCCTTATATTTTTAGCCTCACATCAGAAGCTCTAATGGAATCAAGACATGTGATAGATAAATTCTGATTTATCATTCCTATTTATTTATTTATTTATTTTTTATCTGAGACGAAATAGGTTACTATATATTTTTCCCTCCTTCCGCTTACAGCCTCTGTGTTTATACAATAACTGCCTCCGCAACACAAATATTTAGGAGACTCATTACTCACCAGATCCTCAAAGAATAACAGACTAAGGGCTGATTAACACACACACACACACACACACACATACATGCATATCGCACCAGAAAAGGACAGGATATTTATCCATCACTAATTGTTCAACATGATTATCTGTAATGACTGCTGGTTGTGTTGGAGTCTCTCTCCGAGCAGAGCGCCTCTCCGCTCGGTGCGCATAGATCCACCTGTTGAACGCCGCGCGTAAAATAAAACTTTTAGGCTTCCAAATGGTTGGAAACAGCGTCCCAAAAATATTTATCTAAGTACTAAGGCTAGGAAGAGGCTTTTGGCAGTGTGCAAACAAAAGCAAAGTGTGTGAGAAAAAAGGGAGGTTTTCTGACTTACCTACTGAACATAAACATCCAGGACGGTCTTCATTCCAGCTTGTGTGAAATGGGGGAAGGTGGAGGAAGGCAGAGGGATTTCACATGAGAAAGAAACAAGTCCTCCCTTCTACCGAGCTCTGTCCAGCTCTCAGTCCCGCTCCCCCTCTCTCTGAGGGCTGGATACAGACTTCACATGAAGAGGTGCAGCCATAAAAAACAAACACACCTTCTTGCTGTGGGGGTTTCACATGATGGAGAGGCGCGTCATTGCTGCCACTGCAATGACTCAGTGTGCGGGATTCACAGAGAGGGACTCTAAACTCCTCTGTGTGGAGATCACTGCAATTGGACTCAATTTAAAATACTAAAGTTTCAAGGCTGAAATTCAGTATAAAAGAGAGTGACACAGGGATCTGTGTCAGTAAAAGCAGCTGACAGCAGCAACATGGGGCCACATTAACACAATGAATTCCTCCAATCACAGCAACCAACAGGAGTGATGAAATCTGCCATGCAGCATAGTTGTTTTTCATAGAAGAAAGGGAAACAAACTACCTGCTTATAGACCTGTAAACAGGTGCCATGTAATCCTGTCAGGAGTCTCCAGTGTGTGACTCATCAGGTCTCTTACAGGCAGCATGTCCACCAGCAGCAGTGTGTGTGTGGGTTTACATATGGGGAAAGCATAACCGGGTGTCTGGCATCAGTCTGTTTTAGATTGAAGTCATAGCTCATTTAAAAAGATACAATACGTGAGGCTGGATTCAGATGCATTTGCGTGGGAAGCATCTGGAATTAGCCTGCAACAACAACGGAATTGCTCATTAGCAGTGAAAGTGTCTGACAAGTCTGGCAAGAGGGAGGGTTGCCTGACCTCATCATGGTGCTTTGTGACACTTGTTTTCAGGTGTTGATGCTCTGTTATACCTTTTTTAAACTGAATAAACTCCCTTGAATTGAAGCAGATATACAAGAAGTGTCTATCTGTAACAACCAGCTTCAAAGAAAGTCACTCTTCAACCAATCTGCCAAAAACTTTACACCCCCCAATTAACTTTTAGAGGATGTTTTGTTTGAGCTGATAAGACATCTGCGGATTGTAAATTCTGCTGTTCCCTCTGACAAAGAGCAATGGGCACTCTTGAAGGAGAGCATAATAAATAACACTCAGCACACGTCACAAGTGGAACTACGAAGCTGCTGATGATCCCACCAACAAGCTGATTCTGAGGATTAGCTTGGACTTCATCTTGGCCAGTTGTGGGCACAGATTCATTGTGAAATGGCAACATGGTCAACGGAAGTCTGATGTGTGCTCCTGTAGAGGGAAGGTCATTGGGTTGGAAAACTCCAGAGCTTTATTTCCTTTTTCAATTATTATGCATCCAGGAAATACCGAGGCACTGTGATGTATGTTTATTAACGAGTGTTAGTAGAAACTTGTTCAGAAACTCAGAGGTGAGACTCATAGTGTCATGGTGGACGACATCCAGGATCATGTTTACTTCAACTGGCAATGTGAAGTGTGTGACAATTTATAGGTTTATGAAGGTCAAATAGAAACTGTGGCCAATGGTGGTGCTAAAACAAAGGTTGTTGGATTTTCCCTTCAGTATAAAGTCTCTGAAACATGCTGGTTATACATGCTGCACTCCTGCACAGCTTGAGATTCATACTTAGGAAATTTGAATGGTTGTAAACTAAAAATGGATGAGATTATTTGTGGCTACATAAAGGCAAAACCAAACATACCTGCTAATTATTATTATCTTGCACTTCTTTTTTTTTATGTGACATATGGTACATTTATCTGTTTTACTGCAAGCATTAAGTGATACGCCTACTCAGCCTTTCATGTAAAAACTGCTTGGATGTATTTCCAAAGCAAACTGTACAGAGCAATGACGAAACAGGGAGCAGCTGGGTTATGTCATAATACTGTTGCAGCCTATTAGTTTGAGATCAGATTTAATTAATCCATTATCTGAGATAACAAACAAATGGTTTTCCTGAGCTTTTCCCCATAATGGCCGGTGTATAAAAACAGTGGTGACGATCATTTCAGGGGGAGAGATCAACTTTTTCAAGTCTTGTAAACCAAGTAGGACACTGACAGGAATCACTTTATTCCCTTTAATAATTTTTTCCGCACCTTATGAAAGGAGAATGATTGAATGCACAGATTGGTAACTGAATTAGACATGTAGAGGGCAGAATCTACATATCACAATGACAACACCAAATTAGCTGTATTGCTCAGATGACATGTGACCAAGGTGAAGAAGACTGTGAAATGAGGTTGAAAGCACTAAAAAGGTATTAAATGAACACTTGAGTTCTGGATGATTTTCCTAAAGGTCCATAATGAATGTCCATGCTGAATTTATTAGGTTTAGGATCATTTATGTTATTATACATTTCTATTGTTATGTATCACTAACGCAGATTTGCATTAATTTGCCTCAGTTTTCCTAATTAGTATGCTGTAGCTTTACTCCAGTAAACTCTCAGCTGCTCCATGCTCTCTCATGTTTTCAGGTTTCATCACTGATTTAATGGCCTTAACATTTTGACGACTGTTTGAATTAGCCTTCTAGCCAGCAATTTCACATTTACAGTTCCGCTGATCGATGTCAGATGTAATATTGCTTTGACACTGTCTTGATTCTTAGACAACTGATCAATTTCACTCCCACACATTTGTTTTCTGTTATTCTCAGGGACTATGTGGCCATGTACAGAGCCCAATCCTCAGTCTCACACTATTTGTTTTGTTGTACCTTTTGGTGGCAGTTTAAGTTTGGTGACCTTTGCAAACCACCAAACAGCACCCCGCTCAACTTCTGCCTGAGACATCAAAATCTTTGAAAACGACACATCACCAGCACAACAGTGGCAGCTGTCAGTTTGCTGCCGGACAGCTGAGGAGTGGAAATGTTAAAAGTGGCTCTGAGTCACTGTTAACATGCATGAAGCATGTGTAAAAAGTTACACATTTGGTGTGGTATACACAGACACATCAACTATGTAACTTGAAGCTCTTGCACAAGATCTTTTGGTGCTCATGACCTTCATCAACTATATTGTCTGTTACTGTACAAGCAGTTGATGCACTGGCAAAATCATTAAACAGCATATGGATAAAGTGGTATGAGCATGCCTGCTCTTGTTTACAGGGAAAGCAGTCGGTGAGGAGAGGGAAATAAAGAGAGGAAGGAGAAAAGGGCGCTAGGAGGGATGGGATGAAAAAGCAAAGTTCAGAGAAATTTTGAGGAAGGGTGCCAGGATTTTGTGTGTATTTGCTCTGTGTGTTTGTGTGTATCCTGGAGGGTGATAAGATTTAAAGGAAATGGAAGCCAAAATTGAGTCTAAGAACTGTCAACAAAAAAGCCAAAGAAGATGTTGTTAAAATGAACTCCTGGAGCCCTTTTAGGAAAATCCTCGCTTTCAACAAATACCATCAAGGTTTTCTCTGTGGCCATAATAATGGAGCAGTCTGAATGGATTTTAATGGAAAGAGTTGATGCAGTGCATAAAAAGTCCTGTTTGTTTTGAAAGTCAACAGGGACATCTGCTGGTCAGCTTTATAATGGCTCAAATATTCCTTAAAGCAGAGGCAGCAGAATGAAAAGGATCAAAGCTGCTTTTAGTCGCTGGTATCCACATAACCTTCTGCAAAGACTTCCTAAATTGACGGCCAGTCTTATAATCTCCACTATCATTCACACTCACCAGTAGATTGATGTGTCTGAAAATGTATTTGACTAGAAAATCTCCAGATAATCTCCCTTCACATGCGGGACTTATTCTGCTACCAACACTCTGATTGGACATATCTTCTAAGACTGAATCTGAGGTTGACCTTAAAATCATTCATGGAGGACAATCTAGTCATTACACCCAGACAAAGGATGTTGACATCATTTTATATCTACTCAAATGTGGCTGACCTCAATTTCCTCTTCCTTCCATTACTCTTCTGTTACTGTTGGTTTCCCCTCTTCCCATCCTGTTCTCATCCTTCAACCCCTCTCCAGTTATATTTATTGATTGATTTAGATGCCCCTTCACCCCTTTTACTGCAACTGCTCTGTCCTACCCCACCAATTCTGTCAGTTGATTTATCCAAAACTTTGACATCAGGTTTTCTGGTTTTGATAGGCAGTATCATATAATTGTTTAGTAACGGAAACTTTGATATGTACCCAATGATGTCTTAACTTTTTCCCAACCAACTGTCCAAACAAGCAAACTGTCCAGTTTACTGTTAAGACAAAGTAACACAACAATTTTCCCTCTGAGAGGCTGGGATAAGATGAAACATTCATATTATATTTCCTGTCCACTGGATTAATAAACCAACTGTTTGTACTCTGAGTATTATGCGGCATGAAGTGGACATTTATATATAACATTTGAGTAAATGTCCTTAGCTACAGTCCACTCCTTGAGTGAGACAGTCAGTGGTGAGTTTGTCTTTCAGCCAGAGGAACTGGTAAAAAAAAAAACTGTCCTTTTAAAGCGTCCTTGAGGGTGACACTTAATCCTCACCAGCAGCAGTGACTTGGGTTGTGACCGTGGCTGTGTAGCTGCACCTCAGATCTCGTACATGTAAATTCAGCATGTAGTCATTTTATTTTGATGACGCATTTCCTGAGAACCATTCAGAGCTTAAGGGGAATATGGAGATTTTCTCTTTATCACATCACTTAAATTGTCTTTTTAATTGAAATATGCTGGATAGAGCAGTTTAGAAAATTGAGTAAAAAAAAAAAAGAAAAAAAGATTACAAAATGCATTCTGTGAGCCGACAGTTTGAATAAGGTCATCAAGTCTACTTTCCAATGGACTTGTTTTCACCATTTAGTTGGCACGTCAGCAGTTTTTTCAAGCTGTGCTGCATCTGATAAGTGCTTTTGTCAGGCTGCATATCAGAGCCCTCTTCAGCAGCAGCCTTTTTGCCGTCACTGAGGCAAGGCGACGGGCATTAACTAGAATGACGGAGGCCCTCTCCATACGCCCTCTGCATCATCTTCAGTTTCCTTTTTATAAACCTCTCATCAACCTCTCCCTCTCTCTCTATTTCTCTCGTTCTTTCTATCTGGCTCATTCTCCCTCTCACTCAATCGGCTCGCTCTCAAATCCCTCTTCTCTCCCCTCTTCTACTTAATTTTCTCCAATTTACTCCACTTCCCCCACCTCCCGCTCCTCTCACTGCCTTCCTTCATCCCTGAGTCTCTTGGGCATTTTGCAGTCACATAGTCAGGCATGTGAGGTGAAGGACTTATGTAACCTGCTCTCTCAGTACGCTCTTCCTTTGTCTGTCTTTGATTGAAAGTGCCATAAATTGGACTCTGATGTGGAAGCTACAGAATTCAAATTCAACTCTTGTCTTAACGTTGAGGAATCCTGTTTGAAAAGCATCATTTACTATCACCTTCATGCACACAGCTGGATATCATATATTGTAAACCTGCCTTTTTGTTTGCCTGTCAGTCAAATATATCAGGCACAAATTACCTTTAACATTTATTTCATCTATGACGTTGCAGTTAGCTTTTTTTTCTTCTCAAATATGACCGTAATTACGCAATTCTTTTAATGAGTATTATGGTGACATACATTGTTATATGCTGGGAAAACACGCAGAGATACCAACAGCTTTATCCTCCCTGACTAGGCAGAAATATTAGGGTGTTCATATATTGGATAATTCCGTCCCAGCAAATAGCCAGCAATGTTGAGGTTGGCAATTTTCAGTCAAATCCTTCTGATGGATAGCGGAGAGGCTCATCATGCAAGTCTATCCATCTTGAAATTCAATTTATATGTATGCACCTCAGGAAAACCTGGTCTGAATGAAAACAGGCTGATTGAGCAGCTTCAGGAATTTTAGCACATTACAGACTAAAAAAGCTTTATGATTATCTGAACTGTCTTTTCAAAGTATATGAACTGCCTTTAAATTTCATTTCTACTTTTTTTTTTTGCAAGAAGCTAATTTCTTTTGAAATTATTTTTCACCTAGGCTACTTAAAAAGTACAAATATGATGGGGATGTTAAATTTAAACCTTAAATATGATCAAAGACCAAGATAATGTCCAAACTTTAATTACTTAGAGGATTTCTAAGCAACATTTTTGCACTTTATTTTTGGCCATTTTTATTAGAAGGTTTCCATGCTGACAAAGTTGAACATTTAATCCTCTCTGCTATCCATATAAACTGTTATTGTGTTAGAAAGTTCATTGAAATGTACACATTCCTTTGTAATGTGTGTTTAAAATTGGCAGAAATGATAGACAGCTAAAATCCAAAAATTTGCATTTCTACTGAGCATCTGAATCATTCCTTGTCTGTCTGCACTGTGCATAACTGAATGTCTATGACTGTGTGTGTGTGTGTGTGTGTATGTACAGATGCCTGGGTGGTGGATTGACACGAACCCAGGGGCAGTCCTGAAATAGACAGAATCACTCATCTGTTTCTAATGAAGAATAATGCAATGCACTGGACACAGACAAAAGCCTTGCCCCTCAACACAACACCAAGTGTGGCAAACATGAGTTGCTGCACACAGCCTTGCATTGAACACACATGCACCCACAACAGATGTCAACTGATGCATACGGCAAGACCCTGCAGGCCCCATTAACAGTTTCTGGGCTTTAATAGTTCACACACAGCCCCATTATTTCACATTTAGAGCGCCTCTATATGAAAACATATCAGAATTGAGTGGCTGAGCCATGATACCTGCTGATGGCTGAGATGAAAGATGAAACATTAAAAACATTGCTCTGTTTCATATCATTGCCTTTTGAAAGAGCATCATCCATGAATCCCAAGTGACGAGTGGTAAAAAGCAGTTATAATTCCTTTTAATCTTACTGGGGATATAAGAGGGTGGTGGGGGTTTGTAAAAATATTTTCAATGTCGTACAGAGACTTCTTACATCTTTGTTTCTTCACTTTGGTCTTTATTAGGCACAACAGCTGTGACGTTTCTTTAGGGTGTTTTCTAACTCGTTGCCCTGAGTTAGAAAAAAAACAAACAAAGAAAACAAAATTTTAATTCCTTGTGTCTAAAATTCATGAAACTTTTTAGTGGTTGAAGAAAAAAAAATATTGATAACAATGTGACACAACAAAGAATAATTAGCCTATTTTTGAGTCTTTACAATTCAATGACTAAGTGATTAATGCAGTAAAATTTTGTAGTGGCAGCCGTAAAATCATGAACAGACAATTTGCTGAGCAACAAATAGGAGCTTTTACTTTATTATTGTTTGGCACTAATGAACACAGACAATCTTCTTGTGATAAATCTTTTTATTAATTCATTTTTGAGCTGTACACATGTTCATGTTTTGCATCAGAGCAAAAGGTGACTTGATCTGGTGATGCTAATGGCACTTGATTGCTCTCAACGCTCATTTACTTTCATGTGGTTGCTGGCAGGCTGGATTGTGATTTCAAGCAAAGAGTCTGCAGTTCTGAGCTCAGAGCACCTTGAAGGCTCTCTCTCCTCCAAGTATGGCTTCAAAAAACCAACACGGTGATGACTAATTTACAAACATGAGGCAACTCACAAACCAATGGGTCAGTAAGAGCCTGGTGCAGTTTGTTGAAGTAAGAGTCCTTATGAATTCTCCGTTGAGTTAAAGAAAATCTGATTTGGAAAGAACTTTACATTAACTGTTGGAAAGTGAAGAAGTTGCCTGACTTAGTAATGGACTTCACATAACTTCACAGAATCCATTACATCCATTACAATATCCATTACACACAGGTTACATTAGGAAAAACAACCTTATTATTAACGGAATTCGAAGAAGAAAGAAGAAGCAAAGAGGCTTCAGTGCACAACTAGTGCACCTAGATGGAAGAATTATGTTTCCCAGTTGATTTCATTTTGAGATGAAGGTAATGAAGAGGGTCAGGCATAGTAGGGCTTAGCAGAGGGTTTTTAGTCAAACATTAAAAACTCTGAAAGGGACAACAAGCTTATGTCATTCCAACTTAAGCACTACTGAAACCTCTGAAACCGTGTTGTATAATAACATCTAATGCTTGACGAAGGCGTTTCATTAGGGCTGCTTTTTACCTTTGGACGTCTCTTTTTATGTTATTTTATGTTGGTCATTCCTATTCAAACTGTACCTCTTCCCCCTCTCTGGATTTTTATTTCCTCCCTTTGACTTGGCACACACAGTAAAAACATATTTTCTCATGACATGCTTGCTGTCTGTCTCACCCTTCCTCCAGTAAACTCTTTCTTTTCTAGTTCACACTCGCACATGTACACAATTCATCAAAACTATATGTTTGCACAGTTTCAATAGACATGAACTTCAGTGTCTATGATGCATGTTTTTTCCGTAACACAAATATGTAAAGCTTGATCATCCTCATTCTAAGAGACATTATAACACAGACCCTAGAGAGACAGAGTGAGGGAGTGTGTGAGAAAGAGACGGATGCATACATTATCTTTGCAATTCCAAGTCCTGTCCATCATGTGGCAGTGTGCAGCTTCCTAGGAGCTGCTGTCACAGTGGAGAAGAGCCAGCCAAAGTCAACCTAATCCCCACAACCCCCCCCTCACACACACACAGATATGTCTGGGCTTTATCTCTGTGTGCAGCTTGAAGCTTACAGCCTGCCCCCTCCCCGCTCGCCTCCCCTCCCCAGCGTTCTGCAGCGCCACTCTCTTTGATGCTCTCTGGAAACACAGGACCTGCTAATGGAGACAAGAAAGCTTCCCACTACACTGCCTTGATGTCATTCGTGCCAATTCATTATAGTAATGTTTGAAAAGGAGGGAAAAAAGATTTTCCTTGCATTTGCAAAAAAAAAAAAAAAAAAGCAATGCAATGTTTTGGCAGACTGCTGTGACAAATAACATGACAGATAATCATAACATGTAACTGATTATTATTCTATAAGGACTTTCCAAAGAAAGGAGAGAAGAATATGCACATATGTACCAATAAAGTTATTGTTGGTGCATTTGTTCTTTTTTTGGCGAGGATTGCCCCCCTTTTTTTTCTCTTTCCTTCCCACACTCTCATTCTCTCCAGAGAATGAATTAGTTAGGTTTTGGCATCAGAGAAGAAACTATGATGAGAATTTACTTTAAATTGAAACGCTGCGTAGCGACAAGGTGATATAAGACGACTGTTGCAAAATGAATAACAGAAGTGTAGTAGTTGTTGCTCCTCCAACATGTTTTATTAGCTATATTGAAGAATACAGTCTCATCACACTGTCCTTTTAAGTAGAAATTGTGAATATTCAGTCCCATTACACCTGCTCCATCTTCTGATGAAGATCAGGAGATAAGACCAAAGTTAAAAGTCCATACATTTTTTTCTCATGCTGCACTGGAAGAACTGGAGCCCTGACCAATTCAACACCTGCCTGCTGACTGTGTGCCAGATTTTATCTCCCAACATCAGTGGCTGATTTATTAATCCTCAAGTGCCTGAAAGGGATTAAATCCCTACAGCTGCCTCTCAAAATCTTGTAGAAGATATTCCTAAAATTTGTGTCCACATATTTTTGGCCACATTGCGTAACGATTAAATACAAATCTGGAGATGCACATCTACAAGCAAGCAACCCGCCAAATCACACATACATCTACAGACCAAAATATATCACATGACCTCATCGCCAAGACCCACAAAGAAACACACTCTTGCTCTCTTCGTGTTACAGACTCGGGGGCAGTGATCCTTACTGTGCAATCAAATTCATCTTTGTTCTACAGATTGACAGTTTGATTTATAGCATTTTGTTGTGCACGGGTTTGAGCCCAGCTCTTGGCTGAGAAGAAAGAAGGAAACACACAGTTATTACCTTTTAGAGCTTTATTCCACTTTGACAATGGCCCTGTCATCCAGAAATGCGCCCCCCCCGTGCTATTCATTATAGTGTTCAGCACATTTTATATTCACTATTTATCATAATAATGAAGAAGATGATAGCACTGAGATTATTCAAATGGATTCTGACCTTGCAGGTCCAGATTAATTTTAAAAGTTGGCTGGATCATGTTTGTCAGCAAAACACAAGTTCCTAAATATCCTCCTGTGTGAGATTCCCCATTTTAGAAACATTGCTTACATTGCAAAGTACAGTTACTGTACTTTCTTCCTTCTTCCAGTCTTTGATCTACAATAATTTGGTCTGTTTGTGGCTAGTCCAGCGCATTGATATGAAAGTGGCACCACAAATACACAATTTTCCCCTCATTTCCCTGTTGGGTAGCAATTTTTGTTGTCCAACCTTCTCTGGCTGGTGTGAATAATAGAAATGGTGCATCATTTCATGATTTTCTCTGTCTCCAATGAGCAACAGAAACAAGTTTGCGTGTGCAAAAAGCTAATCATGGCCCACACTTTCATTTTATTGTTAGCTGACCTCTAAGACGGGGTTGGGAGACCAGGGGCACATAAACAATGGCCACTAATATTCTGAGGGGAAAAGTATCTTTGGCAAACTAAAAGTTGTGCTTGAGAGTGGATGTCCTATTTAGTGTGCAGGTAATGAGTCACTGCATTGGCTCTGATGTAGGGCCCTAATGATGTGACTGGACTGTGCTGTTATTTTTAAAGACAGGACAATGAGATATGTTGTCTGCAGGCAGGCTTTTTTTTTTTTTTAATGAACATGACCAGAAGTGACAGGGGCCCTGCAAGTTAGAAAAGAGAAGGGTAAAATTATGTCCCGACCTTCTTGGTTCCAAAATAATGTGATGGTCAGCATGGCCTGAGGTCAGAGACCACATGAGCATCTGCTGCAGGAGGGCAGGGGAAGCAATGGTGTCAAAATAGAGATTGTTCTCCCATTTAAGAAACACCAAGTGAACATAGTCACGCAACATTTGATGTACTTTATGACGGCCGGCCTATGTAGCTTTAACTTTAAATTAAGATAGAATCATTATTTAAATCTACATATTTACACTTTGATTAATCTTAATTTTTAAACCTTAATCATAAAAGTAATAACAGCTTATACAAAATCATGAATGCCATTGACTTCTCGTATTGTGACAGGGTCAAACTTGAGCATTTATAGTGATATATGATGTGTGATTTACACCCCCCCCCCACACACACATACACAATTTTATCTACCTTTGATTGATTTGACTGAATATTAGCTAATGTGGTGTATTATCTTCTATTTTTTAAAGAGCATTAAATAAAAAATTGTTTATATTTAAAATGGAATCAACAATGGCATTAAATCCACATAGTGAAAGGCGTCATGTGACATGGGACTCATTTGAAACTCTAATCAGTGAAATCAGTGACTATAGTGTTGGATGTTGGCTGCAACAGAAACCAGCAGACTCTTGAGTCTGATTGAGAACTTCTGGTATTATGCTGCTCACAACCTGCCTGCTTTTTTTTTTTTCTTCAATAACTAGGCTCAGGTTTTTGGAAAATGTTACTCACAGTACATTGGTTAGCTGCCTTAATATGACAAGACATATCATGAAAATACTCAAATTTTTCTTGAGTTATGAATGGAAAATAGTTATGAATAGACATATAATTTGTAGTTAGTAAGACTTTTTTGTACATTTAAAATGCTGTCTGCATGCCCCAAAATCACATGGACACAAATCGAGCACTAACACAGAACAGGTTAAAAAGTACATGACAAACATGTTTTTTTCATTTTTTCACATTTATTTCTAAGTACAGGTAAAAGCGAAGTAAGATTTAACCAATTCTAAGCAATAAAAAAAAATAAATAAATCATCCCACAGACATCTGGGCACTCACTTCTATTCTTCATCTTTTTAGAAAATATGGTGTCATTTAGTATTAGTTGTTGAATATTCAACACATTTTTTTAAAGCAAAAATGCAGATCAATTCACATAATGTTATAATAGTGCTGTCATTGGTGACCTACATCTATGGTCGAAACCATTAATCATACAGCAGGACACGAGAGCAGCAACCTGCTGTAAGCCAAAGGAAGCCATTCAGCACGGCCTCCAGGGGAGCCGCTGCCTCTCTCTGGAACAATAACACACATTTCTAACTGCTTGGCTCATAGAAGGTAACCTCATTGAAGCAGCAGAGGGACTTGTATAAGTGTGGGTGTGTAAACCTTCGTGTATATTGTGGTTGCATTGTGGCAACTCACTGGCCCCTCTGATATTCAGGACTTGTTTTGAAAGTGACAGATTAATTGCTGCTTTCCACTTAACCCCGAATACACCAGAGTATCTGTACCAATGGGTGGTTGAAGGGTGGTCAAAGTTTCAAATTAATCAAACGTGAGCTGAAAAGGGGAAATGCAGACCAAAACAACAAATGCAGGATTGAAATTAAATAAAGCCCAGGCAGCAATTTATGTGGACAAAGGTGTACAAGGGAGTTTTGTGATCTGACAAAAATATTTTTATTTCATTAGTTTTGCATTTCAGAATACGTTGAACAAAATCTTAATATAAGTGACAGTTTTAAAGATTTTAATGTCTTTGTATTCACATTTCTAACTGCAGGACAAGTAGCAAATACCAAAAAATGCTAATAGGAAGAAGAAGAAGAAGAAGAAAAAAAAAAAAAAACTAAACATGGCGGACCAGGACAATAGTGTGACTGCTGCCAGTGCAGCAATCACACAATTAATTTCATCACAATCTTCCCTGATAGAAGCATATTTTGTAGTGCCTCCGGGGCAGAATATTATCAAGTTAATGTAAAACTAACATCATTATGCCTGCCAGGCAGAACTGCTTAGCAGCAGGGAGCCGTGTTCTCAATAACCACTCTCCTACTGTTCCTCGTTACAGATTAATGAACTCAGTGTCAAACAGCACTTCATTTTGTGCTCAGTAAATGGATATTCATCATTAATACATAAACAAACATGGAGACGTATCTTACCTCAGTGCTTACTGTAGGGTGGACTCTTTTATATGGAATTTTTTTATTACTTTATAATTCTTCACTGCAATACCAACATGATATTTTTTTTTATTATTTTCAACTGCATTATTGATACTTTAGACCTTTTTGTGAAAGAAATATAAATATTTGGCTTATGTGAGAATGTAGGCTGGTTGATATAACTGGAGGAAAATTACTCCATAACTATCATTTTTTATTTCAAGTAAGTACATTGCAATGTTTTAGATTGGCACTGATAGAGAGAATATTAACACCAGGGCATCAATAGATGTTTTATTATCATTAGTTGATCTTCACCTATCTGTCTGGGGAGTACTCTGCCCTCAGCCAATGTCAGCTGAGGTTGATCTTGTCAGATAGGCGGTATTGATAATGTTTGGATGGATGGCCCTTAGATGGCTCTGCTTCAAACATGGACAAAGTGTGTCTCCTTTGTAATATTGGAGGATTGGATCTTTTCCATTTGTAGGCAATTGTAGGTATGTTGTGTTATGAAATCATTTACACCATCAGCCTTCACTTATTTTATATTGCAGTGATCTAGAGGCACCATATCAGCACTCCTTTGCACAACCCCCCCCATTGTGGTTGCCTGGTTCCTGGGTCAAATTCTTTGCTGTGATAGACCATAAATCATCCATGGATAGAGGTTAAACCACAGACTAAATTAAATGAACAAAGGTTCTCTAGTCTACACTTGCATCAGTGGGCACCAACATTGCTTGATTAGGCTGAATTCCATTTCATTTCATTTTAACATACTAAATAATGTTTGGATTTGGCTTTAAAAATGTCAGAAAATTACTGTAATAAGCTAGTTTACTAGATCTGGCCCAAGGCTTGCTATTAAAGATAATTTGAAGTCTGTTTATAAATCATTAAAACACTGTGGTTCTGTGTTGACACAGATGTTTGGTCTCTCTTTTAATCGGTTTTACATTTTAATCGATTTTTAACAATGTCCCATATTACCTAAAATATTTACCAGAAATGTACATTTTTTTTCCAGATGATAATGTTTATTTTGATAAATCTTTATATCACACGCAGTTGCATACCATTTACTGTGTAGCTGTGTAGCCAGTGGGCTGTTAAAACATCCATAAAGTTCATGAAGTATTCACTGTCATTTGTGCAGACGGGTACCAACAGTCCAAGGCTGAATTCCTCCCCCAGTCTGCCCACAGGGATGATACAGATCTTGTTTTAAACTGGTTCGATCTCCTGTTTTTTTAGTGAATGACTATAGAACATGTCATAATGTTCACAACATACTGATACCAATGTTATGAATGTGACTGCCAGAAAATGTTATTGATAGGTTGCTTCCTACCAGCTTAGTGGTTGTGACAATAATGCCAGAGGATATTTATAGTTATGGCTGCAGTGTTTTTTGTTTTGTCTGGTATTTGCAAGGTATTTTTATTCAGTTGTGCTTCTTATTGCGTGTTTAGGGGCTCTTTTTGTTGGGCTTTGTAACGCCTTGTTGACTTGCATTTCTTTTGATCTGAGATGCTGTAGTTCAACATCTTGCCACAGTAAACACTGTTTACAGAACCAAGCTACATTTCCCACTCACAACAATTCCTACATCCACAGACATTTCACATCAATGAAAAAGAAACCACAAAATGGCATTCCAAAGAAATATAATAATTCCCACCAAACAGACTATTATGGCCAAAAGCCTCCAAAGCCAAACTTCCAGCTGAGGGAAGCTATGACGTTAATGTGTGTTAAACAGCCAGGTTAGAGTATCCCATTAAGAATGGTTGGATGAATGGAGAGAGATGGATGGAGGGGAAACCCGAGGTCATGTTCTCTATACTCTATCTCCATGAGTCAGAGGCAGTCAGGCTAGTCTGGATACTCTGGTCCACTGGAGACTGAATCAGTTCTACCAGACTCCATCTAGACTTACACCTCACAGACAAACACATAGTAGATACTAACGGACACAGCCTTGTTTGAGAGCAGCAGAATCAGCTTGCCTACACGTTTAATATTACAGTACATAAACATATATACTCCATGAAATACATCCAATTGGTAAGAATACATGTTTACAATAATTGACCCATATTGCTGGGTGAGCGAGTCATGAGCTGGTATGGGGATTGATGTGCATGCATTGGCGTAATTTATGGGGGGGATGGATGGGTTGCAACCCACCCAATAATCCAAACCAGCCACAACAACCCCCCCAGTATCATATCTTAATGATCGATAATGAATATTAAGTATTACAAACACGACAATGTGGCAGATTCACTCAATTTAGCAGGGAAGAAAGAATAGAGACCTCAGACCTGTGCGTCTCTCCCCTTATGTAAACATCAGCGAGCTGGACAGTGACACGATGTGATGAAAAGAGCAGGAGTAAAAAAAAAAGCCCAACCAACTATCTCAAATTGTTGTTTGGGCAAAAGAATAAAAGTGTCTTCACAACAGGAGGTATGCTACTACCACTCACAAGTCAAATAATGTCAACTGAACGAAAGTTAGTTCTACTTTCTGCTTTGCTGTGTCTTAGCTGTAATGCTAGCTAGCCAGTTAGCAAGATTTGCTACCTGGTTAACAGTCGACTTTGTCGTCATGGTTACAGCAGAAGGTGAAAATTGGAGGGCAACACAGAGTTAGATTTAGTAAACAGTTACGTGTCGGATATAAACATTAAGCACCCTCATTTATAATGATGATTAAAGGAAACGTCATTAATCTCTCCATCAGTCCGGTAATAATGGGTCACTGTGGGTGTGTAGTCACAGCACCTCCAGGTAGAACACCTGTAAAACACCTGGAAAAATAACAATCCAGTAAACGGCGACATCGACTCTTGACATGAGAGTAGCCCACGCATAGGTGGAAATCTCAACCCCCCAATGTTCAACTCAAAGTTATGCCCTTGTGTGCATGTCAGGGGCAATGTAGTGTTTAATGATAAATTTAGAATTTTGTTTGTCTGTCAACAGCCCTTTAATTTTTTTTTGGTTTTAACTACATCACATCAGTACAATTCATCTTAATTCTGTGGCACTCAGAAGCATGCACAGTCATCATTAGTTCAGTTCTCCACACAAAGCTTCTGATTAGCATCATTCATGTGAAGAGAAAAAGATGTTTGACACTACAGCCTGACTCATGACAGAGCCCTACCCCCACCCTTTAATCCTCTCTTATTTCTTTATTTAAGTCAAAACCCATCCCCAGTTCCTCTCGTCAGCCATACTCCGGGAGCACTGCTCACCATGACATCTTCTCCTATCACGCACTGTGTATTCACTGTCTGCTTGTTCCAGCAAATGATTAGAGCAGTAACAAGCTCATACTCAGTAAAATGTTGGGGAGACATCAAAACATGATTTTTTCCCCCTTGTGTTTAATTTTCGAGGAATGACACAGATAAGCACATTTCTATATTTGCTTTGCATTGAACACAGTCTGGCAACAATTTCATAATCACTGTTGTCACATACAGTATAGTTTCAATCAGAGTAGGACAATTCAGGCCATGAATTTAACCCATGCTGCCCTGTTCTCCCGCACTACCACACTGGTAACTTTGCGGGCTAACCCTCCTTGTTAAGTAGCAGGCACTAGACCGGTTCAACTAGTCTGACACAAATGACATTGATGGAGCCAATGAACCGCTTAAGAACTTACCAGAAAAACACCATACAAACCACAAAAATCATACAGCGATGCCTATTCAGCCCAAAAAGGTTTATTCAGTTTAACTAGTTGAAAAACAAGATGTGTATAACTGCGTGTTGCCTATGGACAAGTGAGTCATGTTGTCACTAGCTGTTAGGCTTGTTGTGAATGTTGTGTGTGTTATGCGTGTTGACTGACCTGATCCCTAACTGGCAACCATGTTACTTATTTTAGCATTTAGCTGTGTCTGTGGAGACAGATGCAACTTTTTTTGTCTTTCCTTCTTGGCTCCCCCTTTCCTTTTCTTCTGGCAGTGACAACCCTTCATTTCACTTCGGGATTCCACTAACAGATAGATGCTCTTCTACAACAGACAGAGGGCTGCTATATGCATCAAAATTGACATCTTTTGATGTAAAATAGCTGTAAATTGAGAGTCATGTCTGAGAGGTCTGCCCATTCTTTCAAGTTGACTGTTCACAGCAGGCCAACACAACCCTGTCTACCACTAAATCTATACAATGACTTCTTTCAGTCTTTGCTCTGATGTGACTGGTACTATAACACATCTTTTCTTTATCCGACTATATGTGGTTAGTTGCACGCGTTTACTTCTATTTGTTATAGTGAGTGAGTGGTGAGCACGAAACACCGCGAAAACACCACCTCTAGCATGTGAATAATCAAAAGTAGATTCCACCAGGCAAGAAGTGACAAAACTGATCAAAGGTCTGAGACTTGATGTGGGCCCAGGGCACAGCAAGCGCCTTCACCTTTTTATATCTCAAGGCTTTCTTTGGCAAGAGTTCACTGAAGAATACTACTGAAGAAAAAATTTGAACTGATTTTGGTTTGGGTTGGGCTCCATATATTGAGAATTAATCAAATAAATTTTATGAAAAAAAGGCCATTTGCTGCAAAAAATGCTCATTATTCTCAATTTGTTACTGCATGCTTTGCACCCTGGAGGTTCTTCTTTATCTACCAATATCATATTTTTATATATCCTACATGATATTACACTGAATGCTGAGGTGACATTCTGTCATATAATGCGACTTACAGTAGGGAAGTGTTTGGCAGGCACAGTACTAATGAAGTGGACTAAAAATATAATCATAATGATGGGCTGGCTAAGATATGATTCCTGCATTAAATGTCATTGTAATATCTGTCAGACATGGCTCATATTTTGGTGCCTCAGCAACACTTCTTTCATGATTACAAGTGAAAAGAGCATGGTCTGTGGTTGAGTCATAACTGACCAGACACTTATTGCCTGGCTCCACATCTGACTTGTAAATTACTCCATACAAAACTTTTGATTTACTTTAGATTGAAGCAGCACAGATTTAGAGCGAAAGTCCACTGACAGACCTTGTGCAACTCTTTGGTGACTCACAACATTTTGTCATACACTCTGGGATAATATCTGCCCTGACCAGCAAAAACTAACTGGAAATATGTACTTTACATTGTGTGACACATCCATTCCATGTCATACTGTGTATGGCTTCCAACTAGTTCAGCTTTTGCACACTGACCTAAAGCAAAGGTCCTGTGAGCCTGGAACACACAGCAGACTGCAAACAATAACAAGAGTAATGAGTTAACTGTAGCACGAGATCATTAAAATGATGGTACTTCTTTCTGACTTTGCCTCAAGTACTGTGAAGCCACATTTACTGATTTCATGATTATCGCTGCGCACTGTAAATTAGAAAACTGTGATTGTCACTTTTGATAGTTTGTGATTATGGAAAAATTAAACAATTATTCTGTGCTTTTCACCACATGAGGCTTAATATGTTGAATAAAACAGACTGGGGTTTACTGATGTGTGTTGTCTAAGCATAACAGGCTTTTAATTGACTTGTCCTCCAGTGAGACCAAATTCCTCTTGGAGAAACCTGCCTGTGCTTTCATCATTATTGTGTAAAGACAATTAAGTACTTAATACATCACACTATGGATCTTAATGAGATTTTCAGGATCAACACCCAAATTATGTTTTAAACTTAAGGTTCCCTGTCATGATGACAAAACTTTTCTCTGATATTTCATTTCCACATTTAAGTCATTTATAATATGTCTGGTTTGCAACCTTCAGAAATCTGTGAGATGAAAGAAATGGCTTATGTCAGCTAACAATTCCACCAAACTCAAATCGTGTTCTCTAGATTAGGAAGAAGTGTTTCCTTGAGTGAAGCACTGTTGACTGGTGTAAACTTGAGCTACACAAAGCCTAACACAACGGACTCTTATCTAATATCATCTTAATTCTGCCCGTGGGCATTAAGAGTCCAAGGGAGTGTTTTTCTTTGTGCGTTTTGTAATGCAGGCTATCAGTACCAGTGTGCTGTTTGGGAAGACACTTTGTATTCCAGTGAGTATAAGCCTTTCAGCAGAGGAAAGGGTCCTGGCCTCTGTATTTTTTGAATCCACTACCAATTGGTCAATGGCTCTAAAAATGGGGAAATTTGAAGAAGTATCTGTGTTTAAAACAGCATACTGGAACACAAAATGCACATTCACATTACAGCCATTGTGAGCCTCTCAGCTGTGTTTGTAATATAAAAATAGGTTGCAGTAGGGTTCAGCAGTGTTCAAGATAAAAGGGATGGCTGAAGCAACCAGACATGGCAAACCTAAAGGAGGTACAGAGAAATTAGAGAGGCTGCAGAAGAAGCCTGAGATAGCTGTGGATGCTGGCTGACAGAACTGCACAGCTTACTGAAATACCAGTATAGCATTTAGCTTATTTCCATATTGAGTAATGTCCATGTGAAGGAATGCTACAGAAGGCATAAGACCACAGCTCATTCTGTGACATAGCAATGTTGGAAATCAAAGGCATGCAGACAATTGAATAAACTTGGTGAATCTGTAATGTAAAGTCTGAAGAGAGGGATGTCACTCAGACAGAGAAACCAAGTTCTCTAAGAGACTTGGAACAACATGTCTACTATGTACACCAAAACAGTACAAGCATGCTTGTCTGTGTGAAAGGCAAAGTGTTATCAGTGCAGAAATTCCAACTAAAAGGACTGGAAAAATAACTTGATGAAAGATGTTATGTAGGATTAGAGTACATTATGTAGAGTTTTTTAGGAAGCTCAATAAAGGAAAAGACAAACGAGAGAACTGAGTTCAAGAAGCTTTTGGAACAATGCGATAGCCCAAATGTGATGTCATAGCTTTGGATCTTTGCGAGTACAGTTTAACTCGAACTTTTCTTTACTCCCAAATACACCTTTTAATGTATATTTGGGATAATACAAGTATTATCAAATGCTACTAACTCAGCACTGACTGACAATGTTAAATCAAGTGTTGAGAGTAATTTTTACTCTCTTGGATTTTATATGATTATTTGATGATTTACTGTGTTGAACTTCCCACTGAGACTGAATGTTGCCATTTCACAGATTTTGGAGATCCTTTGTTTTTTGTTTTTCTGCCAAGAGAGATTATTTTACCTTTGACGGTTTTTCTACACTTGTCTAGATTTGGTCTATACATGTATATTTTTGTCCATTTATTCCTTTTGTTGTCCACCTGCTTTCACTCTTTTCACACTTTGGTTTCTAGTGAACGCCCCTGAGGCCTCTTTTGTAACATTATGTTTACATTGTTACTGTACTATTGAGTGTTTCCAGTGAGGCTAATGTAAGTCATTGTGAACACTTAACATCATGCATTAGTAAGCTGTGATCATCAGACAGAAAGAAAGACAAAGGATTTTGAGCTGTTAGGGCCTTTGAGCAGATGCTTTCTGGAAATAACTAAGACAGCTCTTCTGTATTCATGGAGTGCAGTCAGGTTCTCTCAATCAGCAGATAAAGCTCCAACAGACGAAGAAGGAGACGAAGAAGCCATAGTGATGCAGACCAGCATAGCATAAAGGCATCATGGATCATCAGTTCCCAACGATGCTGGGCCTTGTGCTTTTCTCCAAGCGCCACTTAGGGCATTCACTAACTTTATAAAAGGGGCCATGGATTAATTCCTCCAGCCCCTGGTGCCCAGTGCACTATGAAATGCTCTAAATGCTAAAGACTGAATACTATCAGAGCTTTCTTTTCAAATACCCATCGCCTTCAGCTTCCTCTTGCGTTATGCCTCAGCTCACAGAAAGCCCCGAGAGCCTCACAAACTCTGACGCAGTGACACAGAGATTGGAAGACGGGTTGCTGTGCTGAAGATTACCGTTGTGAAAAATGCTTGCTATTGTCCATATGTCAGTTTTTTCCTGGGACTGGATAGTGTATATTTGGTAGCACCCAACAATGTAAATAAAGCTGCTTGTGCAAAAATAGAGTAAAAATTGAAAAAATACACATGTACCATAGTGGGGAGGTATACTGCTCTTCCATCAAGAACACCATGTTCTATAATTTGCACAGTGAAATGTGAAATGACAAAACATCATATTGGCTTCAGATTTCAAACAAGGGCTGAGTATTTGACTCATGATACATGATCTTAATGAAACGATGGCATTCAGAAGAGAGAGGAACAGGGCAAATACAGGAAGCACTTGCAAAAAATAAGCCTGAGTACACAGACAGAGTGACCCCCTACCCAAAAAACACATTGCAAACATAATTATCTGCAATCAGAGGGGCTGCGTTTACAGAGGGCGCTGGGTAAAGCTGAGATAGGGCTGAAGGCTTTCCATTCAACCTTTCTCAGAGCTTTAATTGACCTTGAACCTGCAGTGACCCCCAGCATGTCTGATTGCTGGAGAGCAACCAAACACACAAACAGAAACCATGTCTGGGAAGCATTTCAGTCTTATTTCAATAACCTCCACAAATGAAAGACCACAAAGACACAATGTTATTGTTACACTGTGGAATTGGTTGCTCCAGAAAATCGAGTCATGCCCTCCAGCGTGACATTCAATTTGATGTTACCCGTTTTGAGGCGCTGCAAGATGCATTTAGTTTCCTGTTAATTAAATGACATTTGAAATTAAAATGTAGAATGTATGGGTTTGTAGGGAGTCTAGATGGCATGTAACGATAATATTGGAGAATGTTATTTGGTTGCAGCACACAAAATTTGAAACACTCATTTCAGTGATTCATGGATCCCTACATACTTAATCCTCTTGTTTAGTTAAAACTATAGGATTTCTACCTGGTTACGTTTATAATTATTTTTGTTCAATGAAGGGCGATAAATCTGAAATCATTTGAAAAAATCTTAAGTTTATGTTTTTTTTCATGCACAATCTTAATTTTTGGGAGATAATGTATGTTACACTTGTCTTTCTATGTACAACTTAAAGCTTTGGGAAACAATCCAAATTTGACCAAAGAAAGCTATAATTCAGAGCATGAAGAGGCAGAGCCAAAAATAATGACCTATGACCCCCAACAGACCCATTTCCAAACTAATAGCCACAGTCACCACAAACACCTTGATTCATGAGCCAGGAGGTATGGAAGAGGGCAGGAGGTCAACCCCAGTAAACATTGTATCAGCAACATATGATGATTGCATTGAAGAAGCTTTTCCCTAGAATTTCAAATTGGACACCAAACCCTAAACAAAATCTGCCACCATGGGGATGTGGTTTGCATATTTATTTGTAGTGCTTTTCAAGAGCTCAGTGTTACTTCATAAGTTCCCATGAGGTTATTTGCCCTCTGCATTTGACTTGACTGTCCTGACAAATACATTCCATCACCGTGGTACCCAAACAACACCTGTTCCCTAAATCAACATCATTTGTGTTGGCTGGATATCATTGAAGTTTGATGTCTAAATAGACATTTTAAATAGCATTTATATGTTGTAATTTGACATGTCTGTTTACGCTGGTTTGCTGCCTATATATGCTTCACAATGTGTGTGTATTTTATAGCTTTTTGTATTTGATTACTATCCTGGGACTTATTTAAATGGTTGTATTAGTCCTTAGCAGATGTAAACGCTTTATCATTAAAGTTCATTACCTTAAAAACAATTTTCTTTATTTCTAAAGAACTTCAAATTAGATGGGAACTTACCCATGCAAGAAATGAAACATGTTACAATGCTGAGACTTTTCAGTACAAAACCTTTACTCTCCACTCATGAAATGAAAATGTCTTTCAACCTTTCTGAACTTCCCCAGTTGGAATTCAGATGAGCTGCACAAAATAGCCTGGACCATTTATCACTGTTTGAGAAATTAGGTATAGGTCAGTTGCACCATCTAACTATGCAATTCCTCACTTGGTATGTGACATTTGTAACAGGACATAATGGTTCAGAATCCTCCTGCTTGGTTGTCATGGACCGTCTTGCTATGTCTCCACAGCCCACGGCTTACTTCCCCCACTTTCTGTATGTCTTGATGGCTCTGCCTTTCTCGCTCCCTCTTGCCTTCCTTTTCCCTTTTGCTCTTTTCTCTCCCTCGCCTTGGCTAAGATAAATAGGAGGTATTTAACTCTGATGTGAGAACATAATGTCTGCTGCTCTGTAAAAACTAAATTTGTCAGTGCCACAGAGCTTTTTGCTCAGGGTAATTGTGAGGCATTGTCTTAGGAGGCTGCCTGGAGATATTCCTGCAGCAGAAAGGAGCGCAAGGGCGGTGGGAGAGGGGAATATTTGGCTATGTGGAAATGAAAAGAATGTGTTGTTCTAGTATGTGACACATGCAGTGGCCACTTTGATTAATTGTGTCATTAGCAGATGCAACCAGTTCCTCTCTATTTTGATCATCCACACTCTGGCTTCTTGGGATTTTATATCCCTTATTTTATCTACTTTTTTCCACTGTGTAAAAGTGTAAATGTTGAATTAACTCCTGTCCCATAAGTGCATAGTAGTGTATGTTTTGCCAATGTGTTTCTTGCACTATCCTTGCATGTAGTAAAAGTTATCCAATTGAATGTCAAAATAAAAAGAAGAGCTCAGGTGTTTGTAGAGTCTTCAGCTGGTGCAGCTGATTTATTTGATGATGTGCATTTGATAAAATTTGTTTAATAGGCCTACCACCTTCTTATTCACCATGAAGTACATGCAGGTATCATGTTGACAATGGCCTTTATGATTAACTTGGAGATCATCACACACTGCCTATTGGATTTCCCTGATAAACTTTGAAAAGTCATGTTGAAATGTGACTTGGACATTTGTGTGCTATATATCGCACTGTCAGTGGGTTTCCTACAAGGCTGCAGCAAAGTGCTCACTCTGTACTAAGGACTTGGTTGATGGGCTTGCCTCACTGATGGTGAGCAAAGCGCCTATTGGGAAATAAAGTCCTCAACTGCATCGAGTTTTCACTTTTCCATCACACAGCCATTCTACTTCCAAATCCCACAATCAGCACCTAAAAAAAAATCACAAAAAAGAAGAATTTATGGTTATATATCTCCCCCCGGTTCTGTAAGATGGTTCTATTTTCTTTAATAGACTATATAGAGTTAATGGGGAACTATCTTCAGAGTGGACATAAAGCAGACTTGTATCACTTCAATTAATGCGAACCACCACTGCAATTGTCTTGTGTGCAGGTGGAGCCACTGTGTGAGCAACCAGCAGCAGGAACATAGTGGACATCAGCACCTGAATCAGGCAATACACAGCTTGGGAGTAAGCTGAGAAAACAACTCCGAGGGAAAGAAACTCTCAGAGGCATTAATGTGTTTTTAATAAAATAGGTGAGGTAAAGTAGTAGTTTTTCATCCGGGTCCATGATAGTTCCCTGTTATATTTTATTAAAGTAGAAAGGCTTCTTAGTTGATCGCATATGGAAGCATTTGTTTGATTTGGCATTTTTTACATAGCACTGCTCGAAGTAGACAAAATTACAAGTTTGTCCAAGAGACTGTTTTCAAAATTTTCTGATTAAATCTGAATGAAGATCATTAAACCACTTGTGAAACCAAATTAGATGTGACAACAATTTAAAATGAAACTTTTTTTCTGTTTGTCTTGTTGTACAGTATAATGTACTTCTAGATATGCACAACAGCCTGTGTTCGTGGAAGCAAATATTTAGACATGTAGATGTGAACCTAAGTGCGTTTGGGCTGTGAAGCATCTCTTTGTGTCCAGAGCTCGCCAACTTCCCAAGCCTCCCATTCATTCAAATGGTAAACCAGCAGAACCAACTCTTAATTCATTGAGGCGCATTAACAGTCTGGTCCACCTCTCAGCACTCCAGCCTGACTCACTGTTTCCAACTACTTTCTCCAAACAGAGAAAAGGAAAGCATTTACCATGAGAAAAGAGACAGTGAGGAGAGTTAGAGAGCTGGATGTGGCACGCTTAATCTGTAATCCGTCTCTGCCATTTTTCCTCGAAGCATGTCCTGTTCGGGGTTTTTATGTGTGTGTGTGTGTGTGTGTGTGTGTTTGTGTGGGTTCTTCAGTCTTGTTGTCTTCTTAGCTGTACTCCCATCACAAACCATAGTACCTAGCTGATACTTGTTGGTCTTATATGTTATGAGATACACAGTGTAATTTATATTGACCAATGTATAATGAACATTGAACATAATATTTGCATATAAATGCAAATGTATATGTACAGAAATGCTCATAGTACTATAATACCTTCAACCTAAACAAACCTAAACCTTTGTTGTCATGGTAACAGTAACAAACTGTTGTAAAAATGTCAGGTTTTGGCAGGTTTGGGCACTAAAATGGGTTTCAAGATGCACTTCCTGAAGGTAAGAGGAGCTTTGTCTTCACAACAATAAACACAGGGTTACAGTTGTCTATGATCACGCATAAAAGAAATAGAGTTGTTTTTACATGACAAAAAAACAGTGACCTCCTGCAGCCTATAAAGGTGCTTTTCTCTGGCATTTAGGCTTTTATGAACAACCTTTGCCCAAAGCAAGAAGAAAAAAAACAAAACCTCTTTTCAAACCATATTATCAACATCATAGATATGTAGCAGAGCCAAACGCTTACATCCTGGGATTTTATCATAGGGCGGGGGGCTTCAAAGAACATCTGCCTGCAAACATAAAGTGACTGCAGGAGCTCCGAGTCTACCATTCAACGCCATGTCGTGTGGTGAAACCCATGTTAATATCCAACTGGCTCTCAAACATCCACCTAATTACAACCAATTTCTCTCAGCATGCCCCTAGGCAAAGTTAAAATTGAAGCATGATGCAATGACAAGTGCATGTTCTGCTCCAATGGCACAGGTTAAGAGAGCGAGAGAGGGAGGGAGGGGGAGTGCGGCAGGATGGGAGAGTACAATCACTCAATCATCTACACTAGATTTGCATTGTAACTATAGCCTTCAGACTCGCAAATAAAAATCACCTGCATACTATTTCCTGCAAAATTCTGCACGGTAGCCTGATTTACCTGATGTACAAAAATGGAAAAAAATCTGGACCTGTTGGATTTATTCTGTTATTGAAATTCAGCCCATGAGTTTAGGATTTTTTTGAAATATCAATTTCATCAATTTCAGAGACAGAAATGTTAAAATCATTCTGAGTAGAAATAAGAAGAATTACAGAGGCTGTATCGTTGGTGTATGTGTGCGTATCTGTAACAGTAACACTCATAGATTTTTCCATCCGTATTATATATGGACTGTTTCACGCCTCAGTAGTTTGATAATACTGAGTGATGGGCTTGCATCCTAACTGTCATGGAAGTAATTAAACTGTAAATAACGTTTGTCTGTGTATGTATGTGTGTTTGTGTGTGTCAAAGGGCTTGACAGCCGAGAGCGGGCAGGCATGACATCAGATTTCCCCTGTCTGCATAAACAGCATTAAGGAGAGGGAGACAGGCTGGGGGGGTTGACATATGATGCATCATTGATTGGTTGTCGTGTTCTTGAGCAATGAATTGCAGCACCATAGATGGCATTTATTCAAGGGTCATCTTTTAGCAATTTTATTTTCTTCCTAAAATTAGGTTTGTATACTACTTTTGTAGCCATGTCACTTGCAGCCCATAGTCCGAGACAACTACCCATTGTATCTACATTTTAGCCACACTAGTATTGGAGCTAAAGGTAGTAGTATTTCACTTTTCCAGTATATTTCAACATCTCTTTCATAAATGGCACTAGAGCTCACACATTTTGCTGCCTTGTTCATGCTATTTTATTTCATTTATCTTCTTTGTGTCATCCTGAAAAGCCATGCAATTTTGGCCTTTCTTTCAGTTGTGTGGCTTGTTCTCATCAGACAATGATCTCAAGTACATAATGTTTCTGGAGACATGAGACCATTAATAACCTGGCTGAGTTAGAGAGCACTGAGTTGATGAGATGATGCTTCTTGACAAATAAAACAGTAATTAAGCCTTCAATAATAAGATTTCAGACTCAGTTGAGACCTCTAATGTAGCCTCATCTTTTAGCAGATCTCCTTTCCAGGTGGAATAAACAGTATGCATCCTTTATACTACACTTCCTCTTATGCCATTTTGTTTTCTCTGCTTCATTGTGGATGAAAATACCACAATGGGGCTGCCTCTGAGACACAATGCACCATCGAGCTCCTGGTACATTTGGCGATAAATGTGGCGTGGCAAAAGGCCCCAGAGATTAGAAGACATGAAATTTGTTCATTGGTTTGAGGCTCTGGTGAGAGGAGAAGAGAAGAGAAGAGATTTGTGGGGAATAGATTGAAGAGACTTAGTAAGGAAGGGGAAGGGAGCAAAGAAAATGAGGGTTTTACTCTGTTTAGGACTCTTTATTCTTTTGTGTCAGGAGAAAGGAGCTGCTTCCAGTTGGAAGTCACGCTCCCTGTTTTTGTCACACAGACCTCCTGTGTCTCCATTCATCACTAAAACACAGAGAGGGTGTGCAAACACCATTTGATTCAAGCCTCATACTGTGGCCTACTTACAAATATACACTGTCAGCCATAACATTATGACCACCTACCTGATACTATCTAGAGCCTTCCTTTACTACCAAAAAACATCCTGACCCATCAAGGCATAAAACCTTTCCAGAACTTTGAAAGTGATCCGTAGTATCTGGCACTAAGACATTGGGAGTAGATCCTTTAAATCATGGAAGTTGCCTCCATTGATCTGACTTGTTTGTCCAGCACATCCTACAGATGCTGTGTTGAATTGAGATCTGGGTAATTTTGAGGCCAATTACACACTTTGAACTACACAATTCCTGAACCATTTTTGCAGTGTGTCAGAGCACATTGTCCAGCTGAAAGCAGCCCCTGCTATTGGGGAATGCAGTTTGAATGAGTTTGCAATGATGTTTAGGTACATGGCACATGTCAAAGTAAAGGGCCGTCCACACCAAGAACTATAACTATAACTATAATGATAAAATGCCAGCATCCACACCAATGAACGATATCGTTGTGTTGCTAGGTTACGCCAAGCACACTGAGTGCTCGGCGCAACGGTCAGCAGTGGAGCAGAGATTTATTTATTCTAAGGGTGCGCCCGATTCCGTCCCAGATGTCCCTCTACTTGGTGGCATCTTTATACAGTCTATCATTCTTGTCATACAGAGCTGGATTTTTTTGTGCCTCAATGATAAGCCTCTCTCCTACGTCGTCCGCCATGTTGAATGAGTGTGTGAGTGACGTAGTGAGGTGAAGAATGTCTCGACCTGTCATTCCTGATGAATTTTGATTGGCTGTCAGTGTTTTTATCGTTCATCAAATTGCTCTGAAAGTGATCCAAACAATATCATCCACCAGTATCATTGTCGTTATAGTTGTAGTGTGGACGCTGCCAT
This sequence comes from Remorina albescens, assembly GCA_034769265.1. NCBI lineage: Eukaryota > Metazoa > Chordata > Actinopteri > Carangiformes > Echeneidae > Remorina > Remorina albescens. Next base: position 19,652,252 of record CM068494.1, read on the forward strand.
CCACTTGAGTTAAGAACGATTTTTAGAACTATATAGTTATAGTTATAGTTATAGTTCTTGGTGTGGACGGCCCTTAACACTAACTTCCACATGACAATGATTCACAATCAATTACGCTTCTTAAACAGACCAATTGATGTCCCTGAATTTTACCTGACTTTCTTATTACTGTGATGATTAACATAATTAATTTTTTGAACAGGATATTATTTGAAACTATATTAGGAACTGAGAGTGTGTGTAATTTATCTGGTTTCAGATGTACAACAGAGTTCTCCAAATTTTCATGTCAAGCTGGCCATGATTCCTATGGACACCCACCCAACAGACAGACAATGCTTGAGGTGGTAATATATTCAGTTTAGAGGTATGGTGCAGTGGTAAATTAAAATATTACTAACACTAACTGACCTTGTTCATAGTGTATAAAAAAGAAGTATCCTCACAGAAATGACAGTTGTATATTTAGGGGTTGAATAGAATTGCCAGGTACTTTGACTGCTTTGTCATCAATATCTGTCCTTCTTGCCAGGCAGAACCTGGTAGACAGAGAACAAGATGTGAAAAATGTGTTCACAGTGAGGAATTCAGGGAGGATACCAACATTAGTGGTAAATTAAACCAGTACATCACTTGTCACCAATTACACTTAATTATAATAATCATAAAACACATGACCAATGCTCATTGCCAAAGAGAGAAAAGAAAACCAACAAGTATCCAAAGAGATCAAATAATTATTAATGTTAAACTATATTCTGCATCTAGTAAATATGATAAGAGAATAATATGTTAACCTGCTTTAAATAAAAAGTTCCTGCATGTTCTGGGGTCAGCTACTGCTGAATGGTGAGAGGTTTCAGTTTCAATTTAATTTTCAGATCTTCATTCCTTTGCCAGCCATGTCCTTACATAACTTTGTGCACTGAACTCTAATGGTGGCCTGTTACATTTCAGAAATACCCACTTGGACAGTCTACTAACAATTTTCACAGTCAGAATATCATTCATGGTACTTCATGCTTTCTCGCATTTGCTAGTAGACACATGAATGATGTGGACAGCTTTAAGTAGAGGCTCTAGGGCAGCTTGGGTCATTGAGGCCCTTAGATCCTTGTATTCCCGAGAACTCAGGGCACTTCCTCTTCTGTTTAATGTGTCATACAAACAAAGCATCTCTGCTTCACCATGTTATATGTCTAGTTATCTTTCAGGCCAAAAGACTAGTTGAAAAACCACCAAATATCTCATTAATTTGTTGGACCATCTGTGTGATTTAGATTTTTGGGTGAGGCATGATATACAACATATAGCTTATGATGAGACAGTAATTTAAGCAGTGTGCCATACAAGTCTGGGAATCTGGAAGAAGTTATGCAGGCCAAAAAACACTTATGCATCAAATCCATATATTTATAAATGCTAGGTCCCCGATTTGCTGTGGGGACAGCAACAACAAAAAACACTTGTCAAACATATTGTGCTGAAGCTAATGTCATACATAGAATGATAACCTTTCAGGTCTTTAATTTGTATTAAATTCTTGTTAAATCTAATTTCCCTCTCAATGATGGCAAGCTATAGGCCTTGGGGAACCAAAGCAGGCCCGAAATATGATACTTCAGTTACCATTGCAATGATCTTTCTGTGAGTACAACAGTGAGTAAAATTATAATAATTTTTGAAATGTCTGCTTTTCAAAATAAGGACACAATGTATAAAAGAAAATAATTCCATATAAATCAAAAGACTGAAAATGCCCTCTGCCTTGCTGTAATATCAGGGAGGCCAAGGTCGCAGCAGTGCTGAACTCCTGTGGTCCCCGGTGAGCCGCCATTGTACTATGGCAACACTACATAATCATAAACATCTATGGATTTCAGTTAAGCCTGTACTGTGTGAGGGAGTGAATGGACTTTGAAGTTAAATAATGTCAAACCAATATTCCCTGCCACTGTACACCGGTGGACTGCTATGACAGCATTAGTGGTCTGTTTGATGAATAGAAAGTCTGTATCACGCTGGGCGCCATTTCAGATGGGACATATATTAGTCACAACCCTGTGTTGTTGAGGGAGTGTCTGTGTGTGTCTGTGTGTAGTTCAGGCACTGCTTGGCAGGGTATGACATGCAGGCAATTAAAACTGTTCATTAATGCTTTGTTAGACAACACTCAAGCTAATCCCATCATATGGCAAACAGTGATAAGAGCATTTGCTCCTCTCACTGCCTCTCTGTCTGTCAGTCTGCTGGTAGCAGATATGCTATCAGTAGCCTGTTGTAAAGGTGAACAGAGGGGAAGCCATCAAGGCTCACTGATATTCTGATTCAGCTTTGGTCAGCTGGGGAAAAAGGGATCCTTTGTGAAGGAAAGGCTTGGCAGTGTACACTAGATAGCCTTTACATGGTCAGGTTCCACCTGCTCCAAAATAATTATTCCCAATATCAATCACTTATGTATTTTATAGTGCCATTTTCCATGCCTTTAAAAGCAACACAAATGCCTTTTCAGCTCTAACTGTCCTGACAGCAAGACATCATTTATCTGAACTGTCTGAAAACATTACCTTAGATAAATCAGACTCACTCTATCATGTGTTTTAAGTTTGTTTTTGTTATTTTTAGGAGAAAAAAACATGCTGGGTTTGTGGCACAGGGGTTAATGATCATGTTTGAAAGCTCTTTATAGTAATACAGGTTAAATTACAATTCCCTTCATGGTCATGGTTAGAATGACAAATACATGGTTGAGCTAGATAACTAATGAAGAGATATTGTCAAACTACATATTATTTCTATTATTGTTATTTCTTATTTACGCCAAACACAAGCATTAATTTGCCCATTCAGTATTATATACTGTCTTCTATTGCATAAACCAACTGGATGATTCACATTAAACTGCCCTGGAAAAATACACCCTTAAGTTTTTCTGTCTTTTCTTTACAATTTTTTCCCCTCCCGTGCTGTGCATGTCAGTGCCCGCTTACTGTGATGCAATTGGAGAGTATGTATGCTACTTGGAGCCTTGGCCAAGCTGGCGGGGAGGGAAAGCATATTACCATTTCCACAGTATGTGTATTGTTAGGGCCCTGAAGCTGACTTCCTAGCTGCTACTACGTCTGCTAGACTAGAGCCGTCAGAGCTGCTCGGCTCATGTCTGTGTCATCGCCACAGCTAACAGTCGCACTACTGCTGCATACTCACATGACCAGACATAGACTTATGTATGTGTGCACACAGATGCATACTTACAAAGACATGCTGACTCACTTACATAATCACAGACTCACTGTGGTTTAAACCATATGATCGTCATCAATAGTATAGTACAACTAAGGTTCTGAACAGGTATAAAATCACATCCTCTCTTGTCCTGTCTAGATTACTCTCTCTCTCTTTAGCAAACACACACAATGATTGTTACTTTTTGCTTTCAGGAAAACATCCAGGCCCAAACAGATAAGACTTTAATTCTATTCTGTAGGGTTAGGGTTGTTATTTGTTCAAAGTTGCTAAAAAAAATTAAACCCACTACAATGTGTAGAAGCCATGCACTAATAACAGCGCTCACAATATATGTAATATGCCTGCAGGGCCAGTGCTTCTATATATCTGACATATAAAACATTCCATATAGTATCTGGTGCTTAGCATTGTGTATAATGCAATATTTAGAGGGATGCTACCATCAGATCTCCTTATTCAATGATCTGATGTGTGTCACCACAAAATTTCTTAAGTAAATACTGTTATAATCAGAGTTTGACGTGTCACTTTAAAATTGCATTTTGACACAGTTACTAGTTACCTGTAAAAAATTTGGTCAATAATGCAATCCAAGTACCATAATATTAAAGTAAATTAACTTGATTACTTTCAGAGTACTTGATTACCAAATATGATAATGAAGACAAAATAAAAGAGATATCAATAAAATGACTAACTTTTGTTTATTCTGTAAGACAACAGAGCAATCTAACCTTATAAAAGAAACTGAGGAAACCAAATTTAAGCAGTAGCTTATAGTCCCTACGATGAAAGTCTCTTAACCACATAGTAGAATTTATTGAGCAACAGAAATCTGCTCCTATTACATGGCTCTGTTTTAGGTCACAGTATGGCTTAAGAGCACCCATAATAATGGTTTAACCAAATCCAGAGTTCATCTACAAGAATTTCAACGAAAAAAGCCAAACAAATTAAAGACAATGAAAGTAATAAAGTAAACTCAGGCAGTGAATGAACTCCAAACTGAAGGGTGGGACGTCTCCGTGCTGAGGTAAGCGTGTTACGTCATTTCCGATCACTGGGGGTAGTGATTGAATTCGTGTCGCCTATCTCTGTGTGTTTATTGCTGTGGTTAACCTCTGCCAATCAGTGAAATCTACTGACAGTAAAATATCACCCAATTCAAAGTTTTGAGAACGTTTAGTTTTCCCAAAGCTCTCAGGCGATTCTTCAGCACTGCTAATTTAGCTTAGCGATTAGCAATGGCGTCTCTCTCTCCTTCTCCCTCTTCTGATCTCACTTTGTCCTGCTCTGTGAGCTTCATGTTCAGCTACTCCTCTACCTTCTATTACTGTACATGTCATAAATGCAATTTGTTTATAGATGTGGAGGTGAGACTTAATGAGCTGGAGGCGCGGCTCTTCACCGTAAATAGTCCAATTTATGCCAGTGTAGCTCCCCTGTAGTCGGAGCAGCTCACAGAGCAGCCGGGATCTAGTCTGGGCGAGTGGGTGACTATCCGAAAAAAGGCATAGCTGTAGGCAGCAACCCCCGGTACGCCACCAACCAGTTCATAGTCTGCTCCCTTCACAGTAAACACAAAATTGTCTTAGTTTAGAATGAAGAGCAGTCACACCATTTTAACTAATTAGGCGTCCACATGCTTAACTTTCAAAATAACAACAAATACACGAGAGACAATGAAAACCCTAAATTCAGCCAGCAGCCTTATGAAATTCAAATTAAAGTGTGGTCCAACATGTAGCATCTGTCGTCCAACAAAGTTTTGAGACAAGCTAAAACTCAAAGCTACACTGGTAATATCAACAGCAGCATCTCAAAGCATACAAACCAGAGCTATTGTTTCAATAAACAATACAAAACAAAACAAAACATATCCCTCCCGTCCCTGAACACCATCCCAGTCCACAGCGGCACCCCAAACAGACCCGCTAGCGTTAACTTTAGCTAACATTAGCAGTCTTACCTGTAAATGTCTAGAAGTCGAGTCCTTTGAGGATAACAGCAGTTTCACTGATAGAAGGCAGACGTTGCGCTGTACGGTCGTGTTGTTCCCATTTTCTGCTTGAAATACAAAATATTGGTGATATTTCAACCCGGAAAAGCATTTTATTTTTTTTTTGACACTAGAGGCCAAGTTTGTAGCTGCAACGTTTCCCAGGTAACGGTGCTGTGTCGTAGGGTGTACGCATGCATGTTGTTTTATCTCCGTCGCTGCTGTTTCAAATGATAAAACATGGAATGTGTAAAAATTTAAATTCTGCTAAATAATCCAAAGCCTTACAAAGTGTACCTGTAATCTGATTATGTCTATTTTCTTTAACTGTAATGTAACACAGTTACCTTTTTTGGCATCCTAATTATGTAACACCTACATTTATTGGGATAGAGTATGCCCCAGTCTGGATACAATCTTCTGACGCCAATACTACTACAATAATAATTCTTTTTATGCAGCCTTTCCATTTCAAGTGTTCTGACCTTTGCACGAGTTTGTGATCTTGCCATAAATAGGGAGCAAATAAGGATAATGTTGCACTATCAGACATTTTCTTCTTGTAGACAATTATGGCTTTCCATAAAACTACCTCCTACTTTCACATCTTTGTATGACCAGCTGATCACAGTTTATTTTAAAGTCTGTTTGTTTTAGAAGCTGTGGGACACATCCAGCTTTCAATTTGTCATTAGAGAGGGTGTTTTAGATGTTGTTAGCATTCAGTTTGAACCAGACAATAGCTTTTCATTTTGCTTTAGGAAATTATATCATTGCCACTTCCTGGTCACATATGCTCCATCTTTCTTGAAAGTTTCTTGAAAACAGTTGTTGCTGTTAAAAGATGCAAAATATTTTTAAGAAATCTTTCTGGGTGTACAACATTAGAAAACTGTGAGACAAAGCAAATATTAAAATTATTAAACAAATATTATATGCTCTGTGTCCCAAATCCCTTTGGATAGATAAACTGACCCAGTCATTTGTTTGAAGCACCATGAGGCCTGGGAGGATTTTTTGTGCTGTCCTTCCCTAATCCTCACTAAATTGAGCTAAAAGAACATCCACTCCTTGAAAGTCACAAGACAACAACTGGAGCTGCAGAAAGAGGATAGACTAACAAGACACAGGACAATATGTTTGAAATGACTGAACCATACAGACGGAGACAAAGAAATATTGCGAAGAGACAATTCTTTCACAAAATAACAGAATATACTATATGTTCCTTGTATAGAATAAGACAAACAATGATGACATTGTTTTTGTGTTTCAAGTGCTAAAAATGTTATAAAATTGGAGCTAAAAGATATTTATGTTAAAAAAAAAACCAAACTCAGCATATTTTGAGTTAGAAGTGCATTCATATGTGTGTTGTTTAATCCATGCTTCTCCCTCAGTGCTTCATGGTGTTCTTATACTCTGTGCTTTTGAAAAAAAATTAAGTGCATTTTGCAGCATAACAGGAGGGATGTGGATCCCTTGTGACTGCGAATGATTTTCTCTCTGCCAGAGCAGCTACAGAATCGATGGCGGCACAGCTCTCCAAGCAGGTGTCACAGTAATACTGTTGTGACAAGAGCCATTTTGTAAGAAACAACCAGCTAAGTTTACGGAGAGCATCTTGTGATTGAGCTAGTAGCATATTCATCTCCTCTTGCCTAATGAATCAATGATTAGCATAACAAAGAGCAGGTCAGAGTCATACACAGCTGCCTCCCTTAACAATGACGAAACCATACCTGACAATCATTCATGAACCCCTTGTGTCAGCACTTACAGGCATTCAAAGAGTCACAAATAAAATGATCTTTATACTTTTACCTCATGTGCCTATTTAACATTGAATGGACAATCAATGTTGTCCCTTAACTGACTTTCAACTCACTCAACAGAAAGATCACATGACAGTGACATTATAATCTATAGGTCTTTATTTATTTTTGCAGATAACATATATTGCAATCATGCTTTTTCATATAACACCATCTAAAGACATTTATTATATATTTTTTTACATTGAATATTTTACATTAGGCCCATGAAACAGCTAGAAATATACAAAACAATATTCTCTGACTAGACGTTTCTATTACATTATTATTATCATCTTCTTTATATTATTACTCTATTTTGTTATCGTAATTATAATTTTTACAGTTGAGAGAGACATGTGCTTTAGTTTCTGAGATAATAATATTATTGCAGAAAACAGCAAATAATATAACTTTTTTTTGTTCAACATTTAGACAAAAGAAAAGAAAAACCCAGGTTGTACGGACATTCACAGATACATGTATTACACAATCCAGTTTACAACATCATTCAAGAGAGAAAACTGCAGTATGGTAACTTTATACAAAATTCACGGAACCCTTAGTCATTGCACATTTTAATTCACATATCTTTGAAAAAAAAAACCATATATAAAATAAAAGAATAAAAGAAAGGGGACTGATTCAACCTGATTCCTGTCGCATGTAGCTGCCACAGAAGCAAATTTTCTTAATCTTTCTTCATAGTAATACAGTGATATCTGTGGTCAGCCACAAAATCAGCTTATACAGTTATATTTTTATATTGCTGAGCAAACTTGATATGTAATAATAGGTTTTCCTTTACCCTATGAAAAGGAGTAGTTTCAGTGGTGTTGGCCTACATAGCATGTGGCTATGTCCTGTTGTTGTTAACAGTACTTGTGCCAGCTTTGTCCTCTGACTGAGTCAAAGTTTCTCTCTCCGACTCTGATACTGGAAATATGCACTTGCCACAGGATAGAAACCCTCTATGGCTTCTACTTTTACTGAGGGAAGGCCATCACAGTTCATTTACACTGAAAACAATGTGATGCTGAATAGAGGCAATAATTTGGATAAGCTCTCAAATTTGTGGGTTTTTTTTAATTTTTTTTATCTGATGCCTGTTTTTGTGTTGTAGCATGTGGGATTATTGGGAGAGAATGGCAGAAATTAGATTTTTTTTTTTTTTTTAAAGATCGCATTAATTGTTTCAGTGTATCGTGGTAGTATCTGAGAGAATTTGGTCACGTCCACCTTTGTTCCTGAGGAATGGGTTACTAAACAGATATACAAGTAAACGGTTCCATTCAGAATACTGGTAGCTATCATAGAAATCCATCATATAGTTTCTAATGCTGCAGTTACTGCAACTTATGCATTCACAGTTTAATGTCTGGGTCTGAATTTGCATTGGCTTATTGCAATACAATGCTTTCTTTCCACTCAAGTGGTTGACAGGAGAAGGAAAATGGACATTTTACAATTGATCCCCCTTAGATAGAATTATTGTACGTACAGTGCAAATGTGGGATTTCTGTAATGGCTACAACTTTAGGGTTAGAAGCGGTAGTTTACAGATCCAAGTTGTGCTTGTAGGCAGATGTGCTATTTACTAACCTGATGCTCTAGTGAGACAAAAGGGATGCTTGATTTAATTCAGATATAATCAGCAGGTCAAATATTTGCACCAAATGTTCAATATTGAATATTATTTTGGTCCTTCTCATGCTCACATATAGAAAACGACCTATAAATGATCCTACAAAAAAGATTCAGACAACATACAAAGTTATTGTTCTTTAGAAAATAAAGAAACAATTATAACAGTCTCTTGCTATGTAATCCTATGTAAGTTATTTTTGTTGTGGTCACAGGTGTCAAACAAGTCAAACTGGATGCTTCAAATTTCATACTTTACTTGTGCTTTTCAAAGGTAGTCCCAGACATGGGTGGTAAACATTTCAGGTGAACTGCAACATTCTGCAAGGGAGCGATAGTCTGACTAAGATATATCTTACACATACAAGTGGATTTGGCCTTACCTGTTGCACATTCCCATTTGTATTTGCCTTAAATTGGTCAATATTCAATTTTCCCTTTACAAAACTTTTGAATTGCATTTTCCCAACTACACTGCATTCATTTTAATATATTTATTTCATGTACAAGCAAAATGCATTTAACCAATATTTTTCTTTGTACAGTAATTGTAGTTTAGTAGATGAATTAATATTTTCAAAGTAGCACAATACCTACTATTGAATCAACGTGGGCCTCCAAATTTAAATTATATATTCAATATACAGTAATTTTCTAAGTCACGTTTCCTTTTCTAAAAAGACGATCTTTTTTGCATAATGAAATTCATAATATCACAACAACTTTGCTGGGTAGTTTGTTTTTCCTTTTAAGTTTTATAACTCTGTATTATACAAATAAACAAACAGAAAAACCCCTAAAAATAACTGTGTAATCAGGTTGGTCTCACGTGTCCCCAGGAGGTAGGTGAATAAAAGCAGACGTGGAAGTCTGGTGGTCGTTCCCAACCATGATTACGTTTCTTCTGTAACAGAGTGCCAGTCTGGCTGTTGAGACAGAGACAGGAGGAGGTTTTCTAGATGTAGGCTTCCTCATTAGCAGGGTTCTGGTTCTGATTTTCTGTCTGTTGGTCAGGGCCATTTTCCTGAGCCTTCATCAGTACCACCGGCTTGATCATCATCCGCAGACGCTGAGAGGGGAAAAACATGGAGGGGAGAATTAACACCATTGATACTACAATGTGGAAAATTCATATTACAATGAGAGACTGTCATGAAACAGCTGCAAAGTTTGTGATTGAACTCATAAGCTGAAACAAAACACAGCAGCTTCACCGCTGTGAACTTGACGAATGCATAAGTTCAGGCTATCATCTATACTTCTCCACAGTGCATAGATTTCACCACATGTGATCTAACAATATGTTAAAGACCCTTATTCACAACATTAAGAAAGGTTTCCCTAACCAAAGTTTCTGCACCCACAAATGTAAACATCTAAAACGTGGTAAACTGTGGAAATTATTGGACTGTGACACGTTAGACATTTACATGCAGTGTTTGGGAAACCAAGTGTCACCCTGGGTGCAGAGCACTAATCAGCTGGCTGATTGCTACAATTAGACAATCAGCCATCTGATGGTAATGCTTGATCTGACACCTGCACATCGCCTCTCACAGCCTCTGCTCCAACGTCTGTAATTATGGTCCATTTATTCTGTCAGTGGTGGCTATAAAGCTATATCCGTCACCAAGGGCTGTATAGATGTAAGATTATTATTGAATGCATTGTGGATGGCTACAAATCAAAAAGCCCTTAATGTACATATCATGCTGGAAAAGCTATTATCTGCCATTGATTTGAATCGTCAGGCCAATAAAAATGCACTGCACCATTGTGCTGCATGTAAATGAATGTAATTCGCTAAGGACTCAGTGGTTGTTATGGCAAAAAGGCATCTAAAATTATTCATGAGAACTAATTAGAAACTATTTTACTAATCCTTTTATCACCACTCTACTCTTCAGGGCAATTTATCACGTTTTTATACAGCATGCCTGTGTGTTGCTCATTACAGCACCATTCACTCACTGTGCCTCATTGCAGTTTTTAATGCACAGAACAAAATCACATTGGGCTAAGCCGACACATTTTCACATCCAGAGTGAAGCTGCTGAATTACATCTTAGGGCCCCCTTCCATTGTCAGCCATATGTAAATATTGTAAATATAAGTGGATATAGATTCTGGATCGGTATATTTTAGTTCAACATATTTAAGACAGTTGGTTTGAAAAATAAAATCTAGAGGGTGACCTCAATGTTCACTCAAACTCAAAAGTGATCTCCTTTGCAAAATCCCAAGGGCTTGTCTATCACACAACATCAGTGTCCTCTACATACACCACTGTGCCCCAGTGTTCGATTGGCCTGCAGTATCCAGTATGGAGCAATATTCCTGAGCTAAATATATATTTAAAAAAAAAATTGCACACTTAACAACCCACTTGAAACTCTTAATACAGAGCTTACTTTGCTGCTGGCTGCACATTAAAATTCAAAGTATCTAATGCCTAGATGTGGGTACAGGGATGCATATTTTGCATGTAATCTGTGATCACATATCTCCAGTAAACCAACCAAGTATAATAATATTTTTTCTGGACGCATCTATATTGATTTTTTTGTAAGTTTACAATTTGTTATAAGCATTTTTCCATATTTGCTTTCCTTAAATGGAAAACAACTAAATTCGGTACAGCGTAGTGCTAGTATGTATTGTCTCTGAGGTGCAATGTATCAACTATTACACAGAATCTTACCTCTTTGTATGTGCCTTTGAGTGTGAGGAACATGTAGCCCATGTATCCAGGAATGAGAATCATGGATGAAAGGGCCATGCACCAACCGACACCCTGACCCCAGGCTGGGAACACGTAGTCCCCCATGGTTAGTGGAACCATCTGCACGGCGCTAAACAGGAAGACCCCCTGTATATGAAAAAGATGGGAGAAGTGGATCTCATCATCGTCATCCATGCATGTCCATGAGCCACTTAATTTGGCTTTTTGGATTTCATATTCTGAGATCTAGTTAAATGAAGAAATGCTTAAAAAAGTTTTTAGTTTTAGAGGATTCTTGGCCAAATTGGGAAACTTTTTGGGGCGGCTTTTGGTTGCGTGCACATGGCCATTAAGCTAAAGTTACAAAGATATAATGGCACAGTTGTATGGTCATCAATTTAGATAGACACTCTAAAGCCTAAATATTGTTTTTGGTGGGTTCTTATTTTCTCTGTACAATGCTGGTTAAATCCTGCATGCTACCTATAAACAACACTTACAGCCACAATGAGTGGAGTGAAAACAACCCAGCAGGCCTTCCACCACAGACAGGGCCTGTAGCCAACCATTTCTTCGATGTTGTCATAGAATTTGTTCGTCCCTAGAACCAAATAGAAGGCATTATTACAGTATATTGTGTAAATATAGATACAGTCCACAAGTAGTTATGTTTCTGTTCACAAACACATTTTCAGATGACAAAAATGTTAAAAGACCATTGAGACATAAGTGAGGCTTACCGTAGAACCATGAAATTGAGATGCACTCAAAGAAGACCAGGAATAGCAGGGACATTCCACTAGCCGAGTAGTAGTCAAATAACTTGAACACGTAGAGTCCACCCTGTAAGAAGAAAGAAACGAAAAACAATAAAAATGAAGAATAAAGGAGAAACACTTTAAAGAGCCAATTATAGCACTGGTTATACAGGACAGTATCAAACCGCTCAAGTGGAATGACAGCAAGATCACCAGTGGCTGCGGCTGGTGTGTGTTATTGACGTCTCATTGGTGAGGGCAGAATTTAGTCCCTCTCCCTTCAAGGACTGTGATAGTGTGATTTTGGGATGCAGACAAGACTGGTGCCAATCAAATGTAGTAACTCAGACAAATAATGGGCTTAGCTCAAAGGGAGTTGGTCCAATCCAACTCTTTTAACTTGATATTCTTTGTACTGGCCAGAGCAGTGATTAGGGTACCCGCATCACTCTTATGGGGTTGTGCATGAGGCATGATAGGAAACGATTGTGGCAGAGGTACAGGGACAGTCTAGAGACTTCAAGTGTCATAGGCAAACATGACTTCAGCCTGCAGTGATTTCATCATTTCTAGCTCCCGAGTAGAGAAACACAGAAGCATTTTTGGCCGACTTTCATTTGCCTCCCATTTTGTTTTATTCTTACTCTTACTCTTACTGTTGTAAGAGTAAGAATACCACTGGGCTTTGTGTAGTAGTTGCTGGTAGTATTTTAATAAAACTGTGGTTGGAGAAAATTATTGAGAGTAATTATTGAATGAATTGTTAATATCTGGTGATCAATCAATGATTAGTGAAAGATTCCAATTCATATTTTGACTAAATTTAGTACAAGTACAGAGTTGTGAATACAACCTTAGCTGTCAGTGGAGGGGTACTGTGAGTGTTTGAGAGAAAAGTCTGAACCTGTGTGATGTTGGACAGTCCAATAATGTAAGAGACAAGGCAGACAGCTGCGATGAAGAGCTCTCTGCGGTTTCGGAGAGCCCGAGGGAATTCATCAACCAGTGCAGTGATGAAGCCTTCAACAGTGCAGAACTGGAAAAATTGCAGAGTCACTTTGAAACTGTGTTATGCAATATACTTCTCACTATAAAAACATTAGATCTATTGCGAACTTGCATGAATGAAAAGAGTCATAGTAAGGCAAAATTACATTGTACTTGTACATAAAACAGTGGCAAATTGTAAAGGTTCTCCACCCAGAAGCAATAGTATCCTTCATGATTTTACTTGACTGATTGGTGTGTTTGGAGTCCAAAATTTGCAACTGAGATCGTGATTTTTTTTTTGCTGATTGTCTTTACCTGGCTGTCGATTCCCAGCATAAGCAACATGGAGAAAAACAGGATGGCCCACAGAGGAGAAATAGGCAGCTGGGTGACAGCCTCAGGATAAGCCAAAAAAGCCAGGCCAGGTCCTAGTAAAAGAAAAACCCCAAACATTATGTGTATTTTGACCATCTTTTCAAATAGGACACAAATAAGAGATTAGTTGTATGAGATTTCATAATATTCACAAATCAAATAGTTCAGTTCATGTAAATTGGTTTTGTATATTTGCTTTCACATATTTGATTGAAGTGCAACGATTGCAATACTTGATAAGGCAAGAAGAAGTTTGTCCTTGAGAGAAAAAACTAAATCCAGAAGGTTAAACTTCCATTTCTGAAAGGATAGAGCGTTTCACAAACTCACTGAGCAATTTGTCATTTCTAATAAACCCAGAAACCAGAACTGATAGTGTCAAACTAAAGCCTCTCCTTTTCTGACTGTGCAAATAACCCATCAAGCAAAATCAAGGGCTAATTTCTGCATGGTTGCAAATACCTCTTTTACTGTGCCTATTGTCACTGTCAATTTTCAACACTGACTGCAATTACCTGAGGCTGCCACATCAGCGATGGGTCTCTTTGTTACATTGGACATGAATCCCACGATGGAGAAGATGACAAAGCCAGCGAACATGCTGGTGAAGGAGTTGATGCAGCAGACAATGACAGAATCTCTGTAGGGAAGAGACAAAGCACAAGGGAGCCATTGTCACGCCTATATCAATTCCTTATCAACCCGTCACACATTGTCGAGAGGCATGGGGGGTGGGGAGGAACAGCCATTTTGCATCCTGCAGCAACACTGAAGATGAATACATTTATATTGACCTGATCTTTTAAAATGGCAGGGAGCTAAAGCAGTTTAAATATAGTTGGAGCCAAAAATGCATGTATAGTAGTTGGGCTGCTGCCCACCAAATATCTTGCTGTGAGACACTGGTTGAGCTAAAGCAAACAGGGGAGTGTAAAACAAGGAAGAGAGCAGAAATAAAACAAGCTGATCAAACTGGAGGCTCAAATAGTCCAAAAATAGATGTTACAGCAGACACTATGTTGCTTGGACACCAAAAATAATCCCAAGGAGACGGCACCCTTAAAAAACCACAGGAAAGTTGATGTGGCGGTACTGATTTTTAAAGGACAATAACATTTCCTCTGGATGAGTGTTTACCTCATGTGGTAAATGAACCTGAATTGCAACATATTATGAATCACCTACCTGTATACGTTGTTGTTGAAAGTATTGTAGCTACCGAGAGCAATCAGAGAGCCTAATCCCAGCCCGTAGGAAAAGAAGATCTGAGTGGCAGCATCCAGCCACACCTAGCACATTGAGATTAAAAAAGACTTTTTAAAGAAGAAAGAAAGAACCAAGTGTAGACATAATCTGAAAGAGTTGATGTTGAATAGAAACGCAAAATGTGATTTTATCCAACTGAAGATACGACCTCATTTTGAGCCTATTTGACTGATTTGACTGATTAAGATGCAAATTTGGGTTTTCTTACAGAAAATTGTCCCAGTCCTATTCCACCCTGATGCTACTACACAATCTCAGCTTGATTTGGCCTCAAGAGCCCCTTGAACTTTCACAGTGTAGCTAAGTCATATATTCATGGGCAACTCACAGCATCATCTATTTGTCAATCATATGAAGCACGTTTCGTATTTCTGCACATAACTGCATCATCCTGCCAACCCCTACTTAACAATTTGTCTGCCCATCAGAAAAGGTCTACTTTTTAGAGGCTTGTTTTGTTGCTAATAGGAAAATGTTAGAAAATACACTAACATAATGTAATATTATTATGTTTTTATTGCTATGTGCTGATATACATCCTTTGTACTATTTTCTAGCCATTCACTTAGCAGGAATTGTTACAGACGTTATTTTGCAGTGTTGATTGTGCACTTATTCAGAAACTGTTCATGTAAAGTTACGTCCTGCATAGAGGGATTCATTCCTTTAGACTTTAGAAGGTAAGAGATGACGACAATATTATTAGTGGGGCCTGTGAGCAATAGGCACAACTTTGCCCAGTAAAAAATATCAGCCTTAATTTCTGCAGCAGCCTTTATTCTGCTTAATGATAATGAGTTGAACATATTCGTGAACAAGAACAAATGGACCAGCAGCTGGGAAGAGGAGATGGAGGAGAGCACATACCTCAGACTGCTTAAGTTTGTCAAAGTCTGGTGTGATGTAGAAAAGGATCCCTTCATATGCACCTGGTAGACTTATGCCACGACAAAACAGGATGAACAGCATGACGTAAGGGTATGTGGCTGAGAAGTAGACCACCTGTGGGACACGTATGAAAAAAGCTATAGCTAAAATTTAAAGACACACAGCTCTCAGTCAGCATTTTATCTAGAATATTTGTAATGCAAGGCAACAAAACTGAGGAGGAAGGTTAAAGAAAGCTTTAAGTTGTTCTACTCAACACTAAGCAGTGTTAATGTGGCACCATCTCCACAGCACAGCACAGCACAGCATAGCTTAGTGACCTAGTCAACTATACCCCTGAGGCAAGATGACCTGACAGTGGTTGGGATGAGCACACTGCCATTGTGCTGTTTCCCTGCTCGTATGAAATAATTTCACACCGTGCTATCAACATCAGCATCTTTCAGATGATTTATGCTAAAAATCTACAGATCGAGAGTGACTGACACTGTCTTCCACTGGAGAAAATGTAGGTGCTAAATTCAGATTTATAGGGAAATGGCATGTAAAACGGTGTAAAGGAGTTGATGCTATATGTCCTGGGATTGTTTGACTTGGAGAATTGTCATAATTGTCTATGATTTTTAAATATTTTATGGGAGTAAACCAAATTAAATTGAAACTGTTGTAACCTGAACTTAAGTTTGAAACAATCCTGCACCAAAAGGGGATTAAAACAAACTAAAATTTCATAACTAATGGTTTAAGTGAAGTCATGTAATCACAAATAGTCCATCATGCCATTGTGCCAGTTCTGTGACCTTGATTGGTGAATCTGAAGGCTTGTTGAAGAATCCTATAACTGCAATGATGCAAATTCAAACCACATCAGATCTAGATTCTCCATTTGGGTTCATCTTTGTCCTCTCCTTCTACTTACTTTTCCAGTCCAGCTGACCCCCTTCCAGATACAGAAGTAGACGAGCACCCATGCAATAGCAAGTGTGATAGCCAGTGGAATTCTGATCTCCCCGGGCTTTTCCAGGCCATCAGTCAGCTGGTGCATGTTACGTCTGCAGGGAAGGAGTAAATTTGACTTCAATAGACAAATGCAGCTTTGATTTCATACATGCAGCAGGCATGGGTGCATGCACAAATATACATACACATGTCTGGATATTCACAAAGAGCCTTTCTTTTCTCACCCCTAAAGGGTTTTTTGAAGGCATCACAGTTAGGGAAAGTCATGCTTGCACGCACACGTCTACATGCAATTTTTCTTCCACTCATCAAATGTGTTTTTTTCCCCCTTCAGACTTGTTAGAGGCCATTCAGTGTATGTGCCCCTTTTTTCTGTGTTATTGATATCTTGGCTTAGATAAATATTAAAGGAAAGTTAGAGTTTACATGCAAATGGCCAGAACAGTCTCTGACACCTGATCTGACCCTTCATTATTGACAGAACGAGCGATGAGCTTTCTTTGTAGCTAAACTGTTCAAACCAGAGCAGTATCATCGCGATCTAAAAATCACTGTTATGTCCAACTTACTCCCAGAACTCGACCACAGCACTGGTGAGGTTTCTGGTGTCTGTAATGCTGTAGTTGGTGTAGCAGCGCTCTGTGTTCCAGGGATTGCCACAAGTCTGCCATGGCAGAGCCTGAAAAAAATTAAGGGGTTGAAAACAGAAGAAGAAGAAGAAAAAAATCACAGAGACAGCTCTTTTTACTTGGACCACTCTCCCACCGCCGGGTCCCTTTTTCTCTCACTGTCGAGCAGCCAAGACCATGATACTTATTCGGGACATTGGGATTTCATGCTTTTCTAAGAGGAGTGAATGTCTCATCGTTAAATGCATTTATCAATACCTTGTGTAAGGCGCTAATTATGTGGGAAAGGAAGTAATAAATGTCATACTCTGTTAAGGGCTGTGCACTGTTGTATAAGAGGTGCTGGCAGATACAACCTGCCACATTACTAAAAGGTTTAAGTAAAAATACAACCTGGGAAAAGAGAAGGAAAGACCTGTGCTTTGTTGTGAGGGCCTCTTCTGTGGGACGCCCCGCCCCCCCCAAAAAAAATCAAGACCACTTCAGAATTCTCCTCCCAACATTTTGGAATAGTATATAAATCCTATCACATTCAGGGAAAATGATAGTTTGCATGAAGAAACAGCATGAATATAAATACCAAATACTCACAGAAGTGAAGGAATTGTACAGATAGTAAATAGCCCAGGAAATGATAACAATGTAATAGATATTGAGCCAGAAGGAGAGAACAGCAGCAGCCAGACCCACACCTGAAACAATGGGAGCATATAGGCATCATGTTAAATTGTTGAATATTTCTTAAAATAAAACGAGAATAATAAAATTTTTAAGTTATTTCGTAAATTACAGTTGACTTGGGATATACTTTTTTCTCTTTATTAAAAATGCAATTTTCCCTTAGCTGTTAATGAACTTGGCCTTCATGAAGCAGTAAATTAACATCACAATTAACACACAGTTTTAGGCCTTAGAGACATCTATCAGCAAATGTGTCTTTTTACCTTTAAACATGGGGGCCAGTTTCCACACTCCGAGCCCTCCAATAGAAGTGTACTGACCGAGAGCCGTCTCCAGAAAGAACAGGGGCATGCCAGCAAATATCAGGGTCAAAAAGTAGGGAATCAAGAAGGCCCCTGAATGAGAAGTGACATGTAAAGGTGTATAAGTGAAGGCAAACTATTCACATTCAACATAATCCAGATGAGTTATTTGGTAAAAGGAGCATTTGGTTTCAACCTGCGCCCAGATCTCGGCACGAGGCTTTGGCTTGCGCACAATTACGCATGGCTAAGATGGGGCGCGAATACACTTTGAGATTCATTTCAATTGGAAAACCTCCGGGAACAAACTGGCAGGTTTTGATGTTGGGACCTTTTACTCTCCTTTTGGTGTATGGATATATGGAAAAATTGCCAAGAATTCCTGATTACCTCCTCCGTTTTTTCCACATAGATAAGGAAATCTCCAGACATTCCCGAGTCCGATTGCGTATCCAACACAAGACAGAAGAAAGTCAAATTTCCCAGCCCACGTCTCTCTCTCGGGTATCTCCTTTTTCTTCTGCACTTTCACCACCAAGGCTTTGGGTTTGTCGTTTGGCGTGGAGCTGGGCGCGTCGTTCACCGTCTCTGTTAAGACGTGTCCGTCGGAAGCTTTGGTCCCGTTGGTGGCCATGGTCACTCTGCGTGCGGGGTTAGTCCCGACAAGTGGAGAGGAGGAGGAGGAGGAGGAAGGGGGTGGTGGGGGGGTTCAGCACTGGTCCAGACAGACAGACAGATAAACAGACAGCAGCTTCTCCGTCCTCAGCACCCAGCTCCCTGACAGCAGCCGTGCGGAGACGGATGATCGGACCAGTGGGAGCGATTAGGGGCGCAAAGCGAGGTTCCTCAGCAATTCTCCTGCGACCCTGCAAATATACACAGACATGCACAGAGTTAGAAGATCACACTGGAAAAAAAAAAGCCCACAAGAAATCAATTAGAAAAATGTCACGTCTTCCTCGTGCTTATGTGAAATTTTGTGTCAAAAATAAGAAAATTCGTTGGTGTAATTAGGTTTTTTTTTTCACCGTGGAAAAAAATCCCAGAATTTCATTTTATGTAAAATTGAATTACTTATTTTATTATCAACATAGTATTCATTTCTTTTTTAAAATCATTATTATTAAATATGCAGAAAAAAATCCTCATTTTCGACCAAACTGTGTTGCCCTGTGCTGAAAAATACGTCGTTTATTGACGACGTTATTAACAATATTCTGTTCATTAAAAAAGAATTATTTTACTGAATTATTTTGCATGCATCCATTTTAATTGAATTGCATTTCTTCAGGGGTTGTAGAAAAAAGGAAAAAACAAAACAAAACAGACAAATAAACAAACAAAAAGAAAGAAAAAAAAACACAATCTGCTCCACGATGCGTGAACCCCACGGGATCAAATAGAGACTTGTCAGGCAATAAGAATCACTTTTAACAGCCTGCAGTGAATGCATGTTAGCAGAAATGTAAAGCCTGCTCTTGTCCTTGACTCATTACGCTCTAAATTCAATTGCCCTCTTTTCCCTGCTTGGGTACAAGAGGAGAGCAATTAAATACATTTAGAGGAAGACTCGAGTCCAATACCTCATCGCAGTTTATAGCCTAGGTGGGCATTTTCTATCAAATATCTACAGGACACAAAATATTTCATTTTGATTTCTCACTCTAATTCATCACTATTAACTGGGACGCAATTAGACACAATGCTTATTTAAAAGCACAATTTGATGACTTAAAAACATCTTTGATCTATTTATATTTATTTTAACTTAGAAATGAAAACGCTAAAATGTTACTGGCCAAAGAAACGTGGAGTGCCTGCGCGCCAAGCACTGTCCATCACCTCGTGTGCGTAATTGTTCAGAGAAATAAGAGACAGCACGCTAATGTTCAGATTTATGTCCTGAATCTATTTAGATTTTCACTGAATTAATTTCATACTTTATCTGTGTTGGATATTTTGCCTTCAAAGACACACAACCTCAAAACAAACTGACATTCAATGAACAAAGAATTATGTGCACACACACACACGCCCCCCCAACACACACGAATCATTTACAGTTGATACATTTAAAATATGTAGTTGAGGGAGTAAATGATCAAATGCACCAACGGCTCTTATAAAATAGGTCTGCGTCGTTATCAGGTGAAGTGCAGCCGCACATCAGCGCATCTGCACGGTCTGAGCCAAATTCCTCAATGGCCGTCATTTGTTAAAAAAAAAAAAAGTATATCAACGAGCACAAATCACTCTGCAGTTTATATGGAATGCACACATATAAAAGAACACTTACAGTAAAATCCTTTTCCTGCCCAGATTGTTTCCTCGATGGTAAAATCCGAATTAAAAAAAAAAGTTACTTCCTGGCACTTTTACTGAATAAAACCAGAGTGGAAAAACTTTGCATCCAACGATGGCGAGAAGACAGAATATATGATCCTGAGGGGGGAGGATGCAGAGCGAGGTGCTGTCCTTAAAGGAGAGGTGCTGAAAGAGAGGAGGGGAGAGAAGACGGGGAAAGGAGCTGCCGCCGTCTGAGCTGAGACGAGCAGGGACGTAACATGGAGCGCAGGATCCTCACTCTCATCCACAGCGCGTCAATGTCACCTCAATGTCGACCCTCCCCAACTGCAACATTTCCACCACTCAGATGGCAGCGGGTTTGAGAGAGGAGCATCCTCTTGTCTCAAGGTTTTATATCCTTAGATTTTTTTTTTTTTTTTTTTTGCATCAGCAACTTCTCTCTGCCCCCCCCCCCTCATCTGTCTCCCTCTCTCTGTCCTCCTTTCCGACTCACTCATGGACAAGTTGATGCGTAATAAAACACTTCTATGGGGTACTTGCCTTTGATGCAGCTATTTCTAAAGACGATTTCATTCCATCAAGTTCCCATATATAAAACTTATGCACACTTGACATTTGTTCATGAGACTCCTTTTCTAAACTTCCCTCTGTCCAACATTTGGGTAACTAATGGGGAACAGTTTGTGCGGAAAAAGGCCATAAAAGTGACATTGGATCAAGTGCAGCCACTCCAGAGCAGCAGATACAGTGGGAGATGCCAGTAGCTGTTTCAGCTCCTGGCAAAACATGATAAGGGGGTCCCAGCCAATAAAGGGAGTCAGGGCGTGTGAGATAAATTGAAAACTGTGCTTATAATCTTCTTAGCCCGCTGTCTTCCAAAATGAAATACCCTTGTGCAGCATCCCAAACGAGCAGTCTTAAAGCAGACTTTGACTCGCCCACATCGAGATAAATCATTAGGGTCTCAGCGGGAGATTAGACTCTCGCAGGGTTTAGCAGATAAAGTTTGAGTCTTGACAATGGGTGAGCATTAAACCAATGTTACAAATGTTTCACTGGCTGTTGGGAATGACAGACAGCTCACTGATGAAAGCTGTGATGGTGTATTGAATGCAGTGGAAAGTCTTTTACCCCATCAGGTGACTGTGACTTTTTAAAATTTTGGTGCCACTTTATTGTCAGGTGATGCATACTGTAGCATCAGATGCAATGAATCTGACTGTAAAATGTAACCTGTTTCCATTTTCTCCTCTTACTTTGCACCAACACCCCCCCCAACCCACCTTCCCTATTTCTCTCTTTCCTACCTCCCCTTGCCCCCTCACCACCTCCCCTTGCTCCCTGTGATTATATACCAAAATCGTTTCCTTCCATCTATTTGGTCTCCATCCGCCTTGCTGTAGGGCTGCGCAGCACTGATGCAGTAGAAGTGACAAGCCAAACCACTGAGAGTGAAGCAAAGAATGCCCAGATGGTGAATCAATAAGGGGTGAGCTAACCTTCTAATAATACAAAGCAAAATTTTGCATTTCTGATCCCAACTGTCTGATTAGCCCGCAGGCTGAGGCACCTCTGATGTGCAAAAAGCCTCCTGTTGGCCTGCGGCGCACACACAAGATTTTTTTTGGGGGGGGTTGGGGGTTTGTATGGCGAATTCAAAATGCCACACTGATGAGAACTCGTGGCGCCGCGCTCATGGCCCTGGCCCCACCTGATGGTGGGCCTGTGTGCAGTGGAGCTTGTAATTACAGAAGGAGGTGGTAGTAATGGAGAGTGGAATACAAGCAAACACACAGGCAGACAGCTGTCCCCCTGTCAGTCCTACTGCTCAGACACAGGGGACAAAAATGATACTCTTAAACTGTAGAACAGATTATCGCTCATGTGGGAAAGACAAAATTGTAATGCAGATGATGATTACGATGAGGCCAGTGATAATGATGACAGATGCATTTTATAATGGCAGCATATGTAAAGTACAGAGCCTTTTAGAAATATCTCACCTCTCAATCTCAGTTTCTGCGGGGATTTACATATGTAGTGAAACTTTTTGCGTACAATGTAAATTTGTGTAATATCAATGTGGCCCACATGTGGCTCAGAGAACTGTAACTTGAGTAGGGTGAGGGTTGGAATTGGTTTGGATATTCATAAAGTGAAATGTGGATTAACACACACAGTCATGGGGTTGTACTTCCAGCTACAGTCAGCACATTGACACGCTTACATTTTCAATATTATATGCTGATGTTTAATGTGTTTACCATACTTTCCATATCGAAAGTCTAGCGGAGGCTGATGGGAATGTCAGTAGTCCTGTTTGTCATAAACCAACATATGGGACATATGTTAATTTAGGTCTTACAGTATAATGGTGCTATGTGAAATGTTGGGCTCACTGAAGTGAGTTAAGTCAATTAGGAGAGGGGAATGATTGTCTTGCCAAAATGTTATCAAATAGCTGATGAGCTTTTTCAGCCCAGTGCAGTGCAATTAAAAACCTGAGCAAATTTGCAGATTAGATAAGATAAACAAAGATAAACAAATAAAAACATGAATTTAAAAAATCCAGCATATATATATGGAATCAGGTTATTTACTTGTTTTCAACCTGTAAGGCCACAAGCAGTCTATTGGTTCTAAGTTGAGTTTTTACTTTTGGACCTATAGGACACTCGAAACAAGGTCAGAGCCTGGCTAGACTGCTTCTGTCTCCTTATCAAAAAGCTGCATAATACCGTAGTCTTACGGTAGCACAGTGAGAGATCATGCTGGCGTTGGGCCTGATAGATATGCATCCCAATTCATTTTCAAAACTTGCCAATAAATGCAAAAGGTATTTTAGCATTTCAGCAGCCTGAATTTGTAGAAAGAACACATTTTTACCCACATTGGTATAAGTTAGCTTTGCTTTTGTGACTTTATGGAAGTGTGTGTGTGTGTCTGTGTTTGCGTGAATTTGTGTGCATTAGTGTATGTGAGAGAGATAAAGTGAAAAACAGAATGACAGACAAACAGGCAAACAACAAACAGACAGAGGGAGCAAGAACCCTATATACTGCAGCTTTTTCGGGTCTCTTAAACCTAAGAATCTTCTCTTCTTCTCGGGTGGTGCAGAGAGGGAGGGACTGTTGTCAGGACCAGTTATGTGTAACACTGCAGACCCATAGAATGTGTCTGGCTCTTCATTTGTAAGTCAGTCAGGTAGGACGCTGCTAGGCCTCTCCATAAGAGCCTCGACGCGACGTTTCCGCTTGCAGTGAATAGATGGAGACAAAGTGATGTGTCTGTTGCTGGGTGATTCACAAAAAGAACCCAGGGTGCATTTCTAAAAAAAAAAAAGAAAAAAAAAAAGAAAAGGGGGAAGGGTGGAAGCACAGCAGCAAAGTAAAACAAATACTGGCCCCTCTCCATTCCTCCCTCACTCTTCTCACAGCCAGAGAGAAATGCAGCAGGCAACGAGAGAGCGTATAGAAGGAAAACAAAATCAAACTCAGGTTTTACTGTAATGCTGTATTATCTTTTAGATTAATAGCTCTGGAGTAGAAAGATTTATTCAATTAATATTTGTGCCAAAATGCCAGAATGGAAGGTAATTTTAAACCAGTGGCAGTTGTAAATTGAATTGTTCCTCAGCTATTTTTTTAGAGATGTGTCAGATTGAATGACGTGTAAAGACGTAATGAGACACATAATGTATTGTTTGTAGTTGTGCTGTGACATTATTTGGCCTCAGTCTTAATTCAATCCAACATTAATGACAGGTGATGCAAAAGGTTATCTAGGTGCAGTAGATGAATATGCAACATGCCATTCTCAATGTACGAGGTTAAAGGTCAGTTAGGAAAGGAACACTTACTCTCCATGACTAATGACAGCCTTTCTATGTTATGTCATATCAAATTGATTGATTGATCACTTTGTATCATTTACATCTTTACCAATGTTCCTTGCTGGAAATCATTCAGCATTAAAGTTTGGCCTAAGATGGATGGCCAACCATCAATGCCACACCCAGAGTCAAAAAACTTGCAAAAAGAAGAATTACAAAAATACTACACCAACCAAATACGGTTTCAATCCACCATTAGTTATTCACGCTAAATTTAAAAACTAGTTGCTTTAAAAGAAAAGTCTAAGAGACCCAAATAACTCCAATTCATCCTGCAAGGACCATGAATAAAAAGATGACCATCCATACAACGGTTATTTACCTATTTCAATCTCAATTAGAATTACGAGTGTGTCAAAAAATGTTTAAAACATGCTCATTATGCGGCCACGTCTATGTCACTTACATGCTTTTATTAAACACTTGTGAAAAATTGTATGAATGAACTGATGAGGCATCAGGATGGTAATTAAAGTGGATTTACATATTTGTTTATTCATTGCCACCTCTTGTGTGACACTGCTTGGAGACATCAAGACAAACTGAATTTGGATCAGTTGTGTAGCCTTGAATTTATTCAACATACAGATGTACATGCATGTAAGACTGTGTGTTGCAGGAGAATTTCATTCGGCCTCAGTGCAATCTGCTGTTTTGCTTTCGAAGCATAGCCCTTTTTGCAGGTTACTGTGTTTCACTGAAATGCCGAAAGAGTCAGTTAAATTTTATGTAGTTGATCATTCCAAGAGGTGACCCCATCATCTGGGCAGATGTGGAATAGGAAGGATGTAAAATGAAATTTTACTGTGAATCAAAATCTGTTAGTATTGATAAGTTTTGATAGGGAGCTAATGCATGTTGTCCGCCTTTTGTAAAAAATTCTAAACGTTCTTAGGAAGCTAATTAAGTATCCGTGCATTAATATTCTAACTACTCTATTGCTGTTTCCTATAGCTCCTGTAACACCTATAATTTCTCGTTGATCTGGGAAAATGATCCCAGTTTGCCCAAAATATATTTTCAGAAGCTGTAAGGCTTTTTTCACAAATTATTTGTAAGAACAAATGTGTGAGCATCCCTGTGTTTGCAGAAACAAACCTGCACATCTGTTTTTATATAATATCCAGCCATTTTTTATGACAACCACTTGCCAGTATCAGAAATGTACTATTACATAAGGGATTGGCACTAGCTTTATAATTCTCAGTCTTGGAATATATGCTACTCTACCACTTAAATATATAACCATCATCTAGTAACAGCCAACAAAGCTTTTGACATCAGTGCGAGGTCAACATTGCTCTAAAAAAAGCCTATTGGCAATAGAGAAAGCTTTGCACTCTTCCAAACAGCAGGCTGCTCTGCACTGATTTCCCAAAAGGTTATGCAGTCAGTACAGCATAAACACTCCACCACATGTATTCAATGGGATTCTGACACTGATCAGTGTGTTGCGTTTGGTAACTTGAACAGGCCAAATCGTTTTTACGGCAACTCCTGTATTTACTGCAAATGAAGAACTTCATGGGAGTTTCACGGCAAGCCCAGTGACTGATACAACATTGAGGACTTGTCCCGTTTGTCCCATATTTGCTTGTTGCGTCTGCAAGGCTGAACGTTATTTGGAGGTATGATTGAAATCAATATTTGTTAAGAGTTTTGCTGATTGTAAAATCTTCCACTGCTTGTATCTCAGTTTCCTTGGTGACAAAATTGCTCTTTTTCCTGCTTTTCCTGCTTGATAGGAACTTTTTGTTCCTGGTCAGACAAGTCAAACAGGTTCTCTGCAGCCATTTGAGGTTAGGGTTGCGTTGTTGGCAGTTTGTTATTATTAGTTGGTGCTAAATCTTACCCACTTGGTGAATACTGCTCCCATGAGCTGTGATTTGCCTGCATGTGTAACCTTATCCGGATAATATTTGGTCCATACACTCCAAAAGGCAATGGGCAGTTCCTATGTAGTAGCATGAAGGGCTTCGATTCTCTGGCATTGTCCATGACTCTTGGGTCATGTTAACATTTATGTTAGCTGATATCTTTACAGGCGGTGACTTACCAACAGTACTAATTTCATCTTGAATAACACTTTATTTGTTTCCATACAAATAATACATCATATTAGATTACAAAAAAGAAACACATATTGTGTGTGGGTCACATCGTTGTAATAGAAAATTAAAGTAATATAATACGGGTCAAATGATGACACAAGGTGGATACATGATTAAATAAAAATGTTAAACACATCAAAAGGATAAATAAGAATCAACACAAAATCTGGCAATTCCCCTCATGGGCTTGGGTTGAATAAAAAAATAATAACATTGTAAAATAAAATATAAATACCCAGATTATAGTGTTTATAGTGTTTAGTGTATAACTATCGATCTTTATCAAATTTGGCTGGAGACACCAGAACCACTTGCCCCACCCTTAAAAATCAAAACTAAATGTTGTTTCTTTTGTCCTGAGGGCTGCTGGATTGTGTTATAGGAATATCAATACACCACAGCCTGTGATTATACCATAACCACAGGCTGCACAGGTTTCCTTCTTATACACCTGTATTAATGTTTCACATCAATCTGCTGTTGTTTGCTCAACGTCAGAGCTGAACGGAGATGGGGCTCTTTCAGTCTGATTTCCTTGTAGCTGTTGAAGCTACAGAAATATAAATCACTGGGATGAATGAGCCTGCTGGACTGAGAGAGGATTCAGTGATTGGAGCAATCACAAGGATGTTCCACTCAGGTGGTTTTGTTGAATCTCATGTATTTCTAATGAAGATATGTAGCTTCAGAAATTAGATACTAACCCATCACTCCTTTGATGTTTCATTTGGGTAAAAGTACAATATTAACGGTGTACCTTTCATTTATCACATACTTAAACAAAAGCATAGCATCCTCCGTAGATGTATCTTTTCTGCGGTTTCAACCTCCAAAACCGTTTTATGGGTACTTACCCTCAGTCAATATAAGTGAAGCTGACAGACTTAATGGCTTTCTGAGAATCTACATCTGCTGCCACCTGCACCTTCCTCACATGGTTGTCTGATTTTTTCCTCCGCAGGGGAAACTGAAGAGTGAAGGGAGAAAAAGTGGAGGTGGTGATTTCTCTTCCACCTTTTCTCTGCTGTTGAGTGTGGTGGATTACGGTGACCTTTATTGTGATCATCAGAAATATTCAATGAATGACATCAATTTGGGTTAAAATTGAAAAGGTTTCTTGGTTGAATCTACTTTGGAAAAAAAACCCCACAGCATTAATACTTAATCTCTCGCATGATTTTAATCAAGCCTGCAGTTTAATAAAAATAAATCAGTTCATTTCCCACACGCGTTTAAATGTAAATCTCTGCTTTACTATGTATGAAATATTTGCAGATGTGTTGCTAGGCAACAGAGCAGCGAGCTGTTTCCTTTACTGGTCTCAGTCTTTTGACCACATCCATCTGGACCACCATGAGGACAAAGGTCATTGATAACAATGACTTTAGAGAGGTGGCCATGTTGAGGGACTGGGATTTGGGAAAATTCTCTTTGATAATTAACTGCTATATGACTGCAGAGGAAAAAAGTTTTTAATTTAGGCGAGCTGCAGCTGCATCGGGACAGAGAAGACTCTGGGACTTGGACTGGTTTTTGGGAAGATGGGCAGTACACTGATGGACTGAAGCTCTCTAAGGTGAAGTCTCAGTTAAAGTTGCAACCACGAGCATCCAAACTGTGTGAAAAGGGTGACAGTAAAGTGAAAGTTAGGTTTCCAGAGTAAAGGAGACAGTTAACTCTAATGTTTAGATTGAGGGCCAGGGACTAAGGCAGAGGAGCAAACCAGGTAGTTAGAAGGAGAGACCTGAAGACGAAGTCGGGGCTGCAGTCAGAGTTAGAGCAGCAGCAGCTGCTAACACAGCTGTGTTAACTTTCACTGAATGCCAATGTGTCCTCAGATAAGGTTTATGGGGGTTATTTTGAACTTAATGTGCTCCACATAAATGCATTATGTTGTTTTTCAGCTTAAAGCCTGAAAAGGCTTTTGTGGTCCCAGAATTGCTGAAATCCAAAGTGCTGTCTACAATTTACAGTCTAAGTCTGACAGTCAGTCTAACAAGATGCTGATTAATATAGCATAGTAAGTTTAACATTTTTAGATTTTTATGTTTGATGTATATTGCTGTATTCAATCTAGTTCAGTTTCTGATGTCGAAAGTTGATTTTAGAATTATTAGATTATTATCTGATATTGTTCAATTTATTTTTGCTAAACATAGTTTTTATGACTTTAAATGTTCAATGAACTGCAATGAAACTTTGTTTTTTTCCTATTTTTTCTGCTTTGTAACCACAACCTCATCAAGTGTTCCACTGCTGCCATTTATTTTTGCTTTTGGTTAAACTCAACCTTTGAGTGACTTGAAATAGACCTGTACTGTTTAAAAGGATGCATGTTGGCATCCCTGACAGGTACTTACATTCCTGGGCTTAGTCAGTGATTAAAAATCATGTAGATGACACATGTGAACACATCTGAGGTAGTCAGGGCTGCTTAACACATTATAATTAGTGTTCATATAAATAATATAAAATTGTAGATTCTAAATTGTGTTTGAGCTTTTTTTAATGCATTGTGCAGTGTTCCCGCACATATCACCTTCACAGGACCAGAAGTTTGCTGTTCAGATGTCTGATGTTGGTTAGTTCAGCATAATTGGCCATGTAATGATCCAATCACACGCCTACTACACACCACTGACTCTTCAGAGCTTTTTTCTTTTGCAGCTTTACTTGTTATTAGACAGTTTAAAAGGAGATGTGCATGTTAAGGTGACATTGAGTTTCAAAATTTTTTGTGATATGTTATCATGCAAATGTGGCTCCTTGTTTAATATAATCAAGTGAATGCAGTTCCAGTCTGCCCCGGTAGATCAGAACATAATTTGATCCATCTGGCTTTCAAGTGTGTGTCAGCTTGTGCTTCCACTTTCAGTCGGCTACAGCTGGATGAAAATGAAATACTTCTAGGATTCTCGTGTAGAAGAAATAAAATGTAGTACAAAATCCCAGGGACATTTGTCATAATGCTGATAAGTAATAATCCAAAAATTGGATTATTACCTATTAGCATTGCTACGAACTGATTCAGCAGCATCTAGTGCAGATTGTTATCTATATCTAGATAATGCTAACTGATGAACATTATTTCCCAGCAGTGAAGGTGCTGAGGCCCGCTCAGACACATCTGTAGAAACATGAGGACATAGAGGAATGATTTGGTGAATTATATGGATATGGATAAGTTATGCTGACACAGGTATTGTTGGACACACTGTGAACTTTTCATGGGAGTTGTAGATTTTTAAAAAATGTTTAGAAAGCAATGGGATACTTTTTTTTTAAAAAGAAAGACAGATGCTTAGTGAAAAGTTACATTACATTCTGTGGGACACCTTGCAACATTTGGTGACCACCGGCAGTGAAAATTTTATGTTGGGCTGCAAAAAGTAGCCACACGAATTGGTCAGTGTGGGAGAATTATTCTTTGTATTTTGAACTTTGGTTTTAAAGCTCTGTGTTATAAATTAATAGCATACATGAAACTAGATGTGATATTAACTTGTGTGTATGTGTGTGTGTGTGTGTGTGTGTG
The DNA here is from genome assembly GCA_034769265.1 of Remorina albescens. Classification (NCBI taxonomy): domain Eukaryota; kingdom Metazoa; phylum Chordata; class Actinopteri; order Carangiformes; family Echeneidae; genus Remorina; species Remorina albescens. The sequence continues at coordinate 19,682,374 of CM068494.1, forward strand.
TGTGTGTGTGTGTGTGTTGATAGGAAATGAAGGAGAGCAGGTGTCAGCAATCTCCCCATGTTCCCCAAAATATCCCCTATTCACCCGGCCTGTTTCTATGGTGATGAATGGATGGATTGCCACATGGCTGATTGGTGCCAATCCTCCAGTCATTGGCCTCATAATGGACACCCGCTCAAGGAAATAATAGAAAGTTAAGACTGAACAAAACCTTGGATGTATGAAACATATCACTGAGAGATTAGAAAACCTTTTGGTCTACAGTATTCACCACATTTTTAAACTTCAAAAAAATAAATAATAAATGACTGGAACAAGAAATGTTTGCCCAAGTTGTTACACATGAATCAGTCTATATAGGGAAGCTTGGTTCCTAGAGGAAGTGCAGTTACACCCTAAATATTTCTGATTTTTCTTTGGGGTAAATCACGTTTCAGGAGAGCAACAACTGGAACTTTAAAGCGTGTCTGTCCTTACAATATTTTTATGATACAGTACCATGCTAAAACTATATGCTACATTTGCTAAATTGCTAGCTATATGTTTGCTTCAGTTACAATCCTGTACTGTCATCTTCCTTTTCCTGTCTTACCAAGCCATATTTTTCTAGATGTTTGGCTCCTTCTAAAGGATTACTGACCCTACAGAATTCATATCTATACAAAAATAATTTTTTAACAAAGCAAGTGCACGTTTGACTGCCTGTAGCAATGAATGAAAAAAAACAACAAAGCAACACAATTTGGCATGGCATATCTTTCAGCACTACAATGAAGTGGACAGCTCCACCTCCGGCTGAACTGGCTTTGTTGGTTCAATAGTAACAGAGTTGTTGTGAGTTATGTCACTGTAATCTGGGATTATGTAAACCCAGCATGCCTAAAAAGTTCTGATATCTGAGGATAAGGATGCACAGATATGGGCTTCACACAGCATTAAGTCATTGTCATGTATAACATGAGATACATTAGTATGTAAAGAGGTGTTGATGGGTGTTCTCGCAATTTTTTGATGTATTATCAGTTGTGGGGCAGAAAATACAGGGAACTCATAAACTGTAAAGGTAATAGCTGGCAAATGTTTAACATGATTTTCGTTTTGAGATTAGTGTTCATTACCTGTTAAATGAGAGCCTGTGTACATGTGGATGTTAGAGTCATTTTTCTCAGTTCTGGGATATAATATTGTGTTTCAAGGTTCTTGATTGGTGTGTATATGTGTAGTGTCCCTCTCCATTGGTGTTGCCTCATGATGAATAAGCTTTTGTGAAACACTCTATGATGAGTGCTTTGTTGATCAGTACAACTTGCTCACAGCATCCAGTTAGCTGTAAATCATATCTGGTGGAGGTGGCAGGCTCGCTCCTTTGTGGAGAAACAGCTTCACTTTGATTGAATGTTTCAATGAAACATGTCATAAACAGTTTAAATTTTTTGATAGCTCTCCACAGAATCCTTTTTGGCGATTGATCATAATATTAGGTGTTATTTAACGTGTGGCATGAAAATAGCTGCTGAAACTGAAAATGAGATTCTGAATTCTAAAAATGTCTAAATGCTGAAAATTAGATAAGATACAACAGCATTTTGCCAGTGTGTTTTTTTTGCTCCTTGTGTGGCTTGTAAACTTAAATCGCAAATGCTTTGTATGTATCTACCGTTACTGCCATTACTACCAATTTGCTGACAGGGCATCAGATTACAATGGCAGAATATTCTGATGTCACTGGAATATCCAGGGAAAGATGTCAAGACCGGGGCTTCACTTTTAAACATTTCTGAACTGTTACATGTTAGTCAGATGTTGAAATAAATGCAGTGTTAGTTAGGGTTGTGTTTTGTTTGAATTATTGCTTTTTGTCAAAATAAAGTAATATTCCTTCTTCTTAGATAGACATACAGGAAGGAACAGATTACCTTCTCTCATGTGAGGACAGGGAATTGTAGTGATACACATCCTCCCAGGAGTAAATCACTGTCCTTAATGTGACAGCTTGTCTCCGTCAGTATATGTGACAATTAGAGTGTGGAGACTCCAGACAGATTCATGACTGATGGCTATGTTGGGATGTCCGTTCGCACACCAACATACAATCACCTCCATCCATCAGCAGATCAATTCAACCTAAACTCTGAAGAAGCAGTCAAGAAAGACAGACACACAAAAAAAAATAAAATAAATTGTGGTGATGCAACAAGATTTCTTTGATACATAGCAACTCTTCTGCCATAGAATGACTGATTTATACTCTCCAGTGAAGAATATACAATACAGCTCTAACCTTTACTCTGTTTAAATGATTTGTCCCATCATTATACTACCCTCCTGATATAAGTGGTCTGCACAAATAGTTCCGCACTTAATGATGATTTGGCGATTTATATGAGGGTGTTAAATACTATATTGATCTTTAAAATGTAGTGTTCATTATCTGCATTCAGAGGTCAATGGCTATGCATAGTTATAATTATGGACTGTAGGAGGCAGTTGTCAACCTATGAATTTATTAATCATTTAGATGCTAGCGTTTGAGCATCTAGTTGTAAGTTTTAAGACAAGTACCTTCTTTTTCCAATAGTCATGAATGTGTCAACGTGAATACAGTTTTCAAATTCAGTTACAAACGTTGAATAAATGATTACAATACAACAAAGTAAATTTTTCTACAGAATTTTTGTTTTTCAATTTTGAGGGAAACAGTAAATTAAATAATTCCTTATTTTCCATTGTTCTTCTAAAGAGACAGTTTGGAAAATAGTAACTGTGGAAAAGAGCATGATCAAACAGAAAGTTGCACTTGGATATTAAGTCTTATCAGTGATTCAGCTCTGAGTCTGTGATCATGTCTAATAGCCTGATGGCAAAGAGACATCAAGACACAGATAAAAGATAATTGGTGTGAAACTTGGTTCTTTGATCTTCATCCGGCTGCCACATTTTCATATATATATATATGTCATTTCTAAGAAATATAATAATATATGCAGAAAGTAGCCCTTTTGGTGTAATGGTGGGATTATTTTCATTATATTTTCGATTCAGATTCTTCTTCAGTGTTGAAAAACTTTTGCATGGATTTTTATGAAAGATTATTCATCTGATACTCCTAAATTTTAAACAGCCCAAACACTATATGGGGCATGATTAGAAAACAAATGATTAAAAAATGATCTTCAGTGTCTTAGTGACCTCCAAAAACAGTCGAGGCCTTTGAATGATGACAGGTTGCATTAAGGCACATCACACCCCTGCGGCAAACAGATGTGCCACTGTACCATTTTTCTATCAGCAGAAACAAAAGACAATCGCAAGATCTATGTCCATGCCAGAGAGAAATCAGGGCTGTCTTGACAAAAACACGAGCATTTCTTTATATCAGAACTTCTAAATAGACATTTAGTTTGAAGAGCAGATGTGTTGTGACATGGCTCACAGGATCATTGTCTGCCTGGCTAACTTGTGATGTAGACTGACAATGACAAGGGAAAAGTTTCTAGCGGGTGTTTTGTGGCTGAGCCACCCGCCGAAGCAGAACACACAGGAAGACCAAGCTAACCTTGCCTGAAGAACCTACAGGCTTATGAAGGGGTCCAGCCAGATAGTCTAATGTCTTCTGACAGATAAAAACACTGAGTTCATTAAATTAATGTAAAAGTAATAAACCGAATTTCAAATAAATTTATATGTGATCAATAACTTTTATTTTATATTAGAAGGAGCACGTAAATGACATCAGACATGAGACAATAGACATGTTTTCCCCAGATTGTGTCCCTCATGGCGACCCCCCCAACAGCCCACCTTCTTGATCCCAGAATATCATCAAATACAAAGTCACATTTGCCGTAGACATATGCAAAACAGAAGACTGTTTGACAGATATACACAATAAACAGACAAATAAATAAGTAAATAAATTTGTTTAAGTCACCTTAATATACATTCAACTTTGTCATATGCATCCAAAGTTGTTTTTTTGCACCACAAATTCTAGCTGCTGAGAGCTCCATCACTAATATATAGATAAAAGTAATTATCCATCGTGTATGAGAAGGTGTATATGCGGGGCTGCCAACATAAAGCAAGTAACTTCTTAGCTGCAGTTTGTACAGCTAAAAATAATGTTTCCAACATCAGTACCGTGATTCTGATACACACTCACCTCTGCACAGTATACAGAGTGTGAGAACCAGCATGAGTAGTGTTAACCTCTGCTGTCTGTGTGGGCTAGGTGGAGATCATCTACACCTCTCCCAATATATATACACCTCTCATTTATATATACACCTCATTTCTCCTGAGATAATGCATGTAAATAAAAGTACTGGAGTGACAGTACACATGCGAGTGGTGCCAAAAACAAAATCTCAGTCTATTCATGACCATCTAGTCCACATGGATACCCAAATAAAAATTCTTCATTAAACTAATGGGGAATGTATTAACACAAGAGTATTTTAAAGGTCAGATCATAAAAACCTCATAGTGTTATACGATGGTCTACTGTGTAGCCACAACCATGACTGAGTGCACAGAGGAGCCATCTGTGATCATCTGTAGTTGCTCGAATGTTATGCTGCTCTGCACATATCATGTTTCAGCAGAGCTAAAGGACTTTTTCCTCTTCTGGTCTAGTTGTAAGAAGTGAGGATCATTGAGCAGAGCAGTTATTTGGGTTCAGGTTCCTCTTTGTTGGTTCATTAACCACAACCACATGCGTGCCACTGACCTTTATCGTAAAAGGGGCTTTAATGACTCCTCTCCACATTTCTCTCCTTTATCCTATTTATGGAAATATGAATCTTTAGGAGGACGCTTGATGCCGAGTCTACGCTCACCTAGTCACGCTCTATTCTCGGTGCAGAGACACGATGGTTGTTTAAGGAGAGAGACAAATGAGATTCTGGAGTAAGGAATAATGTGGAGACTTGTTTAAATGGAGTAGGAAAATGGAATAAGAAAAACAACCATGTGACACAAGAGGAAGGCAAATTGACTACAAAGACAACGAATGGAAACAGAGACTGGCAGAGCGGGTCAGAGGGGGAACAGGCAGTCGAGAATTTACATTAGCTCGGCACTGCTGCTGGCTTAACTATTGCATGTCTACATCACTGAAAGGTTACCATGAGCAGTACTGACAGTTGTGCCTACTAGGCTTTGACTGGCATGCTTTACTCATAGCATAGGGAGAAGGAGGAGGAGAGGAGAAGGGGACATAAGCAGCAAGTAGGAGAAATGAAAGTAAGAGGAACAGACAGATGTGAACGAATAAGGAAAAAGAAGCATAAGTAAGGAGGTGGAAAGGCAGAGGGAGGAATGGTGGAGAGAAATCAGATGAAGGGACGTGGGGATGACATGGAGACTTTAAATGCACACAGATGATTATCTGATGCTGAGTCATTAGTCCTGGAGTAAAAAACTCAGCCATTTATAAAGGGTAAGAAGAGGACAGTGGGCCCCCATGATAACTGCATTATAGACTGCTGTTTGATTGGTCTCTTCAGGGCTCATATATGATACTAAATGAAAACAGGTATCTTCGTTTCTGATCAAATCACCAAGTGAAAAGTTTCTTTGAGGCTATTTATTATTTTTTATTGTGGATGTAATTTTAGAAATGTTTTCGTACTTTATTATGTTCTTTGCAACATATTTCAAGGTGCAAGTCTTCCCTCACTATTTTCATTGCTTCTAAATACTGTGTGGCATGTGGATAGGTTTAACTAAAGTTAAAGTTAAAGGGTAATGTACAAATATGATAGTGTGTGTCTTAGAAATGGCTGAAAAAAATGATAATTTAGAACAACAACACAAAAAAGTAGACAGCTTCTGTAGAGTTCCTTGAACTAATACATGAACTACCATAAAGTTAATTCATTCATGAGAGAAAATCTTATATAGCTTTTGATGTTTCCTTTTCATTGTTCTCTGACAAAAAGCTTAACAACGTGGTGTCTGAGGCACACTGTAATTTGTTCCTGTCTATTGGCCAATAGCCTCTGGTGAAGCATCAGCAATGCCGTGGAAGCCCACAATCAATTCATATGTTCTCCGATTTTAACAGAGGATCAATTTCTCAATGCTAATTTCTGCTGAATGATTGATGGTGGATTGGTTACAACTGGGAATCGTTTTGTCTCCCTCTCACGTCGCGAATGCATTTAAAAGTGATTATAGAATGATCAAAAATCAATTTTCATGCCTCATTTGCTCACGTGATGTATATACTCTGTGATTTCATCTATAGCTGCAAATGGATGCTCTTAAGAGCCAAAGCTTACTGATTACTTGGTGAATACAATAGTTTCAACTGCAGGCACCTTTCCAAATTTGAGAAAGCTTACAGGACTTGAAGATGATGCAATCGCTTTGTGGTTTTAAGAGTCATGAATTTTGAACTGTTTCTCTGAGGGAAAGTCAAACAGCTCTTTGAGTTGAGAAGAGCTGTCCCTGCTGTTTTACGTTTGTCACAGGAAAATCGAAGTAGCACTTGAATTTCCTGCTATACCTCGATAAAGTAGCCTCGCCTCAGTTTTTTTATAGGGCAAGTCTTCCCAACCAAACTAGCATCACATAACTGAGCGCGCATTTGCCCATGCAGATGGAAATTTAAAAATGCCTGGATATGCAAATGATGGAGATTGTGCAAAATTTGCATGTTTTCATTTCATTTTTGTGCACCATTGCATCTCTGCATATGCGACAGATAAAGAATAGCCTCAAGGAGAGCGATTACTACAATAGCTGTCTCTAACTCTGACGTGTTGTGTGAAGTCATTGTTGCATGTTACTGTAAATATGAATGAAATCTTTTCGGGGATCAGAGATATACTTGACATTGTTGTCATCTTCTAAAGCCATATTGTGCCTGCCTGCTGACTTTCTCTAGGAACATACAGTAATATATACACAGGAATGGACAAATTCTTAATCAATTGATCACTGATTCCTTTTTTTTATATATTCCATCAGCTTTACCATAAGGATGTGAGCTGGTTTATCAATACATCATACACAATCACCCATCATGTTTCAGATATTTTAAATTAAACAAGAAATGTGACTCACATTGCAGTTAACTAGGTTTTAAAATTACCACTAAAGGTCAAAATGAAAAATGTTAGTTTTTCCTGACTGTAAGTGGAAAGAAAACCCACAACTCACTTAAATCAACCTCATAAGATAAGTGTGCTGCAGCCAAATTAAAATAAATATACTGGAGACGTGAAACAGCACCGACAGCTGAAACTAAATGAATCTATAGTGCTGTTTGATTTGTTAAATTTCAATCTTCTAGAACACACATTAATGAGCATGAAACATAACATCACACAAAAGAGAGAGAGGCGGCGACTTGCTGATGCATGTAGTGTGCAGAGAGAGTAAGCATAAAAAATATTTTGTCCTATCTGATGTGTACTGAGGAAATCTGAAAGGATGTGATGCTCTCACTGCATCCACAGCTTCTAAAATAGCTTTTCACCGTACTGCGCTCACAGGAGAGGAGAGGCACTTCATACATACAATAACAAAATGGATCAGATCGCCTCGGGCATCGAATTAGGACTGAATCAGCCTCCTCTCTTCTCCCCCTGCGTTATTTCCGTGTAGCCACTCATGGCATAGTAAACCAAATAATCCACTCGTTATGGCAAGGCACATCATTATACGTTAATAGCCTATCCATGTTGACACTCCATTAGGCATAGGGAATTTGGGTAATGTGCTATACCACGATTTGTAGATTCATGGACTTCTCCATCTCAAGGGATATATGCAAGAGCCAGGGAGAAAATTAGGGATAAAACTATGAACTATACATGTAATGCCATTTTTTTAATGAAAGTATGCTGCTGAGGCTTTGTTAAAAATGACTAATAACTTTCATTATTCTGATTTGATGAGGATAGGTGAGGACTCGTATGACAGCACAATTAACTGCATGGTGTGATTCCCAATCTGACGAGAGAAAAGTGTCCCCACAAAAGGAAAGAGGAAAATTACTGAAGGAGGCAGAGAGTGACACAGACAGAGGACAGGAGGTAGGAGGGGGGCAGGAATGGGGGGGGGCATAGATACATGTCAGAACAAGAAAGAGAAATAGATTAAGTTTAAAAAGAATTTATAGAAGAGGTGAAAGCTTTGATGCTGCTCTGACCTGCAGATGTGTTTCACTGCGCTGACACTGGAGGCACCTTTGCACCAGCTCGTCAGAGTCATATTGGTAAAGTTAAATGGCTTTCGAAACAGGTGGGAAATAATTCAGAATTTAAGTTCGACTACACTGAAAAGTTTGGCCTCTTTGATCTTAAGGTGGTTTTAAATGATATTTCACTTTGACATGACTTTCTTTTGACACCCTGCTAAGCTGTTTAAAGCTTTCAGCCACCAGAATGAGCTTTTCTCTTCAGTGTGCTGGCACAGTGAATTGCTTCGCCAGCTCTACAATCTCTGTTGCCGGTAAAAATTTGATCATGAATATTTCACTGATTTTGTCCCATAAAACTCAGCTCTCTCCATTCTAAACTATAATACAGCATGTGTATGTCCTTCAAAGTGTTTTGCATATAATTATGGTCATGCAGATGCTCTACTGTATGCATAATGATTTTATAGTGGCTGAAATAACTGTGGGAGGCACTCCACCTTCAGGCTATCCCTTTCTCTTTTCTCCTATGCAAACACACTCGTACCGTCTTGCGTCCATCTTTTTTTTTCCAGATAGTAGCTGGATTATGCACAGGCACTGTGGGCGGACAGAAAGCTTCTGTCTACAACCGACAGACTTCATTTCGATGTTTCATCTCCCAAAAGACCGGATTAATGCCCCTTAAGAAATATTTCAAAAGGTTCACATACAAGTTTTTAATTTGTCTGACATACGTTAAAGTGTAAATCCATTTATGAGACATGCGTTGGTATACAAATCCAAAAATGTAACGCAATGATGCTCATCTTTTTAACAACTGCTAAAAGTATTTTCAATCACGTGAAAGAGACATTTTACAAACATTTTTTTTTTGTTTCCCGCAATTAGTAGATCACTTCACCTCATGTTACAACATATCAGACATAAATATTTCTCCTATAATTTAAGTAATTTCTTATCAGATGGCCAAAGGCTGCAGGGATGCAAGGATTCTCCTTGATATTAATTTGATTTCACATTTGTTTCAGAGAGAGGGAGGGAGAGCTATAAATAAAAGAAAACAGAAAAGGGGAAAAAAATGATATAAATATGATGACAGCAAGAGAGAAGGACAGCAAGAAAAACAGAGGGGAAGAAAGAGAAGAAACTATCTGTAGAAGAGAGACTGGATGTAAAAGATGCAAACTTACACTAAGATCCATCATAAATACTTATCAAACAGAATAAGAAAAAATTATGCAAATTGGAATGCGTGCTTACAAAAAGCTTACCTATAGGATCTTTAAGATATATATTGGCTAAAAGTAACAACACATATGTCTACTTTTATAAGGTTTATCCAATTATTAATATCTAGACCACTTTATAAGCTTTATTGCTGCTTTAATTATTCTGTAATTTACCAAGACCTATTTCCTCTATTATAAAATATTCAATGAATTTAACTTTTGGCTATCACAAAGAAATTACCCCAAATTACCATTAAAAAAAAAACACACACACACACACACACACACAGAAAGAGAGAGAGAGAGCGAGAAACATCCTGACACAAACCAAACCACAGCACATACTCACACCTCAAGACTGAAGTCACCCCATGGAAAAACTTCATTTATTTTCTTGCTGCTGGCTTTACATTGTGACCTTTCTAAGCAGTAGGTGTACAGCACTGGGACGAGGTGGCAGTAAAAGTGACTCAGAGGGAGGCATATGTGCCTGCAGCCAAACTCATTGACATGCATGTTTTCAAATCCCTGGACTCCAAAAGGTGCCAGTGTGTCAGTCTGTATGTGTGTTCTTTGTGCAATACATTTCAGGCTGGGTGTTGCTGCCATTTTCCCTTTTTGGTCATTTAGGTGTCAGGAGCCATTCCCTGTATAAGTGTGTTTCTGTGAAGTGTTGTAGCTCTGTAGCACCCCAGGCACTTGTACCACTGTTCTCCGGAGAATCTGAAAGGTGGACGCCCACAGTAGTTTAATATGCCTTCTTGGGAGGGAGGCAAATATGAATGGGCCCCACAAAAAGGGATGCATTGCCCCATATGAGTATTTACAGAGGGGAACAAATTTTAACACAAACTACTGACGGTCCTTTAATGTGTGAGAGATAAAGTGGCATCATCATGAGAGTTACCAGAAAATCGCTGAGTTCAGAGTCCATTTAATTTTTCTAAAAGACTTTATCTGCCCTCCATGCGACGTTCTCCCTCTGTGGTGTGACTTTAATACGCTGCCTCACGTTACAATACTTCTGGAGCTGAAGATAAGCATGTTCAAAAGGGGGCAGTTCTTTATGTTTTCACAGTTTAACAGGAAACATTTCTACTGAAAGCCACACAGAAGATTCATAGGTCAAATGAAATTGTTAACCTCAATTACTCTGTGCTCTAAAACAGAGGCTAGAGGTCACAGCCTCGATGAGGAGTTTAATTTTAGAGTAGCCGGAGGTGTTTCTGGACAGTTAATATCTCTCTTCCTCTTCCTGTCTCTCTCTTTCACCCTGACTAATTCTGTCATTCCCCTTTCACTCTTCACCTATCATCACCACGTGACCCTACACATCTGATTGTTTTAGCAACAATAAAAGCAATCCTTCTCTTAACATGTGTATTGTCTGGAAAGGGCCCAGAGCTACGAAGTTTCTCAGTAAGAATGAAACCCTGACACGTTTTTTGTTGTCCCCTTAATGTAAATCAAACCAAAAAGGGGTATTTGTGGTGCTGCTGGGTCATCTAATGAAAGCTTAATCCACCAGCAAATGCCAAAATGTGTAAAACCTTACATGTATTTGTGTGGATGGAGTGTGCAGCCACAAATCAGTCAAAGGCTGAAAATGAGCTTCCAGCCAAACTCCCTGCACGTATCAGATCTGTTGTATTAACACTGATTGCAAGAACACCTTGAAAGGTGAGATAATAAGAAAGGTCAACATTTATTCAGTCTGAGTTCAGACAGATTTAATTATTTGGCGATTTCGTGAGTTGTGATACTGTTTAGTGATCTGTCATAGTTTAGGGTAAGGGTATTATACGTATCCCCCTTTCTTCTTTTGTCTCCTTTAGTTTCCCCCCTTCCCCTGTGTTTCTTGAGGTACGGTACTGTATGTTGCCACAGCTCTTGTGTCTGTGTCTGCTTCCTCAGGATTGGTTCAGAATTTCATGCTCTTTTTTTCTTTAACTGGCCAACAATTGAATTGAACGCAACTGGACTTAGGACTTAGGTTGTCAAAGACGTTTCGCCTCCTTATCCCAGGGGCTTCATCAGTTAGGAAGGCATCAGTCTGACTAGTCCTCACTAGTCTGACAAAACAGTGGAGTTAGACCCAGGTATTTAACCTCTGTGGGAGTGTTCACACAGCTCCTGGTGAACAATAGCTCGTTAGTGGAGTTTCACTGACCATTGTTAGTCATGTGAGGCCTCCAGTGAACGGCCATCGTTAGGAGTCTTGTGAGCCCACTGGTGAACAACAGTCGTTGGAGTCACATGAGGTCAGTTTTGGGCAGCTGTTGTTGGAGGCTGAGTTGTTAATTCTCCTGGGTAAGGTTGACAGGGCAGCATTGTAGATGGGAGATAGGTGGTGTCGCAGACCCCCTCCCCTGTTTTTTTCCCCTGTTTCCCCTCTGCTGGTAATATTTAGTTGGTTATATGCTAATGAAGGAAACTTCTTTGCCCGTATGACAATACATGCAATTTACAGAAACACACTGCAGATGCAGAAAACTCATGAAAATGCCTGAAGTCATAAAGTGCACAACAATGGGGAAGTGCTATAGACTGATGTACAGTACGAATGACTTAATTTGGGACACTATGGATAGCAGCCTTTAATCAAAACAGACAAACTGCTCTAGTTTGTCGAATTTTGTTGTAAAAGTGGAACAGATTTTTCTTGCCAAGGTTCACTGTTGTGAAAGGATAATAAAATTTAATTGGAATGCATTGAACAACTTCCCAACTTGTACACCCGATGTTGCTGGAAAACATCGTTAACACTTTCTTCTAATGACTTAAAATCCAATGGACAGTCACAGCTGCTTAATGAGGGCTGGATGGCAGTACCATAAAAAGAGCATTAGATGAGTAAACGGTGAGACGAGCACACACATACACACGCAACATATCAAATAGCTATATATTATATGGTCTCATAAAAGAATCCTTTGACTTAACGTGGCATCTTGACCTGTATTGTGGATTAAAAAGGGGTAGTGATGGCTGTAAATCAAACTGAGACAGTGTCGGTTGTGTGAGTGTTGTTACTATTGTGGTTAATAGCACCATCTCCACCACAACACAAAAAAGTTTACTGCTTCTTAGTTTGATTATTGACAGTCCCGTAAAGAATGAGATATCAATGATATAATTAGGATCCGGGCGTGATTTATCCCGAAACGTCTCAGTTAATAAATCTCTTTTTCGATCACGTAACCTATTGGGAGTCTCTGAGTAAATTATAGATGGATCCAGATAACACTACGGGCTGCATCGTCATGCTAACTATTGATTCCTCTACATTCTACATTCATACTATATTCTCTACATTCATCTAGTCTCCTCCTTTACATTTTAAAGTGCATGCTGCCACATTTTACTTCAACTATGTGCCAACTATCAGGTCACACTGACACACACGGCATTCAAGCTGTGAGATGTACGATAATGGTAGAAACACAAGAAGTTATTGACTTTTTCCAATGGTCAATAACAGAAAAGTGTGAGGAGTGAAAAGGACAATAAAATTCAATGAGAGTGAGAGATAAACCAGTGGAGCAATACAATCAATTCTGATGAACGTCTAATACTAGTAAATTCTAACAGTGATCAAAATGGATAATGTTAGTGACACATGCAGCAAACTTTGGTTTCTCTGCTGCTATAATATCAACACCAAACATCAAAATGCAAAAGGGAGCATAAATAAAAGTAGTAATCATAGCAATCAGGGCATTAGGTCAACTAGGCCTTTACTATGATGGCACAGAGCTGGCCGTCCACCTAACCAGTGACCCATTCCACCGGTCAAAATTACTTGACAGTGCAACTGGAAACCTGAATGGTGACTTGACCTACTAAAACCAAGTGTGTGCGTGTGTGTGTGGATGGAGGATGCTGATGGGGGTTCATCTATGAGCAACCATTTCCACCCCCTGGTGGATATGCACATGCAGACAGGAAAATTCAGTAGCTGTGTCCTTAAAAGTGTTTCTGTTTGTTTCTTATATACTCTGTATCTGTATATAGTGAATCTGTATACTAAATGTGTGTGTGTGTGTGTGTGTTTATCTGTCTTACAAATGGCACCTGCATCACAGAAGAAGAGTTTTCCAAGGACAGGGGCGAATCAACAAAAATTACACAGCTGCCAAAACCCATTACTGCAGAATCGTGCAAATCTGGCCCAATGGGTGTCGACCGCTCAATGAGTCCATGGAGCATACAGACATGAAGTGAAGCACATAAACATACAGTATGTGTATATATAGAGTACAGCCTGTTATACACAAGTGATCAATGCAAAGGCATCACACTAATATATTTTATGCCAATAAATCTCTATTTCATATTATGCTCAGTTATAATGTCCTTCCCTCACTCTGTATGGTTTAAACAACAAATGGAAAGGTAAAGCAGCTAAGAGAGTCGCCTCACTCACCTTTATTACGAAGGATCAACCAGAACAAATCAACTCCGTGTTTATAGTCTCCTTTGAAAAGCTTTTAGGTGTATAATATACATTTTTACTGTAAGTAGATCTCAGCGAGGCATGAAAAAACCAAAGCTCTCTATAAGATGCTCAACCTTCCAGTCAGACTGCCTCTGACCCAGCTCCATTCGATCCTTCCTACATTCACCCACAGCTCAATTTGACCTTTCACAGCAGGCGCGTGCCTGTTTCACAGTTATCCATCCATGCTAGCTGCATACAGGTTGAAAATTAAGGCCTGGTTTTTAGTAATTTACATCAGACTATGAAACTGTGGGGACAGCAGTAAAGCAAAAACAGGCAGGTTAGGAGATAAAAATAGTAATAACGGGAATGTTTGCTCCATTTTTTTTTTTTTGATATCTGTGAGGTTGAAATTCCTTATTATTGTTATCACGAGATCAGTTTTTAGCTAATTAAGTAAACTGCATTTATTAAGAAATAAATGCAATTGAATGCAAGATACTGGAGATGACAGTGATAGATGGTATCAGCCTGAGTATTTTAGGTTGCTCTCAATTTATGGCCAATAAAAAGAAAGAAAGATGTCTCCTCAGGCATCTTTTCCTTTGACCCATGAACTGAGACCTCAAAGAAGGTGCCAAGTTGGGTCCCATTTGACATCCTTAGCCCTTTAGCACATTTCCAATCCCTCTCTATCCCAGACCAACACACACACACACACAACGCTAATGTGTGCTGCACTGTCATTACACAGAGAAAATGTTGACATGTGGGTCAAGGTTCACCATGCGGTGTAATAGCTTTTCATTGACTCTTAATAATGTCAGTAGAAATGAATGAGTCTATTATAGAACACACAGCGGCAGCACAGGACATGAACGCAGACAAGACAAAGGTGTAATTATCTGAATGTGTTACACTACATTGTAGCAGATCATTCATTGTTCCACAACAGACGCTGCACAGTGACATTTCATTTCTGTTGAACTGATTTAGTGTAAAAGTAGAATGATTGGTTTATTGACTGAATGGTTGAAGGAATAATCTATTAGTAAAATGAAGTGACAGACAATGAAATGCTCTAATTCCTTCTTTCATATACATGGTCAAAATTGAGCAGAACAGGAGCCCAGTATGTTGAATAGGAGTTTTTTCTTCAAATGGAAAAAAACAAAAAGCAAAACAAAACTATTAAGTAATTTAACTAGACCCATTGCGGTCGATAAGTTAGCATCATACTACAGAACAAAAATGCTAACCAGTATGAAAAGAGATAGTATGTTCAGTACACATATAAGAACAAAAATAAAATCAAATAAAATCTTTGGTTTGAATGATTAAGGCATCCTCTTTGGAGATAGTGGGAAGGCTTTTATGAGTGACTTGTGTGTTTTGTTATGAGAGCTTTGAAGGAAAAATACACAGAGGGAAATATATGTGGCTGAGTATTTTAGACAGAAACAAGGAGCCAGCGAGGATCTGACTATTGGTAGTTCTCCCTCTTGTGAAATTAGATTGCATTACAAGACAACCGTGTGGTCAAACAGGACTGACATTCAGCTGCCTTGGATGAACAACACTGCTCTCATGATTTTGTACTACTGAGATCTAAACTCACACAGATGCAAAGCAGGTAGGGCTCTAAAGGCAGGAATTCATCTGCAGATAAGGGAAAATGTATCACCTGCAGTAAAGCTTTCAGTCTTCTGTGGTGCTGATGATGTGGTCATAAATGAAAATGTAGATGTTGTTTAGATCAGAAGGTCCTGGTAGTCAGCACTTTCAGGATTGGCTGTACTGAATATCAAGCGAGCATCAGACAGAACAATCGCAGTAACAAGATCATTGATGGAACTTTTTGTTGGCTTGCAAAAAAAACAAATGAAGCAAAGTCTCATGAGGGAATTTCTTAAGCTTTGAGAGATGAACTATTTTTTTTTTTGGAACAGTATGTTTAAATTTGATATTTTATTCTGAAAACAGTGCATTGCAGATATTTTCAATCGGTTGCTGTTGGGAGAAACTTCAGTGGATTTCATACAAAGGACAATGGACATTGTTCTCTCGCTGAGCTTCCTGCCCCGTCTCTCCACTCTCTTCCTCCCAGTTTCAGAAACCATTTTCTTTGTGTTCCTCAAATAACATAGCAGCTTACTCTCACTGACGCCCCTCCCCTATCCATTTCCTTTGGCGGCCCTTCTCTTTCATTTTGTTCTTGCCTTTTCATTTCACCTTTCTATTTCCCACCTGCCTTCCACTTTCCAACCAGCCAACTCTCATTTTGTTTTGACAAAGCTGTAGTCCTGTGATATGCTGGGTTGTCATGATAAGCACCTTAACAACAGTCAAATCGAGAAAAATACACATAGAAAATGTCCACACCTTATACATGTATGTGCAAAAACATGAACTTGACCCGCTGACAGCATCAACCGTGCAGATGATGAACTATTCTTGATATTACATAATGCCATGTCAGGCTAGGGGAGCATGCAAGCTACCAATTTAGCAATAACAGAAATAAACAGACAAGTTAGCTGCCTACAGACATATTGACATGTCTGTAGAAAAATGTGCATACTGACACACACCTACACGTGCACGTACATACGTGCATGCACCTTTACACACCCACTCATAAAAACACATCTGGTCACATGCAGAAATGTTTGCACACACATGCGCAATCACACAGACACATGTACAGTGTGTTTTTTTTGTTTTTTTTTTAACCTGGTGATGATGGAGGCTCAGTCATGGTAGTTTGGAATTTGCTGCCCCCTGCTGAAATTATAGGAATAACTCCAGCCTCACAATGCAGCAGAAAGAGATCAAAAGGAAACAGAAAACTATTTAATTAAAAGTGGAAGCAAAATCTTTTTAAAGCACCTGTAATATGCCCTCTGGATGATTTTAGCTGCATGCCTCATATGAGATATTTAACAAACTCCTGCTTCATTACTGCACATTTTAGATTGATCTCAATCACAGTGATGTCACTGACCACCTAATCGACATTACTGCTGTACTGAAGTAATTTGTCTCTTCTTTCCATTTCTATCTCACTCATAGATTTTGCTGACAATGTCAAGCCTCATGTCAACAGTGCAAGATAAGAAGAACACACGGGGCCATTTGCCTCTCATTACAGCATCCACACACATCACACACACACATACACACGCTCACAAATGGCAGCAAGCTATTGTTCAAGGTGCTGACCTGCCCTTCAGAGGCTATTTTTGGTGTAGTGCCTTGCCCAAGGACGCTTGGACAGGCAGATAGCAGGAGCAGTAGTAGCACCTTTATGAAGTCAGCCACAAAAAACCTTAACTAAACAAACACTGCTGACAGTTTTTTTCTTGCACATTTTCCCCTCCTCACTCTTTATCAAATGATCAGGAGGAGAATCTAGGTTGCTATGATCTTTAGGCAAGGCTGACTTTGGTGTGTTGTGTTTCTACTTTGGCTTTGTCCTGAAGTGATGCCCCAGAACACCTTGTGTGAGTCAACTCATCTGCTCTGCCTTCTCCATAACTGCAGGGCAGAATGCAGCACCCCCTACCTTCTCTGACTGCTCTTCTATCTTTGGCCTCGCGTGTGCTTGTCTGTCTTAAGGCACCTGTATCAGTCTATGTCTCCTACAAATCTGCATCTATTTTATGCTGCCTGTTCGCGCTGTGTGTAATCTGTAATTGTTTCTGTATTATATTATGGGATGCGCTTGTTCCTCTGCCTCTCACTTGGCATGGCCAGGCTAACTTGTCATGCTCTCACTGCCAGGTCTCAAAGTATAAGATTCTTATCTTATTGTCGTCTCAGGCTGAGCTGCTGAGGTCCGTTTATCCGTCTCAACACTCCTGTTTATCTGAGCGAATGAGCTGAACCTGAATTTCATCAATACTTTCAACACAAATCTACTTATAGAGAACTTCACATGACGACCTGATTGCTGAGTGCTTTGGGAGTGTACCACATGGGTGCAAATTGTTTGATCATTGTCAGACTTGTTGCTCGATGACATTCTCCAGCTCTCTATCCTTTTATTAACTGCCAGTCTTCACTCTCCAATCTGATAAATGCCCAAGAAAGAACCTTTAAAAAGCTGCTCATGGTGATAAAACTAACATTTGTGTTCATTTGTATGGTTTTTCCCGAGCATCTCCCATCTGCAGACCATGACAAGCAAATGAAAAAGTTTAATACAAGGCAAGATAAGCACCAGCTAGGGAGGTATGTAGTCCATACAGTGCTGTTTTTCCTAACAGGTTAGCTGAACTAGAATAAAAAATGTATGCCTCGGGAAATAAAGACAGTATTCATCCATCAGCCAACCACATTGATTTAGATAAAGTTTTCGGATAAAGCTTATCTGTACGAGGCTGCTTTTTCCCAAGACAGCCATTTAACCCTCACATGACTCTCTGAACGGGTTTATCTAAGCAGGCCAGAAGCCTTCAGGCCATAAAGTGTTGGTAGTGACAACGTGACACAACAACAAGGGATGATTGACTTCACAACAGCTATAGGATCAAGTCGAGATGTCTCCTACAAAGCAAAGAAACTAAAGCTGATGTGTGAAAGTTGGATGTAAGTGCACGATTGCACACGCAGAGAGAAACATATTTAGGATTGTATTGACAGTGATATAAAATGCCCCCTAATAAATAGTAGCTCACAGAAAGAAAAAAACCTGCTATCTTATGTTCTTTATCAGTAAATGGAGTCTGAGGGCTTGACTGACATTCATCTATCTTGTAATCAGGGCAGATGGAGCATCTGTTGGTAACCGACACATAAATGACATTCTCTCTTTTCTTCTTTCTTTCTGGGCATGCTGCCTTTGTTTGATGGAGACAGTAAAGAAAAAGATATGCTGAAATTCATGCAACAAAGGTCTCCGGCTTGAACTGATCAAATAAAGTTCAGAAAATCCATGTGGATTATTTGAAGCACCTGTAATTAATTTATTTATCTCTTTGCAAGTTATTCAGATACCTGCAATAATTATCGTTAGATTTCACTGATTTCACTGAAATTACTAACATTAATGATAACTGTGCTGCCAAACTTTTCCATTAAACCGTGACAGTGTGAAGGTGAGTCGGATGGAGGTCCAGTGAAGCCACACTGGGAAGTCCGTGATGTCACAAAACTCCAAATTTTTCTTCAGAGCATTAACAATGTGAGTTGTCTTGCTAAAGCGGCTACAACAAACTTGACAGAAGGGAGAGGGAGGTGCAGCTGAGACCCAGTTACTATACAGCCACCCGGTCCTCAGAGGAAGAGGTTAAATAAGGCTGACACGTTGAGGTACAATGTGTATTTCATAGTATGTGTACGTCTCGACCAGATATTCATCTATAATGTGATTTGTAAAAGAATCTGTGTCTGTGGCACAGACACAAAAATGCCATCCTATCTTTTTAGCTTTCATCACAAACAGAGACATTCAAAATATAGCAAAGAGACTAGAGGCACAGCTCAGTTATACGTAAAAAAAACAAAACAAGAGCCAGCACTCAGGTTTTCTTTATAATATTTATTCTTAAAAATGAGTAAGCAGACAGTTCTTGTGTCCTGTAAATACCAAAATCTGTGTAGAACAGTACAGAACAGTAAAACACCCTTCATTATATTTCTATAACAAGATCTTTTGAGCGACATATCAAAAGACAAAACAAAGAATGTATTCTTTTTTATTACAGCACTTCTTTTTAAACATTTTTTCATCTCAAGAAATAAAACCACAGATTTCTAGAAAGAGATGTAAAAATATGTATCAGCATGATCAGTGTTAAACAGCATGCTAGAATATCTGATGCACACATCTATTAACTTGCACAAACATCAGTGAGGAGATGATAATGTCATAATGCAATCACACCAGAGGGACCAATCACATGTTTAAGAGGATGTCATGGCTTAGACAGGAGGGGCTTCGGTCACTAATCACTTCCTCGTTTTCCCTCATTACTTACTCGATCACGCACTTCCTCAGCTCATCAATTCCTTATTTATTCCCCTGCCTTCTTTGCCTCCTCCTGAAAAACTGTAAAGAAGAAATCTTACATGTTTCATCCCCTCAGATGCTCTCCTCTGATTGCATTGTCATTCGGAAGCAAGGACAGAGGAAAGAAAGGAAGGGAAGCGAGAAAGTCGGACAAAGCGAGGAAGGAATAGAGGACAACTCAGGTGTCTTTCAAGTGCTGATTGGATGAAACTGTAATGGACTGAGATCGATCTGAACATTGAGACCAGCTCATTGTCTCTTAACCACAATAAAATGGATTCTAGGGACAGAAGGCTTCCACCCTTGCTGTGACTTAGAAGAATTAAAAGCTCTACTGTTTTAATGTTTTACAATGTGAGGAGAAAAAGCCCGTCAAAACACTAATCAATATCAGGACCAATGGTGATCATGGATGTGTGCTGAAATACAAAGCATTTAGTGGCACTACAGCTTCATATGAGGCCTTTTCAAAGCCCGACAAGTGATGAAGAAAAGCCAAAAACAGAAGAATAAAAACTTGAGGGGGAGGACAAGTACAGATCGAAGATGAGATGGAAGGACAGCAGAAAATAAGGAGAGATGGGGACAGAATGAAAAGAGGGGCCATGAGGAGACAGATGGGTTTTGAAATGTTCATCTGATGAGCATCCGTCTTCCCCTCTACGGGCAAGCAGGAAATAAAAAAGCAGGGGTGGAAGCACGTCCGTCTGTCACTCTGTGTTAGGCTCAGCATTATTACTGTGAAATAACAGATATCCACGACTTACAGGAGGGCGTAGAGAAGAGAGAGAGGTGTGTTTTTAGACTCAGCCTGCGAGTTGCTCACTGCTATTCGTAGCCATGTACAGATTTTCAGCTCAAACCTAACAGATGTAAAATTACAGGTGCCTAAACCTGCGGGGATCTATTTTACAGTTTTCAAAACCTGGACCCTTTTTATATTTATCTTCCCTTTAATTTTTTACTATAAACCGCCATCTGTTTAGAAAGAGTAATGCCATAAAAAAATCAGCAAAGACCAAAAAGACCCTAAAAATCCTACTCTGATAACCTATTAATATCATTCAGTTACATCCAGAAAGCAAAGTTTCTTCTTCAATTGCTAAATCACAATTGGTTCAAGTAAACAAAAATCACCAAAGGCCTAAAAGGAATCCAAACCCCTCACAGTCACAGCTGTTTCAGACGGTGTCTCAGATTTCAATGGCAAAACTCTTTATATACAATTCAGATTAAGATTGGTTTACAGGGGAAATCAGTTCACTCCTTCAGCCTCAGTACAAAGACATGCTGCTGTATCCTCTCTCAACACACACAGAAATGTAGAATGGTCCCCAAGCTGCCACATTTTGGTACCTAGTACCTAAGAGAGAGGCAGAGTGCTCTGCCAATAAATGTACAGTGTAAGCCTTTCATAGCACAATACCACGGTATTGTTCTAAAGGCACAAACACTAGTGTGACCAGAATTGACAAGGTATCAGGACAAGTTTTAACCATATACTGTATGTCATCAAATAGATTTTAAAACATTAATGGTTAGAAGAAGAAAGAAACAGCTCCTTTAGTCACAATATTAACTGAAAACCACAAATGTGTTACTCAAAGTTTGTGCAAAACAGAAGCAGACTACAGAATCACGTGATAACCTTTCCTTTTTTTTCGGATTTTTTTTTTACAAAATGAAAAATAATGCTCCAAGTCATTTGTTTCCTGTTTTGTGTAGTGGTTGATACTGTTGCTGTTGTTGTTTGCTGTAGTTTTTGTTTGCAGGCGGCTTGGTCGGCCAGTCAGGGAATCAGTTAGAAATGCGTCTCCTTCTCTGAGATGGTGGATATTTTCCCATCAACCTTGAGTTTTGCGTCATTGGCAGCATAAGGACTGAGGGCGGCAAGTTTCCCTCTCATTTTCAGGTCTGGGCTGGGAGTCGTCAACTTCTTCATCCTCTGCAGAGTCAGAAATAAGATCAACAGAAAAGAGGCTGTGTTTCAGTCTCCCATCACAAAGTTATTTCTAGTAACAACATTAAGCTCATGTTCATCTTATGTGTATAATAGTAGGATTAAAATCATAGCAACAAAAAAAAATTAGCCAACTATGAATCCATATTTGGCTTTCTGCCAGCAAAAATTGGATTGATATTTACAATAAACATGCTTTTTAAATTACCTTAACATCAACTGGCCTTTGCCTCATTTGCGTAGACATTAGAGTTATTTTTTTAGTTTTTATACTTACTTAGAGGAAATTTGGGAAAGTCCATAAACTCATCTAGTTTATTGAAACATAGTGAACATTGATGGACATAATGAATATTCTCTATTTGTCACCATGCCTCTGGTCAAACAAAGACTAGGGGCCACCACTGATTATCTTCTATCAGAAAGCTGGAGTTTCCTTATCTGCTTGCTGTGAAGCAAACAATGAGAGATCATTCAGTTGCGCCAGAGGCCTTTTGAGATGTCACGTATCATACGACTGCATTCATGAGGCACACTCAATCAAAAGTGGGCAAGTGTTAAATTAAAATCCTTCCCAAATGCAAAACAGTGAGTGAAAGTGAAAAAGAACAGACGTGCTAACACTGTTCACTGTTGTTTTGAATGAAAGACGCACAAGACACAAGGAGATGAAGAGGCACCCGATGTCACAAAATGGGAAGTAGGTGCTGTTCCTTGAATAAAAACCTTTTTTTGGAACAGGATAGTAAACTGGAGATAATGAATGAATGAAAAGAGAAAAAGAAGCTACCATGGTTGGTTGGATGTCACTTATCTATTTACCATGACTGTAAGAGTACTATAAAAAGCATTACAATGAATTAGACAAATTTAATAGCTCAGGGTTTGTATGAGTTATACAATTTAACTTGACCAACTTCTACCATTTATTGTCACAATTACGTTATCTGTTTATACATTTGTGTGTTTGTACCTCAGAGAAGGTGCCAGGTGTCTTCCAGATCATCCAGAGAATGCCCAGAGGGATGCAGACCATCGAGGACATGGCCATGAACCAGCCGATACCATAGCCCCAGTCAGGGTAGGTGTACATGTTGTTGTACTTCAGTGGTTTGTATTTAATAAGGAAGAAGAGGAATATTCCCTTTGGAAGACAAAAATGATCTCTTTGTAAATGCTGTTATTTACATTTTCAGAAAGGCAGATTTGATCAATAAAGGTCAGATACTGATTTAGTGAATTTAAAACCAAGGCCAAAGGGCTTTGTGTAATATATGACTCCCTTCTCCATTCAGGTATGAGTTGAAGCTACGTTTGGGATGCATATTCAGTGTTTTTGTTTGCATTAAGAAATATTTTAAACAGAAATCTCACAATAATATGGTCTAACATAACTGCTCATATAGCAAATATAGCAATATTTACAAAACGTGAGAAATAATATAAATAAAGATTTATCAAAAATAATTTTGATCTGTAGCTTCACACACAAAAACGATGACACGATGCACTGTTGTTGATGCTACAGCTGCACATAGTTTTGTGTCTGCAGCGGACTCACAGCACAGATGCCCGGGGTCAAGATCATCCAGCACCACTTGATGAAGAAGATGGGTTTGTAGCCAATCATGTCTTCAATATTTAGGTAGAATCTGTCACTACCTGAAATGTAAATCAGTGTCACTCAGTGTTTGTGCTGATTGTCAAAATAATTCCATGACTGATGTCTCCTGATGGAGTGTAGTCGTCTAGACAGAGCTGCTGACTGGATGTGAAAAAGATCTACTCTGAGGCTCGTCTCATCGACTCAATCAGTCTGCTTTGGTGCATGTGAGAACTTCACAACAGAATTAATGGAATCAGGTGCAGGAAATCGTTTCAGTGTTTAGATTTTTAAACCCATGAACGACTTCCAAGAAATGAATACATTACAGGACAGTTTGGCATGTTAAATAAGGAAAATGACAGAACACAGTTAAAAATTCTGAATGGCCATCTTTCATATTGTTATAGTAAAATAAAGTTGTCTTTAGCACATCAGTACAAAGAATTGTTTGCTGTGTTTAGCAGTAAATGCTGCATGTGTCTGGGACCATTCTCCAGCAGAGGGCAGAGAAGATGTATTACTGTGACATGAAGGATAAATGCATTACACAAGGTTTGTGCAATGGTCTGTATTCCTGTGCTGGAATGACAGTTTGATCAGTTGCTCAGCTGGAAAAAGACAAACCACTTCATCGTGAGGTGACAGGAGTTAGATGAACACTACTTCAGGATCTCCTGTTAGGTTTTAAATGGAGTCTTGACTCTCTTACCGTACACCCAGCCGATGCATATGGACTCAAATATGGCCACAAAGAGCAGACACATCCCACTGGCAGCATAAGCGTCAAACAGCTGGAACACATACATCCCTCCCTGAGAAGAGGAAACGGGTGTGAGTAATCAGGAGGATAGCATCAAATAAATTAGGAGTGCTTGATTTAGCTTGCAAGAGAGCGATGACAGAGAGGAAACAAATGACTGAAAATGAAGATCTGTCCCATGATTCCCTTCGGTTGTTGTCCCAAGGCTTTCCAGTTTTGTTGAACACCGATGTGATGTGAAATATTTTAGCCCAAGTGAATGTTTGTGAGAAATTTGAAGAAATTCCCTCAGCGTGTTGCTGAGATATCACGATTTTCCCAATTTTTCTGACTTCTGGCTGTGGTGTTCGCCTCAGCAGACATAAAAAACAGCAGATAACAGACCCTCTGGCTCAGTTTAAGGGTAGCCTGAGACAGCACCTCCAAAGCTCACTATGCCATATCTCAAATGATTAGTTTGAATACCAAGAGTGCAGAAATGATGACCTGTAGGATACGAAGGGTTTTCTACCAGCTTAGTTCTTTGCGCTTATTGTGGCAGCAGTTTTGAATAGGAGCCGTATCTTTCCTCTCATCACACCCTCAACAAGAAAGCAAATATGTGCATTTCCCAAAATGTCAAACTATTCTTTCAAAGGTTTCCATTTATTCAGTAACAATTCTTGCGCTCACATATTATCCCCCTACTCTGGCTACCCATCCTTCACTCAAGGCAACTTATCTGCTTATTTCTGCCTCCACTAAAAGGGCCATCATAAATAAAATCTTAAAATCTGAACATGACCGGAAGAGTAGGGTTACATCACCGCTCCAAACTGCAAGCAAATAGCTAAGAATATCACCTAACTGTCTCAGCATGCCTTTTTCAGGCAAATACCGAGCTACACTCAGACGAGACTTTTTGAACTGTTATCCCACCTGAGGCTCTTTGTGTCATTTTATCCATGATCGCACTTTGATGGCGGAGAAGAATAAAGTGTCTAAAGGGCAGGTGGTGTTGGGAAGTGGGAGATGAGTAAAACAGAGGGACTATGGATGATTTTCATATAGTGGTGACAGGGATAATGTCACCACTCAAAAGTAGAATGGACACAATATCCCTATAGATGTTGCTATATGGCCAGTTATGCTGGACTATCTGGCCATATAACTATTTTGAATAGAATGGGCAATGACAAATAGAGGTGAAGTCACTGGCCACTGCAGCTGTCTACAAAAACACCGAAGTCAATAGTCCATTAAATTCTCTTTCCAGTTTTATGGCCATTACCAGCCACTATAGAGAACAGTAGAGTATTCACATCAGGAGTGGATGGAGTACAACACATATGGAGAGATGGAAGGTTTTTAGTATATGTGGATAACCTTCATGTTGTGCGGAGCCAGATTCTCAAATAGATGAAAGCACTGGTGACATAGTTCTTATCATCCTTGGGTGGATAACATGTGGATGAATGTGGACCTTAAGGATTGGAAATAAAACGCTAAGTGGGAAGTTCTTCCTGGCTAAATGCTGAAAAAGCAGTTTTTTGTTGGTTTGAATTATTAGATTCTGTTTCCTGTACCTGTGACATGTGCAATGACAATAAAGTTGAATGTAATCTGATCTAATTTCAAGTGATTTACATATTTTTGAAGTTGTAATACAAAACTAATACCTATAAATTAATGTCTTTCACTTTCAAGCCTTGGCCAGATCACACAGTGCCAAGAAAGACATTTGTGGACCTGTAGCAGGATTGGTTTGACAGACAGAGCAATCAGAGAGCATATGTTGGAAAAATCTGGGTAGTATCTACGAATCAATCTGAGGCTTTGAAATTGACAGTAACGATAACCTGACATTTAACTCTCTGGAAACAGCAGTGCTTTTTTTTCTTATATTATACTCGCAATGCACATAGGGGGGAGAGTTAGTAATGTAAATAAAAGTTCACTAGTAGTGACCATCATCTGCAATGTCTCACAGGGTTTTTTCATTATTTATACCGTATCACCATATTTATAGCCATATTATAGATGAGTCCTTACCTCTGTGCACATGATGAGACCTATGAAGAAGGAGACTATAGACATGCCAAGAATCAGAAGCTCTCTGCGGTAGCCTCTCCTGAACGTCTCTGGATACATGTCCACCACAGCTGTCACTAAGCTTTCCACGCACACAAACTGGAACAAAAAAACAAACAAACAAACAAAAAAAATTAATTAAAAAAATTGCACATATATCAGTAAAAAATGCTGTTCTTGAAATAAAGATGGTATAATCTTTATTTCAAGAACAGCATTTTTTTACTGATATATGTGCAATTTGCTGACAAGGCAGTGAATATGTTCATAAAAACACAGTATGCAGTTGTTCAAAGCTAAACTACTAACTTATCTAAAAATCTTATTTTGAATTTGCTAATGCCATGAAAACCAGGTGTATCCCTTGAATGCAGTAAAGAGTGGAGTACTGCAGTACTAGAAATAAAGCTGAGATGTTTCCCCTTTAATTTCTGCTGTATTTCCAGTTGTTTTATATGCAAATGTTCCCCCAACAAATAACTGATATTTTAATTCCACTAATGAGTCTAACCTGACTGTCCAGGCCGAGGAAGATGAGCATCATAAAGAAGAGACAAGCCCAAAGTGGAGACAGAGGCATCATAGTTACAGCCTTGGGGTAGGCAATGAACGCAAGGCCAGGACCTGCACAACAACATCCAAGACAGGAGTTTAAATGCAGAAGGAGAGAGTTATTCAAACAAAATGCAAGGCAAACGTGGAGCAACACCCACAACAGAGGCTATAAAGTTGTTGCTTCCTACATTTTTGTATGCTTGTAGCTTTGTAGACTGGTGTGAGTGATTATCCTGATGGGGCTTTTAGCTGAGCTTTGTTGTCTACATTATAGTCTATGTAAGGTGGTAGTTGCATGAGTTTTGCGGAACGTTCAGAATTCTATATGAACTTCAGAGCAAAATGACCCGCAAGCACGAGTGCAACAAAGTGAGAGTCGCACAATGAGTGCATAAAATGAGATGCTGTTATGAAATTGAGACTTGGCATGACATCATACCAGAGTCTTTTTTTTTAACATGCCACTGTTGACAGACCTTTAGAAACACATTATTCAAAACATTAAGCACTTTCTTCAACATTTTCTAAGACAAACATTTCAAATCACTTGCTCTGTCACTAAATCATTCATACCAACTTGAATAAATTATAATGTGCTGGTCTAAGAGCCTAGGGGAAGAGTGCAGGCTTATATAACTTGTATTGTTTCTTCATTCTAGCAGAATAGGAGAAGGGAGCACAAAGATTCCGACAGGCAGTTTCTGGTTTACTGTATCTGCTTTAGCTAAAAAGTATGGCTTTTGGTATGGCAATTCTTACAACTGACACTTCATTTTAATGGAGGTATGTAATGTTATATTGTCTGTCATTCTCTCACCAGACTCTGCCACAGCTTCGATGGGGACATTTTGTTCATAGGCCATGAAGCCCAACACTGAGAAGATGGCAAAACCTGCGATGAAGCTGGTGCCACTGTTCAGACAACACAGCATGATGCAGTCCCTGAGGCGCAAGAGAGGGATAAAGAGTGAGAGATCACACTGACAGTATGAGCTGTCCCTGGACCTTAAACTGCAAGGAACAGTGACAGACTAACACAGACATGCTGTGATACTGTAAACACCAGTCTGTGTCTCACCTTTTAGCACCGGGGCTTTCCTACTGATGAGCAAACATCCTGGCTGCTGACGGCCAGAATTTCTTACCTGTAGCAGTTATTGTTGTAGGCATTGTAACTTCCCAGAGCAGTGAGACAGCCCAAGCAGATGGCGTAGGAGAAGAAGATTTGGGTTCCTGCATCCACCCATACCTGATGTGAAAGGGGACATAGAGAGAGGAATATGAGTATACGTGGAGGTCATGTGAGATGTTGGTTCACCACAAGACGGTTCTTTGCTTCAGGTGCCTGAATTTTCTGGTGTTTCTTTCTTTTTCTTTTTTTTAGGCAATTTCACTTTCCTACAAGAGACTGATATTTAAGGTTCAGATAGAAACTATACCAGTGACAGATATACTTAACAAACCATGCTGAGGTTAAGTGTAATCAGTCTACACCGCTAGGTCCAGTATGAGTCTAATTATTAATCAGGTTTTCCTTAAATTGTTTGTACATGCACAGCACACAAACACATGCAGAAATCAAAGTTTCAGAGAGATCATTTATCATTCCTCATTATAGTGTCGGTTCAACTCAACTATTATCACTGACAGTAAAAATTCTTTGTCTAATTTTTAAATCAATCATTAGAGTGGAGAGAATCCAATCCATCGGTTAACCACAATATGCCAAGAGGTGACTTTTTATCTGGACTAATGATACCACCTCCTTTTCTTTTGTTACCCTCAATCTACCAGATTTTATATCATTTCAGTGACTCCATTATTATCATGCTAAAAGTAGTTACAAAAAAAGATTTGTCCAGTGTCTAAATAATAATTCTTCACTAACTCTGTGGCAGAGTGAGAAGAGTGGCGAATCGATTTCATTTGTGGCCAAAGTTACAGTCTTAAACTTCAACATTTAATTTTATTCAGTCTACACAATTTGATGGAATAGTAGCATAATACCATAAATTCATATACTCGTGTAAGTATGGAATTGCTCTGGCATACAGTAATTAAATAAATCACACTTAGTTACTTCGACTACAGCAACCTGTTTAATTGAAAAAGTAAATATTTGGTCATGAATACAGATAAAGAGTTATAATACAAAGTCTTTATTTTCTATTGTATCCCATCTTTTATACACAATATTTAGGGATAACATGGAAATGGGACAGTAGTTTTATCCGTGGACTCCATGGGGGTTTACACGTGTAAGATTTCTGAATGAGAGAGCAATAAAATGTGCATTATGAAACTAGTCTGAAGTGCAGCACTGGACCCTAAAACCCCGTAGCGTGGGGTGCTAGAGAATTCAAACTTAATGCATCATGGCTCTTTGAAAACTCTCTCACATCACCATTCAGCCACTAATCTCATTTCCCCACCGAGAAACAATTGACAAACGCACGGTCTTCGCTCCCTCCTGGGAGTAACCACGGTAACTTCTGTGACCTCACAAACACAGGACTGTTCCTGTGGAAGAACAGGCCTTTCTCTCCTAATGTTCATTAATGTTCCCTTTAGTTCACCCTCGGCTGATGGCCGCACAGCGCCGTGAAACCTTAAGGGCCCAGGCTCGGAGAGAATCACTTGTTGATGTTGTGCCTAATTTGGCCAGCTTGTGTTTGGTTATGTTGAGACTGTGGCTCCAGGAAACTTTTCTACTGTGTGAAAGCTGGATGACAACAGCTGTAAGATAGTGTTCTTGTAATGTAAATGTGTCGTTTTAGGTGCTCCTCACATCCTCTCTTTTAAGGTATGAGATCCACAGGTGGTTCTATGACGTGTGACATATCCAGCTGAAATAAGTCAGTTTCACTCACTGCTTGCCTTCACTGGAAGGAAAAATGTGGCAAGACACATAAAACCACTCTGCGTTGAAAAAACTATTTTTTTTCTCCACAATGTTTTCACAAAGTTGGTTGATTACCTTCAAACTACATTTCTTCACCCATCAATGACATTTTTTTGTTCTGTTTTAAAAGACTGCATCACATCACGCTTCTGCACATCTGACCCAAACCTGCTTCTAATTATCTGTGATACAACAAAAGGACCCCAAATTAAACACAGATTTAAGGTGAGCACAGAAAAACTTCCTTCTTCACTAGATTCATTTATGGTTATGCGAAAATGCTAAACTCATAACAGAACAGGTAAAAAGTGATATAACTAATAATAAAAAGCAAAACTATTTAACTATGAACATTGCTGCAGTTTAAACCTCATAGAAGCACATTTGTTAAATTATGTTTCGGAAAGTTTCAACCAACAATGACTTTTTTATACAAATGTATATCTTGGAAATGCTGCACTCTACAATAACGTACTTTCCCTGACTTGGCATGCGACCAAATAAGGCAGAAATGTCTTGCCAGAATGTATATGAGAGAAAAAGACAGGATGAATGAAATTACACTGCATTATATTAGATACTGATTTTTCTTCAGTCTTATTGAATGGAATGTTTCCATATATTTGAATAATTTCTGAAAACTACGTATGCACAAAACACATTGTGTTTTTATGAAAGCACCTCAACATTATCTGACGTTAACAGATGACTTTGATATTCTTGCTCTCTTCAGCATCATTCTGGATGAGTAAACAACTCCATCATGCCCAGATTGTCTATGTAAATAAAAGTGAAATAATTGAAAACATTAATCTCTTTGTACCAGTGCCACGCTTTCACCTTTTTCGCACTGATAGATGAGGCACAGTGAAAGACGCACACATGAATCTTTTATCAAAGCAGCTATAATCACCATTTTTATGCTAACAATAGATTACGTAATGTTTCGTATGTATGGAGATTGGATTGAGATTTGAGCGATGACACCCGCCATGAATGATCACTCTGCAGTTCTCCCAGAATATTATGGAGCTTCAGGGTGAGGTTTAACATCCCACAGCTTCAGTGTTTTGACTGCTCACAGAAAACTGCTTTCAGCCACAGCAGGCAGCTGTTTTCTGCAAAAGAAAACCCTCAAATCCCAACTAGTGGCTGAAAAAGTGGAGCATTTAGCAGCTAAGGCACCAAATAGTTTGCTCAGGGCTCAACACAGGCAACTAACTTCAGATTATATGTCAGTGTTGTTTCCAAATTTTGCAAAATCAGTTATTGCAGCTTTAAGCTTTGACTCCACTGTTGTTGTCGCTCCCTGTTCTACTTTTTGTCAAAGAAGGGAAGAAAAGCATTGTGGCTCTCGCTGTGTTAGGAAGTTTGCCTCCGGATACAATAGCTTTGGCACGAGAGGATCCGGAGAAGGGAGACAAACAGCAGCATGTTTCCAGCTGTATAACACGGGAGGCTAACAGCAAACGCTTGGGAATAAAAGAGTGTGAGAAGTGTAAAAGAGAAGGGGTGATGCAGAGCGCTGGGTGGACGGTGACAGGGACACAGACGGAGAAAGAAGAGGAGAGGGGGGGGCATGATGAAGTTCAGGGGTATGACACAGAGCCCAACACACACCTACTCAGATACACACCCCACACAGCCTGCTGGACAGAACAGAACAGAGCCCTGATTGTCCTTGAGGAAACTAATTTCACATTGGTGTCAGAAGTAATGTCTTCCTCTGCCGAACAGCAGGACTTCTTTATCACCCTGCTTCCCTCTCTCTGCACCTGTGTTTGTGTCTTTGTTTGTCAACCCTTTTTGTTCTTCACTACCCAGTTGTTTTTTGTATTTTTCTAAAATGCACACATGCAACACTCGACTCTCCATAACTGGAGAACTGCGGTTTAAAAACTGGAGATGTTCATTTCTACGTGTATTGTTAGGAGCTGCCTGTTTTTGTTTATTGTTTATTCTCTTATCTACAAAATGATGGAATACACAATTTTATGATCTATCATTTTCTTGTCCTGAATGCATTAATAGCAATGTGAAAAAATGCTGGATAATGTATGTTCATCAAGAATTAATGCTCAGGGGATATAAAGTCAACATAGCATGATACTGTGTTCTTAATGAACATCTTTGCTGCTTTGGACCGTCTGCTGGTGCAGATACAAAGAAATTGAATTAACACTTAACACTTTCATGCTGTCATATGATTAGCCAGCTGTTGCAATAGAGCGTGTAAAAGTGGTGTTCAGATAAAATCACTTTGAACGAGAGGAGGTGATCAACTGTCTGCTAGTAGATAGTTTACACTAACGCTGTGATACATTACCAAATGTGAAGCTTGACAGAGAGGTTCAATTTTTAAAGCAAACTATATTTTTATGAAAGTAAACAGGCTTTGAAAACAGACACTAGCATCAGTGTCTTCATGCCTCATCCACTGTGAACTTGCTATACTTGAAGTTTGCTTTCTTAATACAATATCCTTGTCAACATGGATATATATGCAATTAAAATTTACAATAATTAGTACATCCATTTTTTAGCACAGGCACCCTGTGGAATATACATTATGTGTTTTTTCCTCATAAAACAAAGCTGATATATATATATAAATATAAAAACCCATTAAATTCTGTTTTGTTTACATCCAGGTTTATTATCTAAGAGAATTTTTGGCACTGCCTTTGACAGCACTTTGTAACACTTTGTTGCTTTCTATTAAGCCACCTGTCGGTAGAAAGATGTGAAACTCTGCAAAAACAAACATGTATCTATCTGCTCCAATCTGTTGGCTCTGCTTGTCACTCAAGCTTTTCATCAGTCCCAATTTATGTTGTCATGACACCCCATCCAATGGCATTTTCTAGTGCACTGCTGCTTCGCGACCCAAAGCTGTCTGCCTTTTCCAGACGAGATTAAGGAGGATGCTCTGTGTGTGTGTGTTTGTGTGTGTGTATGAGTTACATGTTAAAGCACCGGCACTATGAGCCTCAAATCCTTTCAACCTGTCTGGGTTCTCAGAGCTCACTGTTTATTTGACACTTGATCATCTCATCACCAGCAGGAAGGCTCGGCAGGAGGACAAGGCATCATTGTGCCATCATTGCCACAAGAGTGATATGTCTCAATATGCTTCCCTACAGCTGCTTTTCCTCTTTTGCTAGGTGGGACATAGCTTTCTTTCGGCATTGCAGTAACCAGAGCTAACCACTGATATGTAGGATACAAAGTACTTCTCTCCTGTTGCATTATATCAACAACACCACCTGTCCCACTGGCAGCCTCTCAGCTCCAGACAGGTGGGAGTGAGGCAAGGTTAGAAATGTATTCCCATGAGTCTCATGTCTTTAGCCCTCGCTGCCTTACTTCAGTACCTTGTAATTTCATAACTAGGATGATAACAGTTTACTTTGTTTAAACACAATAGAGATCATTGGTCTGCCTTTAGCTTTCAGTTGGAATTACACAAGAATAACATAAACATGTGTATGAAGATGGGGAGAGTTTGAATTTTCTGGGACTCTGAGCATAATGTGCAGTATTTATCGTATGCTATCTAAAAGTGTAAAAACGTGTCAGCAGTGAAATGGCCACATATAGACATGATATGGACAAGTTACAGAGAAGGATGATAATCAGCTTCAGTAACCTGTCAACCTGCTGCCCTCAGCCTCTGAACAGTACAGCTCAAGTTATTTTTCATGTTTCCAACTTGCAGTGTCTGGATTTGTTACATACTAATTTTAAAACTAAAATGTCAGATGTTTGCTGACATTTTCTACTGACTGTTAAGGAAGAGTAGATCTTTTAAACTGCAGTAGGTGGCCCAGTGTAATCACTGAATGTCTCTCTGGTTACTTTCTGTATAGGAGGGATCCAAATAGACAACTACAGATCACAGCAGCTGGCACAAGTCCTAAAATAGCAATAACTTTTCTTTTCCTTGCCTGCAGGTGGCATTATCTACATGCTACCTGATTTGATGTTCATTTAATGATGAGAGTCTGGTGACCACAAGAAGATATACTGTAGTTCAGCCAAGCCTACCTGAGGGTCAGAGAGACGGGAAATGTCTGGGTAGAGGTAGAACTTGATGCCGTCAAATGCTCCTGGCAGCGTCACACCTCTGATAAGGAGGACCAGCAGCATGACATAGGGAAAGGTAGCTGTCACATATACAACCTGCAGATATAAACATGCACAAATTTCAAAGATTAATGTAAACATCGTGAGTAACTGACATTATGCAAAATGAAGCCAACATGAAGTTGTGCAAAGCAAAAACCATGCCAACAATAGTCAGGATTTATTAATCTTGGGTGCTAACAAACGTTACGACCTCCTCGTCCACCCACTTTTTCAAACTGCTTCATGTTGTTAGTAAAACATCAGACTGGACTGAAAGTAGGAATATGGCTGTTGTTTTGTGTTTTCCAGATAAATAATAACATGTGATTGCTCACATCCAGAGGTGAAGGCATGTGACATTAATGCTCCACGTTCAGACAGGAAAAGACAGGAGAGTGTGAAGAAAAGTGAGGTAGAGAAGAGATAAGGGACATGACTCTAATTGACTTAGCCATGATGTGCTACAGTGTGGCAACTACAGAGAAGGAAAATTCAATGCTTGGGTTTTGTACAGAACAAAGGAAGCATCCAGCAAGTTCTACAGATACGGCAAATATGGCAGATGTTGAGATTAGGAGAACTTCTGTGACTATACATGAACTCCTCTGCTTGATGTATAATGAATGTAGTGGTGGTAAGATAGTGATAGCTTCAGGTGTTTTTCAATATTGCACCACAGCTAGTTTACTGGCTGTTTGCAAAACCAGATGAACCAGCCCTTCGTCAAAGCCAGTGGTTTCTATCCTTTGGTCGGGAACCCACTAAACAAACAGGGGTCAAAAAAAATTACAGGTACGCAAATTTAATTTCTGTTTCGCAGTATGAAGTTTTGGATCACATGGCAAAAAGACTACAAATTGATAACCCAAGCTTACAGCACTATATCACACAGCCTGGTACCCACAAACAGCCATAACTGTACTCCTGTTATATAAAGTGATATATTCACAGGATAGGAGTCAACTCTAGGACAGGAAGCCCATACCTTCTGTACAGTAGTTAGCACTCACTAACCATCAAACCTACACTCCCTTCTCTTTTATAAAACTATTCAGGTTTTACAGAATTGTGCTCAACATCTCAAGACTCTTAGAAACCCCTTGAACAAAAACCCTGGCCTCTTGGAAGGCAGAGGCGGGCAACATACATCCCCTGGCTTGCTGGCATCCAGTCAAAGTCCAATTGAGGACAAAACAGGACAGAACAGAGCCAGGCCAGGGAACTGAAAAGAAAAGAAGGCTCCTCTGGCCCCATCTCTTGAACAGGAGAAGCCCGGAGGAGTGATGCTGGCAGTGTGGGAAAATGTGCTTCTCTTTGAAGCATGCACAGAAGTGCATGAGTACACACACACACACACACACTTCATTCACAACCTTGAAATGGGTGTGCACATACAACAGATATGGATCAGACCATTTGGCCTAAACACATAGAAAACACAACCTGTGAACATTAATTCACAGGTGTACACCATTACTGCACTACTGCAGGCAAAACTTGTATGAATGGGAGATACTCAGGTGGGTGGGCAATTGGGTGAGTGTGTGTGTTTGAGGGGAGTGGGGGGGTCCTAACCAAGGTACTGTCTGAACCGTAAGGATGCATGAGACTTAATGAGATTGTCCACTCTAAACTCTCTTAATCCTGGCGTGGCCTAAAGGGAAAGTGTGGGAAAACTTGTCTCCTGCCCAACAGATCCCTTCTTTAATTTGTCAAATAAAATGATTACACATTCCAAAGCTTTTATTTTTCTTTTTCTCTTCACCTTTCTGGAGGTGAAATGCAAAATATTCAAGCGCTCCATGAAATTTTGATGCTCCACATGCACCTTCCAGCTCACCACGGGTAAAGATTTAAGCCCACCACAAATTTACTGCTCAAATTTGCCCCTGCCTCATCGTAAATTTAACGGGAGGGCTTAAATGTGAGAATGGCCGGCAAACACAGCCAACAATAGCAAACAGCCTTGCAGAGTCGGAACTGAATGGGCTGTAGGGTCTGTGGAGAAGAAAGCACCCCTCTCTTGCAATGAGTGAGCTGCGGTTAATTTCTCATAGCCGGAGAGAGAGGAACAGAGACAGCAGAAGCGGAGGCTGAGGATACAATCTGCATGCTCCTCATGAACGCTCTCCTTTCCCCCAGTGAATACAGGAATCAATCTTGGACCAGCCGCTAAAGCCCAGCCACGAAGAAGCATTCTCCCCTCTTACTTCACAGCCAGACAAAAGACACTTCAAGGAGATATAGGCATTGCCGCCTAGTTGTTTTTTCTCCCCCCGTCATGTAGAATGTGAACCCATTCATTTTTCGCTCTACTCTCTTTCATTCCTCTTTCTCGCTCCATCTCCATCTCTCTGCTCATTCTGGCTCATTGAATCTGAGAAGAATTTCTTGAGGGCAACTGAGCGCCCAAAGCAATGTGCAGAGTCCATGCTATCGTCCTCAAGGCTGCAAGAAGAGACTCAAAGAGGACATTAAAATGGAAAGGGTGACAGGGGAAAAGGTAGAAGTGGGTTGCACAGACACCCCTTTTGTTTCAGCTTGTAAGAGGAAAATACTTGTGGCTTCCTGTGAGGGAGTTCTTTTGAGGACATGAAGCTAGAGTGCTTTAGCTTGTGTGTGGCTGTTTCGGCATTTAAGACAAAAATGAAAATTGCTCAAACAAATAAAATTGGCAGCAGCAGCAGCAAAAAAGCATCCGCCCACATTCATAAAGATGCGCATGTTCCTCCATCATCTCACTTGTAACCTTGAAATTCCAATCACTCTTTGTGTTAAACAAGAAACAGTTCAGCCCCACAAAGACACACGCAAGAACATAATAGTAAACGTGTTTTACTCTGTCTTACTTTGCCAGTTGACTTGGGCCCTTTCCAGATGCAGAAGTAGCAGATGAACCATGCCAACGCCAGACACATGGCCAGCTCCCATCGCACTCCCCCCATGTGCTCAATACCATCTGATATTTTCAGTACTCTGCGCCTGTTTTAGCACAGAAAACACAGAGGATTACTATTGTTTTGATTTCAGGGGTAGAGTTAGTTAGTTCATGTTAAGGCATGGGAAAAGCAGAAGTGTTGGTGCTTTCTGAAAATGCTGAAGCGGTATCACTTCATGGTACCTCTACAGTTTTTAAAATCAGTCTACAGACATTCAGAGCACAGACTGTATTTAACACATTATTAAATTAACTCTGAAGTAGAAAAGGAACAATTTATGGTCACCGAAGCTCCTCCACTGCAGAGCAAGTTAATGGAATTTACGCATATTCACAAAGTCGCTCAGGATGATTGATCATAGCCTTTTCCTGATCATAACCAAACACTCTTCATACACTGTCTCTCAGTGACTGAAGGAAACACAACATGGAGCAGACCTACTGGGATCAAACGTCAAACTTTTTCACCCTTCGCTAACTCATTCAGTGGCTAACCTGAAGACCACTAACTATTGGGTTGTTAACACAAAATCACAAGGAGCAGATGGGATATAATGTCTGCTGAGTTTTCAGCTTTAACTGAGAACCCACTTTCTGTGGCTCTAAAAGCTGCACAGAAACCATTTGAAATGTTGATGGAATTGGGACAGACCTATATGACAAAGGCTGTAGGTGGCAATGCAGTCTGAAGGGAAGATGGCACACAAGGCCATGACCACAAACTCAATGTTTTCTTTGCTGCACTCCCTTGGCCCAAAGGTTTCCCTTAAAAGAAATTTCTATGTGTGACCATAAGTTGCTGACATTGTGGATGGTCAGTAGAGTTATGGCGGCAATGTAGATAAAAGGGAACGATAGGAAAATGGAGGCCCATCCAAAATGTTCAATTTGTGCAAATTTGAAGCTCTGCAGGAAGAGTGTGATGACAAGAAGAAATTTGATCCCTCTGAGCCATGGTTATTATAAAGTTTTTACTGTGATACACCTGCAGAGGTGATGGTGTGGCTCACAGCATGTTTTCTGCGATAATGACATCATAGTTTGTCAGCTATGGTGAATCAACAGTTCATTTCCTGTTTGTTGAAGCATAGCCAGGCATCAGCATTGATGGGAGGATGAGAAGTGGGAGTCGAAGCCACAGAGCCACATGGTCCTGCCAAATCTTTGCCACCAAGTTCATCCCCGGAGCTCCTGACCAGCCATTGATCATCATGACATGTTCTTGGTGGCCGGCCACAGGCTACCAACACAGCCCCCCTGCCCCTGCCTGGTCAGTCAAGAGGGCAAGATGTGAACGCTAATGTGTGCAAATATACTTGTCCATGGTCTAAAGTGTGGTTGAATTAGTTTTGTATGTGTGCAGAGAGCAGCATTCCTTTTGTGTGTGACTCACTCACATGCTGTTTATGTGATTATGATGGAGTAGGTGTGCAAATTTCTAAGGTGAAAAGAATGATCTATTGCTGTTTCTAAGTTTCCTATGTTGAGATATTCTCTACCTGATAAGATAAGTCCAACTATTTGAGTTCGTTTGACCAAAGAACGCTCTCATTTTGGTTTTCACATTTGTGAAATTTTTAAATGTAAATGTTGATCTGATAAAACTCTTTCTCCGTCCACTTTCCTCCCTGAATACAGTATTTTGTCTCGTGAAATATTTTTTCTTTTTTTCTTTTTCAGACTCTGATAAACCACTTTTGTTGCAATATTATTGGATATTTTCTTCATTATTACCATTACCCATTTACTACACTGTCCACACTCTGGGTGTAGGGCATCAGTATCTTGTACCATCAAAGATAAAAGACTTGGAAGTTTGAATAAAGACCATTTTGTTGAACCAACATAAAAAAAAAAAAAAAGTCCACACAGATGGCAAAATACAGCTTGTCCAATTTATGACTTTGCCGTTTGTTTACGCTGTATATACAGTACAAAACACAACAGTCTGGCTTGGCAAAGACTGAACAAGCCTCAGTCGGTTGCAATTTTTGCCAACACCATGTTGGTTGGCTCTGTGGGCCATGTCTGTCTCTGGGTTTAGGTTTGTGTTGCTGGCTCAAATTTGAAGTTTCCATCACTTTTACACCAGCCATTTCCCCTCTATTGGATTTCAGTTAACAACACACATTAAAATTTAAACATAACTGTCGTTTTGCTAAAATATTTAGTTTGAAAAGATTCATCAGTTGCTTGAAAATGAGATTTGACCCAGCAGTGTAAACACAGCCACTGGCACTAGGACAGGAAGTGTGGTCAGCATTACACAGTGACAAGGCCTGATCTGCTGCCACACACATGGTTCTAGCTGGGAGACAGCTGGCCTACCAGGCCCTGCTGACATACAAATATGAGAAGGGCTGACTAATTATTGGGGGAAAGGTTGGGGGAGGGGTCTGTGACACAGTCTGGAGCCATCATCAGCTCAGCATTTCAACAATATGGTAGATGACGAAAGGACTTGTTAAGGACTGCCTGGACTGACAAAGCATCAACTCATGCCAGGGCAAATGCCACTTTAACATTTAACACCCATAGAGATAAAAGCCACAGTTATAGTATGTTCTTTAATGTGACTACAAACATCCAACAAGGTCCTACACTAAGAATGTGAGGGAAAATGAAGATCAGCTGAAAAGATTGGTACTCACTCCCAGAACTCCATGACTGGAGAGGTTGCATTGGGGTTTGTGATGTTGGTTGCATTTTCTCCGTAGTAGTCAACGCAGTTCTCTGTCAAAAGAACATATGTATATTTTGGAGGGTGTACTGCAGGTATGCATGCAGATATGACACTGTATACCATAATCTGTATTAATAAAAAAAATGGATGTACGTGATGCAAGATTATTTTACTGTCTTATCCAACACTCCCTCCTCCTACCTGTGTTCCAGTAATGCCCACATCCAGCCCAGGGCAACTCAGTGGTGAAGCAGTTGAAGAGGTAGAAGATAGCCCAGGCTAGGATCACTACATAGTACACATTTAGGTGAGCCTCGATCACCTGCGTAGCATATCCAATCCCTGAAAGGCAATGATTAAAGAAAGAAAAAAAGGGAAAGAAATCAAATGGTACATATATTGCATAACATTAGATCTGACCAGTGGCAGTAAGAAATCTGTAGAAGTCACTAGTTATACGGTTGGGAGAAACTGTTCAAATAAAGAAATACATATAAAATATATGTTTCACTATCATCAAAGGGAAAACAACGTGATACCATAATGTTGGGCATGTGTCTTTGTGTACAATAAATAATCTCTAATCAGAAGAACACTTTCATTTTATGTCTTTAAATATTAGACTGATTAAAATGAAGTGAGAGTGTTCTCACCCTCAAACAGTGGGCAGACTTTCCTCCAGCAGGTGATGCCTCCTTCACTCGTGAACTGTCCCAGTGCAGTCTCCAGGAAAAACACAGGGATACCGCAGCACACGAAAAAGATGACATACGGAACGAAGAACGCACCTGTAGGCACAAGAGAGTAAACGCTCCTGTACTAGAGTTACAAGGCAGAGAGTGTAAAAGTTCAAAATGTGTTTTAATCCCAAAAAGATAATCATACTTATTAAATCCAATTTCCGTAAGGATTAATTCAGATTGTTTCAGGTGAGGATGAGGGTAGTTGCTGTCATGGCACACTCACTGAGCAGGCTGACCTTTTTACATTATGAGGAAGATCCATACTGTGCTGTCTAATGGTGCCTAATGAGGGACGCCACCTCTGTTAATGACACAACTGTGCATAATGGATGTAATAATAAAGGACATAATATTGTGCTGCTTGTCGTTGTTCTGTTTTCAGTCAGTAAAGCTCTCAGAGAGGAAATTTACATCCTTGTCGGCTAAATTATTGCAAAATTTATGTACACAGTAATTAGTCGTACATTTTACCAGTCAAATCCTTTTTACCTCATTTATTTTAAACAGATCTGTTTCTCCTCCAGTCTTTCTAATCCCAGTTTACAGGTCCCCGTCATACCTCCTCTTATGCCAATCACTTTATTACAAAACATGTCCCATCACCTTGACTGTGATTATTGTTGTCTTTTATGTCCATCCTAGAAACTCAGGTGAAAAATTCCTCCCTACCTCCTCCATTCTTGTAGCAGAGGTAAGGAAACCTCCAGACGTTGCCCAGCCCGATGATCTCTCCAGCCACAGACAGGACAAACTCGATCTTGTTGTTCCATTGGCCCCTCTCATTGTACTCCCCGTTGTCTAGGCTGGAGCTGGACCCTTCCGGGTCTCTCCCTTCCTCTGGTTTACCGTTTATAACGGGCCCACTCTTATCAGCTGTCATGACGCTCCAGCAGCCCGCTGAGAGACAAAACAACAAATAGACAGATGATCAAAATCAGGTGGTGCCACAACCACAACTTTAAAATGGACTCTGACTTGTTATCTGAAATTTGAATCCGTCCTGGGACATCTAACTCTCAACAGGACTGTCATAGTTATGCAGCACCACAGCCGTCTGAGAGTCCGCAGAGTCCACAGATACATGTGGACTTCTTCACCAATTAACACACAACCAGAATGATAAATTCTTGTAGGTGCACAGATAAAAAACACAGTCTTTCAGTAACCTGCAACTAAACAACAAACTTATGTGAACACCATTTTACTTCAATTATAACATAGAATAAGAACACAACTTCATAACTTACTGAAGTGGCTTCATGATCTATCAACCCAATCATCATTATGTACTTACTACATATATAACAGCAGCCTAATGACGTTCACGTGCCAATCAACAAGATAATTATTGTTGTTATTATTAAACAGAAGGGATCATGTCATCATGAATCAAACAAATGCAACTTGAGTGGCACTACTCACCAGTCTCCTATGGATCAGTGGCAAACCTCCTCTTGGCTCCTGCGACTGGCTTCACAAAACACAGGATAGTTAAGCCTGATCAGTGGGGTGAAAAAAGAGGAGAGAGGGGGCAACGGAGGAGAAAGACAACAATCTGTATCCGCGTGGAGTGAAGTGGTTTTGTTGAGTCTCTCGTCTATATAAAGGAAGATCCCAGACGTGGCGGAGTGACGGTAGATCTTTGCAGCAGGCGATGGATAACCTGCGACTGCGCTCCCACTCTCCAAGCGGTCCACTCTCAAGCGCCTCCAGTTGGATAAGAGCCATGTGGTGACCAGAGCAGTCCTCACATCAGAGGGAGCAGGATGGCACAGGGAGACGGGGAAAAAAGTTGGACAGATTGAACTTAATAACCATAATCTATTTTGATTACTGTACAATATACTATATACTATAACTACCGTACTACTATAATCTAACTAATAATTTATTTTGGCAGGTTGCTAATGGTGCCTTTCAGTAGAGAGAACTAAATGCCTTTCTGGACTCATTTTGACACCTCTTTTGCTGTTTTGAGTCTGTCATAGGCCCAGTTGGACAGCGTACATCATATCATCACTAACTTTTGCAATCTTCGAAGCTCATCAAGACTGAGAAGAAGTAGTAGGAAGTACACATTTATTGTATTTATT
Organism: Remorina albescens; assembly: GCA_034769265.1. Taxonomy (NCBI): domain Eukaryota; kingdom Metazoa; phylum Chordata; class Actinopteri; order Carangiformes; family Echeneidae; genus Remorina; species Remorina albescens. Next base: position 19,724,647 of record CM068494.1, read on the forward strand.
GTTTATTTCACAGGGGCAGTAAATACCACACTCAGGTACATAATCACAATAAGATCCAATAAAGCTAATAGATTAGCTTGGTTAAAATTGTTGGTCGGTTTTATCTCCTCACATAAATGCTAGCTCACATATTTGCGTAATGAAGAAGAAGAAGATGTTGCACACCAACACTTTACATATTCTGACCACCAGTGGGCACTGACAACTTTATTTTGCAACTGTAAATAATACCCAATAGCATTAACAACCAAATTTAGCATGTAAAGCTTTATCAAAGCTTTTTCGTATATTTGTTAAACTTATGGTGGCCCATATGTTATGCACTTTAAAAAAAACCAACACAGATTATATTAAAATGAGGTGTTCTCAACACAGGACTAAACACTGTCTTCCTCAAGGTGTTCGGCGGTACCACACTTGAAGGAAGTTGAGTCCTGATCTTCAAAGAGTCAGCGGCCCTGTTTGATTTATGAATTGATGTCAACAGTTTGGTCCCCTTTGTTAATGCACTTGCTGCTGGGGTTTGCTCCTAGCATACCAACTTGCACCTCTTTGTCCCCCTCCAGAAGTCACTCTGCACCCGAGTATAAGATGTGAATAGGTTTTCCTCATTTACAATCTGTTATTGTTGTTGTCAGCAAGCTAATGATGAATGATCGGCCCGTCATAGAGTCTTATAAACCCAAGCTCCTTGAAAAACAGCAGTTTTTTAAGTATACTTTAAAAAGGAGTTTGTAGTATTTGTAAAGGGTTGTTCTTGCACATGTTGATCGCCTGGTTTCCAGGCGTGATAGACTCGGTGCACTAGGAACTCCCCTGACTCTAAAAGCCTGACCTAGTCTCTAAGAATCCCTTCACGCAAGGGTCACTCGTCATTAGAAGCTTAAAGGAAGTGCCCTGCATAAAAAGTATGGCCACCCAAAGCGACTGGCAAACACTTGCAGTGCTTTTCAGGCAGAGTCAAGTTCTTTATTTATGTTGCCCTGTAAAACATTATCAGATGGAGGAATGCTCGATGAGAATAAAACTTTGATATTTCTTGCAGGTACAGTTCAAGTGCACCAAGGGCTCGTTGTTTTTGAAGCATCACATCAATTCCTGCTAAAAGTGCTGTTTGTAGCTGCTGTGTGGTGAGTGGGACGATAGTCAAGTACAAAAAAATTACTTTTCACACCTCTTAGTGCAATGACAAGCCTCCCCTCTCAAATGAATCTTTGTGAAGGTCTACAGTCACTTGTGGAATATGATTTGAAAGGGACTGATTGGAGGGGTCACATGTGAGAAAAAGAAAACATTTCACTGGATGGTCTGTTGACACGACAGAAAGAGGTCATTCTCTTCAGCCTTTATCCTGTGGCCTACTGACTCCAGACAAGCAAGATGCTACAAAGTTATTGGCTGCTTCACTGCCGAGGGAGCACACAGTTGTTGTTCCATTGGTTGTGGGAGTCAGGAGGGGCAAAGTCACTTTGCTGTCCAGTTAGGATACACAAAAAAAGTGTTGTTGCTAGGATCAGTTTTTTACGAGAGACTGTGAGTGAGAAAGAAAGAGATTAGATAAGTGGAATAAAGGAGCTGTGATGTGTTTCAGGCAGCGGTGGAATGAATAAAAATGGAAAAAAGGAAGAAAGCTAAAAATACAGAACATGTACTGAATGAAAAAAGAAAAAGTGAGAGGACTAGACTGGATAAAGCTGTTCGTCGACATCACTGTTGCCTTCTTTTTCCATGTTGTTATGGAACTTTTTTTTTTTTAGATCAGCACAACCTGCAAAAGCATACAATACCAGAACACATCGACCTCTACTGCACAATTTTGGTGTTGGATTTATGTATTTTTACACAAATAAACTTATTTATAAGCCTTATAATATATATATATATATATATATTTATATTTATTATAGACGGACACAACCAGAAACTCAGGGTTTGTTGAAGAAAACCTGCCAGAGAAATGGTTAATTTCAGTGAGTTACTATGGTAACTGACTCTGAAGGTAGGTGATGTCAGGTCCTGGAGCAGAAACCCAGAAGTTCATAATAAGAAAATCTGAGTTTTCACAAAACCTGCTTTCTGAAATTGGGCCCTGGAATAGATCCATGGTGTTTTAGGGGGGTTGAGGCATTGTGATTTTTCTTTAAAAGAGTTCTTCATTTCAAAAGTCATTTAAAAAATATCACAGAAGCACCAATGATGCAATTATTACGCTCAGTGACAAGTTGATCTGGTCAGAAACAATTCAGGGCTGCAACTGCTGGCTGCTGTTTACATCTTGTTATGATGAAAACTGAAGCCTGAGGCGTAAAGTGGTTTAACTCAGTCAAATACTGAAGATGACAGCAAAAATGGACATTTGACAGCAGATGCAAGATGATTTTTTTATGGATGTAATGATCATTCTGATTTTCTGGATTAGAAATAAATCGAATGACTGAGCTGGCAATGAGAAAGAAAAAAAACCCCTAAACTTTTGTTAAGCTTCATCCTATAGGAAAATGTTGGCATGAAAGAGCCTGTCTCTGAAAAATCCACTTCTGATATGTTTGACATGTCTGGAACTAAGCCCAATCACAACAAGGACCCAAAGTGACTGACAAAAGACAAAGTCATAACTTCAGCCGGATCTACCATTCACCTCGCATTGCTACCACGTCGCCAAGTGTAGAAACCTCCAGTTCAACAGAGACACCACCCCACATCTTCATATCAACAGCAATTTGTTTGAGCAACCCCCAGACGCCCCCAGAACATTTAAACACGGGTCACTTCACTGAGAAAGCTTTAGACTGCATTGATGCACAATTTTCACCACCAACAAAAAGAAACTGCAAGGGAAAGTGAAAAGAAAAGAAGCTAGGGGAAATACAAGACAAAGAGCCCAGCGCAACAGATCCCAAACTCAGGTTCAACAAACTAGCTGCAGCCAATCCACCGCGTCTATTCAGTCCACTTGAATTCAGCATTTCTTTCATCCCTGTGCAACAATTCGTCTGGTGTCCAACAAAGAGTAATATTTACATTCACAACAATAGCCTGAAAGTATTAGATAACAGTACAAATCAACGAGAGTGTGACAATTTAGCTTGAATCACAAACATGCACAAAGGCACGCATCTATATACAGACACACACACACACACCAGTACAGACACACTCACTGACACCACCTTACTTTCCTTGGAGAGTCCAATAGCTTTCTTTGCTTGGCAAGAGCAGAGCATTAAGTAGCTACCAGGCCACCCAGTAGTGAGGAAAACCTGCCAGCAGCGGCTCTGGGCACATGCTTACAGAGCTGAGAGGGCCGATATCGGTATGCTGAATATTGATATTATCAGAGAATGTGGCACATAAAAGAGTACATGTTCAAATGAAGCACCAACACATACAAAGATAACCCTCTTAAACCTAATCATGGGACCCAACTGGCATAATCATTTGGTTTAGGTTGATAAATATGGTGGAAATGCATTTTTTTCTGCTGCAGATTTGATCTCAAGAAAATGTCCAGCATTTTTTCATCTAATCACTTCACCTCCTCGAGCACATGACACTTGGAAAGAGTGCTAAGTCATTTCAATTCAAGAAAATGAGCAGCAAGTGCTGCAGAAGGAGATCATTAGTTTCTCATTTTCTATCAGTTAATCTGTCAACCTTATGTCTTTGTTTTATTGCTCTGTATAGCAAATCTGAATCTGCCTCAGGCTGCGTATTTACTGTCATGACCTTCCCTCAGGATGTAACAGAGATGGTAACACTTTGATTTGACTTCTGATCGGAGATATTATGGGATTTATGTGACAGCGGCACACTAAATGTGCCACTGACACCAACTACCACTAACAAGACTTTATTTGTGCTACCCTGCATGTGAACAGACTAATGAGGAGGATTTCAATCACATACCATCTGTACATGCCCACACATTCATGAGAAGATGTTGCATTAGGCAAAATAAGTGATAACACTTGTGTTGGTGTGTGTGTTATTATATGACTTTTGTTTTTTGCTCCATGTTAAGATGAACTATTTTAGCTCACTCAGTAAATGTTCTGCTGCATTCATACTCCTTGAATGATCTGTTTTCCTACTCGGGATGCTGATCTTCCAACTTTGGTGTGTTCACACGCTTTTAAGTCAGAATTTGTAAACAAAATGGATCCTAGAAAGAAGATGGGCTGTATCTCATGCTCTTTTGCAGGATTTGTGTTACGGTTATGGCTACACCCTAAAAAATTAGACATATTAGACATTATTAGAAATTACAAAAAACAAACAAAAGAAGCTGCAGATGAATTGGCATCCACATACTTAATGTTTGATGTGCAAAGTGTCTACACTGGAGCAAAGGGACTAACAAACGCACCCACACTGTACATAGAATGCAGCCATTATGTCAGGTATTTGAACGTCTTGCTATTGCATACAGTATATGTTAGCATTAACAGTTGTTTAATAACTGGTCTTAACGAGAGCTTCATCCACTGTTGCAGTTACAATACACTGTAATATTCCCACTGAGCAGCACTTTAGTGATTGATATGCAGTGGGCAGAGTGCAGTGATCTTCTATAAACAGATGGAACAGAACTTTCTAAGGAAGTGGAAATATGCTGTCATAGATTGAGTGAGTTGGTTTCAGATGGAGGCCCATTTTCTTTGAGCCCATGTTTGTTCATATCTTCAAAAATAAAGTGTGTTGAATGAGGTGTTTGCTACATTTCATTGTACTGAACTATAATTTGTAAGGGCATTCATTCTTTAATTTAAACAGATTTATCGACATATATTTGCAATGAATTGGAACAGAAATGTCCAAGAGGAAGTCCCGAGTCCATTTTTTTTCAAAGTAATGGCAATTGAGTTATTGATAACTATCATTTTTCAGTCACACAGTAACTGGCTTTGCAAGCACCAAGGTAATTTCTCATGCATGTGAGCCTGATAATATTTAACTTGATGTGCAATTATATTTTCAGCCATTCTTAATTCCATCTGTCACCATCCTCACCTGCCAGACAACCTTTTGATGCATGAGCTATTAGTACATCCTGGAGTGCAACCGACCAAGGTTAATGAAGCGAAACTGGAGATGTCATACAAATAATGGCTGCTGGTGGCCTCTCTCTATCAGTCATCCATCCTCCTCCACCTCTTTAACTCAACCTTAGATGAAGATGAAGTGTTGATCAAGCTGGGTTATATGACACCCCCACATCTTCCTTTGGATTGGTCATTTTACTTATCGCTGGCTGACATCTCAGTATTGACACAGTGAGCATGGGAATGGGGCTGTTATACCTGTGAGAGTTAGATGTGGGATGGTAATCACAGACCTGTCCATCTGCTGTCACCAGAGGATTGAGTGCAATTGTGTGTGTCTGTGTGTGCTCGAGGGTGAGCAAGCAAATCGACATGTTTGTGTATATGTGGTGCATGACTTCGCCTGTGTGTATATGTCAGGTATTTCAGGGTGAAGAGTTCAACTCTCAGAGCTTTATTAGTAAGATTTAAGAGTTCACTGTGACGAAGCCAGAAAAGCAAAAAACAGATCTATGTGTATTTTTTTCTGGACTATATTGCCTCTATATGTCAAAAATAAATGCACAGTTAAAAGCTCTTACCCAAATCTTGGCCTTGATGCCATCAGGTCATATTATATATATTCAGCTATGAACTGAACATTATTTTTGTAGAGCATGGTGGGATATATCACTAGAATTGGTGAAGATAGTCAAACAAGATAAGGCTAACACTGAAACAGCTTTAACGATGGAAATCATTACAATTGTTGGTCTTTTTCTTGTTTTTCTTTAACAATAAAGGCAAGAATTTCAATTTGTGATGCATTTCCAATAGATTTTTAATGAACTTTTTCATCATTGTCTTTTAAAGATATAATTTAAGTGAGTCGATGAAGGCAACTGGTACCAAAACTAAGAGCAGAGTGTGCCCAATGGGTCTCATTGGACTCACAGGAAAATGAAAAGTTTAGGATTAGCACATTAGATTAGCTCTTTGTTCAATTTGTCTGATTTCTTGCTTGTAAAATACTGGACAGTTCCTCGCTAAGACTTTTTCATCAGTCATTGAAAGAACTCTTCAAAACTCATATACAAATAGATATTGATTTTTCATGTTTGAGTCATCAGACAAAAAAAGTCGGTAACAATTGAAATAGCAGGTTTCTTTCAGCATGAAGGCCACAGATGACCCCTACTGGTCCCAACTCTGTACTGCACTGCTCTCTCTCATCCTGAGTAATGTACAATGTCAATTCTTTCATTCTCCTTAAATGACCCTCACTTTAGTGTGAAACAATCATCATAATAAAAAAGAGCCACATGTTCACCTCTGTGAATGCAACACAACACTGAGTACATGAGTAACTACCATTTATTTTTCTTTTTTGATTATGTTTGTGGTTTTTTTTTTAACAAAAAAAACTCTCACTCCTGCCTAAAGGTATGTCATATCTGCTTTGGCCAGTGTGCTGAGTATTTACAGCCCTGAGGTGTATTTGGGAGATAACAAGTCACCACATATCGCATTTGCTTTGAATCAACCCACAACTCAGCTGTTAGTGCCATGAAAGCAACGTGTTTGTGTTTTCCCATGTCATTCCCACAGTCCCATCCCTCCAACAGGAACCATAGTCTCCCCTTATCCCATTAAGACAATCGCCAAGACTGGCATTCAGATGTATGCACGTGTGGGAGTGTCCTTGTTAGTGTGTGTGTGTGTGTATGGGCATGCAACCGAAGACACACAAAACCCACATATACGGACGAATGCACACAAATATACCAAGCAATACATGGACTGGGCAGAGAAAGGGTAATTTCAAAATCAATCCTTTTGGAGAAAAAGAATGAGAAAAAAAGATTGAGAGCCCCAAAACCTCCACCAGTGTTGGCTGATTGTAAAGGACTGTCAGTTACTGCAGCTTTCTATTGGGCCAAAGGGAAGCAGCAGGATTCAACTTGGGGCCCAATAAAGGTCTATTCTTCCTGGAAATCGGCCCTTGCACATGGACTTGAATGCACTCAGGCACTAATCTTCTGAGCTGTGGGAGCCCACTCTATATTCACAGACTGTGCCACCCCAGAAGGCACAGCCACGCATGCTGATACCATCAGGATACTACCAGGCTAATGCAGCAGCGTACGCAGGGTTAATGCTAAAGCCCATCTGACTGTGGGACTCTTTTCTAACACTCACGCTGAGCGATCGAGGCAGTTTTCTGTCTGGGAGTCTGCCAAAATGGTTGTAAATTACAGACCTGTAAAGCAAAATCATATTTCCCCATTTCTAATCTTCTTTACAGTGCTCAGGATATATCAAAGATTTCTACTTCCTCACGGTATGACAATATTCATCAGGAAACATCTCAAAATCTATTGCGACTATTTCACTGACAGTGAAAACCTCTCACAGTGTCTTGTAGAGATTAGCCACAGTAACCAGACATGCTGCAGATGAGTCTTTTAAATTCAATTTGTGGACAGCGTGAGCACCACGGGCACAATTGTTTTCAGCTGCTTGGTAGTGGGTGTAAAGTAGAAACTGCACACTGGGATATGACAAATAAATCCAACTACATGGACAGATACCACAGGGAATGAGCGGATAAATATGTTTGGTTGTTCACGGCTTATTTCCTTGTTTGTTTGACTGATGTAATTTGGGTGACACAGCCCTAAAAATAATTCAATTTCTGATCAGGCAAATTTACAAGTATCCTGATCCAAACCTGAAAGAGACTAAATAAACCAAAGCAAATGTTCCAGCTCAGCATGTGCTGATGCAACCAGCATATGTTTAACAGAGGTGCAAAAAAATGGGCTTTTAGATTCACCATAGCTCCTAGTACTTGGATCAGCAATGGCAATATGAAAGTACTTAAGAAAGATCAAAAGTAAACTAAGAGTCTTCTCTAAGTGTGGATATGATTTGTAGCCGTGCATTCACCGTGCAGTTCAGTAGGAACGCCTCACCATCTGCTCATTTATGAAAAAACAGCCAAACGTGTGGCAGCAGTTCAGCACTAAAGAGCAAATACAGGTGAGGATCTCCTGTTGATACGCACATCAACTTTAAAAAACAGATAAAAAATGTGATCTCAGTGACTTTTGATTTCTGAAACAGCCGATGTCCTTTCATTACAGTCTCTGGACTTTTTACGGAAAATGGTGCCAAAACAGAGAAACATCCAATCAGCAGCAATTCTGTACTAAAAAAAAAAAAAAATAAATAAATAAAATTGCGGATTAACAGCTGTTATAACTCAGATAACCAGTCATTACAATTATGGCGAGCAGAAAGGGGCCTCAGCAGAAAATCAAGTTAGATGCTACTCCTAACAGCTGAGAACAAAACCACTTGACTGAATTTGGCATCAGCAGCATGTATTTATGGACCTAACCTATCTGGGGCTAATGGTCAGTTCTCTGTGCACCTTGTGATACACTTTAAGCAGGAACTGCTAATTATAAAATTCAGCATGCTTTACTTTCCAAATGTAAAGAACTATATCCTGAAGCAGGGGTCAGCAACCTGTGGCTCTCTGTGGCTTTGAGAAAATAATGTGAATAAGTAATGGCTATTTGCGTCACCTCAACCTCTCGGTAAGCTAATCAAGGATATATCCAAAAAAAGAAAACGTTTCGGAGGAAAGTAGAACGTAGTTCTTTTATGTCATAAATGCAACAAACTGCAGCTCTTATATACATAGCATAAGTGTTAAGAAACTATATATGCGGTGATTAAATATGATTTGCGGCTCCAAATGGGTTTAGATGGGAATCGTGCCCAAATGGCTGTTTAATGCTGAAGGTTGCCGACCCCTGGCCTAAAGAATGGACTGTAGACTTACTTACAGTTCCAGTTCATACCTGTTGGCGATGATTAGGGTCCTCACTCCTCTGAAGTGTAGTAGCCAGCTGTCAACCTGCGGAAAAACACTATTCACTGTCATGTTTATGAGGAACCTGCAGCCCTGCTCCCTGACCCCGCCATATTAGTGGCCTAACCTGATTCTCTCTCTTAGTTGAGTGCCAGGTAATAATATTTTCCACAGATGGCACTACACCTAACCAGCAGCATGACTATGGTGGTTGTGACCTTGATCACAACTGATCTTGTATATAGTACCTATACTGAAAACTACTGTGCCATTGAATCCAGACCTTTATTGTTATTATTACAGCATCTTAAAATCTTATTAGCTTGTCTAATGCGTCAGTGCGAAAACAGAAAAGACTGATCTCTAGTTTGCACTGTAAATTATTAATTAGGTTTGGAGGAGATTAGTGACACCTGGAACTGATTTAATTACCTGCCCTAAACACCAAAACACCTGAGATGACTATTGGACTTTTATTCACCAGGGCGTAAAGTAAGTAAATGAAGACAGGTTCAATCTAGGTCTCATATTTCTCCAAATGTATTCTATTCAATGGACTAATCTGAAAAGGACGAAACAAATATCTCCACCTTGTGTTTCTACAAAACTGATATTCAACCTAATCAGGCCTACAAGACTGAAATGATAAAATGTTTTCTTTAAAAAAGATAAATGAGCTGCCAGTGATCAAGATTTCCTCATTTAGTGTCTGAGTGCTTTGCTTTTCAAAATGACAACGCTGAACAATAATAACATTTGTCTTCTAATAGAAGAACACCGATGCAGAGGAAACACTTTTCAGGCTAAACAGTCATGATGGTGTCTTCAGTTATCTCTGGTAAAATACTGCCCTCCTGTGGACTCAGTAGATTTCTAGATAAAACTTCCTCCTCTCTGACCTTTCTGTTATATAACCAGCGCCTTCGAGCACCCACAACATCATCACGTCTGTTAAACCAAACTACCGCCGGTGGAGTGACTGATTAGCAAGAGACAAAAACTGCTTCCATATTTGACGACTGGGTGGCAGTTTCCATCTCTTAGTTTGAGCTTGTGACCTTTATATGTTTGAGTGAATTTGTGCTGAGCCTTTCATTTAAATGATGCCCAACAAAGGGTCTAAATTATATCACTATATTGGTGGACATTTCAGATTAAATGGAAAGAATTTTAAATCAGTGCAACTGTAATTTGTTCTTAAGGCACCATTTCTCCGTTCTTACCTGAAGCTCCTTTAGCTCACTGTAGGTTTCAGCAATGTCAAATCTTACCGAGATATTCGGCATGTTAATGTATTTGACCCAACTGCGGCTCTTGAAAATCGCTTGCCGACATGGTCTGGGACAGAGATACCGTTGTGTATTAACAACAATAATGAGTTGGTACTGTCACTTTGAATATAATCACTACTGTAAAGAGAGCTGTGTTACCTGATAAAGGAAACGTGGGAAGAACTGGAATACTTGCCCCTTCCTAGTTGTCAGAGATGCTCTTCAGCCAAACCCTTCATCTCCAGAGGCCACGGATGTAACTGGTCTTTTTACTGGACTGTTTACAACTGGAAGAATGGATGAAAAAGGGTCCTCTCAACCACAACCACAAAAAAAAAAAGGGTCAGCTTCATATAAAGAGTTTTAAAATGAAAAAGAAGTGACTTTTTTTCTATAGTGCAACTTTGAGGTTGACTTTTTTGATGTGTTATCAAACACATCAAAAATACTGGATGGATATCTCCACTTTCCTTATGTCCCCTCAGGATAATCTGATGACTTTTGCGATCCCAAAACTTATCCCTGAATGCTATAACCATAATATAATTTACTTGTCAGCAAATTTTCAGACGTTACATGTTGAACTAGGATGATGAACAGAGTAAAAACTATAGTACTGCGTATTGGGGTAAACATCAGCATTACTAGTTTAGCATCACTGTGCCATCAATAGAACCAGCTTTGTGATTGTGATTTTAAACCTTGGCCTGCAGGATACCCTAAAAACTAAGGTGTATTATCTCAAGAATTTCTTTTCATAATTAAAATGAAAACATTAAACAGAACCCTTTGACCAAATTTGTGAAAATGAAAAAAACAAAACAAACCAAAACAAAAAACCCCAAAGCAAAACAATCAGAGTGGTTGGTGAAGCACAACGAATCAGAACAGGACAGGTCACACGGGGCCAGGACACACCATGCTGGGTCATGCTGCTCTGGGAGATTTATTAAGTAATTTTTCATTTTTTTGTTTTTATTTTGTTTTTCACTTGCGCTCCTGTCAGGAGTGTGGTAAATGGGACAGTCAAGCAGCAAGAGTCACAGTTCATTATCATCACCATCATCATCATCATCATTATCATCATCATCATCATCATCATCACTGTCACCACCATTATTATTATCATCCACCTCGTGGTATCATAATAATAATAATCTTCATCTAACTTTTTCCTCAAGCTAGAAAATAATTTACATCACATTGTTTTTACTGACTTTTGAGACCATAAACATTCCAGCAACACACTCAGGGTTAAGGGTGGGTAACAATCAGAAAAGCATGACTTTTTGCATAGTATTAAATGAACAAAGACATTGACTTCTTTATTTACAATTATTGTATAGATAAAAAAAATATCATAAAAACAAGATGAACACTTAAATCACTTACCCATAAATGGAATGCCAAAAAGTTATCTGTTGGCATTTCTCTTTTTCTTTGTTCCACAAACTGCATGCTGCTAAATACAGTACATCGAGGCAGGTGAGAGTATATTGCAAGAAGTACCATTGATATCATCATCATCATCATCATCGTCATCATCACCATCATCACCATCATCATCATCATCATCATCATCATCTGTGTCATCAACATAATTATTGGTTGTTACAACACATGTTATCATTTGGATGTAATCACGATGTTTTTGAAGTGTTGTCTGACAGGAGCAGTGATTGATTACATACAGCCAAACAGCTGTCGGCAGTATGACTTGTGGTGCATGATGGTAGACGTAGTTAGGAAGAGTTCCTCTTTTTACACACCAGTCCGCATGGAGTTTCTGTCCTCGGTGGACTCATTCCTGTATTTACAAAGATTATTTTTAAACTCCATGTCTTTGCATCCTCTTAAAGCTGAATGTCCTCCTGGATGTAAAAGTGGTTTGAGAATGTTGGCTTAAGTCTTTGTTTTTTTTTTTTGTTTTTTTTGTTTGTTTGTTTTTTAATTGAAAATGCTGTTGTTGCTGTTTGCGATATTTTGTTGTTGTTGTTGTTGTTGTTTATTGTTTTAATTTTTTTTACAGACAAATAAACAAATAAATTGTCAAGTTAAAACACTGTAAAATAAACTAAATAAATCAACTGCTTCTAAGCAGAATATCAGAATCCAGACTTTCTTTTTTCTTTTCTTTTTTCTTTCCCAACTCAAATAAGAGATTCATATTCAAATGGTCCATGTCATGTTTTCAACACGCCTGAGCTGACCGGTAAAGCTTGTGCACCCTCTTCAGATGGACGGATTGACTGGGAAATGACAGAGGAGGAGGATATAAAAAGAAAAAGGTAGAACTGCTCAGATAAATGATTGTACATACTGTAGTAGTGTATAGGATTTTTTTTAAGTAGAAAATTTCTCAAGTTGCATAATGAGCCTATCACGTCATGCTTGCCAATGACTTCGGTTAGTAATAGAAATAACACTAGTACAGGCTAATTAAGTGGCCTTGTCCTTCTGAGTGCAATAAGACTTGGTAAATGTGCCTTCCATATGTAACCTCTCTCTGGTAATGTCTGATTGGTCAAAGCACAATAAATAGTTCACAACTAGAGAGTACAGTTGAGATGCTAGAGTACTGTATATTCTGTGACGGCAGGAAGACAAGCTTGGTTAAAACACACAAAAGCACATCTAGAATTACACCACAGAAGTTTTTTTCATTCATAACCAGATAGTGCAGAAAATGATAATTTTCTTATATATAGAAAAAGAGTCAAAGCAACATTCCATTTTGTTGTATTCTTTTTTTCTTTTTTTGTGTCAGTTTTCCATTTTTTCAGATGTTAAAAATGCCAACAACTTTTGCGTGTGTCTCTCTGGCCAAGGAAAAGAAACTCCTTTGAACCAAAACAAATCAAAATTAAATAAAAAATAAACAGCACAATATATTCCATATTTGAACAAAAACAAAATTGAAGAAAAAGTCTGATTTAGTGCGGTACAGATAAGCCAAATATAACTTTGTAAATTTCTAATATGACTCGATTGCAGCCATTTGATGGTCATACATATTTTTAAAACATCAAGTCCTTTGACCAAGCAGGTTTATCTAGACAGTTCACTGAAAAGGTCCTGACATCACCTTTGACTGGAGCGCTGAACTCAAGCCAGCGCTGAAGCAGAGAAAAAAACCCCCAAAAGCACAATAAAAAAAAAAAAAAGCAGAGAAAAAAAATTAAATATTCCTCCTCTGTCACGAAAAGGAGGCCTCTGTTTAGAAAAACCAAAGGCAAGCCACTCCAAATTGATCCCAACAATCATATAGAGTAATACTAAGATTCCACATTTACTATGTATCCAACTATATTTTGGTTTCTTTTTGTTTGTTCATCTTCTAAAAATATCTACAGTATTTGACAAGATAGCAGGCAAATTCCAGCAAATGGTTTTTCAGTAATAACACACCAACACAGCTGTGGACCTTCTGAGTTTCAGCTTCACCTCCCTCTTTCTAGAAACCAGGAAGTTTATCTCTACGAGGTTGTAAACAAATTACATTCTCTTTAAGACATAAATAAGTCAAAGTATTTTTGAGCCATTGAAGCAGGAACAAGGCAACATGCCAACAAACAAAGATAAACTCTCTCTAAATATATTTATATGAATTTATATTTATAGAATATATCCCATAAATGCTATCATCATCAACATTACTTTGTGTTCCTCTTTTCTGACAGGTGCAAAACTACTGTGCAAGTTGAGCCCTACCACCTCGTTACACATTTCCATTTATGGATGAAGTAAATTTTTACAGTCCGGTATATGTTCATGCCACACAGAGGAAGGAATTTTTGCAGGCCAGGAACTCAGAGAAGCTGTCTTTAAATTAGTAGTTCAGCGTGAGGCTTCGCCCATCAGAACGAAAGAACTCCAATAAAATGAAAAATCCTTTTAAATAAAACTTGAGTAATGTACATTCATGCAGGAGCAACAATAATAACAATAATAATCAGAATCAGAATAATAATAATGTTTTTTTCAATTGAATTTAAAGTATCATCAGTATTGACAATGTTATTGTTGAGGAGAGGGGGTTTGGGGGGAGTTTTTAGAGTCTGTCCTGTTTTGCAATTTCCCTCCTCAGCAGTGTCTCTCTGCTTGTTGTCCTCCTCCCGGTGTCACTAAAGACACAGTTTAGACATATGTGAAGTCAGCGGCACACTTAGATAGTACATGCTAACACATACAGTCATACACACCACCGCTGCTGCCACCGGACACATACAACCATAAAAGCAGGATGGCTGTGTAGGATTTGGGGCTTTGCTGCGCTTTTTTGATTGTATGTTAGTTTGTTTTTTCTTTTCGCCTTGCAGTATTACTTTAGATTTTCTCCATTTCTGCAGGAAGGGAAGATGGGGGGAGGGGGGGCTTTAAGAGCTCAGGGCTAAGGGGCAAAGATGGACATGTCGCTATTGGACCGGTCCTGTGTAGATGGTAAATTGGGGTTTTGGGGCGCTGGAGGATAACAATTCAGCTGGACTGGGTGAAATTTTTGGGGCTTGACATTTAAGGTTGCAGTTAAAGGTCTAGAGGGAATTGGAGGAGGCACACCCAGATTGCAAGGAAAGGAGGTTAGAGGTTAGAGCTGAGGTTAGGATCAGGGTTAGAGGCTGGTCTCCAAGCTGTGCAGAGGGCTGGCCGGGCTGGAGGAAGCAGCTGATTTACTGGTGTCGATGGTGAGATTAATGCCACTGTCGATGGCGTTGTTGTTCTTGTTGGGGGACGAGGGCTGACTGGAGTACTTCCTCCTCCTCCGAGCAGATTCTTCATCCGTGTCATCGATGAGGGGGATGTTGGGTGTGGAGTCTTCTATCCTAAACTCAGGGTGTGTCATGAAGTTGTGGATGGATGTTCTGGAGTCTGGTTTTTCCAGGCCTTCATAGAGGGAACTACGGAATGCATTCACAACACGGATCTGTCGTAGAAAATAAGGAAAGACAAGAGCAACAATAAACTATGAGGTCGAAGATAAAATGGAAGGGTTGGAGGGACCCTTAGGATGAGAGAGAAGGAGAAGGAAGTGGAAGAGAGGAGGGAAGGTGGAAACCTTTCATTTGAGGATAAAAGGGTAAAGAGGGAGGAGAAGGTGAAGAAGCAGCAGAGAGAGGAGGCGACTGCAGTCTGTGTTCTGCTTTCACAAGATAACTACTGTTCACAAATCACTCAGTTTTACGTGCAAGGAAAACCGTGAGGAAAACAATCCAACCAAATCATACATTTCAAGGAAAACGAATACCAAAGCAACACAAATGCTCGTTGTAAGTATACGCTTAAGTCCAATGTGCTGTATACCTAGAAACAAGCCACGTTAATAAATGAAATGCTCACAGAAAAAATTAAAGGAGAATATCACATGCAAGTTGGAAGAAATCTGGTGGACGAGGTCAGTAAGAAGGAAGGAGGTTAGATCTGAGAGATCCAATTAGGTGGTTTCAAAACTTCTGGAGGTACCAGAGCACTGTCTGATACAATATCCACACAGACTTTGAATGGGACACACGTACACAGAAATATAGCACAGGGTGGGTAAAGCATGGTCCCAAACAGGGTGATGGAGAGAGTCAAGTCTGCATGAGAAGGCTGCTTCAACACAAGCATCGCAGTGTAAAACCCACAACAAAACAACACATCCAAAAAAATTTTTTAAAAAAGTGGCATTTAGACAACAAGCAAACACAGCAGGTTACGATATTATGAACACAGTAAACAAGAGATAAACACAAATCACATGCACCAAGACAACAAGATGGTGAGGGAGTGGACCCCAGCACACAGACTGCAAACACAAAACATATGGAAGTGAATGAAGAAAGTAATAACTTCACTATCAGAGGTCTGATGGGTCAAAGCATGTTCTCAACTCCATGCACATCTAAGTAAACACTCAAGTATAGGCCCCAAAGAGTTATTTAAACTTTACTGTAATAAACAATCATCTCTTTCTCTTTGTGTGCCTCCTCCGAATCCCTCCAAGACCTCGTATCCTGTCTGTAAGTGAGGTATTGTCAACAATAATGAGGTTTAGGAGTTACAGGAATCAGCTGATGCTTAAAAAGATTTGATTTTAAGTTTTAAAGAAAATCCAATTATCAACACTGGAGGATATATGGAGGCAGTGGCGCCTTCAGCCATAATCTTGTACACACTCTGCGTACTTTTATTTGATTGATTTTGTTTATTTAACTAAATGGTGACTTTTACTGCTCTTTTCTCAGGCATGTTCAATGTAGTTTATAGGACCATTTTGTAGTCTGCTATTCAACTAGATGTTGTTTTCAGGCTTGTTGGTTGGTCTTTGAAAAGAAGGTTGTAGGCTAATCTGAGTTTTATGGGGGGATTGTGTCTTTAACACTAAAAACATCAATGTCTCTCTCTCTCTCTCTCTTTCTCTCACTCGCTCCATGAGCAGACATTTATGTGTGTGTGAGAAATTTAAGGGCAGCCTATAAACGGACGGGTAGTTGTTGTACGTACAAGGAAACATAATTTTACAGCGCCACTGCACAGAGCGTATCATGTAACTGTGCATTGGTTGCTGCTGTTGATACCACTAAATTATTTCTGCAGGATCAGTCCGGAGTATTATATAAAGTATTACAACTCAAATGAAAACTGTATTATTTCGACTAAAATAGAGGATAAAGAGACAAAACAGAGAAAAAAAAGCCTGTCTGGATGAGTGCATGTGACAGGATGTCTGACAGGTAACACTGATGGAGTGTCAGAAAGGGGTGGGGGGTGTTGAATTTAAGTTTCTGGTCTGTTACTATGGCAACATGACAGTCAACTACACTGACAATATGGAGCGACAAGACGGGATGAATTATTGGTACAGCACTGCTGAGTTTCTCAAGTACCCTCCATTCCTGTCCAACACACCCTAAGCATTCATAAATCCAGACAGGAAAAGTGTGTGAAAGTGTGTGAAAGTGTGTGTGTGTGTGTGTGTGTGTGTGTGTGTGTGTGTGTGACAAAGAGAGAGAGAGAGAGAGAGAGAAGTAGAAAGATGTTGGTGGAGAAAAGCATTAAATACAGAGAGTGTCCCCTTGTGGTTAGATTGTTTTGCACCATTTGGGATCCCCATTTCACTTATCTTCTTTTAAAGATGTTACTTCCCCACATACTGTAGAATCATTTATATTTCATCATTGTAGGTCATGTGTCAGCAGCAGAAAATAATTTTTGCTTTAGGTCGATCAGCGTGATAAGTCTCAACAGAAGCAAACTCACAGATTAAATAAGACAACAGTGCAACTTATACTTGAATGTTTACCCAGTCCTTCGGTGAGTTGATTGCAATTAGTTCACATTAATGTCTCTCAAGACGTAAAAATGGGAGAATTAAGGGATGGGGTGATGGATGGGGAATGAGCAGAGGGAGACAAACTCACAACCTGAAATGTCACGCCGTGGGTATCACCCTTAGTCCTGCGCTCCTAGCACTCTGGGGAAACAAACACACATTCACTAATGAGAGGACAGTACACCCAAGGCATGGGAGGAGATATTCAGATGAATTTGAAATCCAGTATGAACAGCAAAGAGAGAAGAAAGAGAGGAAATGAAAAAAACAAAAACAAAACTGAGAGCAAGGAACAAAAAGAGACGAACCTTCAGAGATGCCACCCCTTGAGACGATTGCACTACTTTGTATTAAGAAGAGCTAATGAAATAAAAATATGTGGAGAAAAGTTTGTTTTTGACGGGACGGCACCTCTGAAGCAAAGAGAGCAGAGAAGCAGACTGACAGAGTTCTGACTCACGGCCAGTAGTGGGAGGAGCAGTAGCAGCAGTAGTGCTTGTAGGAGAGGATAGGGCATTGGACAAGGACACGTGACTAGGACTAGAAACATTGGTTACATCCTGGGTCTGGCTGGTGGTGGATGATTGGCGTCTCAGAGCCCCCGCCCCCTGAAAGGAGGTGCCACTCTTGAAGGTGTTGACTACTTCAATCTGTAGAAGGAGAGCGGGACAGGAGAGGACAAATGGCTGCTCAGAGTGACACAGACCAGATGGCAACACAGGTTGACTGGCTGGGTGACTTTGGTGGGAAAGGGAGTACAAAGTATCTCAATCATGGCACAGTGGGGGGGCCAAGGGACAACTAGAGGTCAGAGTGTAGTACTGCCTCATAATTTCAAAGGTCAGGTAACCCAAATGACAGAAAAAGCAGAGAACGTAAACTTACTCTGGTGCCAAGTTTTGGATTTCAGTCTCCAAAACAACGGCTTTATTTCACAGTATTGAAAAGAATATCAGTGTCAATGACACTAAATTTGTTGCTGCTGAATTATTTTTAAACATTTTCAGTGCTGTTAGAACCAAGGGCAAAACTGATCTCTCCTCACTAGTATTGTTTACCTGGATTTAGAAATCATACACACACATACCTCAAATTCATCTTTAAGCCTAAAAACGACTTGAGACGGAAGAGAAGATATTTTTGGGGGGTGAGCTGACTCTTTCAAAGACACACAAACAGCCATTTATATCATTCAACATCTATTGTTTGTTTTCTGGCATTTCCTAACCCATGACTATAGGTACTAAAGGAAAACTATGGTTTATTTCAGTTTTTTGCAGTCCCTTCTTGATCAGACCTGGAGAGTATTTCTCTGTTGAATCAGGAGCAAAGATGTGCATTGACAGTAATGGGTTGGTTAATTGGCTTTTTACAGTTATTAAAAGAAAAGGATGTAGATTCTGATTGGTTGACCTTAGACGGTCTTTGTAGGCCACATTTTTTTAATATATATCTCCACATCATTGCAAATGAGGAAAACCTAATGATTTCCAGGTTAAAATAAATAAATGGTAAATAACTGGGGTAGACAGATGGTTAATCCAATTACCTGCCAATTATTTTTTGCAAGTGCCTGCACATTTTCCAAAGAAGCCTTCCCAGATGGTTCTGTGTAACAAACCATCTGGCGTGATAGGTTATAGGAGAACTGTAGGAGCACAACTACAACAAGTATAGTAAGTCAAAGTTGAACCAGGAAGTTGGCCTGTAACCCGTGATGGACATTAACAAAGCAGTTTGTTTTCTACATATAAATCTGAATAATCTGGATTGTTCTCCCATTATTTTGGTCAATATAATGTTATCAAATCTGATAAAAGTGGTGGCTGTAGCTCTGACACGAAAAGGTGAAATAAACTGTAGCTTTCCTTTAGTATTAAAAACTAAACCAATTTCTCTTAAGCCTGTTTGGCTGCTTTTGCGGGATACCGGTGCGCTCTCTAGTTTCGTGGGATAGCTTCACCCTGGAAGTGAGATGAGATCATTGAACACCGAAATCCAACACACAGGCAAAACTGTCTTGAATTTCACAGTGATGGTGGTCTGCAGAGTTTGTCACACTTCGAACTAATCAGTGATATTTCCAGTTGGATTTCACTCGGAGCTTCCACACGTCCATGGTGGTTTTTACATCAAGTCAAACGTGAAAAAGCTGCATCTTCAAGAACCTAAATAAGTTGTCTTGAAAAAAACAACAACAAAACAACAACTTTATGGCTGTTACAGACTAACATGTACAACGTATAGCATGGCCTAGTATTTCTTTGCGGGGGTAAGGTAATGTCTGCCGTGGTGCAACCTATTACTGAAAACTGATTAAATGAGAAAGACAACAAAAATATCACAAAACAGCACTGGTGAAAATTAAACTTGATGGTGTCAATTATTCCTTCAACAAAATCATACATTTTCTGATAAATGTATGAGAGTATTTTTTTAAGTATCTCCCTGTGTTTGCATACTCAATGCAGAAAAATCAGTTTGAATTGAAAATGCAAATCTCAGCTCGGGGACTGAACGTTCTTGTGCTCTCACCTGAGTCTGAATGCGATTGAGTCCTCTGAACCAGAGTATCTGTCCTCTCCTCAGCTCCCTCTCTGCGTGGTCGATCTCTTCGTTTTCTTCGTTCACATCCTCTTCTGGTAACTCATCTTTCTGAGTTAACTGGCCAGCCCTCCTTAGGAAGCGCAACCTACTATTGGGTATAGTGGCTATAACCTAACCAACAGAGAAGATGGAGCAGTGGGTCAAAAGCAAAGCAATAGTATTGTAATAAGGATGCAGAGATGGCGAATAAAACAGGGTGAACGATGGGAGTGCAGTGGGAAAAACTAAAGCCAGAGATGAGTTTACGTATTACCTGCCCCCAGACAAGCTCCCCTAGCCCAAGGAAAACACACCACATCCACTTTTCCAGGTCCAGAGGCTGACAGCTGAATGGCTTCCCCCCAAACTGCACAATTACAATCTACACAAAGCACAGCTCAAGTCAGAGTCAAACACTATAAAAATACCAAGATGGAAAAAAGAAAGAATCATCTCTCAGTAGTTCAAATCATATCGTGAAATATATAAATAATAAAATAATAATTCAAATAATTTGAATCAGCTTACCTGCACAGCAAAGGTGCCAAAAACAATAGAGCAGAAGATGGGGTTCCTGAAGATACCATCAAACACGTTTCGCTCTCCGTGGATTTTTCGAGCATTTATCTCATTAAAGAGCTGCATCATGACAAATGTGTTGAAGATGATGGTATAGTGTTCCGATGGAGGAGAGTGGAGAGGTGCGTTACGGCCGCTGTCTATGTCAAATATTTGTTCACCTAGAGGGTAAAAAAACAAAACAAAACAATTTATTCGTGCCCTCTTTATGTTGCTTCAGGAAGGTGCAGAATCTCTGATGTGCTGCAGAGCAAAATTACTGTCCATACCAACAAAGAGCAGTGTGAAGATGATAACAAGCTGATAGACGCCGTGTCCTAAGATGTTCTTTGTCATGGTGCTAGAGATGAGAGGCTTGTTACGGCCATATGGCTTCCTCCTTAACAGAGACTCTGTGGGAGGCTCTGTTGCCAAGGCCAAAGACGCAAAAGTATCCATGATCAGGTTTACCCACAGCATCTGCACTGCCTTCAGGGGAGAGTCCTGGGAATATGGGAGGGAAACTCCAATAAGAGTCAATAACACTACCAGAAGCGGAAGGCGACAAATAACCACCCCTTTAGCTACTTTGGATGGTGAACCTTTTCACTCACCTGCTGCCCTGATTACCATCTGAAGTAAGCTATTCTTTCATTTGTTAAGCACCACACTTCAATACTCTTGAATTACATCTTAGACTAGATCAGGGATCTATAAGCCTAGCAGAGGTCAATGTTCATGGAAAAAGTACATGCATTTGATATATATTATATATAAGCTGTGACTAGCTCAACAGCTCAGATGGATACTTCAATGGTACAGCGTATCAAAGTGTCACACCTTGTCACAATGATCGTACTGTTGGCCAAGTGAGACTATGAGCTCACTCTATTTTAATGAACTTATTAGCTGAATAAAGAAAAACTTTATATTATCTCAGTAGATCTCATTATCATTTTATTTAGTTTCTTAAAAATAAGTAGATACCCTGTACCAATGCAGTTCCAACTGTAGGCTCTCTATTTACTGAGAACAACATTGCATAGTTCTTAATGTTAAAGGTCATCTGCAGTTCACGTGCAGTAATTAACACACACACACACGGACAATCTGACCTGTGTGATACAGGCTCCAGTGAAAGCCACTATGACGGCCACAACGTTGACAGTAAGCTGGAACTGAAGGAACTTGGAGATGCTGTCGTAAACATTTCGGCCCCACATTACCGCCTTGACGATGCTGCTGAAGTTATCATCAGTCAGAATGATATCTGATGCCTCTTTGGCCACATCTGTACCAGCAATACCCTGGAGAGCAGACATGGTGCAGTAATGACGAAACAGGTTTCTTTTACATTACAGCGATTCTAAATTAGCTTATTTCCCAGTATACAACACAGTGATGATGTGGATGACGTGGACTTGTGAAATGTAATCTACAAATTATGATTTATTCATTAAATAACAGCTAAGTCTACACAGGACACCCTTCTCAGCAAGAAACCCAAATGAATTAATTGAGGAGCAGAGAACTGGTCTATTGAGGGACCAAAGAAGAAAGAAACCAGCAGCCAAGGAGACAATGCATATGAACAGAGTTTACAGAGAGAACATATCACATCAGTCTTTCTTCCCTGTGCAGTAATCTACTGCAGGGAAACTGTGCCAGCTCATTAATCCACTAGGGGGAGCATGTAACCTAGACAGCCTAAGGCAGAGTGCCTGTGAACGAACCCTAAATACTGCAGAGCTGAAGAAGACATCTGCAGATACTGTCTCACACAGAAAAAAGGGCTAGATTACCATAGCAAAGCCAACATCAGCTTTCTTTAAGGCCGGTCCATCATTGGTCCCGTCACCTGTCACAGCCACCACTTGCCTCTGGTCTGCCATTGTGCTGTCAATAATTCCTGTCAGGCACAAATACACACATACAGCACTGAATGCTAACTGAAAAAAAAAACAACCAAAAAACATTAGTAATGACCAGAAAGCACGAAATCAACTTTGAATTTATGGACACCAGGTGTGATAACAGCCATTTGATGCTCTCACAAAGCTCTGACTAATTTCATGCCTGGTAAAAGACGTGTTGGTGTAACCAATCTAAAAACAGGCTGCGTTTCTTTTCTCCAGAAGTAAATCAGAATATGAAAGACTAAAGGTGGCTTACCTTTGACGAGTGTGTGTTTGTCAGTTGGGGAAGATCTGGCCAGAACTCGGAGTTTGGGCCAAACCTTATCAATACGCTCCTGCTCCACCTGGACGTCCACATGTATGTTCACACATATGCATACACACACACACACACACACACACACACACACACAGACACACATGGAAATAGGACAGGAGGACAGTTGGTTGCAGTTTAGGTTTCTTCTTTTGCTTTGCTTGTCCCACTCTCTTCCCTTGGCCTCTCATGTTAACTGGCTCACTCTGGCTTTGGTTACAGTACCTCTCCCTTCTCATTGCGGATCCTCCTGTTGAACTCTTTGCCGTCGATGCAGAGGAAATCCTCTCCAGGGTGGATGATGCCACACTTAATGGCTATGGCCCGGGCTGTGTTTATGTTGTCTCCCGTCACCATGCGTACTGTGATGCCTGCACGCTGGCACTTTTGGATGGCATCAGGCACCTAAAATGTGGCACATGGATGGACAGGTTAATTTTTTGGGCCTTTTTTGGACAGTAGAAAAACAGCTGTGAATTTAACACTGACATAACACCTTTTAAGAGGATATGATTAACTTTTAAACAAACGGTTTCCTATTAACAAATCAATCATTTGTTCTGAGACTTGGTTGCAACTAACTTTTGAGGTTGATATGGCCCTTCAGCTACTAAATGCAACACTGCGCTTACCTGCTAGCTGCTAATGTTTCCTGTGTGCCATTCAGTGCTGGATAGACAGTGTATGTTTGTCCGCTGAAGCCGGTGAGACTGAACCAGTGAGATACTGAGTCAGACTATTACATGAGCTGAAAAATGCTTCTGTACAACAAGTCAGAACTGCATTGTCAGATAGTTGCTGACTTCACCAATTAGAGCATCATCCCATAAAAATAGTCATGTGATCCCGTGAAAATATAGATATATTCATTGTAACTACTTAAATATACCAACAGTAACAGTACTCATACACATACAAGTAGAAATACAGAGCGATTAAATTCCACTTTGTTTTTACAGCTGTATCCTTCTGCCTCCGTCCCATTTTGTGTTACCAAGATGCATAATGAAGCATATCTGCATGCTCTTCCCTCTAGGCAGCATTCAAGTAGATTAACAGGGAGACATTACTGTATGGAGATTGATCAGTGTTGGAATAAGTGAGCAAAGGCAGAGTATGACTTCAGAAACATGTCTTCTTCCTCATAAAGGTCAGTGTGGGCGAGCTCTGCTCTCCAAACCCACACATAAACAAATGTGTGCTCATACAGTAACAGCAGCTCACATGTACTCACAGAGGCCTGTATTCTCTCTGAGACACACACAGAATCAGAAAGTAGATACAGTAATACAGTTAACGAGGCACTTTAATGAGCTGGATGTTTGACAAATATATATATATATATATACAAATTTATCCTAATTGTAATTCCATATGTTATTAGTTTGTTGTATAATTGTAGGCAGGTTAAAGTGAGATTGACTTGACAGAAGCCAAAGGTGAAAATTATGATTTAATGCTAAATACTAAAGCCTTCTTTTGGTGTAGATAGGGTGAAGACAGTAAACTAAGTAAGTATTCACCCACGAATTGCTAACACTAGCCAACATAAAATATTATTAAAGTAGTGAAGGGTGTGTTTTATTGTTTTTGAATTAAACCTTTCATTTGTGAAGAAAAGTATAAAAATGTATTCTCTCTGTCAAACGTCCTTTAAAGGTTGGTCTAAAAATATAAAAGTATAAAAATATTTAATGGACATTAGAAAAGAACAACTAGATGTGTCTTACAGAGATAATTCTGAACGTAATGTCTCTGTCAGGGATGTTCAACGGGAAAACAAGATTACTGATAAAAACACAATTGGATGCTTTTGATCTAGTATTAAGTGCTGAGCTCAGGAAATTTCCATGTAGCAAA
Source organism: Remorina albescens (assembly GCA_034769265.1). Lineage (NCBI taxonomy): Eukaryota > Metazoa > Chordata > Actinopteri > Carangiformes > Echeneidae > Remorina > Remorina albescens. Next base: position 19,749,367 of record CM068494.1, read on the forward strand.
AAGCAAAAACTACACCAAACCATTTTAAAACAATTCGATTTGACAAGAGAAAGAAGGTCGTACATTAACCATTGTGGAACGCAGAGCACGTCTTCTTTACTAAGTTATCAGTTTCCCATCTGCCAATCTGTTATCCCTGCTGTCTATTTTTCTCTGCTTTCTTCTGAATTCCCAGTGCTGGTTATCCAAAAAAGGAGGTGGAGAGAAGAGGAGGAGAGTGAATGCTTATTAAAAATACAATCTGGCCCAGCTGAAGCAGAAGGTAAATAGCTAGTAGGTGAGACTGAAAAACAAGCCTCCTGTGTCTCTAATCTGGATATGGTTACACTCTCATTTTCCTCCGTTATCCCCTTACCTGTCTTCCTGTCCATCTGACATGAACCTGATTCTGAATGTTTGCCTTTATCAGTCTGTCTGTCTGTCTCTCTCTCTCTCTTTCTCTCTATTTCCCTCCTTCTCTCTTGAGTCTCTACTGGGGTAACCCCACAAAGCAGCCGGTTATTAAAAGAACATTGCATTCTGGAGGAAGAAATTAGAGACTATTAAACAGACCAAAAACCTGTTTATCACTCTGCGACCTTTTTAGCAGCAGGGAAACTCATCTCATTTCCAATATCAGTTTTACAAAGACGCCTGGAAAGGCGTGCAGGAGAGCAGCAGTTTTCCATTTCGGTTATTGAAAATGTCAGATGTTAAATGGCCTCGTCTGTGGAAAAAAAAAAAAATCTTCCTGCCTTAGAACAATGCAAGGGTTAGGGTTAAGGGGGAAAAAAAGAGATGAGAGGAAGAAGCTGAATAATGCAACACTCCTACTTCCCTGTAACTGTAACTGTTAAGTGAGGTCAGTTTTCCTACTGTACGCTGATACCTCTTTCCACCACTTTCTCTCTCCCACATAGAGTTCTTTTTTCTTTGAGGTGAAATTCATCATAAAAAAAATGATTTGTTAATAAATAGGTTACTGAATACGTTCTATTTAATTTAATTTTGTGTTGTATCATCAGTGCAACGACAGTACAGTATCTTGTAATTGCTCCGCGTTCAACTGTGCTGACTTGGGTGGGGGGGCAAAAAAGAAAAGCTTCAAATTACAATAAATCACTAAAAACAATTAAAGCATTGCCACTATCAGCTAAAAATTGGATACTTTATTTTCAGGCTGGCATTTATTTTGTAGGGTGTTTTCCAAAGCCGTGGGTTGTTATTAGTTTTCCTGGATCATGAAAGAGAACACATACCAGTTTATCTCTGTCACAGCACAAATGCATAGATCTGAGAGGTTGTGACTGCAACGCCAATAAGAAAAATACAAAATGGAGTAGCAGCAACAGGTAAACGGGAGGCGACAACATATCAAGCACAGTAACAATTATAAATAACACTGTACATGTGTGAAAATTGACGAATAGATGGGACAAGGCAGAAATCTCTAGCAGCTGAAAGCTGTTTGGCCCCATCTTGAGTGTGCATTTCATGAATCAATAATCATTTAGTGAGACACTCATTAGTGAAGCAATTGATCTTCTAAACACCCAAAAGTCAACCCTTTCATAAGACACGTGACTCCATTCTGTTCAGGGTGCTACTACAACCAGTTTCGTGCCGCTTAGTTCAATCCCTGAAGAGCTCCACAAAGACCTGATGCTATATCCAATATATACTATAGTCAGGGATTTTGCAATATATTTATTCTCTAACTGTAATTTAAAAAAAGCTGTAATAGCTGAATCAAGATTAAAAACCTAAATGTAAATGCGTGAGCATGCCTCACTGAAATACTATTACCTCATATTTCAGTCCCAAAGGTCTTAAACACAGAATTATAGAAAGGAAGATTGTCTGATGAAATCAAAAGCTGTAGAAAATGTTATATTTTAATCTAATCTTTGTAGGAGAAACCTCAACTACAGTGTATAGTATATAGGCAGGTTGGGAGAGTCTGCAAATGCTGTTTAATTCTTTGTGTTGCTTCTCTAAATAGATACTTCCAAAAAACTGAATACTAAGGTTTCAAAATTGGTTGAATGTATTTTTCTTTCAGTCTGAAGCCATCTGAATTCATTTAGTTTAGGAGTATTTTACCTACATAAACATGCCAGTCACTCATATAAATGTATGAAATGTATTTCATTATTAAATGTTTCTATCTGTATCTATATCATACCTCACGTTTTCTTTATGTCTCATTGTGTGTCCTTTCACACCATTAACATTTCCTCTTTGCTATAACTAGTCTAGCTTACTGCCAGACTTTGGCGTCCACTATCCTTCATCAGCACACTTGTCATTTTGATAAGGCAAACATAATGACTATCTCTGCATAGTACAACCTCACAACAAAACAGCCTTGACACGCAGAATATATATGACTTTGCTATCCATCATTTTTATGTCAGTGTTGGTAAGTGTTACTAAACTGAAGTCTGACAGATTAAATGTTCTTGAGGGAGAATAAGCGATAATGACAGAAGAGAATCAAAAATGCTGTCAAATCAAACTGAAGCAGAATATGTTGAGGTCAAAATTGGCACAAAACTGCTGCTTGAACCAAGATCAACTATTCTCAGTGTGTAACTACAATATTTCTCATTCTCCTTACCTCTGGCCTCACAGGGTCCTCTATCCCGACAACACAGATGGCTGTGAGGTCATTAAGGATGTTGTTCTCCTCGTCCCAGTTTGGCTCAGGATCACTGGAGAAGTCACGATACGCCACACAGATGGTCCTCAAGCCATCACATGCCATGGGCTCAATCACCTTCTTCACCATCTCGTCCTTGTCCCGAGGTCGGAAGACCCTCGACTCGCCGACCTCGTTCAGAATATGGCTGCATCTGTAGTTTGGCGTAGATTGGTAGGGACAGATGTATTGACATGGAAAACAATAATTACGCCCTGATAATTAGATTTTTTAATATCATCTTCCAAATGTGAAGAGAATGTGTTTTTAAATATACAAAATATCTGCTATAGTTTCAACAGTAGTTCATCAGTAGTTCTTGACTACTGTAGCCAGAAGATATTTCCATGTGATGGATTTCTATTTTCTTAAAAGAGACTTCAGACAGGACATAAATATTTGTACTGATGTGCAGGTCAACGCAAAGAGGTGGGTTGAATTAAACTGCTGTTAATGCTTTAGCCTTAAAAAAAGAAAAAAAAAACTATGAGCAAACATAATTTAGGATTCTCATGAGTCGGTATTAATAATTTACCTTTACCCACCATTCCCTTCTAAACCGAATTCTTTATCTGTATTAAATGTACAGAGTGTACATGTACATTGGCAGTGTAACAAATATAGCATATAAAAGTATAAGTATACATGAGTATACATAAGTATACATGATGATATTATGATAAACGTGTTATGTTAAATGTTTGTTTTGAATATTGTTCAGTCTCTGTAGAGAATTTCTGCCTCCTTGCTAAGTGGCTGAAGAAAGCGTCAGAATGAAGTCTCTTATTTTTCTCAGAGTTGCTCATTTGCTGCTGTAATGCAACAGCAATGTGCTGTAAAATGTCATAATTATGTGACCCTCTTGTGGAAACTCCCACGCTCACTGCTGAGAGAATGTGCAGTCGGTTGTGCCCTTACATACATTACTTCTTCACCTTTGCTGTGTGGTGAAAAAAACTAGCAGAGCTGGATTGTATGTTGTTACTGTAAATTACTGTAGCTGCTGTTATTATTGTCTGAGCCATTTCATTATAATCACAGAACTAGACTCACTTTTTGAGGACAATCTCTGAGGCTCCTTTGCTGTACATGCGGAAGCTCCCATCAGGCAATTTGATGACAGTGCTCATGGATTTCCTCACAGAGTTGAAGGTGTAGACTTTGTAAAGCTTCTCCTCTGGGATCTGGTTTCTTATTGGCTGGTAATCCCGCTTCAGTTCCAAAACCAATCCCAGCAGGCCGCACTCTGTCTTGTTGCCCACCTGCTTTGGCAGACCGCCTTCCTTATCTGGGGGCTTAAGAGAGACAGAAGAAGAGATTTTTTCCTCTTTTTTTCTATATTCAAACCTCACTTGCAATAAAGAAAAAAAAAAAGTGTTTCTTATTAATCTCGGGGTGTTTTTCTTTCTTTATTATTAAAGAAAAATACATTTTCATAAAAGTTTGACTACATCACCACTTCATTCGGACTGTCCTCAACCTTATCCTGCACCTGTGTTTTCTCAGAGACTTTTCTTGGAGTCTCTTATAGGAACAGACACGATTGTCTGTTCTGTGATCTGTTCCCATCAGTGACTGCACTTCTCTTCTCTTTCCTTCAGTGCAGTACGACTAATGTAAGGCTTGAAATAGCTGCTCGTGATAATTAAGCGGCTAGCAGGTGAAAGGGTTGCTCTGTGTGGGAGGGGAGGAGATCAGATGGATGGGATCAAATTGGATGTTTTTATTTCAGGCATGCCGCTCAACCCTTCGCAATCTATAATTGTACATTAGAAACTGTGTTTTTCTCAAGATCACAGCATCCACATGTTGGCATGACGATAAGCAAAAAAAAAAGGCAAATTTTCCTAAAAAAAAATGTCTAATACTCAAAGCCATTTTCTTTTTTCTTTTCATGGAAATAATTTATTTACATCTCATGCGTTATACTTGAGAATTAAGAGAAATAACACATTTATGCTAATAGGCTGCAAAGATACACACGTACGCTTCTGACGTTCTTAGTTTACAGTGTGTATGGTTTCTGTTTTTCTATTAAAGATTTTTCACCTGCTTGCTGCTAATAAACTCTCTAACCTGCAATATGCTAACAACCGCTAAAGGCAAATAAAATGGCAAATAATTAGTGACAATGAAAGGAAATTGAACTGTCAAAAAGACATTTGTTTGATAGTTTGACAGTTTGGTAAGTGAGTGGAATCTGATTTAAGCTCAGGAAGCTGCCAGTGTTAATTCTGCTGACGAATAATTTTTGGCAAAGTCTCCATTGACAACATATTTTTTTCTGACGAAAACGAGACGATAACTAAATAAAAACTAATGCTCCAGAGAAAAAACTCTGACAAAACTTTTCTCCCACTTATTCATGCCACAGTTGCAGAGGACCTCTGATGACAACAGTGGGCCCAGAAAGGGGTACCGTCCCAGCAGAAATAATGCAACAGCTCTGCTAAGTACTTCAAAGTACAAAAGTGATTCAAAAGAACAACAGCGAAAAGAGGAGGCCATAGCTAAGTGGATTGGGTGTACAGTCAATTAAAATGTGTGGATAAATGCATGCAAGAATTGGGCATCTTGAATGAGAAGATTATCACTGTGATAACAGACAATAACAGTAATATGTTGACTGCATTTAGAAATGTGTTTTCTTTTTTTTTCTTTTTTTTTTTCAAATTCAATTCAATCAGCAAATACTTCATTTCTAAAATCAGAATTCATAGGCTATTTGTCATTTGTGTTAAATAATCAATTGACTAGTAAAACTGTTGCTGATTCATTTGCTAATGACTAACGAATGTATGATATGTTTCCACTGAGCAGCAGGAAAATATAATGCAGTACATGATGTTGGAGGGGTAATTTCTCCGCCTCTCAGAGCTGGAGTGTGTTTATTATCAGCCAACAGCAACAGTTTAACCTTTTATTGTAGGTTGTGTGCACGCGTGTGCGTGTGCTCGTGTGTTTCAGCGTTTCGGTTCAGAGCTGTGAACAAGGCTGTTCACACACCGTAGGATGCGTGTGCAAGCTCCACACATACTCATTGTATATGCAAGTGTGTGAGTGTGTGCATGTGGTCAGCTTGTGGAAGACGCAGCGTTGCCATCGCAACACTGGGCAAAGCACACTTGGAAGGAAAGGCTTGGGAAAAGGGAGGGTACTCTGCCACTTGGGAATTCTTACTCTTTGGATCTGATTCTCATACAGGATTTTCACTCATCTCCCATCGCACATGCCCTCCATGTCTTCCTGTTTTCCTTTTCATCTTTTTCTGAACCATGTTTATCAGTATTTCCCAATCCTCACTCCATTTACTCACTGTTCCCCCTCATAATATCCCACAGACATGTGAGCAAAAAAAGAATGAGGCATGGCTATAAATCTTTCTCTGAAAATCTTTTCCATTTTTCTGGGCATGACAGAACATATCTCATTACCATCAGTATCCTACGCAGGCTCTCCAGCACACTGACCATTGTACTGGCACTGACACTCATGAGCTCAGACACATCTCAGAGAGTGCAATGCTTACTGTCATTATTCCTAACCTGCCTCTTCACATAATCACACATTCTCAAACTGATGGACATTTTAGTCCAGCAATGAATGAGTAGGGATAAAAAACATGTTTAATATTATTCCTCAGAGATGCTGGGACTGTTGATTCTTTGAACTGATGATATTGTTAACTGAGTGATTAAATAATGAATCTATTACACAGAAAATGATGAGTGTAGAGTCCCAGAACTTGAAGTAGCAGCCTCAAATTCTTTATGCAAATCCTCCAATCCAACATATATGCAAAATAGCAAATCTTAACACATAAGTGGCTTCAATCAGAGGATTTTCAGTCTGTTTGCTTGAAAAATAACAGAAATTATGATGTAAGTAATTCATAGTCTAACTTTTAAACTATCACAATTTGGGGGAAAATCACTTATATATATAATTTATATCAATAAAATAGTTGTCAATATCGATAAAAATGTGTCAACAGTTTATCAGCATTGTAGATGAAGTGATATAACTGAACTCAGTGTTGTTTGGCTGCAACATGTCGAACTCTGTTTATGTGGCTCCTTATTAGCTGGCACTGAGGTGACTGCTAGTCTCCCTGGGGGGGTCCTGCTATTCACTAACTACAGTATATTTGACACCTACACTCACAGCTATAGAACAGCTTGTTTTCAGGTACACTCGCTTTCACAATCACACACACACACACACCTACAGCTACACACAGTACCAAAACAGTATGTCAAAAGCACACTGAAATTAATGCTTCGGACTTGTCACTAAGCAGACACCTTAAGTCTGTGCCATTTGACCCCAAAATAGACTGAGTGCAGGTTTGCTGTTCGGCTTCTAAACAAGCTTCCAACCAAGATTACATTAGAGAGGACATCTTGACATTTTGACATTCCTGCTGTTTTCTTTTTCCTCACTTGGCACTTTCTGCAACATACTGAGAAAGATTGTGTATCTGCAGTAAAGTTAATCACATAAACAGTTTGTTGGAAATGGTGCATTCATGTTCTCTGCTTTGTGATTAGTAACAAGGCTTTGACAATGGACGCCAACAAATGGTGTGAGTATCACTTGTCTTTCTAGAAGATGTTGCATCCATGCTCTGTTGCTGCCTGTTCAAGTTTAAGGATAGAGGTGTTGTACTGTATGCTGTGTACACTGTAAGGCCTTTTAGGGAAGATTTGTGTGATTTGTGCGGTTTGTGTGATTTTGGGCTACAATACTTATACCTGACTTGACCTCACTTGGTTGTGAGCAACAGTATCAAGGTTTCACGTTGCTTTTTGGTAGATTTGGTTTCAGTAAGTCCTACATCAAATGAAGCTGAATATGTTGAAAGTATTTTGAACAATCTGTTGAAATTTATTTCAATGTCTGCTCAAACAGCTCAATATTTTGAAAGCACTTTTTTTTTTTCCCAGAAACAATGGCCGCTAATTTGTTCAGAGAGACATATTTTACATGTTTCTTTGGCTGCAGCTGTTGTGATTCCGGTTTTCCAGTTCAGAGGTTCAGAGGGAAAGTCATCTAAAATCTCATTAATCATTAAAACCCAATCAGAGAGCTGGTCCATGTCCACCTAGTAATTGGAAATATCTGTTTAATGTTCAGCTGTGTGCAGACAGAATGTATAAATACTTTATACAGTTTGTTTAAATAACAGAATTAATGCCTTTTCCTAATGACCAATGATTACATCAGGAAGATGCTGCCTGTCATTGGCTAATGAGGGGATGGAACAAATGGGCTCATCTGCAATGTCTGCTAAATGTTTGAGAGAAAAGGCTCCCAGCAACAGAACAACAACATCCTAAACCAGAGAATATAAATGACTGCCTATTTTCTACACGCAGTTAGGACATGACGTTTCTTTCCAAATACAAAATGTCGTACTCACAAGCTAACTACCTTAAGAAATGCAGTGCTATATTGAGCATGTGAACATGAAGAGCAGGTTTGTATATGAATATGCTTGAATATATAATGTATTGTACTAGTCTACCTTGTTTTGTTTTTGGGATATCCAAAACAGATTATACAAAAAAGAAACAGCCCACATTTTTATTAGAAATGCACAAGTCATATTCAAAGACAAATTTTAAATTAGAAACTAGAGGTTTAACTCCCACCATACTGTTAAAGCACATTAATACTGAGAAATGTACATAGACAAAACTAAAGGAAGCAGGGAAACAGTGAATACATCGATAGGAAGCAAACATGAGCCATGCGTAGAGATTCCGTAGAGGTTCAGCTTGACGTGGGTTTCTACGCACAAGGGCAGTTGCTGGCATGGGATGCCCAGCATTGGCACGACTCGGCTACTGTTGGCACGCCCTCGCCTG